>CM077672.1:372135271-372732771 GCA_039707655.1 Elymus sibiricus | reverse complement strand
GTGGACGTTGCGCCATTGGGGAGTGCACCACTCATCCACCAACGCCTCCCAACAGTCCATCCTATCCGCACACCATCTCGGGGGCACCTAAGTTAAGCAAGAGAAATTTGAGCGCTACGCATACGAATTAAATCAAGGAACTAAGTACAAGGCCTTAAGAATAGGTAATTACCTTCATGTACTTCTCCTTACTCAGATAGTTGAGGCGGCACTTCTCTTTTTTCCTCCGAATACCAGTCGAGGCGTAGTAGTCTCGAATAGCCTGCGTCCGAGCCTCGTGCCGAAAGTTTTGAAGTAGGCGCCTGCACTCGTTGTCGATAACCCGAGCCGCGGCCTCCTCCTGTCCCTCAGCACACCTGTAGAAGGTCTGCAATCAAACAAGAAAACACGGATTAGTACAATCACTAGGGTTGCCAATCAAAGAAGAAAACACAACGTAGACGGCAAAGGAGAAATTACCCAAAACGTCTGGATCACAATGTCGGCGACCGTGTGGCACTCGACATCGCCGATCCTATGCCCCGGCGGGGCCGGGGCAGCCAAGTAGTGCTCCCAGGTCATTCCTAGCTCTGGAACCCGGCCCTCACCGGGCAACGTGACCCACCCCGGGAAGCTCTGGCGACAAATCACGCCAAGGACACTGTTGGGCTTGCGGCAACCAGGCCCGTGTGTCCAAGACCTGCAGTATGACAAGGCCAACGCATTAGATATTCGAAGAAACGTGAAGACAAAAGATTAAAAAAGAGTAAATGCACTTACTTCTCCCCCTGCGGCGCAATCAACCACCTCTGGTCGGGGGTCGCCGGGGTGGGTGGGAGCTTTGTACCACCACGCTGGTAGACTTTGCGCCCCTCAACCCACTCACTCTCGCTATAGCTATCAGAACTATAGCCACCCTCAGCACGGCAACTCGACGAGCCCGCACCTGGGTTCTGCTGCGACTCAGCGTGATCCCCAGTCTCGTGGGACGAAGGCTCGGCGGCCCGACGCTCGTCGGCCGTAGGCACGTCTGTCGTAGCCTCGTCTGTCGTAGGCTCGTCGGCCTGAGGCTCGTGGACCAGAGTCCGAGACGGCTGCACCTCAGGCTGCTCCATCTCAGACGGAGCACTCCTGTGGTCGGGTGAATCAGCTGGGGGTGGCGGCGAGGAAGGCGTAGTAGCAGCCTTCCTACCTCTCCCGCCGCCACATCCACCTCTACCAACCTTCTTCCCCCACCCCCGACCTCTCCCGGTCGAAGAAGAAGCGCCCGCCGGTGTCTGCATACTGAGATCCAGCGCTCTCCGGAGGTGGTGGGGTGGGATGGAAGTACCCCTCCCACCACGCGCCGAGGAAGGAGCCTCGGAGCGCTCTCGACCCGCGCCCACCATCTGTCAACACCTGCAATGACAAAGAGTAAACGAAGTTAGTACAACATTAAAAAAATGAATACCTGACATGAATATAATTTAAGTGTATCATCATCATGAACATAATAAAAAATTGAATACCTAACATGAACCAATTAATAATATATATGTACATAATAATAATTGAATACCTGACATGAACTATAATATTAATCTTCATCGTCATCATTAATAAATGCATCATCATCGTCTATATATGCTTCGGGGTCAATAAATGCATCACAAATATATGACCCCATCGGCCTCTGGAAGGCCGAAGAGCACCTTTTCGGTCAACAGGAGGCCGAAGAGGTGTCGGGGGTCGGGGGTGTCGTGTCTGGGTGGCGTGGTGTCGGGGTGTCGTGGTGTCGGGGTGTCGGGGTGTCGTGTCGGGGTCGGGGTGTCGGGGGGTGTCGTGTCTGGGTGTCGTGGTGTCGAGGTGTCAGGGGTGTCGGGGTGTCGGGGTCGGGGTCGGGGTCGGGGTGTCGGGGGGTGTTGTGTCTAGGTGTCGTGGTGTCGCGGTGTCAGGGGTGTCGGGGTGTCGGGGTCGGGGTGCCGTGTCGGGGTCGGGGTGTCGGGTCGGGGTCGGGGTGCCGTGTCGGTGTCGGGGTGTCGGGTCGGGGTCGGGGTGCCGTGCCGGGGTCGGGGTCGGGGTCGGGGTGTCGGGGTCGGGGTGTCGGGCCGGGGTCGGGTTGTCGGGTCGGGGTCGGGGTGCCGTGTCGGGGTCGGGATCGAGGTCGGGGTGTCGGGGTCGGGGTGTCGGGTCGGGGTCGGGGTTGTCGGGTCGGGGTCGAGGTGCCGTGTCGGGGTCGGGGTTTTTTCTCTTTTTTTCTTTTCTTCTTCTTCCTCTTCTTTCTTTTCTTCCTTTTCTTCCTTTTTTTTCCTTCTTCTTCTTCTTCTTCTTCTTCCTCTTCTTCTTTTTTCTTCTCCTCCTCCTCCTCTTCTTCTTCTTCCTTTCCTTTTTTCCTCTTCTTCTTCTCCTCCTCTCCTCTTTTTTTCTTCTTCTTCTTCTTCTTTTTTCTTCTCCTCCTCCTCTTCTTCTGTTTCTTCTTATTATTATTATTTTTTGTTCTTTTTCTTTTTTATTTTTCCTTTTTTTCATCTTCTTTTCTTCTTTTTTTTCTTCTAAGTTTTTTTTCTACCTAAATGTCTAAATATTTTTTCCTATTTACCCAAACACCTAAACAACTATTTGCAAAACATCTAAAAACAGAAAACTAAAAATCTAATTAGAAAAACAGAAAAAAAATTAAAAGGGGGGCAGGGGAAACTCACCAGAGAGGGGCAGGGGGCAGGGCGGCCGGCGGCGAGGAGAGGAGGCCGCCGGGGAGGGGGCGGCGGCGGCAGGAGGGCCGTGAGGAGGGGGCGGCGCCGCGGTGGTGGAGGTGCGCCACGGGGAGGGGGGCAGGCGGTGGTGGAGGGCGGGGAGGGGGCGGCGGCGGCGGTGAGAGAGGGGAGGAGGGGGCGGCGGCGAGAGGGCGGGGAGGGGGCGGCGAGAGGGCGGGGAGGGGGCGGCGGCGGCGGCGGCGGTGAGAGAGGGTAACGGGCGCGGGTGTGAGAGAGAGAGAGGTGAGAGAAAGAGAGAGAGGCGGGAGGCGCGGGGGATGGCGAAAATTAAGCCCCCTCTTTGCTGTCTGCTGGCAGACGGCAAAGTTCTTTGCCGTCTGCCAGCAGACGGCAAAGAGGGGGGCCGTTAGCCCGTCCCCGCCGTTACACTGTGGGGCCCCCTCACCTCTCTTTGCCGTCTGCTGGCAGACGGCAAAGAAGTGGCCCGTGTGACCTGGCAAGTGCAGTACCAAGTGGGGCCCACTTTGTTCTTTGCCGTCTGCTGGCAGACGGCAAAGAACTCTTTGCCGTCTGCCAACAGACGGCAAAGAAGTGCAGATGGCAAAGAGCCTCTTTGCCATCAGCATGTTCTTTGCCGTCTGCTTTATAAAAGCACACGGCAAATATCCTCTTTGCCATCTGCCAGCAGACGGCAAAGAGCTGGCAGATGGCAAAGTCCCTGATTCCAGTAGTGATATGTGCATGCTTCGGGAATCACAAACCTTAACACCAATATTCTTACTAAACCACAATCATTCACTAGTACCTCCCACATATTACCATCTCTATGTCACAAAACTATTGCAAGGAATCAAACATATCATATTCAGTGATCTACAAGTTTTATGTAGGATTTTATGACTAACCATGTGAATGACCAATTCCTGTTGACTCTCTAAATAGATATAAGTGAAGCATGAGAGTTTAATTCTTTCTACAAAAGACCACACTCTAATAAATATAAGTGAAGCAAAAGAGCATTCTACAAATAACGGTTTTCTATATGAAGAGAAACAGGCATCCAAACTTCAAATGGTATAAGCGAAGCACATGAAGCATTCTATAAAGCCATACTCAAAAGATATAAGTGAAGTGCAAAGAGCATTCTATAAATCAACCAAGGACTATCCCATACCAGCATGGTGCATTATAAAAAGAAAAATTAAAGGCACACGACGCTCCAAGAATTTACGCATATCATGTGAACAAACCAAAAACCAAGACATATCGATAATTGTTGAATAAAGATGGGATGCCTTCCGGGGCATCCCCAAGCTTAGACGCTTGAGTCTCCTTGAATATTTACTTGGGGTGCCTTGGGCATCCCCAAGCTTGAGCTCTTTCCTCTCCTCATTCTTCTCATATCAATACCTCCTCGATCTTTGAACACTTCATCCACACAAAACTTAACAAAACCTTCGTGAGATCCGTTAGTATAATAAAGCAAATAACTACTTTAAGTACTGTTGCAAACCCATTCATATTTTATTTTTGCATTATACCTATTGTATTCTAACTTCTCCATGGCTTATACCTTCTGATACGATCCATAGTTTCATCAAAACAAGCAAACCAATGCATCAAAAACAGAATCTGTTAAAAACAGAACAGTCTATAGTAATATGAACATTGACCATACTTATGTAACTCCAAAAATTCTGAAACATTAGGAAAAAATAAACAATTTGCATATCAGTACTGTGTAAAAATTTCAGAATTTTTGTACGTTCCAGTAAAAAATGTAAATTCACGCACTACAGCAAAAGTTTCTGTTTTTGCACTGCACATACCAAACAAGCAATTTAAACATCCTAACGGTAAATCTTGGCTCATTATTTTTATAATACAATGTATTTGTACAAGGGGATAATTATTTTTGTTGAAAATTTTCTGTAATTCAAGATTCACAAAGTTTCCATGGGCATGAACAAAGTTCAAGGAGCTCCCCCACTTCAACGGTGCTCGTCTTTCTTACTTTCACTTTCCTTTTTGAAAAGTTTTAGGTTCCCCTCTATATTTTTTTGTTTTTAAACTTTTTAAAAGCACACAAAAGAAATAAATGACTCTCTAAAACTTCCGGGTTGTCTCCCAGGCAGCGCTTTCTTTAAAGCCATTAAGCTAGGCATAAAGTGCTCAAGTAATTGATCCACCCGGATCCCAAGGTATATCAAAGCCAATTTTAATTAACAATGATTTGTAATTTAGTAGTGAGCACAAAGCAACAAATATCATGCAATGACGAAGTCTAACTCTCTTCCTATGCATCGGCATGTCATAAAAGAACAATTCATGCACATCAAGTAAAGGCCAATGCATAGTATAAACAGTTTCTTGCAATTTTATCGCATTGGAAACATAGAGAGGCGGAGATGTAGTTCCTCTCTCATAATAATTGCAAGTAGTAGCAGCAAGCACATGCATATTATATTCATCCAAATCATCATGTGTAGTATTAAAACGCAACCCATCAATATAATCCTTAATAAGCACAAATTTCTCCGATATAGTGTAGTTGGGAGAATTCAAAAAGATAATAGGACTATCATGTGTGGGTGCAATAGCAACAATTTCTTTCTTAACATAAGTAACTATAGCAAGTTCATCTCCATAAGCATAATTCAAATTGGCATCATGGCCACAAGCATAGCAAGCATCAAATTCATCAAAAAGGGATATTTCAAACGAATCCAAGGGATCATAGCAATTATCATAGCATTCATCCTTCGGTAAGCACGAAGGGAAATTAAACAATGTATGAGATAAAGAGTTACTCTCATCAGAAGGTGGGCACGGGGGATCAATCCGCTCTTCCTCCTTTTGTTCTTCGCTCTCCTCCTCAATTTTTTCATCTAATGAGCTCACAATGTCATCAATTTCTTCTTCCATAGATTCCTGCAAAATATTAGTCTCTTCTTGCACAGCGGAGACTTTCTCAATAAATTCATCAATATCGGCATTGTATTTATAATTCTCATAGCAATATTTAAGTATAGCAAAATTTTCAGATCTGTAAACAGCATCATCACAATCTTCATACTTTTCAAACAAAGATTCAATTTCATAAGCACCCTTAAAAGCAACAAATTCTACTATTCATTCCACATCATAGTAATCATATACACCATTAGCATAAGAAGCCAAGGTTTCATTATCATTAAATTTACATGAAAAGGGAAGGTGTGGAGCCTTCATCTTAGAGCAACAAGTATAATCATATCTTAAGCATAAATTCCGAGCATACCAATGCAAATAATCAATTTGATCCCATAAGAGTTTCCCTTTTTGAGACAAGCGATAATCCCTAAAGTATTCACGTTGATCCAACGTGTCTCCCATTATCAAGTTGAATGGGGTTTTCTCAGGATTATCAAAGTAGTGTTTAATGTTTTCCACATAACGAGCATCGAGGGTTTTAGGAGGTTCCCCATCTCCATGAGTAGCAAGTACAACTAATTTTTTTGGTGTTTCGTGTTCCATATCCATAACTAAAGATATAAAACAACTTAGAACAGAAAATAAAATCTACTTAGTGATAAAGCAAACAAACACACACGAGAATATCAACCCCACGCTATTGCTCCCCGGCAACGGCGCCAGAAAAAGGTCTTGATAACCCACAAGTATAGGGGATCAATTGTAGCTTTTTCGATAAATAAGAGTGTCGAACCCAACGAGGAGCTAAAGGTAGAATTAATATTCCCTTCAAGTTCTATCGACCACCGATACAACTCTACGCGCACTTAACGTTCGCTTTACCTAGAACAAGTATAAAACTATTTTGTAGGTGATAGGATAAGTTTGCACGAATAAAACTAGAAGTAATTTGTGAGATAATAAAACTATGAGTAAATTGCAAGATAATAAAAGTTAGTTGTTTAGTAGAAAGTTTTTGTAATAGAAGAGAATGATTTGTCCATAGGCAATCGATAACTAGACCGGTAATCATTATTGCAATTTTATATGAGGGAGAGGCATGAGCTAACATACTTTCCGTACTTGGATCATATGCACTTATGATTGGAACTCTAGCAAGCATCCGCAACTACTAAAGATCATTAAGGTAAAACCCAACCATAGCATTAAGTATCAAGTCCTCTTTACTCCCATACGCAACAACCCCCTTACTCGGGTGTAAGCTTCTGTCACTCTAGCCGCCCACTATAAGAGAATTATGAATGTATTGCAAACCCTATAGCGGGAATCCCTCACGCTTGCGCGACACGGAGGGCACCATAGGACAGCACCAAAATAAAACATACAACTCAAACCAATCACGATCATCAATCAACCCATAGGACAAAAAGAATATACTCAAACATCATAGGATGGCCACAAATCATTGGATAATAATATATAGCATTAAGCACCATGTTTAAGTAGAGATTATAGCGGGGAGAAGAGGTGTTACACCGCTGAATAGAGGGGGAGAGAGTTGGTGGTGACGGCGGCGAAGTTGTTGGTGTAGATCGCCGTCACGATGTTTCCCCCGGCGGCGCTCCGGCACCACCGGAAGAGAGGGGGAGAGAGCCCCCCTCCTTCTTCTTCTTCCTTGGCCTCCCCCCTAGATGGAAGGAGAGTTTGACCTCTGGTCCTTGGCCTCCATGGCACCCGGAGGGGCGGGAGCCCCTCCGAGATTGGATCTCTCTCTCTCTGTTCTCTTCTATTTTACGTTCCTGTTTTCTGGCCCTTCACCATTTCTTAAATTCTCGGAGATCCGTAACTCCGATTGCGTTGAAATTTTAACATGATTTTTTTTCGGATATTAGCTTCCTTGCGGCCAAAGAAGATCCCCAACCGACTTACGGTGTGCCCACGAGGCACCACCGCGCGCCTGGGGAGGGCCGCGCCATGGTGGCTTGTGGAGGCCGTGGGCCTCCGTTTGCATTGATTCCACCTCCCAAAACTCACATATATTCCAAAATAATTCTCCGTAAAATTTTATTGCATTTGGACTTTGTTTGATATGGATTTTCTATGAAACAAAAAACAAGCAGAAAACAGGAACTGGCACTGGGCACTGGATCAATATGTTAGTCCCAAAAATAATATAAAATGTTGCCAAAAATATATGAAAGTTGTAGAATATTGGCATGAAACAATCAAAAATTATAGATACGATGGAGACGTATCAGAGTTGTGTTGTGATATCTTCCTGTGAGTCCCTGGGCTTGATCGTGCGCATTTGCGTGTATGATTAGTGCACGGTCGGGCCGGGGGCGTCACAAGTTGGTATCAGAGCCGACTGCCTGTAGGAAGCCTCTTTCCAACTCCTTGGCCGAAGTTGAGTCTAGTCTTTGGAAAACTATTTTACTAACATGGTTGTGTGGCTTACGGGCCCACATCGCCAATGGTTAGGATTAGGATCCTTTATTCCTCTCCTTTACTCTGGGACTCTGATCTCTCTTCTATTCGGGTTAAAGATTTTACTAACACTAACATTAGGTTCTCATGATCACATCCACCCGGAGATTTGAATTAACCCTTCTTTGAATTGTGGGCCCATAACCCACAGGTCCCAGGATTGAGGGAATCGAAATCGTTCCAGTCGTTCGCGACTTCCAAGAGGTACTTCCAGGAGAATTTTCGGGAATACCCCGACCTTTTCCCTTCTACCTCCTAAATTCTCGGAATGAGAATTTCTTTTAGAGGAGAATTGTAACACCCCCTGTAACTAAGCACAGTGATCATCTTTTAATCATGCTAAGTCATCTTCACTCGCAGTGCATGATCACAGTGAAATCATATCTCATTTCAAATTCCACCACTGAATTCAAAATTCAATTAGCAAGTGAAATTTGAAGTTGCGCAAAAATTTAAAGAAAAGATAAAACAGAGAAAAACAGGAAAAAAAAAGCCAGAGGGCTTACCTGGCGCTGGCCTGAGGCCCAGCCGGCCCAGCCCACTCTCCCTCCTCCTACCTGCTCCCTCCCCCGTGTCACCATGGCCGTGGCCAGAGCGCGCCGGCTCCGGCCGCTGGCTGCCACGGCGACGGGGCAGGTGAGCCGAGGGGATAAGGCCGTTCCCCTCGAGCTCCTGGGCGCCCCCAGCCACCCACTCTTCCTTCCCCCTCGCCACTTCTCTCTTCTCCTCCATCGCCAGAGCGCAGTCGTCGCCGCGCCGCTGAGATCCCGCGGCCACCGGCGCCCCCGTGCCCGGAAACCTTGTCTGGGAGGTGCGCCGGCCACTGCTTCTTCTTCCTCGACCAACGTTTGGAGCTGGGGCGCACGGCAGCGACGGGATCGAGCTCGTCCTCGTCTCGGCCGCAGCTTCTTCTCCGGCGAACCCCGACGACCTCGGCTGCTACTAACCCTCCGCCGGGCCTCCGTGAGCTTGCTCGGTGAGCCCCGCGCAAAACCCCTTTGTCTTCTTCTCGTTCCGCTGTCCTAGCCGTCGCGTTGCCATTGCCGGAGCTCTGCCGCCGCGGTTGAGCTCCCTGCTGTCCCCCCAGTGCCCCTCGGGCTCGTCCAAGCACGCCGTCGAGCTAGTGGTGCTGCGTAGCTGCCGCTCGCGCGCCTAGTTTGTCGGGTGCGTGTCCATAGCCGCGCTCCCGATCGAACCCGGAAAAGTGTGTCCGGCCAGAGGTAATCGAGCGTGTTGGGTAACAGTAGTGCACCCCTGCAGGGAAGTTATCTATTCGAATAGCCATGTCCATGGTAACAGGATGCTCAGTGTTGTATCCCGGTCTACTACAACTTGAACTGGATACTTGAGTTACTTAATAAATTGTTAGCTCCGGGATCGCTTTCTCGCAGGGAGTCGAGGAAGGATCTCTGGGCATGTCTACTATTATACTTGTTACTAATACTTTTATATGCTAATCTACACTCTTCTAATGCTACAAGACGATGCAAGATGCTAGTCTTTGATAGGCTAGGCCTTCTCTCTATTCTGGCATTTCTGTAGTATAGTCCACAGATACAGCCCCTTTCTTTTGATACCGATGCATACTTAGCATAGTTCTGATGTAAGTCTTGCAAGTACTTTGGATGAGTACTCACGGTTGCTTTGCTACCTATTTTTCCCCATAACCAATTGCTGCGATTAGATGACGGAGTCCCGGAGACAGCTGATCCCGTCAACGACTACTACTACCCCGACGAAGCCTACTACTACGTGGAGACCGACGACCAGGAGTAGTTTAGGAGGCTCCCAGGCAGGAGGCCTGCGCCTTTTCGATCTAGCTGTCGTTGTTTTGCTCAGCCTTCTTAAGGCAAACTTGTTTACTCCTTATGTCAGTACTCAGATGCTGATGTTTCCGCTGACTCTTGTGTAATTCGAGCTTATGTATTCGAGCCCTCGAGGCCCCTGGCTTGTAATATAAAGCTTGTATTATTTTATTTTGTGTTTAGAGTTGTGTTGTGATATCTTCCCGTGAGTCCCTGGGCTTGATTGTGCGCATTTGCGTGTATGATTAGTGCACGGTCGGGCCGGGGCGTCACATACATAATCAAATTAAATATGACAAAGACGATACCACATCTCATGCACATGCATCCTACAAAACCAAGTTAGACGCCTCTAATCGGTTCATACACGATTTTATTTTACGTGGCTTCTAAGGTTTCGAAACAAACCGAAGCTACCTACGTCCATCATCAAGTATAATTATTCAAGTCGCTAGATTAACTTTGCGGGGTGTATGAAACACGAGATAAAATCTCGAGCCCCATACTGAACTTCGTCATACTCATGACCCCTGTGCAGATCATATCTGCATTGTCCTTTTGTCTACGAAACATCCATCTTTCTTTAACTAAAGTGGAACCCAAAGAACTGTTAGCACTTCGTTGATCTGTCAACCAGCATACTCAGGAGCAGCATGGAAGGATCGCGGATTGCCAGAACTTTGTAAGATTCCACAATGCCGTCAAGATCAGGACTACGCAAATTCAAGGGAAGTAACAAGAACATCGGGTAATAGATTTCATCTACTACCTGCACAAATAATTTTCAGTAATAGAAATCATCTACTACAAATTATATTGTGCAACACCCATACATCTCTATGTATTCTAGATCAAAACATGCATCTACGCATAGCACGGCTCTTGATGCCACTGTAGGGGATACGCAGCAGAAAACAAAAAAATTCGGTACTGTGAGGACACCCAAGACCACTAAGAAGATGCATACAAGGTTTTTGATCTGATCGTTACCGACTCGTAGCGCAGCGGAAGGACAGTCGGTGGAGATCGTTGGTGCAGATCCCCGCAGCTAGGATTTACAACCTCCCAACCGCGAGGATGTTCTCCCTCGCCTGCTCCTCGGACAGCCCTTCGGGAGGCGGTCGGATAGTCCCTCGGACGGTGTCACGGACAGCCCTCCAGGAGGATCCTCAAAACTCGGACGGTCACTCGGACAGCCCTTCGGGAGGACACTCGAACAGCCCCTCAGGCAAAAGATCGAACCTACGACCTCTCTACGGGGTTGCACACATACGGTGTCACCTATCCGGCAGGGCTTCGCCGTCTAGAACTAGTTCCCACCGGAACCCAGACAGCCTTTCGGCTATATGAAACTATTTCGTGGGAGGGAGAGAAGAAAGCCAGATCATGCATGGCATTTGTGAGAGAGTTGGAGTGGAGTTGGAGAGCACCTATCCTCCTCCTTATATAGTGGTGGAAGGGGTGGAGGGGGGCTGAAATTTCAGCCCACTAAACATGCACCCACCAAACAAGGAGAAAACATGTCCCCTTGTCCTTAGCTTTCCAACATGGTGTTCCCACATGGGGCCCCACCACCTCCCAACACTTTCCACCATTTGTGGAGGCTGCCCCCCACCAGGGGGGGCCAACACCTTTGTCCAGCCACAAGGGGCTGCCCCCTCAAGGGGGGGTGCCCCCAAAACAGCCCCCACGTAGCGTGGGATCTTGTCTCCTCACGCTGGGACAAGATGTTTTCCGCGACTATTTCTTCTGAAAAATTCCGGAAGGTCCCAGAACATTTCCGACACCCTCTAAAATTATTCTGGACACTCTCCGGAACATTTCTGGTATGATGGTTTTATTCCAAAACATTTTCGTTTTTCTCCGAAACAATTCCGGCAACTCCGAAACACTTCCGGTTTTCTCTCCGAAACTTTTCCGTCATCTCCGAAACTTTTCCGGTGACTTTCTCTCAGACTCCCTGTCTAGTATTCAGCAGATAGATGACCCTTAAGCGTGTGACCCTATAGGTTCGGTGAAGTATAGACATGACCGGAACACTTTTCGATCAATGATCAACATCGGAGCCGTGGACACCCATATTGACCCCTATACCCACACGAATAAATATTCGAATGAACCTCCAGTTGCCGTGTGCTATTACTGTTGCTTCGCGATATGTTACAAACACCCGAGGTGAGATTTATCGGCATCCCCGTGGATCAACAACTTTGTCCACTATGTCAGTTACCTCGTTACCGGTTTTGTTCTTTTTTCTCGTTCCCGTGTTCCGGCATCCCTGTGATCAAATCACAATGTGTCTGGCCAGACAATGATGGATACCGTAACACCGAGAGGGCCCAAAGAATATCTCTCCATCGTCGGAGGAGCAAATCCCAATCTTGAGCTATCAAGTCCCTTGTCATACTTTTCCATGAACCCGTAAGCCGCCGTAATGGCCACCCATTTACGGATGACGTTTAACAAACCCCAAAGTTCATGAAGCAAGCATGAAGAAACTCGATACTCTCATGGTCTAAGGAATCATGCAAACGTTAACTTTCTCTGTGTTATTAACCATTAACTTGTGACGAATGTATCTCATAGCATAACATCAATTCGGGTCGATTCAACACAAATGTTCTTCTAACATTGTGCCCTCAAAGTTTGCTGGCATAGTCATGCCCATGATCAGGAAAACAGGATCATCATGCAACACTTGAGCTAGTCTTAGAGGCATGACTAGGAATACAATTTATCGTTTATTATTCCACACGTGCATATGAGTTTCCCTCCGAGCCTCGTGGTTATTGTAGACTCGAGAACCATAGTAGTTATAGCACGGAATATAAACATAATTATGAACATGGAGATAAATAATAACATTTATTATTGCCTCTAGGGCATATCTCCTACATGCTGGACGAAGGTCACGGGACTTGGCTAGGAGAGCCGATGGGGGGCTCGGCTGATCGGCGGCCGAAGTTGTCGGTTGCCATGAGTGGTCCCCTTTTGGATCGGAAGTTGTCTGATCTAATGGGATAGCGTCCGCCTTTTTCGGGTGCGTTTGCTGGCAGTGGGACGGCGACGCGGACTTGCTGCTGTGGCAGGAGTTTGACGTGGTCCCCCTGCCTGTGGTCGGTTGCTCCTTGTGTGAGTTCCGGCGAGCTGTCGCCTTGGAGTCGGGCTTCTCAGCTCATGTTGTGATGTCAGTGAAGGTCCGTGGAGCTGGTGGACGTAACAACGTTGTGCTGACAATTGGTTCGGTGCTTCAGGCCATGGACTTTGCGTCATCTGGGTTGACTACTCAATGATGACCGTCGACAATCGCTGGGTCATGTCCCCCCTCTGGTCCACCGGGACGAGAGGGGATTGTTGGCGTGGGTACCCCTACGGAGGTGGCGCCGACCTTGGCTCAGTGGCTGATACCAGGCTTTTCTTGCCGCGGTTTGGGCACTATGAAGCGGGCGGGTGGCGATGTCTCGTGGCATGGATGCTAGGGCTGAGACCATGGAAGTTGGTTCGTGTGGTTTGCTCTCCGGCGGGCACCATGACGGCAGTGGTGGCTGGGTCTCTTGGCAGTGTGGGCGGCGAGAGGTATAGTGGCGGTTGGCTTGAGCTTGCTGTCGCGACGCCTCGACCGGGATATGGGGATTTGTACCCGTCGCGCTTGTCCTGGAGTCCTCGTGGTGGCACGGAGGAGCTGTGGGGCGAATGCTCTTCCCTTTGTCGCAACAACGGCGAAGCTCGCGGGCGCCGCTCTCTTCTTGAAGACGTCATCGTGGTGCTCCTCTCCGTGTCTGGGTTCTGGGTTAAAACCTTTGTCCAGTGGACTCGGTAGCAGCGACGCTTGGCGCCGTTGTTCCTGTTGAGGGCGTTGTCATGGAGCTTAGGTGTTCAAGGGTGTAGCGGGCATTGTACTTTGATCTTGAAGGCATTTTAAGAGGGCTGCCTCATCACATTATATCGTTTGGCCGTGTACGTTATTCGGTTGTTGCTTTTTATACAAATCGGCTGGCCCGCTTCGAGGAAGTTGTGGGGGTCTATAATTCTAAGGACTTTTGCAAAATTTCCTACTAATCGAAGGAGGTTTTCAAAAAACCTGTGGGGTCAGTTGACCACATGTTACACGCAGCTTCGCCACTGATCCAGTTTGATTAACTAGGATCTTAAAGTAGCATTAAATAAAAATTATATAGTTTAGGAAACAAGTTTGATTCAAGGTAGGAATAAGACTCGGAGTCCTGACGCGTTTACAAATCAAGCTTCCTCAACTACATTGTTGCGATCGGCTGACTGCCATCGTCGTAACTGTTCGATCGATGGAGTCCGTCGTCGCCGTGGACGCATCGGAGGAGCCCGCGTCACTCCCGAGGCGACTTCGACCTACCACCGCTGCTACGACGGCAACGTTCTCCCGTCGCTCGACGACACAGCTTGGGTGGCCGGCCCGAACGGCGAGGCCGTCTGGCGCTTCGATCGGCATCCCAAGCCAACACTCCATGACATTGTCACCGGAGCCGTCTGCCCATTGCCTCACTTCCCCGCTGACAACTATGGGCTCCAGCGGCGGATGGGGAATCCCCATGGCGTCGTGTATGGCGACGGCACTGTTTTCCTATACAGCTTTGTGGGACTCAACATTTACATTACTGTCTTCACGGCGGCCATCCTGCGCCCTGGTGACACGGCATGGATGGTCATGGAAAAGAGGCTGTATGGGTCGGCGACATCCAATAACAAGTGTGCCGCATATCAGAATGGCAAGGTCTTAGTGTGGATGCGCAGAGCCGCAGACACGTCTACTGCTTCATGACACGGAATTTAGCAAACAATGGTGGTGACATAGACGGCATCAGGCTCGAGATGACGGAGGATAGACCCGTGCACAAACGTTACATGCGCTATTACAACTACGTCTTCAAGTCCCGCGGCAAGCTGTTGTGGGCGTCCGTCTTACTCGAGCATGAATGGTACCATAAAAACATGGACACCTTGTCCACCAATGACCCCGTGGTACCGGCGCTAGCAGTGATGGTGCATGCAGCAGAAGAAGAAGTGGACGGTGGCAAGATCAAGATGCAATGGGTGGAGAGAGATGGCCGGAGTTTGGGTGATCATGTCCTGTTCCTTGGGTTCCCCACGAGCTTTGCCGCAGACTCCACCCAGCTAGACATGGACGGTGGGTGTGCCTATTTTGTCTTTTTACATCGCTTGTACAGGTACAACTTCATCACCGGCGAAACCAAACTCGTGGAGTCGCCACGTACCAGATGGATTTCCCCTGATGCACACCTGTGGCTCCGGCCACAACCTGTGATTTCTCCTATTGAAGAAATTCGAGAAAGACTTAGGATCCGGCCAAACAGAAAAGAAGACCAAAAAGGAAAAATGTCTGCAATGCAGTGGGTGTATAAGTGGTTTTCGGGAATTTCGTAGTACATGATGAAGTTTCGTCTACAAATTGTTTGCAGAGTTTCGACTGATTTTGATATTATCAAAACAATAAACATTATTTTCTTCGCAGTTTAACTTTGAGTATGGAATTGCGGTTAGGAGACGTGAAATTCATGGTAGAGACAAACTGGAGCTTAGAGGAAGTATAATAAGGGGTTTATAGCCTGCTTATGTGGCATTTTGCCTATGAAAAAGACACTACCGGAATGACCTACTATGCCGACAGCCTAAGGCCGTCGGCATAGGCCCAAACCCCGTCAGCAAAGGGCTATGCCGACGGCTGCGGCGTCGATTGCGTCAGCGTATCCCTGTCAGACCGTCGGCATAGAGGACTAAGCCGACGGTTTTCCGTACGGCCGTCGGCATAGCTTCACCGTCGGCAAAAAAAGACGAGACGGCAGCTGACGGCGCCGTCGCCAAGTCCACCCAATCAGTAGGGGACACGTGGCACAGGTATGCCGATGGCTTGGCCGTCGGCATAGCTTGGAGATATGCCACGTGTCATGGCTTGGGAGCTCTGGTGGCATGTCTATGCCAACAGCAAAGCCGTCGGCATAGTCAAGCTATGCCGAGGGCAATGCCGTCGGCATACTTGCTGACCAAAAGCAAAAAAAAGAATATACTAGCCAAAAAGGCTAGTAATTTCATAGTTGATACATTAGCCAAAAAGGCTAGGGTTGGTCATGTTATGTCCCAATAATAATCCTCATGAATATACAAGTTACACAAGAAAAAACGTTGTTTGTCCACTCATTATAGTACTAGTGTTTGGTAGAGCTCATATACAAGGGTATAAGCAATACAACAATGTCTGGAAAGGACATGCAGGAACATAACAACATAGCCCACAGCAAGGGTACAGGGTATACAATCATAACATAGTTTTGCCACCAGGTACAATGTAGGTATTTAAACTGGACACAAATAGCCCCTGTGATGATTTAGTAGATACAGAGTAGGAGTACGTAGGACTTGATCATAAGGTAATATGAAAATCAACTAAACAAAGCAAAAAGGTATTTTGGCGCATCTTGAACTCCTTGACAGATAGGAAACCTCATCAGATAAATTATGATTTCAAACAAAACCATCAAGTTTTGCAGGTTCCAAGTCACAAACACGACATGACTTTATATGGAGTGGATGCTAAGAAATGAAATAGACCGAGTGCTAATTAAGGAACATGTCAGTGTACACATATGGTTCCTGTGATGCTGGTTGTAAGCAAAGAAGAGGAGTTGACCAATGCTAAAATGTTGAACTCCCTAAAAGAGAAAGGCATGTTCTCCGAAAGCACATACATAGTTCTAATCTAGACACAACAGTAAGTCAAAATCGAAGGTCTAGATCAGATTGCATACATGAAGGTAAAACTGAATTACACACACAAAAGATTCAGATTTTTTTGTGGCAACATGGAAGCAAGCAAACTAATTGGCAAACAATGCAGCAATGTCCATGTGATTGAGCACTAGGGTCTGACAGCAATAGCACCAAGTTAAATTCAGTCAAGCATGTAAGTAGATTCAGACCAGCAGCATACCAAGCAAAAAAATCAGATTTCAAACAGGCCAGCTAGCTGTAATTTGCTGCAATCCTGATGGCACAAACAAGCTAGCTAGATTAAACACCAACAGTTAACACAGCCTAGCTGCAGTAACTAACAAGGCCACTATAAATTATTAACATGCATGATCTGCAGTACTAGGAGGCCGAATCAATGCACATCACAGTAACCACAAATGGAGTCTAGTACAAGTGCAGAATTTAACAAGTGTGCTACTCCAAATCATCATTACTTGTAAATAGGAATGATCTTTTCCATGACACAAGCACGGCAAGCACAAACAAAATCACCCATGCGCATGAAACAGAGCAAGGTACTAATATAGCAGCACAAGAGAGGGAGCTAGAGGTAGGAGACGGATTCACAGGAGAGGAGGTTGTAGTCGATGCCGCACACGACCACGGTCGCCGTCACGCAGTAGAGGAGGTTGTAGCCGAGTTGGACCATGTGCGGGGCGTCGTCGTGGCAGTGGATGCACTGGTTGTCGTCATCGTCCACGGAGGATGCCTGCTGCTCCGAATCTAACAAACAAGTAAGAGCTAGTGTTGTTGATCTAGTACAGAAATTAGGCAAGCTAGTATAGGGGACACACGTGCTGCTGCTAGTATCTACAGAAATCAATCAAGCCGCCTGTGTGTGTGCTTCAGCTAGCTTAGTACGTACAGTCCATGGTTGGGCTCCAAAACGAACAGAGCATGCTAGCGTCAACAGAATCAATCACAAGGTTATTTTTGTTGTTGTTGCTAGCACTGCTAGCTGTATGTGTTGATCCATCCATCCATGGACCTAACTAATGTTGTTGTATCTCTAGACTAAGTGCAGCAACACAAGAAGGAGAACTAAAACTGCAGAGCACATGTGTACGTATACTCATCCATGGCAAACTGTACCAAACCGGATACATGGCCAGATTGCAATGGAGCGGATTTAACACAAGACATGAAAAATTGATGAGCCAAATGATTTTTAGTATTATTAACTTGAAAGGAAGCTCACTGTTTCCATCTTCTATCTATCCATGATTTTCTTTTTCTGAAGCAAGCTTCAAAAAGCACAATGACAATCGAATTTCACACAAAAACTGAACCAATACTTGCTGTTATGTAGTGTCCATGACAATTGCAATTGATGTCCACTTTAGATCAGATTTGCAAGGGCTAGAAAGAGAGGTTGTAGCTCACCATGTATGGGGGTAGGAGGTGGATGCAGGGGAGGGGTGGAGGACGTCCTGCAGCAGAAGCTTCGCCATTAGAGCAACCTGCACAAAACAGAGGAAGGGGAGATGAATAAATCATGGTGAGGAAAAGGGCCTTCAACATGTTTAGATCGGGAAGAGAAACAGCAAAAAAACAAAAACAAAAAAAGAACCTTCCATGGCGTGCTGTACTAGGAGCAGCTCCTCTCTCTCCGCTAGGGTTGGGGGCGCTGGGAGGCTCCATGGGGCCGCTGCGTGGTGGGGGACAAGGGAATCCATCTCCATGGCGGCGTCCCGTCCCACGGAGGAGCGCCCCTCCTGCCGTCGTCGCCGGCATGCCCATGGCGACCTGCAGAGAAGGAAGAGAAGATGAGGTGAGGTGAGGTGAGGAGGAGATGGTGGGCGAAGATGGAGGGGGAGGGGCTTACCAGTGCTGGATCCGGTCACCTCTGGCCTCGCCGTGGCCTGCCGTGGTGGATCCCGGCGAACAAAAGGGGAACCCTAGCCAGTGGGGGAGCCGCGAATCTGCATGGAGGTAAGGCAGGCGCGGACCAAGGGGATCTCGCCGGCGTGCTGCGCGCGGCCGGAGCGAGCCAGAACCGGGCGGCATGGGTGGCGGCGGCGGCGAGAGAGAGAGGGGTTCGTGGGGGAGAGAGGAGGTGACGAGGGTTGGGTGGGTTCGAGCGAGAGACAGAGAGTGTTGGTGCGTTCAGTGGGTCGGATGGATGGATGGATGGATGTGGGATTTCTGGGCACAAATGGACGGTAGGATGTGAGCCAAGTCATCGATCCGTGGCACAAATGGATCCACCAATGAGAATAAGTGAAACTAAAATTGAGTGTGTGGGTCTCTCTCTTTTGACTATTTTTCTTTTTTTTTTCTAATTCTGATTTCGTTTGCGGGCTGTTTTTTTCCGGTGAAAATGAAAGGAAATAATATATGGTTTGCGGGCCGACGGGCTGGGTTTCGAAAGCATCGCGCGCATGTTTCGTCTGGCTTTTGGGACACGGCATGGTGTCGAGCAGAGCCCGCACGTTTCGTTCGGCTTTCGAAACACGAAACTCAAATTAACTATCGGCTCGCGTAGTGGAGGTCGAGGAAGAACCGGCATTCGTCGCCGCCGTCCTCACAACTGCTACACATGCATCTCGGAGGGGGTTGTGAGGCCGGACATGAACATGTGTGATGGTCAACATCATAGATCTTCCTCCGCGGTGGGTGGGTGATGCACGGCGAGTACGATGTTCCACGAGATATGCATGTTGTGGACCTCTTCCGGCTCGGAATCTATGCTATGATAGGTCAGCCCATGGGAACATGTCAGACCAAGGTATGTGCCCAACCCACCACAAGATTGCCTCCGGGCTGACCCGACGTGGCCGTTTCCCCCCTCCAAGTGCTGGCGATAGTGTCGTCCATGAAGGGGTCACACTCCGGAGTCGCGTGCCAGGTGGTCACACCTGCCACCACACATTCAGACATGTAAGAGGACCCAGCGCAAGTTGTGGTGGCATTGCTAGCCACCGAAGACCGCAGAACGTTACTACGGTGTCATCGCCATCCGTGAGGGGGGGGGGCACACTCCGGAGCTGCATATTGCCTATTTAAACATCCCACCACACTTGGTGGCATTGCTACCCCCAAGGCCCATGGCCGCCCTAACCCTGGCCCCGTTTACCTGAAGATCTAGGCCTTTGACTTTCACCGGATAGCCTTTGACCAACGTTCTTTTCCACTTGGTTGTGATAGGTCAGCCCATACGAACTCTGCATAACAAGGTCCGGGCCCAACCCACCACAAGATTCCCTCCCGGGTCGACCCGACGTGGCCGTTTCCCCCCTCCAAGTGCTGGCGGCAGTGCCGTCCGTGATGGGGGTCACACTCCGGAGCCGCGTGCCGGGTGTTCACACCTGCCACCATATTTCCAGACATGTAAGAGGACCCAGCGCAAGATTTGGTGGGATTGCTAGCCCCCGAAGACCCCCCACCACACTCGTAGACATGCGAAGAACACTCCGCAATGAGGGGTTTTTCAGATACTTCTGCATCTCTAAAAAATATGAAAAATTACCACACATCTTATATCACATGTGTCTGCACTGTGTAAAAATTTCATGAATTAATCACACTCTGAGTGTTCAGTAATAGTCATGCAACACCAAAACCGCAAAACGTTACTTCGGTGTCATCGCCGTCCGTGAGGGGGCCACACTCTGGAGCTGTGTATTGCCTCTTTAAACATCCCACCACGATTTAAGACATGTATGAGGACCCGGTGCGATGTTTTGGTGGCATTGCTACCCCCTGAAGGCCCCGGCCGGCCTAACCCTAGCCCCGTTGACCCGGAGATCTACACATTTGTCTTTCACCGGACGGCCTCTTGACAACGGACTTTTTCACCTGGTTGTGATACGTCAGGCCATAGGAACATATCAGAACAAGGTCTGGGCCCAACCCACCACAAGATTCCCTCCAGGTTGACCCGACGTGGCCGTTTCCCCCCTCCAAGTGCTGGCGGCAGCGCCGTCCGTGAAGGAGATCACACTCCGGAGCCGCGTGCCGGGTGTTCACACCTGCCACCACACTTTCAGACATGTAAGAGGACCCAGGGCGATGCTTTGGTGGCATTGCTACCCCCCAAGGCCCCCCGCCGGCCTAACCCTGGCCCCGTTGACCCGGAGATCTACCCCTTTGACTTTCACCGGCCAACCTATGACCAATGGACTTTCCCACCTTGTTGTGATAGGTTTGCCCATAGGAACATGTCAGAACAAGGTCAAGGCCCAACCAACCACTAGATCCCCTCCCGATCGACCCGACGTGGCCGTTCCCCCCTCCAAGTGCTGGCGGCAGAGCCGTCCGTGAAGGGGATCACACTCCGGGCCGCGTGCCGGGTGTTTAAACCTGCCACCACAATCCTAGAAACAATCTGATATATGTAGATATAAAATTTGTCTCGTTTGGCCAAGGAATAAAAAATATACAAAAAAAGTCGAAATAAAAGGGTGTTTTCTGTACATATGAAGCAAACATGATTTAGT
The DNA here is from genome assembly GCA_039707655.1 of Elymus sibiricus. Lineage (NCBI taxonomy): Eukaryota > Viridiplantae > Streptophyta > Magnoliopsida > Poales > Poaceae > Elymus > Elymus sibiricus. The sequence continues at coordinate 372,711,654 of CM077672.1, read as the reverse complement.
TTGTTGAAATTTGAAAACATAGTATAGCAACAGAATCCTTTCAAGATTCTGATAAAAAAAACATATAAATTTTGTCAAAATCGATGCAAGTATCAATTACTTGGGATTTTAACAAAGTATAAGGACTTATATGCAAAAGTACATGAGGTCACATTTCTAACATACTCAAAAACAAAAATAAACTGGATATTCATAATCTATGAAAAATTCTACCCCAAATCGATTTTTATTTTGTTTATGTTTAAGTTTAGATAAGTCAGATTTAAATTAATCAAATTTTAACTAAAAAAGAAAATGATTTAAAATATATATATATAATCTATGCCGACGGCCGCCGTCAAGGCCGTCGGCATAGCCCTGACGGCGTCAGCCCGCCGTCAATCACCGAGTCACCAGGGTCGCATCTATGCCGACGGCAGCCGTAGGCATAGAAAGGCCGTAGGCATACCTCGATCTATGCCGTCGGAGGTATGCCGACGGCCTTTCTATGCCTATGGCTTTCCGCAGGCCGTCGGCATATCTCTGACTATGCCGACGGCCCCGACAAAAAGCCGTCGGCATAGAATAGGCCGTCGGCATAACGTCTGATTCCGGTAGTGAGAGAGACATGAAAAAATAATGGAAGTTGACTCTCATGCAAAAACCCACCTCTTTTTGTGCTCCTATGCAAATGCAGTCTCCCCTAAACTTCTTTTTAAATATTAAGAGAGGATCGTTTCATAGTTCGTCGTCCCTTCGCCCACACACTTCCAGCCACCACTAATATAAAAACGGGAGATTTCTCGGCGCGCTCCTGTGACTAGTTCGAGGAATCCATCTCTCTTCCACGGCGGATGACGCGTTCGAGGACCTGAGGCGTCTCGAGCGATGTGATGTTTTTTTTCCGTCACAACGCACGAGCATATTTTCTAGTAAATATGAAGGAAAAGATAAAGTGCAGGTTCCAAAAAGTACTAGTGATGATTATAGATACGAAATTGGTTGACTTATAGGCAGGCTGTTACGGTTTACTGATACGGGCTGATCTGTCGAGATTATATTGGTCTCAAAGACTGACTTCTAATACCCCCTCCCCGGCCCCCGTATTCAATGGGTGGGTTATGTCCCCAGTGTCTAAACCCACTATGGTTTGACCGTAGATCTAGCTTTAGGGCATCTCAAAAGAAGACCCTCAAAACTTCAATATATGTCTGGATAGTGGTGTCCGGACCACTTTTGTCAACTTTTGTTATCCAATGGATACCCCTATCGGTCCATGAAACGGTACGGGCGTCCTTTTTCCGGTAAACTGGAATCAAATTTGTAGCTGGTTTGGGAGTGTCCGGACATCCGCTTGACCAACAAAAAGCAACCATGTGGTCCTCCTCTCATTTCTCTCTCTCCACATGCATGGTCCTCCTTTTCTCTCTCTCCTTCCATCAGGACACCACACCATAATATCTCACCAAAAGCAGCCACATGCATAACCCTCCTCTCCTCTCTCTTCTTCTAACCGGACAAATAAGGATAAATTTGTGAATAAGCGCTGCATGACTCCCTCCCGCGTCATATCCACGAATCACGTTCGGACATGAAAAATGACATTTGTGGTGTCCGATTTGGGGTCAGCATTGGAGATGCCCTTACTCTTCTAGATAACATGGCAGCTGCATATAGTCATAGCACGCCTAGAGTTTTTTGTAAGTTGTGATTTAGTAACTCACATGTAGTTTTTTTCCTCAGAATTATTGTGGATGAAAATGTGATTTTAGTTTGGAACCATATAATTTTTTTTTAGAAAAGGAGGAAGACCCCCGGCCTCTGGGCGATGCATGCAGCCACTTTATTAATTATTCACAAAGACCTTACAAAGTGAGACATCAGTAAGTCTGAAGCCACCGTCTTGGCAACATCTGTCGCTACTCCTATCCAGTTGATGAAGGGATGCTGATAGTCCGAGCCTAATACCAAACAGACCTCGCAGCAAAGCCTAACATCTAAGACCGGAGGCCCCAACCAAGCCACTTGCCGGGTATGGAGCACACACCGGTCCGGCGCACTCTCAGAGGCCGCCGCCGCCAACTGCCCCCGATCCATCTTCAGAGCTGTACTGACTTATCGACCTTGCCTGGCCTAGCTGCCGTCGACGCCACCACGACGCCAGACAACGCCACTATCCTGCGCTCGTCCATCATCACACGCCCAGCGGTGAGACCCCGCTGCTCCATGCCGCCGAGACCCGTCGTTGTCGACGTGCCAGATGCCACGCCGCTCCTCCTTCGCGAACACCACCTGCTGCCACTGGTCCCATCCCCTCCGCCTGCAGTTCCTCTGCACTCCCAACCGAGCCCCAAGGCCCCTGACGACGCCTCCAGGAAGGTCACGACGCGACAGCGCCGCCGCCGCCAGATCCGAAGAGGATTAAAGGTTTTCACCCGGGCAGGGGATCGGGATGGGTAGTTTGGGACCTCAGCTGCGCCTCCATGAAGGAAAGCGGCGCCCTTGGGCGTCGCCGCCGCCGGGCCGGCCAGACCGGCCAAAGTTTCCCCCGGACCCCAAGTACACCACTAGGGCTCACCACCACCGGAGCCAGCAGACGCAAGTCACCGGGACGTCGAGAGAGGCAGCAGGACAGAGGGGAACCTCCAGATCTGACGCAATAGAGCACCGCGCCGCAGCCGGACTCCACCAGCGACCCGCCACCCGCGCGGCCGAGCACACTGGCCAGCGTCTCCTGCGGACGACGCTGCCTCGCCGGCAGGGCCGCCGCCCCAGGAACTGCAGGCCTCCAATGCGATCTGGTCCGCAGGCCGCCGCCCCAGGAACCATATAATTTTAAGTTGACAAAAATTTCATTTTTATTAAGTTGCCAACTTTTATAGTAAACTACATGTAACACTTGTAAATTCGTTAAATGAAACGCGGGGTAAATAAAACACCGGAACGGATGTTTTAAATCAGATAAGTTTTGACTCGTATCCGGCATGGTTTGGTTCTGGACGCCGAGTGTCCGGATGCATCTATGAGTTAAATCTCAATTCCTTATACACTGTAAGGTTTAGAGATCGTGCACGATCGAGACGCGCCGAGATCCATGTATGCTTTGCGCCTAGCTTGATTGATCTCTTTTCATCGTTTCGATTCGACGCCTGAGTCCCCACCCACCGCCGGCATGACGCCGGAGTCCAGCCCGTGGGCCGGCCTCCCGCCCGACCTGCTCCTAGACATCTCTGGTCGTCTGCGCAAGCGCGACGTTATTGCCTTCGTCCGTTTGCACGCCGTCTGCAGGCCATGGCGCGCCACCGCTGCGCTGCGCTCCCCTGCAGCGTGGATCCTCAGGCTGTGCAACAACAACCGCATCATCCACTGCACCGTCGTCAACTTCGCCTCTCCTTGCGACCGCGACTTCGACCTAGAGGCGCCGCTGTCGGGCACATCATCCTACGGCGGTAGGACCGTAGGAGGAAGAGCAGGAACTGGGTTGGCAGGGCAGACGGCATGAACGCGTGTATTTTCGTCATCGGGCCCGAACCAAGACTCGTCGACCTTTTCTCAGGAGCGATCACTCCATTGCGTCCCCTCCCGGAGGTTGACGACGATGAAACCAGGCGGTCAATGGAGAATGTTCACGTCATCTTCTACAGCGATGGCACCTTCTTTTTGTACAGTTCATCGTACACATGGACGTCCGTTTTCACGGCGGCCGTTCGGCGTCCCGGTGACGCCGCATGGACAGTCATGAAAATAAACCCCAAGGCCCGTGATGATCGCGACTCTTGCGCAGCATATCACGGCGGCAAGGTCCTGCTGTACATGGGCATGAGCTCTTGGTGTGTAATAACGCAGGAGGGCGTCGGGTGCTCCGTGAGGTGTGACCCGATTGGCAAATTCAAGCATGTTCACGTTGAGAACTATGTCCTCAAGTCCCATGGCAAGCTACTATGGGTATCCGTCCATGCTGATATTGACTGGTTTATTGGAATCAGTGGTGGCTTGTATCCGGACATATGGGTGATGGTGCAGGCGCTGGAAGACGAAGCGGGCGGCGAGATGCATTGGGTGGCCATGGACAGCTAAAGCTGGGGTGACCGTGTCTTGTTCCTCGGTTACCCCACCAGCTTTGCCATGGACGCCACCCAGCTAGGTATGGATGGTGGGTGCGCCTACTTAGTTTTCCAATGCTGCATGTTGAGGTATAACTTCGTCCAAGGAGAAACCGAGACCGTCACGTACCAGACCGAACATGTGTGGCTCAGCTCCGACCCCAACCTGGCAACCTCCCATTGCCCCGATGAGCGAAATTCAAGAGAGACTGGAAGCTCGATCCAAATAAGGTGAAGCAACAAGTTTAATGTAGCCCCTCACCGTATTTGAGTGTAAAATTTAGAATACATTCAGTTGGATGCCGTTTTGAAGTGATATTATTTTGAAGCACAACGTCTTTTTGGCACTTAAACAAAATTTGATATACTACATAATATAGCATCTAGCATCGTGTGGTCTTTTTAGGACTAATTTATGTAGCACATAATAGGAACGTGGATGCTTTAAAATTGATGTACTACATGGTGACGTCACTGTTTTTTCATCAACCTGTTAGGGTGACCCCACCTGACTGATATGCTTGAACGCCACTTCACAAAATACTAGGAAGCTCATGACCTGAAGAAGAAGCAAAAGTTTCAATTTTTTGACTGCATCATGGTGGAAATTCTACTTTAGCACAGCTCGGATGTAGTTCTGGGACAAAGTTAGTTGAAGCTAATTGCAGACTGTTTAACTAATTGAAATTGGGCATTTTCAGGTTGTTTGTAGACGATAATTGTGTTTCTTTAAACATAAAGTTGCAAATAAAATACGTAAACTTCACGTTGGCAACTAAGTCCTTGAGTCCCATGGCAAGCTGCTATGGGCATCTGTCCATGCTGATATTGACTGGTACATTGGAATCAGTGGTGCCTCGTATCCGGAAATGTCAGTCATGGTGCAGGCGCTGGAAGAAGAAGCCGGTGGCGAGAATATGCATTGGGTGACGATGGACAGCCGGAGCTTGGGTGATTGTGTCTTGTTCCTTGGTTACTCCACCAGCTTCGCCATGGACTCCTGCCAACTAGGCATGGATGGTGGATGCGCCTACTTCGTTTTCGAACACTGGATGTTGAGGTATAGAGAGCGTGAAGTACCATCCTCTTAGACCGACCAACGCACATGTGTGGCTCCGACCCCAACCTCCCATTGCCCCGGAATTCAAGAGAGACTGGAAGCTCGATTCAAATAAGGTGAAGTTTAATGTAGTCCCTCACCGGATTCGCGTGTAAAATTTAGAATACTTTCAGTTGAATGCCGTTTTGAAGTGATATTTTTTTTGAACTTGTTTTGAAGTGATATTATTTTTAACCAGAACATTCTTTTTATCACTAAATCCAAATTTAATGTACCTAAATATAGCATCTAAAATCATCTCTAGCTGATTCCTTATAATCGGTTAACTCCTTAAAAAAAAACTGTTTTGAGTTACTCGAACCTAAACGATCACTTATTTGGTTAACTCCTCGAAATTTTGAGGAGTTAATCCAAAAAAGTAGCTCTGGTCCCTCGTTTTTAAGCGGAGGGTCTCACTTTTGAGGACAATTTCTCTCCTCACAACTCTCACCCGCAACCGCCTACTCTTCCCAGCACCACCGCCCAATATTCGCCGCTGCCGCCGCCGAAGGCCCTGATTTCGACGGGAATGGAGCCAGCTCCTTGGCAGCCCCACAAGCCACTCCCGCTAGCACTATGACACCGGAATCGACCCACGCACCTCCGCCCGCAAGAAGGAAGCGACTCGGGATCAAAACCGTGGTGTGAGCCGCCGTGTCGTCAACAAAGACCGGAGGCAAGGCCATAGTGGCCGCGATGACGACCGCTGCTTGGTCGGTGGCAAGCGGGTGAGGAAGCCGACAGAGTCCGGGAAGGCCCTCACCGAGGCGGCGATGATGATGATGATGAAGAGGAGGAAGAAGAAGAAGAAGAAGAAGAAGGCATCCACGCCGACACCTCCTTCTCGTCTGGTGGCTTGTAACTAGGATTTCAAAACTATTCTCAGTCTGTATATTTTGATGAGGTGGTATATACTAACCCCTCGCACTGATCGCGAACTTGCGGTGATAGGATTACACCCTCTTTTGGATGTGGTGGTAGGATGACACCATAGTAGTGGTAGGATGAACTTGCTATGCCGCATAATCATGCATGCTTTCTTATGTTTCATGTCTAGTGTGCTCCATTGCTTGCTACCTCAATTGTTGATCTTCTGCCATGCAAGGACAAGTGGTATGTGGTGTTCTGAGGAAGGGTTTCAGGGGTTTACAGTTCATGGGAAGCATGCGATGAACATGTGATGGGTAAAAAAACAGCTGCCACAGAGGGTTTAAGAGTAGGCAGGCAGCAGAGGATGCATACTCCAAGGCCTTGCTCAAGCAGGCATGCAGTGTTGAAGTTGCAAGGTCAGATCGACAGTTTGGATTGAAGAACTTCATCATCATTGTCCAGTTCGTCGTCATAGCAGTGTTGTTTTATTGGTGTGATAGGTGTGATCGTGTGTAAGGTAGCCCTGGTAAGCTCACGACATAGGGTACAAGGTAACCACACCTTGCCGCTTGTATGCAACCAAACACCGTGTATTTGCATCTGCCCTGCCAATGCAGGACACCAAACGCCCTGCCAAAACCGATCCCCTAATGCGGGCAACCAAACAACATACACATGTTGGGTTTGTGCCTGTTTTCCCTCAACCAGGCTGAACTCAGCCACACATGCAATGCAGGGAAATTTGCCGCTTAGGTTCCTTTCCAACGACTTATCTCGGCATGCCGATTAGTGATTCCCAAATCCTGGAAAAGGACCTTCGCCCGACGGTTACCAAGGTTGAATATAGAGTGGCACCCCTAGGCCGAAAAAGATGTCGGCTTTTGCACCTCGAGCTACCATAAGCGAATTCAGATAGATGATTCACACGAATCCAATCATGTGACATGCACATGAGCAGATAGATGCACCTCGAGCTAGGACGTCTCCTCACCTCTCCTCTCCTCTCCTCTCCTCTCCTCTCTCTCCTCTCCTCTCAGAAGAAAGTTTCGGTTTTCTTCTCACACCTGAATAATTAATTCACCCGGAGCAGAGAGAGATACCTGGGTCAGAGCAGCGGACGGGAGAGCGGCCGGAGCGGCGATCTTCTCTTCTAGGTCTAGGTGGTGCACCTGCGCGTGTGCGTGAGTCAGGGAGCGGGCAAATCGAAACGAGCAGGGGGAGTGTGGGACCTTAACGCGTGAACATAAGGCTAGTCATAGCGGGGAGTAACTTAGATTAGTAACATGCAAATGTTACTAGTCTATGTTACTACCTTCATAGTGGGGAGTAACATATGTGTGGTATCATGTAACCATCATTTATTAAGATGTAGACTCATTTTGACTTGGGATGCGTTATGTTACAGTAACATATTATGTTACTTCAAACATCTTTCTCCTCATTAACTATATGCCACATAAGCAAACTTTTTTTAAGGTGTGTCATGTTACTTGCTAAGTTACTCCCACTATGACCAGCCTAAATATAACACCCTAATAATCCATACAAATATGATCGGTGGGAGTGAGGGCGTACATGCAGATGTCCCGCGCGGGTGTTGTCCATAGAAGAATTAGAGTTTGGCTATTTATGTATCCCTATTTTCTCAATCTCAGCCATCCCCCAAAAAAATTTCTTCATAAACTAGTCAAGGCTGGGGGGCTGTGGCCCCTGCAGCATTGTACATAGCTCCGCTAGTGCAATGCACCAACACGCAGAAGAAGAAGAAGAAAAAGAAGAAGAAAAAGAAGAAGAGAGATTTCGCTCAACTCATCAGGAGTCGGCGCCTTCTTTCATCATAAGAAAAAAGATTTTTTTTTTTTTTTGCATGGACATAAGAAAAAAGATTGGACGCGCCTTCTTTCATAGAAAAAAAGTTCGACCAGGACGAATGACGCCGCTCGCGCGTCAACGCCGGCGGTTCCTCTCCTCTCCTCTCGTCTCGCTCGTATACCAAAACTGCATGCATCTGGGCAACCTGTGCTGTACGTGACATCATCAAGCACGTACTTACTTTTCCCGCGAAAAAAAAAACAACGTACTTACTTACGGATGTCGCAAACTGCATGCATGGATCCGGACTGGAATTGCATGCGGAGACAAGACGTTTCTCCTGCCTCCGGTTTGCCAGTTAGCAACGAGGGAAGGAGCGGATATAGGGTTTCTCTCTCCCTCCCTTATCCCTTGGCGGCTAGGGTAAACTCTCCCCTTCAGGCTTCGCCGGCAAGCCTGTGGATTCGCCTCTTCTCTGCCCGCCGCTCCTGCGGCCGGTGGCAGGGAGGGGAATCCCGGTGCCTCCGCTCCGGTTAGTAGTTTAGGTTAGGTTTTTTTGTCCTCGTTGGTGCGGCGCTCAGGCGGATGGCGGCGCTTCTTCTTCGAGTTTGTCTTTCGGGCTCCGATCCTCCTCGAGTTCGTCCATCTGGACGTAGTCGATGGAGCTCCGGCGTAGATTCCCGCCGTCTCCTTAGGACGGTGAGGTTAGGGTTTCTCGTCATGTGGCGAGATTTGGTGTCAGATGTTTCAGATCTATTCAGGGGTTCAACGACGACGACTGCGGCTCCAGGGCGCTGGTCCTTAGGGGCACGTGCACGAAGACTTTCCGGCTGTCATCGACAAGGTCAAGCCGGCTCCAGTATGGGAGCGGCAACAGTGGCACGTCGGCGTCTCGTTCTCACGGCGGTAGTGGTCGTTCGGTGGTCTTGGAATCTCGATGTAATTTTTATTATGTTTGAGGTGCTTTGTACTTCCGGCGAACTTTGATGATCGATCTAGATCATTTTCGCAAAAAAAAGAAGAGGGAAGGAGCGATTTCCGCCAGCATGCACGCACGCACTCGCCTACATCGGGACGGACTGCCTTGATTAATTAATTAAGCTTCTGCACGTCTCAAGAAATCTAAATAGATGTCGACGGCCCGTAGCCGTCGGCATAGGGCTATGCCGATGGCTGCCGTTGGCATAGAGCTGTCGTCTTCGATTTTCTTGGCATAGGGTTGTCATCCATCGGCATAGTAAAGCCGTCTGTATAGATATCCTATGCTGACGGCTTTAGATTTTTGTCGGCAAAGAAAATTAGACGGCACGTCCATCTGACGCCGTCGGACACGTGCTGCTATCTGGTTAGGCCACGTGGCAAAGGTATGCCGCCGACATAGATTGGAGGTATGCCCACGACATTGCCGTCAGCATACCTCTGCCACGTGTTGCTTCCTGAGTGCACCTGGTGTTAGAGGTATGCTGACGGCAGTGCCGTTGACATAGTTTGGAGCTATGCCGATGGCTGTCACGTGGCGCTTACTGGGCATTCCTAGTGGGCATATATGTCGTCGGCATATATGTCACGTGTCAGCTCCAGCACTACTTGAAAAAAAGGCTTATAGGTGGCCTCAAATTAGTGGCGAACACGGCCAAAACCTGTCGCTGCTATTTTGAAAAAGTAGCAGTGGCGGGTAACAAAACTTACCCGCCACTGGAATCAACACAGCAGTGGCGGGCAGAAATTCTTACCCACCACACGTAAACTCTTCCAAATTTGCCTGCGTGATGAAAGCTACCAGTTGCGGGCGCCCAGTCTCCGCCCACAACTGGTTTATAAGGCAACGGTGGCGGGCGAAACTTATGCCCGCCATAGAAACTTTTTGGTAACCCGTGCCAAAATATCCAGAAGTTAGTTGTGGTGGTCCCTAATAACAGCCCGCCACACATAAGTTAGGTTTAAAATATCCAAAAGTTTGCTATGGCGGGCTCTAATGGCCGCCCGCCACATATAAGTTAGGTTCAAGTTTTTACCGTAACGATCTCAAATTTTTACCACACCCTACATGTGTCCAATGAAGATAGCATGCTAAGTTTCACCCCTTTCGGAGCTCGTTTGCCCGCTATTTTATACAAAAGAAGATTGTGCCCTTTTGGGTTACCAGGAAGTCAATTAAAACCTCGAAAATAGAAAACCAACTCAAAAAATGCTCAAATTTGAGCATGTGGCTTTGGATGGTGTGTACAAATCATAGAAAAAGTTTGAGGTTAAAATGATTTAGAAAAATGTAGTTGTGTGTGTAAGGCGGCGGTTTCCGTTCGAAACCCTGACACTTGGTGGGAGAGTGTCCGGTTTGTACATGTTGTGCATCAAGTTTTCGCCGTAACGATCTCAAATTTTTATCACACCCTACACGTGTCCAATTAATATAGCATGCAAAGTTTGACCCCTTTCGGATCTCGTTTGGCCGCTATTTCGTACCGAAAAGGGTTCTGCCCCTTTTAGTTGCCGGAAAGTCAATTAATGCCTCGAAAATAGAAAACCGACTAAAAAAATGCACAAATTTAAGCATGGGACTTTGGATGGTGTGTACTAATCATAGAAAAAGTTTGAGGTTAAATTGATATTAAAACATGTTGTTGTGTGTGTAAGGCGGCGGTTTCCTTTCGAAACCCTAACACTTGGTTGGAGAGTGTACGGTTTGTACACGATGTTGCTACTTGTGAACTGCGTTGGAATTTCCCCAAAGAGGAGAGGATGATGCAGTACAGTCGAGATAAGTATTTCCCTCAGTTAAGAACCAATGTTATCAATCCAGTAGGAGAACCACACAGAACCTCGTTAGCAGCACCTACACACACAAAAGCAAACACTTGCACCCAACGCAAATAAGAGGGTTGTCAATCCCCTTAGCGGTCACTTGCAAGGATTAATTTTGATAGTGATAGATAGAAAAGTAAATTGCAAAAGAAAATAAAAGTAAATAAATTGCAGCAAGGTATTTTTAGATTTTAATATATGATAAAAGTAGACCCGGGGGCCATAGTTTTCACTAGAGGCTTCTCTCTCGAACACATAGCATACGGTGGGTAAACAAATTACTGTTGGGCAATTATTAGAAAAGCGCATAGTTATGACGATATTCAAGGCAATGATCATGCATATAGACATCACGTCCAAGACAAGTAGACCGACTCATGCCTGCATCTATTACTATTACTCCACCCATCGACCGCTATCCAGCATGCATCTAGGGTATTAAGTATAAAACAGAGTAACGCCTTAAGCAAGATGACATGATGTAGACAAAGTAAACTCAAGCAATTTGATTAAACCCCATCTTTTTATCCTTAATGGCAACAATTCAAATACGTTTCTTGTCCCTTTCTGTCACTGGGATATAGAACACCGCAAGATTGAATCCATCACAAAGCACCTCGCCCATTGCAAGATAAATCAATCTAGTTGGCCAAACCAAATGGATAGATCGGAGAGAAATACAAAGTTATAACAATCATGCATAAAAGAGTTCAGAGAAGACTCAAGTATTTCTCATGAATAATCTGATCATAAACCCACAATTCATCGGATCCCAACAAACACACCGCAAAAGAAGATTACATCAAATAGAAGTCCAAGAACATCGAGGAGAACATGGTATTGAAGATCAAAGAGAGAGAAGAAGCCATCTAGCTACTAGCTATGGACCCGTAGGTCTGTGGTAAACTACTCACACATCATCGGAAGGGCAGCAAGGTTGATGAAGAAGCCCTCCATGATCGATTCTCCCTCCGCACAGTACCGGAAAAGGCCTCCAGATGGGATTGCGGAAGAACAGAGGCTTGCGGCGGCAGAAAGATTTTTCTCTTCTGTCTTTTTGGTATATTGGGAATATTTGGGAATTTATAGCGCTGGAATTGGGTCAAGAGGTGCCACGAGGGGCCCACAAGCCTGGGGGGCGCGCCCTCCGGGCTTGTCGCTCCCTCGTGACTCTTCTGATCTTCTCCCGAAGCTTCTAGGGCCCCTTCTGGTCCATAAAAAATTAATCCAAAGTTTTTTCTTTGTTTGGACTCCGTTTGATAATGATTTTCTGAAAAGGCAAAAACAGGCAAAAAACAGCAACTGGCACTGGGCACTAGGTTAATAGGTTAGTCCCAAAAAATGATATATAATTGCATATAAAACATCCAAGATTGATACTATAATAGCATGGAACAATCAAAAAATTATAGATACGTTGGAGACGTATCAAGCATCCCCAAGCTTAATTCCTGCTCGTCCTCGAGTAGGTAAATGATAAGAACAGAATTTTTGATGTGAAATGCTACCTAACATGTTTCATCATGTAATTTTCTTTTACGGTATGAATATTAAGATCCGAATGATTCAAAGCAATAGTCTATAATTTCATATAAAGACATCAATACTCAGGCATACTAACAAACAATCATGCCTTTAAAAATAAAAATTCTAAAGAAAGTTATCCCTACAAAATCATATAATCCTGTCATGCTCCATCTTCTTAACATAAAGTATTTATCATGCACAACCCCGGAGACAATCAAGCAATTGGTTCATACTTTTTAACGCGCTTCAGCTTTTTCAACCCCCATGTAATACATGAGCGCAAGCCATGGATATAGCACTATGGGTGGAATAGAATGATGATAGAGATTAATAAGGGGAAGTCAAAAAGAGAAGATAGTCTCACATCGACATGGCTAATCAACGGGCTATGAAGATGCCAATCAATTGATGTCAATGCGAGGAGTAGGGATTGCCATGCAACGGATGCACTAAGAGCTATAAGTGTATGAAAGCTCAAAATAAAAACTAAGTGGGTGTGCATCCAACTTGCTTGCTCATGAAGACCTCGGGCATTTGAGGAAGCCCATCATCGGAATATACAAGCCAAGTTCTATAATGAAAAATTCCCACTAGTATATGAAAGTGACAACATAGGAGACTCTCTATATGAAAAAACATGGTGCTAATTTGAAGCACAAGCATGGAAAAAGATAGTAACAATGCCCCTTCTCTCTTTTTCTCTCATTTTTTTTCGCTGGGCTCTTTTTGGCCTCTTTTTTTTATCTCCTCACTGGGACAATGCTCTAATAATGATAATCATCACCCACCAAATAATTGGGACGCCTTCTAGCTAAAGTTGACTCATCTCCAGTCCCTTTTTCATCAAGTTTTATATTACTAAACAGGGATTCAATAGGTGAGACACCAATCATTTTAATATCTTCATCATTACTACGATAGAAACCGGGTGGAATAGCTTTTTCTAGGAATTCCCGCTTAGCTCTCAACCTAGCGGTTCTTTCTTTACTTTCATTAATGGAGACATAGATAGCTATAATAGACTCATTTATATCATGCTTGGGTGGCAAAATTTTAATTTTGAGAGTTTCAACATCATGAGCAATTATATCCATGTTCCTAGCCATGCCATCAACTTTATTCAATTTTTCTTCTACCATAGCATTGAAAATATTTTGAGAATTAATAAATTCTTTAATATTACTTTCAATATTAGAGGATATCCTATTATTATTATATGAATTACCATAGGAATTACCATAACTATTAGAGGAATTTTTGGGAAACGGCCTAGGATTGAAATTACCCCTATAAGCATTGTTGTTGAAATTATTTCTAGAAACGAAATTCACATCAATAGCATCATTATTTTGCTCAATCAAAGTAGACAATGGCACATCATTAGGATCAATATGAGCACTTTTACTAGTAACCAATTTCATAAGAGCATCCATCTTATCACTCAAAGTATTAATTTCTTCGATAGAATTTACCTTCTTACCAGTTGGAGTTCTTTCAGTGTGGCATTGAGAATAATTGGTCATAATATTATCAAGGAGTTTTGTAGCTTCTCCCAATGTAATTTCCATAAAAGTACCACCTGCGGCAGAGTCTAGAAGATTTCTAGAAACAAAGTTTAGTCCCGCATAAATTTTTTGTATGATCAACCATAAGCTTAAACCATGAGTGGGGCAATTTCTTATCATTAATTTCATTCTCTCCCAAGATTGTGCAACATGTTCATGCTCAAGTTGCTTAAAATTCATAATTTGATTTCTTAGAGAAATAATCTTAGCGGGAGGAAAATACTTGGCAATAAAAGCATTCTTACACTTAGCCCAAGAATCAATACTATTTCGAGGCAAGGAGGAAAACCAAGTTTTAGCACAATCTCATAGTGAGAACAGAAATAATTTCAATTTAACAATATCATTGTCCACATCTTTCTTTTTTTGCATATCACAAAGTTCAACGAAAGTATTAAGATGGGATGCAACATCTTCATTAGGACTACCAGAAAATTGTTCTTTCATAACAAGATTTAGCAAAGCAACATTAATATCACACGACTCCGCACTAGTGGTGGGAGGAGAAATTGGAGTACTAATAAAATCATTATTATTAGTATTGGAAAAGTCACACAATTTTGTGTTCTCTTGACACATAGCGACAAAGTAAGCAAACTAGCAAATAAAAATATTTTTGTGTTTTTGTAAAATTGTTTTAGAAGTGGGGGAGATGAAAACGAGAGGCAAATGAAAATAAAGGCAAATGAAAATAAGAGCAAGTAGATGATAGTTTGTGCGAAGGTACTTGATAGGTTTTGGTGATGTCTCCCCGGCAACGGCGCCAGAAATTCTTCCTGCTATTTGTGAACTGCGTTGGGATTTCCCCGAAGAGGAGAGGATGATGCAGTACAGTTGAGATAAGTATTTCCCTCAGTTAAGAACCAAGGTTATCAATCCAGTAGGAGAACCACACAGAACCTCGTTAGCAGCACCTACACACACAAAAGCAAACACTTGCACCCAATGCAAATAAGAGGGTTGTTAATCCCCTTAGCGGTCACTTGCAAGGATTAATTCTGATAGTTATAGATAGAAAAGTAAATTGCAAAAGAAAATAGAAGTAAATAGATTGCAGCAAGGTATTTTTGGATTTTAATATATGATAAAAGTAGACCCGGGGGCCATAGTTTTCACTAAAGGCTTCTCTCTCGAACACATAGCATACGGTGGGTAAACAAATTACTATTGGGCAATTATTAGAAAAGCGCATAGTTATGACGATATTCAAGGCAATGATCATGTATATAGGCATCATGTCCGAGACAAGTAGACCGACTCCTGCCTGCATCTACTACTATTACTCCACCCATCGACCGCTATCCAGCATGCATCTAGGGTATTAAGTATAAAACAGAATAACACCTTAAGCAAGATGACATGATGTAGACAAAGTAAACTCAAGCAATATGATTAAACCCCATCTTTTTATCCTTAATAGCAACAATACAAATACGTGTCTTGTCCCTTTCTGTCACTGGGATATAGAACACCGCAAGATTGAACCCATCACAAAGCACCTCTCCCATTGCAAGAAAAATCAATATAGTTGACCAAACCAAACGGATAGATCGGAGAGAAATACAAAGCTATAACAATCATGCATAAAAGAGTTCAGATAAGACTCAAATATTTCTCATGAATAATCTGATCAAAAACCCACAATTCATCGGATCCCAACAAACACACCACAAAAGAAGATTACATCAAATAGAACTCCAAGAACATCGAGGAGAACATGGTATTGAAGATCAAAGAGAGAGAAGAAGCCATCTAGCTACTAGCTATGGTCCCGTAGGTCTGTGGTAAACTACTCACACATCATCGAAAGGGCAGCAAGGTTGATGAAGAAGCCCTCCGTGATCGACCCCCCCTCCGGCACAGTACCGGAAAAGGCCTCCAGATGGGATCGCAGAAGAACAGAGGCTTGCGGCGGCGGAAAGGTTTTCTCTTCTGTCTTTTTGGTATATTGGGAATATTTGGGAATTTATATCGCGAGAATTAGGTCAAGAGGTGCCACGGGGGGCCCACAAGCCTGGGGGGCGCGCCCTCCGGGCTTGTCGCTCCCTCGTGACTCTTCTGATCTTCTCCCGAAGCTTCTAGGGTCCCTTCTGGTCCAGAAAAAATTAATCCAAAGTTTTTTCTTCGTTTGGACTCCGTTTGATAATGATTTTCTGAACAATCATTGCATATAACACATCCAAGATTAATAGGTTAATACGTTAGTCCCAAAAAATGATATATAATTGCATATAAAACATCCAAGATTGATACTATAATAGCATGGAACAATCAAAAATTATAGATACGTTGGAGACGTATCGGATGTGCATCAAGTTTTTATTGTAATGATCTCAAATTTTTACCACACCCTACATGTGTCCAATAAAGATAGCATGCAAAGTTTCACCCCTTTCGAAGCTCATTTGCCCACTATTTCATACCGAAGAGGGTTCTGCCCTTTTAGTTGCCGAAAAGTCAATTAATGCCTCAAAATAGAAAACCAACTCAAAAAATGCTCAAATTTGAGCATTGGGCTTTGGATGGTTTGTACTAATCATAGAAAAAGTTTGAGGTTAAAATGATTTAGAAAGATGTGTAGGTCTGTGTGTTAGGCGGCGGTTTCTGTTTGAAACCCTTACACTTGGTGGGAGAGTGCCCGGTTTGTACACGATGTGCATCAAGTTGTTGCCATAACACTCTCAATTTTTTACAAAAATAGAGTAGATGACGTACATGAGCACATTTAGTTCAAGGACTTAGCAGTGACAGGCATTCTTGGTTGTGCCCGCTGCTGCTATTCCCGCGTGAACAACGGTTGCATTCCCTCCCCCTCCCCCCAAACCACTTTCTCGCGACACCAAAAATTGAACCGAAACTTCAAATCACAACTTCCCCCGACTCTCTCGAATCGCGTCGCCTCGACCCCCCCTCGCCGCCCAACCCCCTCGTCGCCGCGGCCGTTGACATCGCCGGAGCCCTCGTCCGCTGGCCATCGCGTGCCTGCCTTCTCGCTCTTCCTCCATGGCCTCCTCCGCCAGCAGTGGGGGGCTCACACAGCCGCCGCCACCCAACTCCTCCTCCGCTGAGGCCACTCCCGATCTCTCCTCCTCCTCGCGCTCCAATGGTGTGCCGGTAGCTAAATGTGTATAGATTGTAGATGAACATTTGTCTTAGATTCACATATGTATAGATTGTACATGAACATTTATAGTAGATTCACATGTTTATAGATTATATATGAATTTTAGATTTGATTCGCATGTTTATAGATTATAGATGAAATTTAGATTTGATTCACATGTTTATAGATTCACATATTTATAGATTGTAGATGAATTTTAGATTTGATTATTAATTGATGGCCTTTTATTCCATTCCTCCATCCATATTCTTTAATATTTCATATATGTAAATATTTTGTAGTCTTTTATTTCAGTCATCTCTTATCCATACGGAGTCTCACATGCATATTTATTTGGAGTGCTCAAACCATGCAGGGCTTCAAAAGAGTGTCGAAATTATGGGGAAACATTGGTTGATGTCCGTTTGGAACGTTTTAGACACTCAATGTTTATATTTTTTAGCACAAGTCATTCCGATTTTTTTCGTTCATCCATACTCTTTAATATTGGTTGATGTTTCATCGATGTAAATATTTTGTAGCCTTTTATTCCAGCCGCCTCTTATCCATACGGAGTTCTCACATGCATATTTATTTGGAATGCTCAAACCATGCAGGGCTTCAAAAGAGTGTCGAAATAATGGCAAAATGTTGATTAATTTCCGTTTCGCAAAATTTTGGACACTCAATGTTTACATTTTTAGCACAAGTCATGCCCAATATTTTCGTCCATCCATACTCTTTAATATTGATTGATGTTTCATATATGTAAATATTTTGTAGCCTTTTATTCCAATCGTCTCTTATCCGTATGGAGTTCTCATATGCATATTTATTTGGAGTGCTCTAACCACGCAGGGCTTCAAAAGAGTGTCGAAATAATGGCGAAACGTTGATTAATTTTTGTTTCTTAACATTTCTGACACTCAATGTTTACATTTTTTAGCACAAGTCATGCTAAATTTTTCCATCCATCCATAAGTTTTACTGCTTATTTCATACTTTAACTTATTGAACTATTCCATAACATGAACGTGAACGTAGGCAATGAACTAAGCATGCCACTAGTGTGGCGACACCAGGCTAGATGCATGTCACAAGGTTCACCTAACTTGCAACGAAATCTGTGTAGATCTTTAGGACGACTTTATAGAGTGGGTGGTATGTTAAAAATTATGAGAGATTTAGCGAACGAACATGCGTATCCATGCACTGCGACCGCGACGCGTACTAAACCACCCGGTTACTCTACACACAGTGGTAAAGACTGCGTGTGTGCTTATGTCACAATTATGTAAATGGGGTGCGCTTCTGATAACCCACAAGTATAGGGGATCGCGACAGTCTTCGAGGGTAGTATTTCACCCAAATTTATTGATTCGACACAAGGAGAGCCAAAGAATATTTATGAGTACTAGCAGCTGAGTTATCAATTCAACCACACCTGGAGAACTAAATATCTACAGCAAAGTGTTTAGTAGCACAGTAATATGATAGTTCTATAGCAGTAGTAACAGTAGCAATAGTAACAGAAACAGTAATAGTAGCAGTTTTGTAGTGATTGTAACAGCAGCAGCAACGGTAGTAACTTAGCAAAGATCAATATGAGAAAAGCATAGGCATTGGATCAGTGATGGATAATTATGTTGGATGACATTCATCATGTAACAGTCACAACCAAGAGCGATACACAATAGCTCCAATTCATCAATGTAATGTAGGCATGTATTCCATATTGTTGGGGAACGTTGCATGGAAAACAAAAAAAATTCTACGCACACGCAAGATCTATCCATGGAGATGCATAGCTACAAGAGGGGGAGTGTGTCTACGTACCCTCGTAGACCGTAAGCGGAAGCGTTAGAACAACGCGGTTGATGTCGTTGAACAACTTCATGATCCAACCGACCGAGCACCGAACGTACGGCACCTCCGCGTTCAGCACACGTTCAGCTCGGTGACGTCCTCGACTTCTTGATCCAGCAAGACGGCGAGCTAGTGGATGAGTTCCGGCAGCACGACGGCGTGGTGACGGTGATGGTGATGCTATCTCCGCAGGGCTTCGCCCAAGCACTGCGAAAATATGACCGAGGGACGGAACTGTGGAGGGGGGCGCCGCACACGGCTAAGACAATGTTGTGTCCTTTGGGGCGCCCCCTCTCCTCTATTTATATATGTGTAGGGGCTTTGAGTAGAAGGAATAGTGCCATGTGAACAGTAACCGTGAATAGTACATACGTGGACTTGGACTCCAAAGTCCAATCCTATTCCTACTAGGACTCTCCCTTTTTTTTCCTTCCCTAGTTGCGTGGGCTTTTGAGGACTTGGTGCGCCTGGCCCAATAAGGCCAGGGCGCCTCCCCTAAGCCCATGCCAGCCCTTTGGGACGTGGTGGACCCACTTGTGGACTTCCGGACCCCTCCGGAATCCTCCGGAACCTTCTGGAAGCTTCCCGGTTCAATACCGAAAAAACTGCACCTTTTTCCGGAACCCAAAATATGACTTCCCATATATAAATCTTTACCTCTCGACCCTTCCGAGACTCCTCATGATGTCCGGGATCTCATCCGGGACTCCGAACAATATTCGGTTACACTTTCACATAACTCATATAACACTATATCGTCAACGAACGTTAAGCGTGCGGACCCTACGGGTTCGGGAATGATGTAGACATGACTGAGACGCCTCTCCGGTCAATAACCAATAGCGGAACCTAGATGCTCATATTGGTTCCTACATATTCCACGAAGATCTTATCGGTCGAACCGCAATGACAACATACGTAATTCCCTTTGTCCGTCGGTATGTTACTTGCCCGAGATTCGATCGTCGGTATCTCCATACCTAGTTCAATCTCGTTACCGGCAAGTCTCTTTACTCGTTCTGTAATACATCATCCCGTAACTAACTCCTTAGCCACTTTGCTTGCAAGCTTCTTATGATGTGCATTACCGAGAGGGCCCAGAGATACCTCTCCGAAACACGGAGTGACAAATCCCTATCTCGATCCATGCCAACTCAACGGAATTCTTCGGAGATACCTGTAGAGCATCTTTATGATCACCCAGTTACGTTGTGACGTTTGATAGCACACAAGGTATTCCTCCGGTATCCGGGAGTTGCATGATCTCATGGTCTGAGGAACATGTATTTGACATTCAAGAAAGCAGTAGCAATAAACAGAACGATCATATGCTAAGCTAACGGATGGGTCTTGTCCATCACATCATTCTCCTAATGATGTGATCCCGTTATCAAATGACAACTCATGTCTATGGTTAGGAAACCTTAGCCATCTTTGATCAACGAGCTAGTCTAGTAGAGGCTCACTAGGGACACGGTATTTGTTTATGTATTCACACATGTTTTTAAGTTTCCGGTCAATACAATTCTAACATGAATAATAAACCTTTATCATGAACAAGGAAATATAAAATAATAACAACTTTATTATTGCCTCTAGGGCATATTTCCATCAGTCTCCAACTTGCACTAGAGTCAATAATCTAGATTACATAGTAATGAATCTAACACCCATGGAG
The DNA here is from genome assembly GCA_039707655.1 of Elymus sibiricus. Lineage (NCBI taxonomy): Eukaryota > Viridiplantae > Streptophyta > Magnoliopsida > Poales > Poaceae > Elymus > Elymus sibiricus. The sequence goes on along the minus strand of CM077672.1, from coordinate 372,691,250 downwards.
TCTTGGTGCTGATCATGTTTTGCTCGTAGAAGAGGCTTAGTCAACAGGTCTGCCACATTCAGATCCATGTGTACTTTGCAAATTTCTATGTCTCAATCCTTGACATATTCACGAATGGAGTTGAAGCGTCTTTTGATGTGTTTGGCCTGGGTCCAGCTTTGGGTTTCTTCGTGGGAGCGGCAACTTGCTTGCCGTTCTTCTTGAAGTTCCCCTTCTTTTCCTTGCCCTTTTTCTTGAAACTAGTGGTTTTGTTGATCATTAACACTTGATGCTCCTTCTTGATTTCTACCTCCGCTGATTTCAGCATCGCGAAGAGCTCGGGAATTGTCTTCTCCATCCCTTGCATATTATAGTTCATCACGAAGCCTTTATAGCTTGGTGGCAGTGACTGAAGAACTCTGTCAATAACACTCTCAACCGGAAGATCAATTCCCAGCTGAGTCAAGTGGTTGTGGTACCCAGACATTCTGAGTATGTGTTCACTGACAGAACTGTTCTCCTCCATCTTACAGCTAAAGAATTTGTTGGAGACTTCATATCTCTCAACCCGGGCATTAGCTTGAAATATCAATTTCAGCTCTTGGAACATCTCATATGCTCTATGGCGTTCAAAACGCTTTTGCAGTCCCGGTTCTAAGCCATAGAGCATGGCACACTGAACTATCGAGTAGTCATCAGATCGAGCCTGCCAGGCGTTCACAACGTCTGCAGCAGCTCCTGCAGCAGGTCCATCACCTAGCGGTGCATCAAGGACATAATTCTTCTGTGCAGCAATGAGGATAATCCTCAAGTTACGGACCTAGTCCGTGTAGTTGCTACCATCATCTTTCAACTTAGCTTTCTCTAGGAACGCATTAAAATTCAACGGAACAGTAGCACGGGCCATTTATCTACAACATAGATATGCAAAGAAACTATCAAGACTAAGTTCATGATAAATTAAGTTCAATTAATCAAATTACTAATGAACTCCCACTTAAATTAACATCCCTCAAGTTAACTAAGTGTTACATGATCCAAATCAACTAGCCCATGTCCGATCATCACGTGAGATGGGATAGTCATCAATGGTGAACATCTCCATGTTGATCACATCTACTATATGACTCATGTTCGACCTTTCGGTCTCCAGTGTTCCGAGACCATGTCTGTACATGCTAGGCTCGTCAAGTTTAACCCAAGTATTCTGCTTGTGTAAAACTGGCTTACACCCGTTGTATGTGAACGTAGAATCTATCACACCCGATCATCACGAGGTGCTTCGAAACGACGAACTTTAGCAACGGTGCATACTCGGGGAGAACACTTTTATCTTGAAATTTAGTAAAGGGATCATCTTATAATGCTACCATCGTTCTAAGCAAAATAAGATGCATAAAGGATAAACATCACATGCAATCAAAATATGTGACATGATATGGCCATCATCTTGTGCTTTCGATCTCCATCTCCAAAGCATCATCATGATCTCCATCGTCACCGGCTCGACACCTTGATCTCCATCGTTGTGTCGTGGTCGTCTCGCCAACTATTGCTTCTACAACTATTGCTAACGCATAGCGATAAAGTAAAGCAATTACATGGCGCTTGCATTTCATACAATAAAGAGACAACCATAAGGCTCCTGCCGGTTGCCGATAAATTACAAAACATGATCATCTCATACAATAACGTATATCACATCATGTCTTGACCATATCACATCACAGCATACCCTGCAAAAACAAGTTAGACGTCCTCTACTTTGTTGTTGCAAGTTTTACGTGGCTGCTACGGGCTTCTAGCAAGAACCGTTCTTACCTACGGCACAAAACCACAACGGTGATTTATCAAGTTTGCTGTTTTAACCTTCAACAAGGACCGGCCACAGTCAAATTTGATTCAACTAAAGTAGGAGAAACAGACACCCGCCAGCCACCTTTATGCAAAACAAGTTGCATGTCTGTTGGTGGAACCGGTCTCATGTACGTGGACATGCAAGGTTGGTCCGGGCCGCTTCATCTTACAATACCGCCGAATCAAAATAAGACGTTGGTGGTAAGCAGTATGCCGATCACCGCCCACAACTCTTTGTGTTCTACTCGTGCATATCATCTACGCATAGACCTGGCTCTGATACCACTGTTGGGGAACGTTGCATGGAAAACAAAAAAATTTCTACGCACACGCAAGATCTATCCATGGAGATGCATAGCTACGAGAGGGGGAGTGTGTCTACGTACCCTCGTAGACCATAAGCGGAAGCGTTAGAACAACACGGTTGATGTCGTCGAACAACTTCACGATCCAACCGACCGAGCACCGAACGTACGGCACCTCCGCGTTCAGCACACATTCAGCTCGGTGACGTCCTCGACTTCTTGATCCAGCAAGATGGCGAGGTAGTGGATGAGTTCCGGCAGCACGACGGTGTGGTGACGGTGATGGTGATGCTATCTCCGCAGGGCTTCGCCCAAGCACTGCGAAAATATGACCGAGGGACGGAACTGTGGAGGGGGGCGCCGCACACGGCTAAGACAATGTTGTGTCCTTTGGGGCGCCCCCTCTCCTCTATTTATATATGTGTGGGGGCTTGGAGTAGAAGGAATAGTGCCACGTGAACAGTAACCATGAATAGTACACACGTGGACTTGGACTCCAAAGTCCAATCCTATTCCTACTAGGACTCTCCCTTTTTTTCCTTCCCTAGTTGCGTGGGCTTTTGAGGACTTGGTGCGCCTGGCCCAATAAGTCTAGGGCGCCTCCCCTTAGCCCATGCCAGCCCTTTGGGACATGGTGGACCCACTTGTGGACTTCCGGACCCCTCCCGGTACAATACCGAAAAAACTGCACCTTTTTCCGGAACCCAAAATATGACTTCCCATATATAAATCTTTACCTCTCGACCATTCTGAGACTCCTCGTGACGTCCGGGATCTCATCCGGGACTCCGAACAATATTCGGTTACCAATTCACATAACTCATATAACACTATATCGTCAACGAACGTTAAGCGTGCGGACCCTACGGGTTAGGGAATGATGTAGACATGACTGCGACGCCTCTCCGGTCAATAACCAAGAGCGGAACCTGGATGCACATATTGGTTCCTACATATTCGACGAAGATCTTATCGGTCGAACCGCAATGACAACATACGTAATTCCCTTTGTCCATCGGTATGTTACTTGCCCGAGATTCGATCGTCGGTATCTCCATACCTAGTTCAATCTCGTTACCGGCAAGTCTCTTTACTCGTTCTGTAATACATCATCCCATAACTAACTCCTTAGTAACTTTGCTTGCAAGCTTCTTATGATGTGCATTACCGAGAGGGCCCAGAGATACCTCTCCGAAACACGGAGTGACAAATCCCAGTCTCGATCCATGCCAAGTCAACGGACACCTTCGGAGATACCTGTAGAGCATCTTTATGATCACCCAGTTACGTTGTGACGTTTGATAGCACACAAGGTATTCCTCCGATATCCGGGAGTTGCATGATCTCATGGTCTGAGGAACATGTATTTGACATTCAAGAAAGCAGTAGCAATAAACAGAACGATCATATGCTAAGCTAACGGATGGGTCTTGTCCATCACATCATTCTCCTAATGATGTGATCCCGTTATCAAATGACAACTCATGTCTATGGTTAGGAAACCTTAACCATCCTTGATCAACGAGCTAGTCTAGTAGAGGCTCACTAGGGACACGGTATTTGTTTATGTATTCACACATGTATTTAAGTTTCCGGTCAATACAATTATAGCATGAATAATAAACCTTTATCATGAACAAGGAAATATAAAATAATAACAACTTTATTATTGCCTCTAGGGCATATTTCCATCAGTCTCCCACTTGCACTAGAGTCAATAATCTAGATTACATAGTAATGAATCTAACACCCATGGAGTCTTGGTGCTGATCATGTTTTGCTCGTGGAAGAGGCTTAGTCAACGGGTCTGCCACATTCAGATCCGTGTGTACTTTGCAAATTTCTATGTCTCCATCCTTGACATATTCACGAATGGAGTTGAAGCGTCTCTTGATGTGTTTGGTCTTCTTGTGAAACCTGGGCTCCTTGGCTATGGCAATTGCTCCAGTGTTGTCACAAAAGATTGTCATTGGACCCGATGCACTAGGTATTACACCAAGATTGGATATGAACTCCTTCATCCAGACTCCTTCATGTGCTGCTTCCGAAGCAGCTATGTATTCCGCTTCACACGTAGATCCCGCCACGACGCTCTGCTTGGAACTGCACCAACTGACAGCTCCACCATTTAATATAAATACGTATCCGGTTTGTGACTTAGAGTCATCCGGATCAGTGTCGAAGCTTGCATCGACGTAACCCTTTACGACGAGCTCTTCGTCACCTCCATAAACGAGAAACATGTCCTTGGTCCTTTTCAGGTACTTCAGGATATTCTTGACCGCTGTCCAGTGATCCACTCCTGGATTACTCTAGTACCTCCCTGCCAAACTTATGGCAAGGCACACATCAGGTCTGGTACACTGCATGGCATACATAATAGAACCTATTGCTGAGGCATAGGGAATGACTTTCATTTTCTCTATATCTTCTGTCGTGGTCGGACATTGAGTCTGACTCAACTTCACACCTTGCAAGACAGGCAAGAACCCGTTCTTTGACTGATCCATTTTGAACTTCTTCAAAACTTTGTCAAGGTATGTGCTTTGTGAAAGTCCTATCAAGCGTCTTGATCTATCCCTATAGATCTTGATGCCCAATATATAAGCAGCTTCACCGAGGTCTTTCATTGAAAAATTCTTATTCAAGTATCCCTTTATGCCATCCAGAAATTCTATATCATTTCCAATCAACAATATGTCATCCACATATAATATTAGAAATGCTACAGAGCTCCCACACACTTTCTTGTAAATACAGGCTTCACCGTAAGTCTGTACAAAACCATATGCTTTGATCACCTCATGAAAGCGTATATTCCAACTCCGAGATGCTTGCACCAGTCCATAGATGGATTGCTGGAGCTTGCACACTTTGTTAGCACCCTTAGGATCGACAAAACCTTCTCGTTGCATCATATACAACTCTTCTTTGAGAAAACCATTAAGGAATGCAGTTTTGACATCCATTTGCCAGATTTCATAATCATAAAATGCGGCAATTGCTAACATGATTCGGACAGACTTAAGCATCGCTACGGGTGAGAAAGTCTCATCGTAGTCAACCCCTTGAACTTGTCGAAAACCTTTCGCGACAAGTCGAGCTTTGTAGACAGTGATATTACCATCAGCATCTGTCTTCCTCTTAAAAATCCATTTATTCTCAATGGCTTGCCGATCATCGGGCAAGTCCACTAAAGTCCACACTTTGTTCTCATACATGGATCCTATCTCAGATTTCATGGCCTCAAGCCATTTGTCGGAATCCGGGCTTATCATAGCTTCTTCATAGTTCGTAGGTTCGCTGTTGTCTAACAACATAACTTCCAGAACAGGATTACCGTACCACTCTGGTGCGGAACGTACTCTAGTCGACCTACGAAGTTCAGTAGTAACTTGATCTGAAGTTTCATGATCTTTATCATTATCTTCCTCTCTTATTGGTGTAGGCATCACGGGAACGGTTTTCTCTGATGAGCTACTTTCCAATTCGAGAGAAGGTACAATTACCTCATCAAGTTCTACTTTCCTCCCACTCACTTCTTTCGAGAGAAACTCCTTCTCTAGAAAGGACCCATTCTTGGCAACAAAGACCTTGCCTTCGGATCTGTGGTAGAAGGTGTACCCAATTGTTTCTTTAGGGTATCCTATGAAGATGCACTTCTCCGCTTTGGGTTCGAGCTTATCAGGTTGAAGCTTTTTCACAAAAGCATCGCATCCCCAAACTTTAAGAAACGACATCTTAGGTTTCTTGCCAAACCATAGTTCATATGGTGTCGTCTCAACGGATTTAGACGGTGCCCTATTTAACGTGAATGCAGCTGTCTCTAATGCATAACCCCAAAATGATAGTGGCAAATCGGTAAGAGACATCATAGAACGCACCATATCCAATAAAGTACGGTTACGACGTTCGGACACACCATTGCGCTGTGGTGTTCCAGGTGGCGTGAGTTGTGAAACAATTCCACATTTTCTTAAATGAAGGCCAAACTCGTAACTCAAATATTCGCCTCCGCGATCAGATCGTAGAAACTTTATTTTCTTGTTACGATGATTCTCTACTTCACTCTGAAATTCTTTGAACTTTTCAAATGTTTCAGACTTGTGTTTCATCAAGTAGATATACCCATATCTACTCAAATCATCTGTGAAGGTTAGAAAATAACGATACCCGCCGCGTGCTTCAGCATTCATCAGACCGCATACATCGGTATGTATTATGTCCAACAAATCAGTAGCTCGCTCCATTGTTCCGGAGAACGGAGTTTTAGTCATCTTGCCCATGAGGCATGGTTCGCAAGTATCAAATGATTCATAATCAAGAGATTCCAAAAGTCCATCCGCATGGAGTTTCTTCATGCGCTTTACACCAATATGACCTAAACGGCAGTGCCACAAGTATGTTGCACTATCATTATCAACTTTGCATCTTTTGGCATCAATATTATGAATATGTGTATCACTACGATCGAGATTCAACAAGAATAGACCATTCACAAAAGGTGCGTGACCATAAAAGATGTTACTCATATAAATAGAACAACCATTATTCTCTGACTTAAATGAATAACCGTCTCGCAATAATCAAGATCCAGATATAATGTTCATGCTCAACGCTGGCACCAAATAACAATTATTGAGGTCTAAAACTAATCCTGAAGGTAGATGTAGAGGTAGCATGCCGACGGCGATCACATCAACCTTGGAACCATTCCCGACGCGCATCGTCACCTTGTCCTTAGCCAATCTTCGCTTATTCCGTAGCTCCTGTTTCGAGTTACAAATATGAGCAACCGAACCAGTATCAAATACCCAGGCGCTACTGCGAGCATTAGTGAGGAACACATCAATAACATGTATATCAAATATACCTTTGCTCACTTTGCCATCCTTCTTATCCGCCAAATACTTGGGGCAGTTCCGCTTCCAGTGACCAGTCCCTTTGTAGTAGAAGCACTCTGTTTCAGGCCTGGGTCCAGCTTTGGGTTTCTTCGTGGGAGCGGCAACTTGCTTGCCGTTCTTCTTGAAGTTCCCCTTCTTTTCCTTGCCCTTTTTCTTGAAACTAGTGGTTTTGTTGATCATCAACACTTGATGCTCCTTCTTGATTTCTACCTCCGCTGATTTCAGCATCGCGAAGAGCTCGGGAATTGTCTTCTCCATCCCTTGCATATTATAGTTCATCACGAAGCCTTTATAGCTTGGTGGCAGTGACTGAAGAACTCTGTCAATAACACTCTCAACCGGAAGATCAATTCCCAGCTGAGTCAAGTGGTTGTGGTACCCAGACATTCTGAGTATGTGTTCACTGACAGAACTGTTCTCCTCCATCTTACAGCTAAAGAATTTGTTGGAGACTTCATATCTCTCAACCCGGGCATTAGCTTGAAATATCAATTTCAGCTCTTGGAACATCTCATATGCTCTATGGCGTTCAAAACGCTTTTGCAGTCCCGGTTCTAAGCCATAGAGCATGGCACACTGAACTATCGAGTAGTCATCAGATCGAGCCTGCCAGGCGTTCACAACGTCTGCAGCAGCTCCTGCAGCAGGTCCATCACCTAGCGGTGCATCAAGGACATAATTCTTCTGTGCAGCAATGAGGATAATCCTCAAGTTACGGACCTAGTCCGTGTAGTTGCTACCATCATCTTTCAACTTAGCTTTCTCTAGGAACGCATTAAAATTCAACGGAACAGTAGCACGGGCCATTTATCTACAACATAGATATGCAAAGAAACTATCAAGACTAAGTTCATGATAAATTAAGTTCAATTAATCAAATTACTAATGAACTCCCACTTAAATTAACATCCCTCAAGTTAACTAAGTGTTACATGATCCAAATCAACTAGCCCATGTCCGATCATCACGTGAGATGGGATAGTCATCAATGGTGAACATCTCCATGTTGATCACATCTACTATATGACTCATGTTCGACCTTTCGGTCTCCAGTGTTCCGAGACCATGTCTGTACATGCTAGGCTCGTCAAGTTTAACCCAAGTATTCTGCTTGTGTAAAACTGGCTTACACCCGTTGTATGTGAACGTAGAATCTATCACACCCGATCATCACGAGGTGCTTCGAAACGATGAACTTTAGCAACGGTGCATACTCGGGGAGAACACTTTTATCTTGAAATTTAGTAAAGGGATCATCTTATAATGCTACCGTCGTTCTAAGCAAAATAAGATGCATAAAGGATAAACATCACATGCAATCAAAATATGTGACATGATATGGCCATCATCTTGTGCTTTCGATCTCCATCTCCAAAGCATCATCATGATCTCCATCGTCACCGGCTCGACACCTTGATCTCCATCGTTGTGTCGTGGTCGTCTCGCCAACTATTGCTTCTACAACTATTGCTAACGCATAGCGATAAAGTAAAGCAATTACATGGCGCTTGCATTTCATACAATAAAGAGACAACCATAAGGCTCCTGCCGGTTGCCGATAAATTACAAAACATGATCATCTCATACAATAACGTATATCACATCATGTCTTGACCATATCACATCACAGCATACCCTGCAAAAACAAGTTAGACGTCCTCTACTTTGTTGTTGCAAGTTTTACGTGGCTGCTACGGGCTTCTAGCAAGAACCGTTCTTACCTACGGCACAAAACCACAACGGTGATTTATCAAGTTTGCTGTTTTAACCTTCAACAAGGACCGGCCGCAGTCAAATTTGATTCAACTAAAGTAGGAGAAACAGACACCCGCCAGCCACCTTTATGCAAAACAAGTTGCATGTCTGTTGGTGGAACCGGTCTCATGTACGTGGACATGCAAGGTTGGTCCGGGCCGCTTCATCTTACAATACCGCCGAATCAAAATAAGACGTTGGTGGTAAGCAGTATGCCGATCACCGCCCACAACTCTTTGTGTTCTACTCGTGCATATCATCTACGCATAGACCTGGCTCTGATACCACTGTTGGGGAACGTTGCATGGAAAACAAAAAAATTTCTACGCACACGCAAGATCTATCCATGGAGATGCATAGCTACGAGAGGGGGAGTGTGTCTACGTACCCTCGTAGACCATAAGCGGAAGCGTTAGAACAACACGGTTGATGTCGTCGAACAACTTCACGATCCAACCGACCGAGCACCGAACGTACGGCACCTCCGCGTTCAGCACACATTCAGCTCGGTGACGTCCTCGACTTCTTGATCCAGCAAGATGGCGAGGTAGTGGATGAGTTCCGGCAGCACGACGGTGTGGTGACGGTGATGGTGATGCTATCTCCGCAGGGCTTCGCCCAAGCACTGCGAAAATATGACCGAGGGACGGAACTGTGGAGGGGGGCGCCGCACACGGCTAAGACAATGTTGTGTCCTTTGGGGCGCCCCCTCTCCTCTATTTATATATGTGTGGGGGCTTGGAGTAGAAGGAATAGTGCCACGTGAACAGTAACCATGAATAGTACACACGTGGACTTGGACTCCAAAGTCCAATCCTATTCCTACTAGGACTCTCCCTTTTTTTCCTTCCCTAGTTGCGTGGGCTTTTGAGGACTTGGTGCGCCTGGCCCAATAAGTCTAGGGCGCCTCCCCTTAGCCCATGCCAGCCCTTTGGGACATGGTGGACCCACTTGTGGACTTCCGGACCCCTCCCGGTACAATACCGAAAAAACTGCACCTTTTTCCGGAACCCAAAATATGACTTCCCATATATAAATCTTTACCTCTCGACCATTCTGAGACTCCTCGTGACGTCCGGGATCTCATCCGGGACTCCGAACAATATTCGGTTACCAATTCACATAACTCATATAACACTATATCGTCAACGAACGTTAAGCGTGCGGACCCTACGGGTTAGGGAATGATGTAGACATGACTGCGACGCCTCTCCGGTCAATAACCAAGAGCGGAACCTGGATGCACATATTGGTTCCTACATATTCGACGAAGATCTTATCGGTCGAACCGCAATGACAACATACGTAATTCCCTTTGTCCATCGGTATGTTACTTGCCCGAGATTCGATCGTCGGTATCTCCATACCTAGTTCAATCTCGTTACCGGCAAGTCTCTTTACTCGTTCTGTAATACATCATCCCATAACTAACTCCTTAGTAACTTTGCTTGCAAGCTTCTTATGATGTGCATTACCGAGAGGGCCCAGAGATACCTCTCCGAAACACGGAGTGACAAATCCCAGTCTCGATCCATGCCAAGTCAACGGACACCTTCGGAGATACCTGTAGAGCATCTTTATGATCACCCAGTTACGTTGTGACGTTTGATAGCACACAAGGTATTCCTCCGATATCCGGGAGTTGCATGATCTCATGGTCTGAGGAACATGTATTTGACATTCAAGAAAGCAGTAGCAATAAACAGAACGATCATATGCTAAGCTAACGGATGGGTCTTGTCCATCACATCATTCTCCTAATGATGTGATCCCGTTATCAAATGACAACTCATGTCTATGGTTAGGAAACCTTAACCATCCTTGATCAACGAGCTAGTCTAGTAGAGGCTCACTAGGGACACGGTATTTGTTTATGTATTCACACATGTATTTAAGTTTCCGGTCAATACAATTCTAGCATGAATAATAAACCTTTATCATGAACAAGGAAATATAAAATAATAACAACTTTATTATTGCCTCTAGGGCATATTTCCATCACATATATAGTCATACGTGCTTATAATAAGAACTTGCATGACATCTTTTGTCCTACCCTCCCGTGGCAGCGGGGTCCATAAGGAAACTAAGGGATATTAAGGCCTCCTTTTAATAGAGAACCAGAACAAAGCATTAACACATGGTGAATACATGAACTCCTCGAGTTACAGTCATCCCCGGAGAGTATCCCAAACAATTGTCACTATGGGGTCTATGGATCAGAACAATAACAAGTGCATATAACTAGCAGATAGGATCAAGAACTCAAATATATTCATGAAAACATAGAGGGTTCAGATATGAAATCATGGCACTCGGGCCCTAGTGACAAGCATTAAACATAGCAAAGTCATAGCAACATCAATCTCAGAACATAGTGGATACTAGGGTTCAAGCCCTAACAAATTGACTCGATTACATGATAAATCTCATCCAACCCATCACCGTTCAGCATGCCTACGAAGGAATTACTCACTCCCGGCGGTGATGGAGGATGGTTGATGATGACGATGGCGACGAATCCCCCTCTTCGGAGCCCCGAACGGACTCCAGATCAGCCCTCCCGATAAAAAACAGGAGGTGGCGGCGGCTCCGTATCGTAAAACACGATGAAACTTCTTTTCTTATTTTTTTTCTCGGGGAAACGGAATTTATAGCGCTGGAATTAGGTCAGGAGGAGCCTCGTGGGCCCCACAAGGCATCAGGACGTGCCCTGGGGGTGTAGGCACGCCCTGTTGCCTTGTGGGCAACTGATGGACCCCCTCCAGTGGATCTTCGTTCCAGTATGTTTTATTTATTCCATAAAAATCTCCAAAAAGTTTCGTCCAATTTCGAGAACTTTCATTTCTGCACAAAAATAGCACCATGGTAGGTCTGCTGAAAACAGTGTCAGTCCGGGTTAGTTTCATTCAAATCATGTAAATTAGAGTCCAAAACAAGAGCAAAAGTGTTTGGAAAAGTAGATACGATAGAGACGTATCAACTCCCCCAAGCTTAACTCATTGTTTGTCCTCAAGCAATTCAGTTGACAAACTGAAAGTGATAAAGAAAAACTTTTACGAACTCTTTTGTTCTTGTATCTGTATATAAGCTTAAATAGCACCCAAGTTTTTAGCAAAGATCATGAACTAACCATGCAAATGATAACACTTAGAATTTATATTTACTCATATCAATGGCATAATCAACTAGCGAGCAATAATAACATATCTCCAATGCCAACAATTTGTCAAAACAATCATGATATAATATGATAACATGGTATCTCGCTAGCTCTTTCTGAGACCGCAAAACATAAATACAGAGCACCTCCAAAGTTCAAGCAGCGACTAAACGTTGTAATTCAGGGTAGAAGAGATCCAGTCATGGTATACCCAACATTAACTATACTCAATGCATAAAAATGACAATGGTGCTCTCAGGATTGGTGCTTAAAATGAGAAGGTGATGCCTCAACAATAAAAGTAAATAACATAAAAGTAAATAGATAGACCCTTCGAAGAGGGAAGCACAGATTTGTAGAGGAGCCAGAGCTCGAAGCTTAAATCAGAGATGAAAACAGTTTTGAGAGGTGTGCTTTTCCTGTCAACATCACGACTGATGATTTTCAATATCTTCCATGCTAAACACATTATCGGCAGTTCCCAAGCGGAAAGGTAAAGTTTACTCCCTCTCCACCATACAAACACAAGCCATGGCTAGCCGAATTCACGGGTGCCCTCCAAACAATCAACTTTCCGGGGGAGTTTGTTTTATTATATTTTTTCTTTATTTTGATTATAGGACTAGGCATCCCAATTACCAGCCTCTCTCAAGCAATGATAAGTGAATAAACACTCATCTTGAGAATAACCCGCTTAGCATGGAAGATACTGACCGCCACCTGTCGCTCCATGAGCGGTACGGGCACACAAAACAGATGTTTATTTGAATGATTAGAGGTGGCACATACAAATTTACTTGGAACGGCAGAGTAATACCGCATATAGGTAGATATAGTTGACTCATCTGGAACAACTTTAGTTTTAGGATTGTGGATGCACAAGCAGTATTCCCGCTTAGTACAGGCAAAGGCTAGCAAATAGATTGAGAAGCGACCAACTAGAGAGCGACAACGGTCATAATCATGCATTGCGAATAATTAACATTGAATACTAGCATGAGTTGGATATAAGCACCCTGAACATAAATATCGTGAAGGCTGCATTTTGAATCAACTACATGTGTGAACATGTGCCAAGTCAAGCCACTTGAAACATTCAGAGGAGGATACCATACTAACATACTACATCATAACCATTTTAATGCATGTTGACGTCCAAGATAAATCATTATCCACTCCTAACTACTTAAGCATGGCATGAGCAATTATAATCTCTAATTGTCATCACAAACATGTTTACTCATAATATGCTGAATCATGGATACTGAGTTAAACATATTTACAAAAACTAAAACAAAAGGAGTTCATACCAGCTTTTCCTTGCCATAGTCACTTCATCAAATAATCGTCATTATTGCCTTTCACTTGCACGACCGAATGATGTCAAAATAATAATAGTGCAAGAGTGCCGTGGACTAAGCTGGAATCTGCAAACTATTCATTCAAAGGAGAAGACAAGGTAATATTGGCTCTTCGTTAGATCAACCAAAAAGCATATGAGAGTCACTCAATAATTTCATCGCGGTCTTCTCCCTACAACGACTCGACAAAAAGAAAAGAAATTCAGAGAAACACACTAAAATATTTTTGGAGTTTTTAGTTTTTCTAAAGAAAGCAAACTAAAGAAGAAAAACGAAAAGCGAGAACAACTATTTACACAGGAGAACTCCCAACAAACAAGAAAAGAAGAAATGAGAAATCTTTTTGGGTTTTTTTAATACTATGAACTAACAAACGAGAAAGAAAAATCGAAAAGAAGCGAGAATTTTTTTTGGATTTTCAAAGTTTTTCAAACACGCAAAAAAAGAAAGCAAAAGAATAAAAACTAACATGTATCATACAATGAAAGAGGATGAACACCGACAACCGGAATGAATGTGTGAACATGAATGTAATGTCGGTGAGAATACGTACGCCCCCAAGCTTAGGCTTTTGGCCTAACTTGGTAATCACCATCCGTAGAATCTGTCAGGCCCAGGCGGGTACTGGGTCGGTGGCTGAACTCGAGCGTCCCAAGGTTGGGCCTTGTTCTCCGCCGCTGCCAGTTCGTTCTTGTAAGCAATGATGTCATTGGGCATGATAGCATATCCGTGCCTGGCATGAAAGTCAAACAAAGAGGGTGCAGGCAACGAAATAACCTCATGAGTCTTCTCACTAAATACCAAGTTATAACGAATGTGGTGAGGAGGCTACGGGTCATCAATAAAGTGGTGATCAATCATGGACTGTTGGTCTAAATAAATCTTAGGCAGCGCATAATCATCATGACGGATAGCAACGTTAAAGCGTTTCGCTAAGCGAGTAGCATAAATACCGTCATGAATTTTACCCCTAGTTCTATTAGTATGCAAGCGGCGTGAAATGATTGCTCCCAAACTATAAGTATTATCACCATGAAGTGCATGACTTTAAATGGCAAGGTCAGGGGCACTGAGCATACCACCTTCCTCCCTAGTAGTCAAACATTTTTCCCTATAAATAATCCAATGTAGTGCACAGCGGGAAAATGCAAGCTAGTAACTCGGGCTCTTGACACACCCCTAAATTCACCCACGGTCAAAGTGAGGAAGAAGTTCTCGAACTCTTCAGGTCGAGGTTCCCTCAACTCCCCATCAGAGGGAATCAGGCATATCTCACAAAACTCAACAAGTGGTATCTCATGATGTTCAGCATATAAATCAAAACGCACCATGGGAATATCGAGCCTAGGCATGAAATAAAAAATTTGAACAAAGGAATTTGTGAGGAGGTGATATTGATCACACTCATCTGCGAGGAAGTTTGTCAAGCCGACATTTGCAACAAATTGTGCAAACTCCTGGTGAAACCTGGCTTCGTTCATGAAGGCATTGTGTGGCCATTTGCACGGCCGCACCTCCACTCTACGAGGAAGGTGAAGGTCAGCGGCACCTCCAATGACTCCCTTGGGACTCCAGCTCGAAGAACCTCTCCGGAAGAAGTTCATTTTCCTAAGAACAAATTTCTAAAAATTTGGGCCACAAAATGATGTCAACAAAACTTCACAAGATTGATAGCAGCTACTCATATGAATGTCTAGAGGCTATATCAAGCATGCAAACTACTTAGAACTCAAAGAATTCAACATGCAAGCTCATTTTCAGTAGCACCAATAGCAGTAAATCAATCAAAATATAATCCACTAAAGCAAAAACTAATTGGAGCAATGGAGGAGTCACATACCAAGGAGCAATCCCCCAAAACAATTTCGGAAACGGAGCTCCGAGCAAAGAGATCGAAAATCTCAGGTTTGGGAGCAAGAACACGAGAATGAGAGCTACCACAATTTTTTCTGGAGGTAGGAGATGAAGTGGGCTGAAGAGGTAAGTGAGTGAGTCCCTGTGGGACCCACAAGGCATCATGGCGCACCTAGGGGGTAGGCGCGCCATGCTGCCTTGTGAGCAACAGGGGCACCCCCTGGGATGTATTCAGTGCCAAAAAAATTTAAATATTCCAGAAAAAATCATGTTAAAATTTTACGACATTCTGAGCACTTTTATTTTTGGGCCATTTTTTATTGCACGGATAATTTAGAAAACAGGATAATCATGGCATTTTACTTTATTAAACTATGAATCCAGTCCATTCCGTATCGGCTTTGAGGGAGCTGTCCATGTTTCATATGCCATCCAGGTGGTCACAACATCGACTCATGTCTATTCCTGATGGTGACCGATTTTGACTGTTGTTTATGATTCTCAAAATAATTGTTGGGAAAGGAGGACCATTCATAATTTGGCCTCAAGAACATCCTCTGCTTCAGCATTACAAAACTGCACTTCACATGTTTGTGAAAATGCTTTGCACAGATGAACATTTTTGCTTATGCCTAGACCTGGCTTGGCAGATGAATATTTATAGAAAATGGCTTTGAAATTGCAAGACGATAGTTACTTTGACCATAGCTCCTGTAGGAGTGAGATGTCGTGATAGAATTTAGAGATGCTTACTAATCCATTTTGTAACAATAAGATCCAGTCGCGTGTCATATGTCGATTCTCTTAGACTAAATTGTGAGCATACCAGACACATATCTCGCTCTGGTGAGCATATTATATGGTCTGTTGAAATATAGGGTGGGCCTTGGGCCCATCTAACAATTTCAGAAAATCTCTAAGGGCCCATGTGGGTTTATAAGGCACTAGGTGTGGTGGGAAGTTTAGTCCCACATTACTAGTTGGAGAGGAGTTGGACCTCCTTATAAGGGTTTCTCTTCCACATGCTATTGGAGCTTGAGAAGAGAAGTGGTTCCCACGCGCTCCTCCTCCGCCGCCCGCCTCGCCACGCCTCGTCATGACGCGCCGCGGGTTGCGGGAATGAGCCGAGCTCACACCTATGCGCTTATTTTTGCCGGTCAGGAACGGAGACTCTTTAACAGATGGGGCCACGATCTGAGACGTCGGATCGTGGGCTGTTACCGACTTGGACGTGGGTTCAACCCACGTCTCTCCACGTGGCTGCGCCTATATATGTGAGGCACTGCCAACCCTAGCTGTCACGCGAAACAGATCGCATCTGTCTCCACGCCCACGTCGTTCCATTGCTATTGCTGCCGCCGGTGATCCCATCCCGTCCGCCGCGTACACGGTCGATGGGAGAGCAGGCCTCCGAAACCCCACCTCTCCGGATCCTGTACGGGAGAGGGGAGATTAGGTTTTTGGGGAGCGTCTCCTACGCGACTGCTCGCCGCCGTTCGTCTGCTTCCTCTATGTCCGAGTTGCCTTCGCATCACCATGTCCAGCGACGCCGAACGTGCCGCCGCCGAGAAGCTCGAAGCCGAGAAGAAGACCATCGAGGATGCCGCTGCTGCCGCCGCCGCTGCGGCTTCTGCCTGGCCAATTGGAGGGTATATGTGACGCCCCCGACTCGACCGTGCACTAATCATACACGCAAATGCGCACGATCAAGTCCAGGGACTCACGGGAAGATATCACAACACAACTCTAGACATAAAATAAAATAATACAAGCTTTATATTACAAGCCAGGGGCCTCGAGGGCTCGAATACATAAGCTCGAGTTACACAAGAGTCAGCGAAAGCATCAGTATCTAAGTACATATATAATTAGACAATTTTGCCTTAAGAAGGCTGAGCAAAACAATGACAACTAGATCGAAAAGGCGCATGCCCCCTGCCTGGGAGCCTCCTAAACTACTCCTAGTCGTCGGTCTCCATGTAGTAGTAGGTTCCGTCGGGGTAGTAGTAGTCGTCGGCGGGATCAGCTGACTCCGGGGCTCCGTCATCTGATCGCATCAATCGGGTATGGGGAAAAGGGGTAGCAAAGCAACCGTGAGCAGTCATCTGAAGTACTCGCAAGACTTACATCAGATCTATGCTAAGTATGCATCGGTATCAAAGGGAAGGGGCTGTATCTGTGGACTATACTGCAGAAATGCCAAAATAGAGAGAAGGCCTAGCCTATCGAAGACTAGCAACTCGCAGCGTCTTGCAGCATTAGAAGAGTGCAGACTAGTAGCATAACATAAAGTAGTAAGTAATAGCAGCAATGCCCAGAGATCCTTCCTCGACTCCCTGCGAGAAAGCAATCCCGGAGCTAACATATCAATTAAACAACATGAGTATCCAGTTCTAGTTGTAGTAGATCGGGATACTCTCTGAGCGTCCGTTACCATGGACACGACTATTCGAATAGATAACTTCCCTGTAGGGGTGCACTACTGTTACCCAACACGCTCGATCAACTCTGGCCGGACACACTTTTCCGGGTCATGCCCGGCCTCGGCTGATCGGCACGACGTAGTCCTACCTAGGCTCCGCAGAGAGGTCCCCGCCGGTCTACATCCTAAGTGCTCAGGGGTCTTGGGCCCATCGCCCTTTGCACTCCGGGTCATTGCGCGCAGGGTCAGCCTCACCACGTTGTGCCTGTGGGTATCTGCTGTCGCCCGGCCGCAATGCTGAACTGGATGTCTGACAGAGCTTTCGGGAGAAACGTATGATGCCGAGTGCTAACCCGCGTGCTGGTTAGTGCGAAAAAGGCCAGAGGCCTACTCAGATCACATATCCAAACCGTTAGTGTATTGGGAGCTCGCGGAGACGATCAGTACTCCACGATCAGTGGTCCCGTCTCCCCGTCTCGTGGACTTACGGCAAGGGCCGGGCCCATCCCTCTCCTGGGGCGGTCTGCCTGCCCGGCCGTGCCACGTAATTATCTCGCGGGTACCCTCATGGTTAACCCGACTTCACATCTCTCGCGGGTACCCCTCGGGGTCGACCCGACTTCAACAAGGGACTGAGGTAAACACATGGTAACCGTGTGTCCATAACATCAAGGGGAAATCCGAGGAATCACCCTCGATGGATTCCCACTCGATGTATCCGTCAAGGTGAACTTGGAGGAATCACCCTCGATGGGTTCACACTGGAGGGGCTACACGACAGAGGCATCATCGGAGGTGGTGAAAGAGGAATCACCCTCGGTAACCCACAACCGATTAGCCACGCTACAGGTATATCATCAGGAGTGAGATAGGAGATATCACCCTCGGCACTCGATAGTAACTTTGCAGAGTCGTGCAACTAAGGGGGTGTGCGGTCTCTGCACATCGATCACGTTGATCAAAACATCCGGAAGCAAAGCATGGCAACACGGACAAGGGTGCGGGGCCACTGATGGATCACTAACCAGTCTATACTAAGCATATAGGACAACAGGTAAGGTATCAACAACAGGTTACAAAATCAGGCTATGCATCAGAATAGGAGCAATCAATTACAGTAGCAAAATCTAATGCAAACATGGGAGAGAAAGAATGGGCGATATAGGAATGATCAAGGGGGTTTTGCTTGCCTGGAAGCTCTACGGTGAAATAGGGGTCGTCGACGACGTAGTCGTACTCAGGAGCAGCATCGGTCTCGGGGTCTACCGGAGAGAAGAGGGGGAAGAAACAATAAATACAAGCAAACAAATGCAACACAATGCATGGCATGGCAGTATGCTGTGCTAGGGGTGACCTAACGCAGTGCTACACGTTACAGACGGAGCGGGAAAATATCTGGGAATATTTTCCCCGTTTTGGGCATCTGTCAGACAGATGAACCGGAGGGGAAGGTTCCATGTTGCAGAGTTGTGGGCATGCGACAACTATGTGGAGGGCATATTCGGATTCGTTGGATTTTTCTGATCAACTTTCATGTAGAAAACTTTGCCATCCGAGCTACGAATTATTTTCTATGAATTTTTGAAGTTTTAGCAATTTTTAGAAAATCCTAGGATTATTTTTAATTCGAAAATTACACAGAAAATGCAGGGTGCACCCAGTGCACTGCACCCAGAGTGCACCAGAGGGGCTGACAGTGGGCCCGGCCAGCTGAGTCAGCTGGTCAGCGGTTGACCAGTTGACCAGTCAACTGGGGCCCACCAGTCAGTGATTGGGGCTGCCCAGTCAGCTTATTGACCTGGTCAACTGGGTCAACTGGGCCCGCGGGACCCAGCTGCCAGTGACCCAGGGGGCCCCACCGGTCAGGCCACGTCGGCGGCCGGCGCCGGAGTTTCTCCGGCGAGCCCGAAACGCGGCGGAGAGCTTCGGCCGGCGTCGGGTTTTCGCTACGGTTAACCAAATCGCGCGTTTCCACTTGCGTTCGAACGAGGGAGCTATGCCGCATCCGACGGTGGGGTCAGCTTCACTGGAGATGGTCAAAAATGTCGCCAGCGTCTAGCACTGGAGGCGGCGAGGTGCGATCGAGATCGGGAACATGGCTATGGGTCATTCCCGCGCGCGCAAAGTGGCTAGGCAGCAGCAGCAGCTCACCAGAAGCACATAGGTGCTACTGGACCGAGCCAAGCGGCTCTGGGAGCGCGGTGCTCACGGCCATGGCGGCGGCCAGAGCACGGTACAGCGACGGCACGACCTAGGCTCTACGGCGAGCGGCAAAGGAAAGGAGGGGAAGCGGAGCTCACCGGGTGGCTCAAGAAAAGACGGTGACAGCTTAGAAGCAGCAGACGGCAGCGGGATCTGCCGGAGACGTTGCGGGACCGAAGGTGGGGACGAGCTTGATTCCTCGCCTGCAGTGCGCCCCGACTCCAGCTGAAGGCACCAGGCGAAGGGGAAGAGATAGGCGAAGCCCGTGGACACGATCTGCGGGCGCGGAAACGCCGATGGTCGCGTGACCGGAGCGGCGCGGCGATGGCTGCGCTTTGGTGAGGAAGAGAGGGAGCGAACGAGCGAGGGAGAGAGAAAGGAGAGTGACTGGGAGCGTCCAGGGGGAGAGGACGGGGTCGGCGTTATCCTCCCGAAGGCCTGCGACGGCAGGTGGCGGCCAGCGGCCGGAGCCACCGCGCCCTGGCCATGGCGGCGTCGACAGCGAGGTGGGAGCAGGTAGGAGAGGCTCGGGTGGGCTGGGCCGGCTCGGGCCAGCGCCAGGTAAGCCAGGTAGTTTTCTGCCTTTTTCTATTTTTCCCTTTTCAGTTAAAACAGAGGCAGCAAATGAATTTTGTAGGCCACCAAAACATTTTATAAAAATGTGGGACTTGGCCACTTAAATCCCTGGCATTTTTAGGCACTGCCACAAAAATTTTGAGAGGCAACCGAACCCAAATGGATTTTCCTCATTTAAAATGGCATTTTAAAATGCTGAAGTAGCACTGATTTAATTGCTATTGTCCATCATAGCTTAGAGGTGATGTTGTTTTACTTAACAAACATTTGTTATGGAATTTTTGCTAAATGATGAACTATTCTGCAGCAATTTTTGTGCAACTTTAAATTTCACTTGCAAATTGAATTTGAATTTAGTGGTGGAATTTGAAATGAGATATAATTTCACTGTGATCATGCACTGCAAGTGAAGATGACTTAGCATGATTAAAAGATGATCACTGTGCTTAGTTACAGGGGGGTGTTACAGTATAACATGTTTGTCCCTCTCATGTTTATTTCTGTCTTAGCATTACTAGCTGTGTGTGTAGATGTTTCTACTATATGCATAGTACATGCTAGTCTGGTTCGTAATCAGTATGTCAGTAATTTTGTCAATGTCATGCTAGTGATTTATTCATGGATTAAATTAATCAAAAAACTGCCTATTTACTCAACAATCCAAAAACCTAATTTGTGTAGGCATTTTTCGGCTAGTGGTTTTTCCGCTGCACTGAAACCGGATAAGCTTACCGGTACGTACTTTAAGCGTTGGCAGACCAAAACCATCTTATGGCTCACAGTTATGAATGTGTTCTGGGTCACCGGTGTCCCTTCCACGGGAACGATTGCTCCTAAACAGGAGAAGGCGTTCAGGGAAGCCACCGTCGTATTCCTCGGAGCAGTTCTGAGAGTGATCGGAGATAGGCTGGTTGACGCATATTTACATGTGTGGGTTGCCAACGACTTGTGGGAGGCGCTCGAATCTAAATTCGGGGCCACCGATGCTGGGAGCGAGATGTATGTTATAGAGCACTTCCACGATTACAAAATGGTCGAGAGCCGTTCTGTATTGGAACAAGCTCATGAGATAATATGCATCGCTAAGGAGCTTGAGCTTCTTAAGTGCGATTTACCGGGCAAATTTGTCGCGGGATGTATAATCGCTAAGTTCCCTAATTCATGGAGAAACTTTGCTACCACTCTGAAACATCAGAGGCGTGAATTCTCAGTAGAGGATGTCATCGGCCATCTGAGTGTTG
This sequence comes from Elymus sibiricus, assembly GCA_039707655.1. Lineage (NCBI taxonomy): Eukaryota > Viridiplantae > Streptophyta > Magnoliopsida > Poales > Poaceae > Elymus > Elymus sibiricus. Next base: position 372,669,631 of record CM077672.1, on the reverse strand, counting down.
AGCAGAACTCGAGAGCAAAGGACTCGCACGGAAAAGGGGTCGAAGGAGCTTCTATCGCCAATATGGTGCATCAGAGGAACTTCAATTCCCACAAGCCCAAGGGAAAGAATTCTGTCCAACAGAATACCGACTTTAAGAAGTAGGGTAAGAAGACCTTCAAGAAGAACAAGGGAGATGGCTACTTCACTTGTGGTTCGGATGAACATTGGGCTAGCAAGTGCCCAAACAAGTGCAAGAAGCCAGGGCAGGACTCCAAGTCTGCCAATATGATTGTGAGCAACAATGAGAATGGTGCATCTAGATACGATAATTTATTTACTGTATTTTCAGTTTGTCAACCCACCGATTGGTGGGTGGACACAGGTGCAAGTATTCATGTGTGTGCTAACATTTCATTGTTTTCTTCTTACCAGGCCACAGATCACGGGTCTGTATTGATGGGGAATGGCGCGAGTGCTTCTATTCATGGTGTTGGCACGGTCGATCTGAAGTTTAATTTGGGAAGGATCGTGCAGCTGAAGAACATGCAGCATGTCCGCGCCATCAAGAAGAACCTTGTTAGTGGCTCCCTACTGTGTAGAGAAGGGTTTAAGTTGGTCTTCGAGTCTAATAAAGTAGTTGTTACAAAATATGGACTATTTGTTGGAAAGGGTTATGAATGCGGAGGAATGTTCCGCCTTTCTCTTGCAGATTTTTGTAATAAAGTTGTGAACAATATTCATTCCAGTGTTAATGAATTTGAGGTTTGGCATTCACGTCTTTGTCACATTAGTTTCGGTGTTATGACGTGGCTAGCTAAGTTGAATTTAATCCTGAGTTTCACTTTAGCCAAAGGTTCTAAGTGCCTTTCGTGTGTGCAAGCTAAGCAACCTCGTAAGCCTCACAAGGCTGCGGAGGAGAAAAACTTGGCGCCATTAGAACTCATACATTCTGATCTTTGTGAGATGAATGGTGTGTTGACTAAAGGTGGAAAGAAATACTTCATGACATTGATAGATGATTCCACTAGATATTGCTATGTGTATCTGTTAAATACTAAAGATGAGGCTCTACACTACTTTAAAATCTATAAGGCAGAAGTTGAGAATCAACTTGAAAAGAAAATTAACCGAGTCTGGTTAGATTGCGGTGGAGAGTACTTCTCGAGTGAGTCTGATTCCTTTTGTGCGGAACATGGTGTTATTCATGAGAGGATGCCTCCCTATTCACCCTAGTCAAACGGGGTTGCCGAACGGAAAAACCGTACTCTAACTGATTTGGTTAACGCCATGTTAGATACATCGGGTTTATCCAAGGCATGGTGGGGGAGGCTATATTGACATCATGTCATGTCCTGAATAAAGTTCCGACAAAGGATAATGAGATCACTTCCTATGTGAAATGGGCAAAGAGAAGGACAACACTCTCGTACTTTCATACTTGGGGCTGTTTGGCGAAAGTCAATGTGCCGATCCCCAAAAAGCGTAGGCTTGGACCAAAGACCGTGGACTGCGTTAATTTGGGCTACGCTAAGAATAGCGTTGGCTATAGATTTCTAGTAGTGCAATCTGAGGTACCTGACCAGAAGGTCGGTACAATTATGGAATCTAAGGATGCTACATTCTTTGAGGATATTTTTCCTATGAGAGATATGCAAAGCACTTCTAGACAGGAATCTAAGGAGACTCCTGAGCCTGCCATTCCTATGGAATATTATGAACAAACACATGATGAAAATCCTGAGGAGGATGACGAGGAAACCCTTGGTAGGGGCAAGAGACAAAGGACTGCAAAGACCTTTGGTGATGATTTTCTTGTGTACCTCGTGGATGATACTCCCACTTCTATTTCAAAAGCTTATGCATCTCCAGATGGTGACTACTGGAAGGATGCGGTCCGTAGCGAGATGGACTCCATCATGGCTAACGGGACATGGGAGATTACTGAACGTCCCTATGGTTGCAAACCATTGGGATGTAAGTGGGTGTTCAAAAAGAAGCTTAGGCCTGACGGTACAATTGAGAAGTACAAGGCTAGGCTTGTGGCCAAGGGTTATGCCCAGAAAGAAGAAGAAGATTTCTTCGATACTTATTCACCTGTGGCCAGACTGACCACCATTCGAGTATTAATGTCGTTGGTGGCCTCGCATGGTCTTCTCATCCACCAGATGGATGTTAAGACGGCTTTCTTGAACGGAGATCTAGACGAGGAAATTTACATGCAACAGCCAGATGGCTTTGTGATAGATGGTCAGGAAGGAAAGGTGTATAAGTTGCTGAAATCTTTATATGGCCTGAGACAAGCACCTAAGCAATGGCATGAGAAATTTAATACAACTCTGACATCTATTGGCTTCGTAGTTAATGAAGCTGACAAATGTGTATACTATCGCCATGGTGGGGGCGAAGGAGTTATATTGTGCTTGTATGTTGATGACATATTGATATTTGGAACCAGCCTCAAAGTGATTGAGGAGGTTAAGTCGTTCTTATCTCAGAACTTTGAGATAAAGGACCTTGGTGTGGCTGATATTATCTTGAACATCAAGCTACTGAGAGATGATGAGGGTGGGATTACACTTCTGCAATCCCAATCTGTTGAGAAGGTGTTGAGTCATTTTGGATATTCGGACTACAGACCATCTCAAACACCATATGATCCTAGTGTGCTGATTTGAAAGTTCGAAGGCACAGCTAAAGATCAATTGAGATATTCTCAAATTATTGGTTCACTCATGTATCTAGCGAGCGCAACGAGGCCTGACATCGCGTTTGCTGTGAGAAAACTGAGCCGGTTTGTTTCCAAACTGAGTGATGTACACTGGCATGCTATTAAAAGAATTATGTGCTATCTAAAAGGTACTATGAACTATGGACTTCACTATACCGGATACCCGTCGGTACTTGAAGGGTATAGTGATGCGAATTGGATCTCTGATGCTGATGAGATGAAGGCCACAACTGGGTATATGTTTACTGATAACCCACAAGTATAGGGGATCGCAACAGTTTTCGCGGGTAGTATTTCATCCAGATTTATTGATTCGACACAAGGGAAGCCAAAGAATATTTGCGAGTATTAGCAGTTGAGTTGTCAATTCAACCACACCTAGAGAACTAAATATCTGCAGTAAAGTGTTTAGTAGCATAGTAGTATGATAGTTTTGATAGCAGTAGGAATAGTAACAGTAACAGTAACGGAAGCAGTTTTGTAGTGATTGTAACAGCAGCAGCAACGAAAGTAACTTAGCAAAGATCAATATGCGAAAAGCGTAGGAATTGGATCAGTGATGGATAATTATGTTGGATGACATTCATCATGTAACAGTCACAACCTAGGGCGATACACAATAGCTCCAATTCATCAATGTAATGTAGGCATGTATTCCGTATATAGTCATACGTGCTTATAGTAAGAACTTGCATGACATCTTTTGTCCTACCCTCCTGTGGTAGCGGGGTCCATAAGGAAATATAAGGAATATTAAGGCCTCCTTTTAATAGAGAACCAAAACAAAGCATTAACACATAGTGAATACATGAACTCCTCAAACAACGGTAATCACCGGAAAGAATCCCAATTATTGTCACCTTGGGGTATGCGGATCATAACACGTAATAGGTGCATATAAATTGCAAGATAGGATCAAGAACACAAATATATTCATGAAAACATAAAGGGTTCAGATCTGAAATCATGGCACTCGGGCCCTAGTGACAAGAATTAAGCATAGCAAAGTCATAGCAACATCAATCTCAGAACATAGTGGATACTACGGATCAAAGCCCTAACAAATTGACTCGATTACATGGTAAATCTCATCCAACCCATCATCGTCCAGCAAGCCAACGAAGAAATTACTCACGCACAGCGATGAGCATCTTTTAATTGGTGATGGAGGATGGTTGATGATGACGACGGCGTCAAATCCCCCTCTCCGGAGCCCCAAACGGACTCCAGATCAGCCCTCCTGATGAAGAACAGGAGGTGGTGGCGGCTCCATATCGTAAAACGTGATGATTCTTTCTCTCGATTTTTTTTGGATGAATAGGTACTTATAGCATTGGAATTAGGGTAAACGGAGCTGCCAGGGCCCCACAAGCCTGAGGGGCGCGCCCTGGGGGGGTAGGCGCGCCCCCTGGGCTTGTGGCCCCTGGGTGGCTCCCCTTCAGTAGATCTCTTTGCCATTATTTTTTTTATATTCTAAAATAATTCTTCGTAAATTTTCAGGTCCATCCAAGAACTTTTATTTCTACACAAAAATAACACCATGGCAATTCTACTGAAAACAGCGTCAGTCCGGGTTAGTTCCATTCAAATCATGCAAATTAGAGTCCAAGACCAGAGCAAAAATGTTTGGAAAAGTAGATACGTTTGGTACGTATCAACTCCCGCAAGCTTAACTCATTGCTTGTCCTCAAGCAATTCAGTTGACAAACTGAAAGTGACAAAGAAAAACTTTTACAAACTCTTTTGTTCTTGTTGTCTGTATATATACTTAACTAGCATCCAAGTTTTCAGCAAAGATTATGAACTGACCACATGAATGATAACACTTAGGTCACACATTTACTCATGGCAATAACATAACCAACTAGCGAGCAATAATAAGATATCTCGGATGCCAACACTTTCTCAAAACAATCATGATATAATATGATAACATGGTATCTCGCTAGCCCTTTCAGAGACCGCAAAACATAAATGCAGAGCACCTCTGAGGTTCAAGCAGCAACTAAACATTGTAATTCAGGGCAAAGGATATCCAGTCATGGTCACACCCAACATTAACTATACTCAATGCATAAAAATGACAACAGTGCTCTCCAGCTGGTGCTTAAATGAGAGGGTGATGACTCAACAATAAAAGTAAAATAACATAAAAGTAAATGGATAGGCCCTTCGCAGAGGGAAGCATGGATTTTTAGCGGTGCTCGAAGCTTTAAAATAGAGATTAAAATAATTTTGAGATGTATGCTTTTCCTGTCAATGTTATGACCGAGAGTTTTCAATATCTTCCATGCTAAACACATTATAGTTGGTTCCCAAGCGGAAAGGTAAAGTTTACTCCCCCTCCACCATACCAACACAATCCATGGCTAGCCGAATCCACGGGTGCCCTCCATACCAACAACTTTCCGGGGGAGTTTGTTTGCATTATATAATTCGATTTTGAGCATAGGACTAGGCATCCCAATTACTAGCCTCTCTCGTGCAATGACAAGTGAATAAACACTCATCTGAGAATAACCCGCTTAGCATGGAAGATACTGACCACCCCCTATCGCTCCATGAGCGGTATGGGCACACAAAACAGATATTCGGTTGAATGTTTAGAGGTGGCACAAGCAAATTTACTTGGAACGGCAGAGTAATACCACATATAGGTAGATATAGTGGACTCATCTGGAACAACTTTGGGTTTAAGGATTTGGATGCACAAGCAGTATTCCTGCTTAGTACAGGCGAAGGCTAGCAAATAGATTGAGAAGCGACCAGCTAGAGAGCGAAAACGGTCATAGACATGCATTGTGAGTAATTAACATTGAACACGAGCATGAGTAGGATATCAACACCCTGAACATAAATATCATGGAGGCTAGGTTGGTTTCGATTCAACTACATGTATGAACATGCGCCAAGTCAAGCCACTCGAATTACTCAGAGGAAGATACCATGCTAACATACTACATCACAACCATTTTAATGCATGTTGACACTCAAGATAAATCATTATCCACTCCTAGCTATTTCAGCATGGCATGAGCAACTATAGTAATGTTGAATCATGAATACCGAGCTAAACATATTTACAAAGACAAAAACAAGAAGAATTCATACCCGCTTTTCTTCACCGCAATCACTTCATCAAATATCGTCATTGCCTTTCACTTGCACGACCGAATGATGTGATAATAATAATAATAATGGTGCAAGTGTGCCGTGGACTAAGCTGGAATCTGTAAAAATTTATTCAAAGGAGAAGACAAGGTAATAGTGGCATCTTTGTTAGTTCAACAATAAAGCATATGAGAGCCACTCAACGTTTTCATCGTGGTCTTCTCCTTAATATGACTCAATGAAAAGAAAAGAAATTCAGAGAAACACACTGAAATATTTTTGGAGTTTTTGGTTTTTTCCGAAGAAAGCAAATTAACGAAGGAAAACAAAAAAAGAGAAAAACTATTTACACGGGAAAGCTCCCAACAAGCAAAAGAAGAAACGAGAAATCTTTTTGGGTTTTCTTTTAATACTGAGAATTAAGTAAACAAGGAAGAAACTACAACTATTTTTTTTGGATTTTTGAAGTTTTTCAAACACACAAGAAGAAAGTGAAAATGAAACTAGCCTGGATAATACAATGAAAAAGGATGAACACCGACAACTGGAATGAATGTGTGAGACATGAATGTAATGTCGGTGAGGAATACATACTCCCCCAAGCTTAGGCTTTTGGCATAAGTTGGTCTACGGCCACAGGTCGAAATCAGCACCTCCTGGATAGTACTGAGGCTGCTGAGGATCCCACTGGTAAACGGCCTCCTGAGGCTCCCACTGATAGACGGGCTCCTGGTACGGCTCTGGCTCAGGTGCTGGCTCTGGTGCTTGGGGCTGGTCCAAGCCCCAATAAGCATAAATGTGCTCAGGCATGATGATATATCTGCCCCTGTGAATATCAAACAAAGTAGGCGCAGGCAAAGTAATAATCTCACGAGTACCCTGACTGAACACCAAGTTATATCTAAAACGCACGTCTCTAGAATTAATAAAGTTATGCCCAACCATACTATCATAATCAAGATGCATAGTGGGTAAAAGCCTTTCTTCCCTCTCATCGTGTCTAATAGGAATCTCAAAAAAATTAGCGAGACGGGAAGCATAAATACCAGCATAAATAGCGCCCTTCGAATGGTTGGTGTGCAACCGTCGGGCAACCATAGCACCCAAACTGAATGTCCTATCGGCATAAAGCGTATGGCGCAAAATAGCAAGGTCAGGTGAGCTGAGCGTTCCACTCTCCCACTGACCAGTCAAACACCTCCCAGCAAATAGTGAGTACTAGCCCAAAACAGGGAAATGTAAACTAGCAACCCTAGCCTCAGAAACTACCCTCGACTCCCCCACGGTAACCTCAGAGATGAACTCCGAGACATCCCTGGGGTGTGGCTCTACTGGGCTGCCCTCATTAGGAAGTTTGCGTACCTCGCAAAAATTCTCAAGTGTCATCTCTTTAGGAATATCATATAAGTTAAATGGCACTGTGGGTATATCTCTCCTAGCATGAAAATGAAAGCTTTGCACGAAAGTATTAGTGAGGAGAAGATACTGGTCCTTATCTTCGAGGAACGGGATAATGCCGGCATTGTTCGCCAAATAATAGAAATCATCGAAAATTCCCGCATCCCTCAAGAATGTGTTGCATGGACATTCGCACGGCCCCACCTCGGCCGCACGAGGAAGATGCTACTTGGGCTTCGGAGCCTCCTTAGGATTCCGGCTCAAAGAACCTCTCAACCTCTACTTGAGCATTTTCTTTTTCTAAAAATTTCTAAAAATTTTAGTGACTCAAAATAAAAGTGAACGAAACTCAACAAAATTGATACCAACTATTCCCACATGTATCTAGAAGCTATATCATTCATCAAAACTACTTTGGACCATACAAATTCAACATGCAAGCTCATAAACATGGTCACCACAGCAGCAAAAATTTGCAAAGTATAAAGTACTATAACAAAAACTAATTGGAGCATTGGAGGAGTCACATACCAAGGAGTAATTCCTCAAAACAGTTTTGGAAACGGAGTTTCAAGCAAGGAGATCGAAAATCATAGCAATATGAGCAAGAACATGGGCTTGGGAGCAAGTTTGATTTTTTTCTGGAGGAAGAAGAAGGAGATGGGTGGCTGGCATAAGTGAGTGGGTCCCTGTGGGACCCACAAGCCTGCTGGGCGCGCCTAGGGGGGTGGGCGCACCCTGTAAGCTTGTGGCTCACAGGTGCACCCCCTTGGGGTGTGTTCAGTGCCAAAAATTCTTAAATATTGCATAAAAAATCATACTAAATTTTCAAGGCATTCTGAGAACTTTTTATTTTTGGGACATTTTTTATTGCACGGAAAATTCAGAAAACAGGATAATCATGGCATTTTATTTTATTCAACTACAAATAACAGAGAGCAAAAGGTGGGTACAGAAGGTTGTGCTTACTAAATTCATCGATCACATGCCCCTCAAAAAATCCATTAATAAGGTTGATCAAGTCTTATTAACAAACTATTTCCGAATGGCATGAAACCAAAGAATCTTTGTATAGCACAAAGTTACATCAACGGGGATGTGCATTTCCCCAACAATAAGAATTTCATATTTCTTTTTGACAGTAGGGAGAGGAAATTTGAAGCCTCCAATAGTGATTGTCGAAACTTTTTCAATACAGTTGATACCATTCACCGAACTTTATTTCTTCGGAAAATAAACCGTATGCTCATTACCATTGACATAAAAAGTAACCTTGCTTTTGTTGTGTGACGCCCCCGACTCGACCGTGCACTAATCGTACATGCAAATGCGCATGATCAAGCCCAGGGACTCACGGGAAGATATCACAACACAACTCTACACACAAAATAAAATAATACAAGCTTTATATTACAAGCCAGGGGCCTCGAGGGCTCGAATACATAAGCTCGAGTTACACAAGAGTCAGCGAAAGCATCAGTATCTGAGTACAGACATAATTAGACAAGGTTGCCTTAAGAAGGCTGAGGAAAACAACGACAACTAGATCGAAGAGGCGCAGACCTCCTGCCTGGGAGCCTCCGAACTACTCCTGGTCGTCGGTCTCCACGTAGTAGTAGGCTCCGTCGGGGTAGTAGTAGTCGTTGACAGGGTCAGCTGACTCCAGGGCTCCGTCATCTGATTGCAGCAATCGGGTAGGGGGGGAAAAGGTAGCAAAGCAACCGTGAGTACTCATCCAAAGTACTCGCAAGACTTACATCAGATCTATGCTAAGTATGCATCGGTATCAAAGGGAAGGGGCTGTATCTGTGGACTATACTGCAGAAATGCCAGAATAGAGGGGAAGGCCTAGCCTATCGAAGACTAGCATCTTGCGGCGTCTTGCAGCAACAGAAGAGAGTAGAATAACATATAATATAGTAACAAGTATATATTAGCAACGCCCAGAGATCCTTCCTCGACACCCTGCGAGAAAGCAATCCCGGAGCCATAATATCATTTTAGTGTCACAAGTATCCAGTTCTAGTGGTAGTAGATCGGGATACAACTCCGAGCGTCCGTTACCGTGGACACGGCTATTCGAATAGATAACTTCCCTGCAGGGGTGCACCAACTTACCCAACATGCTCGATTAACACTGGCCGGACACACTTTTCCGGGTCATGCCCAGCCTCGGCTGATTGACACGCCGTAGTCCTTCCTAGGCTCCGCAGAGAGGTCCCCACCGGTCTACATCCTAAGTGCGAAGGGGTCATGGGCCAATCGTCCTAAGCACTCCGGGTCGTTGCGCGCAGGGCGAATCCAGGCACCACCTCTGTCCTGGATGGCGCCGGCCCAGCCGTGCCGCAATGCTGCACTGGACGTCTGACAGAGCTTTTGGGAGAATCGTACGACGCCGAGTGCCCATAACTTATCCCGCGTGATGGTTAGTGCGAAAAGGCCAGAGGCCTACTCAGATCACATATCCAAACCGTTAGTGTATTGGGAGCTCGCGGAGATGATCAGTGATCCTGTCGCCCCGTCTCGCGGACTTACGACAAGGGCCAGGCCCATCCCTCTCCTAGGGCGATCTCTGCCTGCCCGGTCGTGCCGCGTCATTATCTCGCGGGTACCCTCCTGGTCAACCCGACTTATTAAGAGACTGTCGGGAACTCAGGTCCACCTCTACCGGGATGGTACCACCTGTCCCTTCTGTCCTGCAGTAACAGTTAAAAGGGGGCAACAGTTAAAGTAGTTGTGTCCATACCATCAAGGTGAACTCAGAGGAATCACCCTCGGTAGGTTCACACCTGAGGTAAAATGTCAAGGTGAACTTGGAGGAATCACCCTCGATGGGTTCACACTTGAGGAGCTGCATGACAGAGTCATCATCGGGAGTGGTGAGCGAGGAATCACCCTCGGTAAACCACAACCGATGTGCTACACTACAGAGATACCATCAGAACTGACATACGAGGCATCACCCTCGGCACTCGATAGTAGCCCTGCAGAGTCATACAACTAAGGGGGTACTGGTGGTGTATTCGGTCTTCGTACAACGATCACACTGATCGAGTCACCGATAGTAGAGCATGGCAACAAGGACAAGGGTGTGGGTCCTCTGATGGATCACTAACCAGCCTATACTAAGCATATAGGACAACATGTAAAGTATCAACAACAGGTTACAAAATCAGGCTATGCATCAGAATAGGAGTTATCGAATACAGTAGCAAAATCTAATGCAAGCACGAGAGAGAAATAATGGGCGATATAGGAATGATCAAGGGGGTTTTGCTTGCCTGGAAGCTCTGCTGAGAAGGACGGGTCGTCGACGACGTAGTCGTACTCGGGGTCAACAGCAGTCTCGGGGTCTACCAGAGAGAAGAGGGGGAAGAAACAGTAAATAGAAAGCACGCAGATGCAGCACGATGCATGACATGGTAGTAGGCTATGCTAGGGGTGACCTAATGCAGTGCTAAGTGTTAAAGACGGAGCGGGAAAATATCTGGGAATATTTTCCCGGCTTTAGGCAATTATCGGACAGACGATCCGGAGGGGAAGGTTCCATGTTTGCAGTGTTGGAGGCATGTGACAGGTATGTGGATGGCATATTCGGATTCGTCTTATTTTTCTGATCATTTTTCATATATAAATTATTTTCATCCGAGTTACGGATTATTTTATATGAATTTCTAAAGTTTTAAACAATTTCTGGAATTTCTGGAATTAATCCAAATTCGAAAATAAATGGGAAATTGCTAGGTGCACCCGGTGCAGTGCACCCAGCTGTGCACACATAGGCTGACTGGTGGGGCCCAGTTGACTGCTGAGTCAACAGTCAACAGTCAACGGTTAACTGGTCAATCTGACCAGGGGGCCCACATGTCAGTGACAGAGCACTTTAACAGAGGCTTAATTTTAACTAATTAAGTTAATTAGCTAGTGGGACCCACTTGTCAGTGTCACATTAATTAACAGATTAAGTTATATTATAAAATCAGTTTAATTAGCGCGTGGGGTCCACATGTCAGAGACTGGGGCCGCCCAGTCAGCACATTGACTTGGCCACCGCGGTCAACGCGTGGGGTCCATGGGGCCCACTGGCAGTGACCCAGGGTGGGGCCCAGGGCCAGCCACGTCGGCGGCGGCGCCGGTGGAGCTCCGTCGACACGAAAACGTGGCGGCGCGCTTCGGCCGGAGTCGGGATTTGGCGTCCGGCGTCCAATTGACGCGCGGGAGGCACCGTTCGAACGGGCGGACGAAGCCGCGTCGGGTGGTGGCCATGGCAGGGGCTGCAGTGGCCTAACTCGACGGCGGCGAGCTCGCGGGCGGGCGCCAGAGTTTGGGTCCAGGCGAAAACGTAGCTAGGGGCGTCGTAGGGCTACGGGCGTGCGTGCGTTTGGCTACTGGGAGCTCCAGGAGCTCGGTTGTGAGCTCGGACGCGGGCTGCGGCGACAGGGGCCACGGCGGCGAGCTCAACCGCGGCGGCGGGTATGGCCATGACGGAAGCGACGGCTACGGGCGATAAAAACGAGCGCTAGGAAAGGGGAAAGGAGCGGTAGCTCACCGAGAAGGCGCACGTAGGCCCGTTGGTGGCTTAGGAGCAGCAGAGCGGCGGCATTCATCGGAGAAGCGCCGGCGACCGTGGACGAAGAAGAGCTCGATCCCGGAGCTGTGGTGGCGCAAAGCTCGAGCTCGGGGTCGGAGAGGAAGTAGAGGAGGCAGGCGAAGCTCGTGGCGCAGTCCTACGCGTCGGAGAGGTCGGTGGCCACGGCGGTGAGGGGATCCATGGCGCCGGCCACGTCGGGCGAGGCGGAAAGCGAGAGAGAGAGCGACGGAGATGGTGGGGGAAGTGGATGGGGTCGATGACGAGGCCGAGGGGCTCGTTCTTATCCCCTCGGCGACCCTACAACGTCGCCGTGTCGGCCAGCCGCCGGCATCGCACGCTCTAGCTATGGGCGTGGCGACATGGAGGCGAGGAGGACGACGACCGCGCGGGAGGCCAGGCTGGGCCAGCTGGGCCTGTCACTGTGCACTAAGGCCCAGTGCACAGTGGCTTGCTTTTATTTCCTTTTTGTTTTCTTTTTCCAGCAACAGTTTTGCATTTTAATTAGCCACCAAATGACTTTTGTAAAATATGGGACTTGGCCACATAATTACATTGCAATATTTGGCACTGCCACAAAAAGTTTGGGAAATGTTTGAAGTTGTTTGAATTTTTCATAAATGGAAAAGCATTTAAAAATGCTGATTTGGCACTGTTTTAATTGCTATAGCCCATTTAAGCAAATAAGTGATGTTGTTTTCCTTAACAAATAATTGTTATGGAATATTTGCTAAATGATGAACTATTTTGCAACCATGTTTTTGAAACTTTAAATTTCACTTGCAATTTGAAATGATTTCAGAGGTGGAGTTTGAAATGAGATATGAATCCAAAGTGATCAAGCATAGCAAAGCAAAGTGACTTAGCATAATCATGAAGGATCACTGTAGCATAATACATGGGGGTGTTACATGTTGCAATCAATAACAACCCCTGCAGTATTCAAAAAGGGCCTTCCAAGGATAATCGACATGTTGTCGTCCTCGGGCATATCAAGAATAACAAAGTCTATCAAGGTAGTAACATTTGCAACCACAACGGGCACGTCCTCGCAAATTCCAATAGGTATAGCAGTTGATTTATCAGCCATTTGCAAAGATATTTCAGTAAGTGTAAGCTTATTCAGATCAAGTCTTCTATATAAAGAGAAAGGCATAACACTAACACCGGCTCCCAAATCACATAAAGCAGTTTTAACATAACTTATTTTAATGGAGCATGGTATAGTAGGTATTCCTGGATCTCCTAACTTCTTAGGTACTCCACCCTTAAAAGAATAGTTTGCAAGCATGGTAGAAATTTCAGCTTCGGGTATCTTTCTTTTATTAGTGACAATATCTTTCATGTATTTAGCATAGGGAGATATTTTCAACATATCGATCAAGAGAGTGCGCAAAAAGACAGGTCTAAGCATTTCAACAAAGCGCTCAAAATCTTCCTCATCCTTGTTTTTAGATGGTTTAGTGGGAAAAGGCATAGGTTTCTGAACCCATGGTTCTCTTTCCTTCCCATGTTTTCTAGCAACGAAGTCTCTTTTATCATATCTTTTATTCTTAGAAGGTGGGTTATCAAGATCAGCAGCAGGTTCTATTTCTACATCATTATCTGCTTGAGCATCAACATGAACATCATCATTATCATTATCATTATCATTATCACTAGGTGGATGTTTATTACCAGATTGTGTCTCAGCATCAGACATAGAAACATCATTTTGGTTCTCAGGAGGTTTTTCTATCTCAGGTTCACTAGCAGCATGCAAAGTCCTATCATTTTTCTTTTTCTTTTTCTTCTTAGATGAACTAGGCACATCAATATTATTTCTCTGAGAATCTTGTTCAATTCTTTTAGGATGACCTTCAGGATACAGAGGATCCTGAGTCATTCTACCTCCTCTAGTAACAACTCTAACAGCATGATCATTCATTTTATTATTCATCTCATCAAGAAAATCATTTTGTGATTTAGCAATTTGTTCTAACTGAGTCTGGACCATAGGAGCATGTTTACTTAAGCATTTAACATCATTAGCAGTTCTAAACATCAAATCACTCAAGCGATCAATCATGATGGCATTTCGTTTTAATTGATTGCTAACATGCATATTGAAATTCTCTTGCTTAACAATGTAGTTATCAAATTCATCCAAGCATTGACTAGCAGACTTACTATAGGGAATATCATTTTCATCAAATCTACGAAGAGAGTTTACCTCTACTACCTGTGTCGGGATGTCGAGCCCATGTATTTCTTCAATAGGTGATAAATTCTTAACATCTTCAGCTTTAATACCTTTTTCTTTCATAGATTTCTTAGCTTCTTGCATATCTTCTGGACTGAGGAATAGAATACCTCTTTTCTTCGGAGTTGGCTTAGGTGGTGGTTCAGGAAGTGTCCAATCATCGGCATTTCTCAATATATTATTTAATAGTTCTTCAGCCTATCCAACAGTTCGTTCCCTGAAAACACAACCAGCACAACTATCTAGGTAGTCCCTAGAAGCATCGGTTAGTCCATTATAAAAGATATCAAGTATTTCATTTTTCTTAAGAGGATGATCAGGCAGAGCATTAAGTAATTGGAGAAGCCTCCCCCAAGCTTGAGGGAGATTCTCTTCTTCAATTTGCACAAAGTTAAATATTTCCTGTAAGGCAGTTTGTTTCTTATGAGCAGGAAAATATTTTTCAGAGAAGTAATATATCATATCCTGGGGACTACGCACACAACCAGGAGCAAGAGTATTAAACCATATCTTAGCATCACCCTTTAATGAGAAAGGAAACAACTTAAGAATATAATAGTAGCGAATTTTTTCCTCATAAGCAAATAGGGTGGCAATATCATTCAATTTAGTAAGGTGTGCCACAACAGTTTCAGTTTCATAACCATGAAAAGGATCAGATTCAACCAAAGTAATTAACTTAGGATCGACAGAGAATTCATAATCCTTATCAGTAACAAAGATAGGAGAGGTAGCAAACTTAGGATCATATTTCATTCTCTCCATCATAGACTTTTCTTTCAACTCAGCAAGCAATTTTCTAACATCATCTCTATCATTACAAGCAAGAATTGTCCTAGCTGTCTCTCTATCAAAAACATAACCATCAGATATCTTAGGCATTTCAACACTAGTAGGAGGGCTAAGCATAATAGGTGAATCATAATTTTCAAGAGTTTCAACATTTTCAGTTTCTTTAGCTCTAGCAATTTGTTCATCAAGAAATTCACCAAGTGGCACAGTATCATCAAGCATAGTACTAGCATCATCAATAGTTTCATTCATAGCAGAAGTAGTATCATCAATAACTTGCGACATATCAGAATGAATAGCAGGTGGTGGTATCGCAAGCCTACTCAAAACAGAAGGTGAATCAAGTGCAGAGTGTGATGGCAGTTCCTTACCTCCTCTAGTCATAGAGGGGACGATCTTGGTCTTAGCGTCTTTTAGATTCTTCATAGTGATCAACAGATATAAATCCCAAGTGACTCAACAGATAGAGCTATACTCCCCGGCAACGGCGCCAGAAAAAGATCTTGATAACCCACAAGTATAGGGGATCGCAACAGTTTTCGCGGCTAATATTTCACCCAGATTTATTGATTCGACACAAGGGAAGCCAAAGAATATTTGCGAGTATTAGCAGTTGAGTTGTCAATTCAACCACACCTAGAGAACTAAATATCTGCAGCAAAGTGTTTAGTAGCATGGTAGTATGATAGTTTTGATAGCAGTAGTAATAGTAGGAATAGTAACAGTAACAGTAACGGAAGCAGTTTTGTAGTGATTGTAACAGCAGCAGCAACGAAAGTAACTTAGCACAGATCAATATGCGAAAAGCGTAGGCATTGGATCAGTGATGGATAATTATGTTGGATGACATTCATCATGTAACAGTCACAACCTAGGGCGATACACAATAGCTCCAATTCATCAATGTAATGTAGGCATGTATCCCGTATATAGTCATAAGTGCTTATAGTAAGAACTTGCATGGCAGCGGGGTCCATAAGGAAATCTAAGGGATATTAAGGCCTCCTTTTAATAGAGAACCGGAACAAAGCATTAACACATAGTGAATACATGAACTCGTCAAACTACGGTGATCACCGGAAAGAATCCCAATTATTGTCACCTTGGGGTATGCGGATCATAACACGTAATAGGTGCATATAACTTGCAAGATAGGATCAAGAACACAAATATATTCATGAAAACATAAAGGGTTCAGATCTGAAATCATGGCACTCGGGCCTAGTGACGAGCATTAAGCATAGCAAAGTCATAGCAACATCAATCTCAGAACATAATGGATACTAGGGATCAAAGCCCTAACAAATTGACTCACTTACATGGTAAATCTCATCCAACCCATCACCGTCCAGCAAGCCTATGAAGAAATTACTCACGCACGGCGGTGAGCATCATGAAATTGGTGATGGAGGATGGTTGATGATGACGACGGCGTCGAATCCCCCTCTCCGGAGCCCCAAACGGACTCCAGATCAGCCCTCCCGATGAAGAACAGGAGGTGGCGGCGGCTCCATATCGTAAAACACGATGATTCTTTCTCTCTGTTTTTTCTGGACGAATATGTACTTATAGCATTGGAATTAGGGTAAACGGAGCTGCCAGGGCCCCACAAGCCTGGGGGGCGCGTCCTGGGGGGGTAGGCGCGCCCCCTGGGCTTATGGCCCCTGGGTGGCTCCCTTTCAGTAGATCTCTTCGCCAGTATTTTTTATATATTCTGAAATAATTCTCCGTAAATTTTCAGGTCCATCCGAGAACTTTTATTTCTGCACAAAAATAACACCATGGCAATTCTGCTGAAAACAACGTCAGTCCGGGTTAGTTCCATTCAAATCATGCAAATTAGAGTCCAAGACCAGAGCAAAAATGTTTGGAAAAGTAGATACGTTTGGGACGTATCATTTACTCTTGAAGGTGGTGTTGTCTCCTGGAAGTCTTGCAAGCAAATGATCTTAACGAGATCAACAATGGAAGCAGAACTAACTGCATTAGACACATCTGGTGTCGAAGCAGAATGGCTTCGAGATCTTTTGATGGACTTGCCAGTGGTTGAGAAGCCGGTTCTGGCCATCCTTAATTATGAACTATGACAATCAGACAGCTATTGCCAAAGTAAAGAGTTCAAAGGACAACATGAAGTCCAACAAACACATAACAATGAGATTGAAAGCTATCAGAAAATTAAGAAACTCCGAAGTGATAGCGTTGGATTATATCTAAACGGCTAAGAATCTGGCAGATCCCTTTACTAAAGGGCTATCACGTGTTGTGATAGATAATACATCGAGGGAGATGGGTATGAGACTCACATGAGTTGCCACGGCGGTAACCCAACCTACGTGATCGGAGATCCCGTGAAGTAGGACCTGGGAAAACAAGCCAGTGGTGAACTGAGGAGAGTAACTTTACTAACCCACTCCGTTGGAGATGCAATACTCTCGGAAACTGTATGGTAGGTTGACTACTGTCTTAATGTGTTCCAAGGCTTATATGTATAAGCAAGATGCTATCCTACAGAGCGATCTTTGGAGGAACACACCTATATGAGCCCGACTGCTGGTCACAGTCTATGAGATTGGGGTGATCTCTAGCAAACTCATAAATAGGCCAGGAGTGTGACTAATATGCTCCACCCGAGGGGTCAGCCTTCGGCAGTCTAGTACTAGTAAGACATGTGGTGAAACTTCTTTACGCCAAACTGACAATTCAAGGCATAGTCCATTGTTCAGTTGTGAAGGAGCGTAGCTACATGCTCTAGGTAGAGTTCAACCTTAATAGGTCTCCACTGAAATACTGGTATATCAAAACAGTGTTTGGAACAAAGGACAGAATGGGCCCTTGAGATCTGGTGGGGGATTGTTGAAATATAGGGTGGGCCTTGGGCCCATCTAATAATTTTAGAAAATCTCTAAGGGCCCATGTGGGTTTATAGGGCACTAGGTGTGGTGGGAAGTTTAGTCCCACATTGCTAGTTGGAGAGGAGTTGGACCTCCTTATAAGGGTTTCTCTTCCCATGTTATTGGAGCTTGAGAAGAGAAGTGGTTCCCGCGCGCTCCTCCTCCGCCACCCGCCTCGTCACGACGCGCCGCGGGTTGCGGGAATGAGCCGAGCCGAGCTCACACCTATGCGCTTATTTTTGCCGGTCTGGAATGGAGAGTCAACGATCTGAGACGTCGGATCATGGGCGGTTACCGACTTGGGCGTGGGTTGAGCCCACGTCTCTCCACGCGGCTGTGCCTATATATGTGAGGCGCTGCCAACCCTAGCCGTCACGCGAAACAGATCGCTTCTGCCTCCATGCCCACGTCGTTCCATTGCTGCTGTTGCCACCGGTGATCCCATTCCGTCCGCCGCGTACACGGTCGACGGGAGAGCAGGCCTCCGAAACCCCGCCTCTCTGGATCATGTACGGGAGAGGGGCGATTAGGTTTTTGGGGAGCTTCTCCTACGCGACTGCTCGCTGCCGTTCGTCTGCTTCCTCTATGTCCGCGTCGCCTTCGTCATCACCATGTCCAGCGACGCCGAACGTGCCGCCGCCGAGAAGAAGGCCACCGAGGACGCCGCCGCTACCGCCGCCGCCGCAGCTTCTGCCTGGCCGATTGGAGGGTATAACATGTTTATCCCTCTCCTGTTTATTTCTGTCTTAGCAGTACTAGCTGTGTGCATGGATGTTTCTACTATATGCGTAGTACATGCTAATCTAGTTCCTAATCAGTATGTCAGTAATTTTGTCAATGTCATGCTAGTGATTTATTCATGGATTAAATTAATCGAAAAACTGCCTATTTACTCAACACGGTCTTCACCGGATGTCCCACCTCCACAATCTTGCGGAATGACAGCGCCCCTGAGGAGCAGCAGCTGCTGAAACCTAGGATTTTCTTGCTGTGCGGATCTCTCACTGTCGCTGCTAATTTGGTTTGTTCGGTGTGCAGATTGCCGGCCTTTGCTCCATCAGCCACAGTCGTCGAACCGATGCCAGAGGTAGCGTCTGTTATGTAAGCATCCGACAGCTCTCATCGATGACTGTCTTTGGAAGGTTTTATAGAATATTGCTAAATCACTATGTTATAGGAGTATATGTCTAATGGTGGCTTCTGTTATACAATGAGCAGTATGTGGTCTGATATTTCAAGACTGGAAGCCAATATCAAAAGAATGGATGTCCAATTGGCAGCAAAAGATTGAGAGTTGGCCACTTTGACCTGAACGGTTTGTTCTCGTATCAACTCTGTTTGGATCCTTACCACTTTTGAAACTCTAACCCCAAATCCCATCGCAATCACCAGGAGGCCAAAAACACTGCGGGCTTTTGAAATCTATACTATCTTCCAGGGAGTACGAAAGTTATTCTTTGTTGCTGCTGGTATGTCCCATGTTGATTTAGGCATTACAGAAGCCTATTGGGAATATTGGCTTAAGTCATGGGACATGGCTGCTGGCATTCTGCTAATCCATTTTAGTTTTTCCTCAAAGTGGAATCAGGTTTATTAAATAATTATTAGTTTGGCTTATTCGCTTGTATTCAAACTGTACTGCATTTTTGTTTGTTTTTTCATGTTTATGATAGTTCTTATATACCCTGATTCTCATAATTTGGGTGGGACTTTTTTAGAGGTAATCTTGGTATCATTGAGTACTTTTCAACTATAATTTCTGAAAGCAATTGATTGCATTTTCTGTAATCAAATGTAGAATTTGCATAGTAAAAGGTATCGAAGTGATGCATATATTCTGAAATGTATCTATCTAGGATAGTCTTAGTTATAGTTAGATAAATTTCTGCTCATTGATCCTGAGTATGATGGCTTCTTTTTGTTTGTCCTGCTGTAAGATTTTCTTTCTTGTGTGGAGTTTGTCAGTATAATTACTTGATGAATCTGGTTATTTTGTCAACAGATAGCTGAAGAAGATTGGGCAATTTGGCAATTCCATTGCCGAAAATTGCTGCATGCAATGGAGAGCCATATATGTTTGCTTGCAGTGTCTAATTGATTTTTATGAGGTGGTGCTGGTGCCGGTCGACTAGCTCACTACCGGTCATGCATGCCTCGAGGTGTCCGTCTGAAAGATCTTTTCCTCCGTATGTTCAGATTATTGCTAACAATGCCTAAACTCTGAGCTTCTCTAGCTGTTGATATTAGGAGCCAACATAAATTTGCTTCAGTTTGAAATCTGTTTGCTTCTTCTCTGTATTTGGTGTAATATAGTGTGCCCCTTTTAAATGATCCATCTATTCACCGTTTTGATAATGGTGGTCAGCAAGGTGGAAGTGAACATGAGAAGTAAATACAAAACTTCAAGTTTAATTACTCAGTTTCACTCTCCATGTCCGCAAGGAAGGTAAATAGAAAATTTCTTTGACGATAATTCTTTGCAAAGGATCGGTTTTTAATTAGTCAATTTGTTTCATGTTGTGTAGACAAACAGTCAGTACGTAGCGGTGAATGTGAGAGTACTGTCGTGGCCATCTACGAACGGCACCAATGAAACTTTGAATGACAAAGATCCAGGTATGTTCACAGGCCAAAAAAGTTTTGATAAATGTTTAATGAACCCTAGGCATTATTGTTGTAACTCAACCTCTGTTTTATCAGGAACTTTTCTCTCAGTCACCAAGCAGTTGGATAGTGGTGATCACCTGACACTCCAGCTACCTATTAGCCTGAGGACAAAGACTCGAAAAGGTCGGAATTTCCCATTTCTTTTTATAGTGCATTTATCTATTTAAGCTTGAATGAAGTTGTAACTTGCAACATCCTCAACATTTATCAAACTCACTACCTTTAAGTAATGCATATCCAGATGATTGACCGGAGTATGCATATCTCCAAGTAAGTCCTCTTCGGACCCTTCCACCTTGCCGGCCTCACCACTGGAGACAGGGACGCGAGAATCGATGCCACCGCCATGTCTGCTGGTGACGCTCACTCAGGAATCCAGAGGCAGCACATTGGTCCTCTCCCTGCAAACACCACCTCTTTTACGATGCAGCGGCTCGAGGGCGGCGGGACCAACACCACCATCGTCGCCGGCGTCCAACCAGCGCCACGCAACCAGCCGATAGCCAGGCACCGCTAAACTTCCTCTCAGGTGGCGCGCCCCAGCCGATAGCCACTCATTATTAGGGCAAGCAATAGGACGCCCGGGCCAGGCTAATCACCAAGCTGTCGGCTGCCAGGCCAGGCAAACGTTCTCTTTTCCTGGACACCAAAAAAAAAGTGTCAGGCAGTTTCCACGAGAACTCCAGGCCAGGCATCTAGCGGCGTGGACGCGATCCAAGCCCTTCACATGCAGGGCTTCTGCATGGTGACAAAAAAATGCTAGCACACCATGTCGATGTGTTTAGGAACTCTTTTTAACCTTTTCATTTTCAGTTTTTTTGGTTTTTGTTTTTTTATCTATTCTATTAAATAATAATAACTTAACTTACAACCACCAAACTTCGCACATCTATTTCAAATATGAAGTTGCTCACCACACATACCATGTGGTGCTAACCCTGTCCTGCGTAACGCTTATAAATAAGTCTAACTCAACTTACACAACCAATGTGGTACTAAAAACAAGATATAGCGTGCACCATTTTCTTGTCCAGGCAACCTGTATTCAGCCCAGGCCATCCCGTAGCTAGCTGGCAGACGAAGCCTCCAACTTGGGCTCCTAATTAGTTTATTTTAGGGGTGAGAGTCCTAGTTTTTTTTTTTTTTTGGGAAAGGCCATCATGGCTAGCTTTATTAATATCAAAGAATAATTACATCGTTCACTAGTTGGCTAAGCAAAAACCCAGGGCGATTTCTGGGCCTGAAAGAGTACTGGTGTCTGGGCTTTATGTCATGAGGATCAACCCAGCTTAGCACGGGGCACCCCTATTTCTCCGAAATCATAATTAAGGAGTACTCCTTCCAAAGATCACTCCCACCTCCCAGGTTGCGACAAGTGGCGCGCATGTGCGCCACTTGTCGCAACCTGGGAGTTTTCTCTTTTTTCGTAGATCCGTTTATTCAAAACGTTTTATCTTTTAAATCGTGCGTCCAAATCTTGAACCGTTTTCACCGCTGGATTCCTCGCGTCGAGATCTTCAAAACTAGATCCCATGTTGATAGGTTTTTACGAACTTTTTTTACACGAAAAAAACCGGTCGAAAAAACCGAACCGGAAGCACGTTTTTTTTCCCTTCCGAAAGAGGCATGGCCGTGCCTCTCGTGGAAGCAAAACCGTGCCTCTCGCGGAAACAAAATCGTGCCTCTCGCGAAAGAAAAAAAAAACAGAAAACGCATTTTTTTTTCGTTTCCGAGAGGCACGGCCGTGCCTCTCATGAAAGCAAAACAGTGCCTCTCGCGGAAGAAAAAAAAACAAAAAACGCATTTTTTTTCCGTTTCCGAGAGGCACGGCCGTGCCTCTCGCGAAAGCAAGACCGTGCCTCTCGCGGAAGCAAAACCGTGCCTCTCGCGGAAGAAAAAAAACAGAAAACGCATTTTTTTTTCGTTTGCGAGAGGCACGGCCGTGCCTCTCGCGAAAGCAAGACCGTGCCTCTCACGGAAGTAAAACCGTGCCTCTCATGGGAGAAAAAAAACTGCATTTTTTCGCGTAAAAGAAATTTTTAATGAAATTTTTTTTTGTCCAAAAGCTAAGGAAGACCGGTGGAAAACCAAAAAAAACGTTTAAAAAGCCGAAAACGCGTGCGGAAAAATAAAAAAACCAAAATCCGAAGGAAGCGCCCAGAGCGCGACATGTGGCGGTGGCTGAGAGCGCGCCACTTGGCGCGCTCTCAGCCCACCTCAAGTGATCGTTGGGGAGGCTCCGAAGGAGCGCTCCTTAGTTAGTTGCTCCCCTATTTCTCGCATTAAGCGAGAGGCATTCCCTAAACGGCGCAAACGGGCGCACACCCCCGCGCCGCGCTGGGCCGGCCCACTTTAGACTTTTTTTCTTTTCTGTAATACTCCAAAAAAAGATGCGCCTAATGAGTATCAAACTCGAAACCTCTTCGCTGATTACATACTGAGGTAACCAACTAGCCACATTACATGTTGTGAATACTTCCTTTTCTGGTTCTTTAAATATAACGCTACAAAAAGCAGCAATTTTCCATATATGTTTTTGTATTCTTTCTTCTTTTCTTTTTCGTTTTTTTTCTT
The DNA here is from genome assembly GCA_039707655.1 of Elymus sibiricus. Lineage (NCBI taxonomy): Eukaryota > Viridiplantae > Streptophyta > Magnoliopsida > Poales > Poaceae > Elymus > Elymus sibiricus. The sequence continues at coordinate 372,646,656 of CM077672.1, read as the reverse complement.
TTTTGGAAATGCGTGAACTTTTTTCATCAAATTCGAATGAACTTTTTTCAAATACGGTGAAATTATTTCAAATTCAATGAACTTTTTTTCAAATTTGATGAACCTTTTTTCAAATTCATGAACTTTTTTAAAAATTCTATGATTCTTTTTCAAATTCGATGAACTTTTTTCAAAATTGATGAACTTTTTTCAAATTCAATAAACTTTTTTCAAATTCAATGATCTTTTTTCAAAATGGATGAACTTTTTTTAGTTTTGTTAAAAAAATCAAATCTAATGATTTTTTTTTTCCAAAATCAATGAACTCTTTTTAAATTTGATGAACTTTTTTTCAATATCAATGAACCTTTGTTCAATTTCGTGAACTTTTTTGAAGTTTGTGGACATTCCTTCAAATATCATGAACATTTTTAAATTTACGATTTTTTCGGAATTTTTTTCAACAGTTGACCGGTCAACTCGCCAACTGTAGACTGGTCAACCGAGATCGAACAAATAAGGCGATCCAGCGAACGAGGCGACAGGGACATGCGAACAGGCAACCTGAGCCGGCCCAGTTTGCCGGCGCGTCGGCGCCCGAACTGCTAACCGGCGCTAAAGGCGCGCGTTAGGAGCTCCCTAAGCGACACAGGAGCGACCCCTCGCTGAAGGGAACGCCAGTTGGGCCGGCCCACGCGCGCAGGAAACACCAGCCTGTTTTGTGTTTCGTTTTTTTTCATACTTTTTTGTTTTCTTTTTTTGCTTTATTTTTTTACTTTTGTTTATACTTTAAATATATATATATATATATATATATATATATATATATATATATATATATATATATATATATATTATAAAAAACATTCTTCAAAAAACATTTGAAAAAATATTGAACAAGTATTTGAAAAATGTTGAACAAGTATTTGAAAAAATGTTGATCATGTATATAAAAATGTTAAACGAGTATTTGAAAAATGTTGAAACAAGTATTTGAAAAAAATGTTGAACAAGTATTTCAAAAAATGTTGATCATGTATATAAAAATGTTGAACATGTATTTGAAAAATGTTGAACGAGTATTAAAAAAAATGTTGATCAAGCATTTGAAAAATGTTGAATAAGCGTTCGGACAATGTTGAACGTGTATACACAAAATGTTGACCACTTATTAAAAAAATGTTTTTGACATATAAGAAAATGTAGAGTGAAAATGAAAAAAACATAAGAAAAACAAAAATGGAGAAACAAAATGCAAAAAAGAAATGAAAGACAAGAAAGCGAAAAAAAAACCCCGGCTCAAATGGCCTCAAGTAGGCCGCGCCCCTAGTATTTACAAAGAAAGGGACGTGGCGGAGTGGCTAGCAGCGCACCACATCTCTCTGCAGACCAGGGATTGATCCCTGGTACTCGCATTTCGTGATCTCTTTTTACTTTAATGCGTGAACGAATGGGCCGGCCCAAATACTTAGAACCTTCAGCGACACTTCTCTACCGCCTCGCTTAAAGCAAGAAATAGTCGCGACGCTTAGCACGTGCAAATGTGCAGATGAATGAGACACCTGGTACCAAGGAGTGGTTGTTCATGCTTCACGAGAGACGACATTTGCGGGAGACTTTGTAAAAATGTTTGTAATACTCTGCGTGAGTTTTTGTGAGTTTCATTCACTTCTTTATTGCTATATGTTCTTGTTTATTTTAGTCTTATCTTTTATTTGTTGTAAATTACATTTTTGTTTAATTGCAGATTATTTATTGATCATGACCTTAAGTTGAGTGTTGCACCATGGTCACCAGTTTTCTTGGCTCTCCTCCACACATAACATGTTAGTGTCAACCTATATATTTTTTTGCGAGAAAACTTTCAATCTATTCATCAACTGTCAAAGTAGTACAAAAAACACCAAAAGTAAAAAATTACATCCATTCTTTTTATGATCTACATGTATACAAATTTCATAATCTTCCAAGATAGTGGGATTAATATTAACTAAAGTCAAGACCTCTCCAAACCCACTTTTATAATAAATCTCATAAGATTGATTGTTCTCCAAAATAGTGCGATCATTAACACCTAAAGTTGACACTCTTCCAAACCCACTTTCAATAGTATTGCAAACACTATTATCAAAAACACTTTCATCATGAAGCTCAAATAAATTTTAAATATCACAAGAAGCATCATAATTATCTCCCCAATCATTATCATCATAATAAACAGTGGGCATAACAATATCATCTTCAATAGTGCCTACGGAAATAGTGTCACCATAAAAAGCAATATCTTCATCAAGTGCATCATCTTTATTACTTGAATCGTAAAGACTATCATGTTTATCTTTTATAACCTCTTCATTAATAGGGGGAATAAAAATATCATGCTCACCAAAATAATCATCCCCAAACTCATGGCTTTGCATATCATTAGCATCATGGATATTCCAAGAATTCATACTAGCAACATTGCAATCATTTTCAACATTCAAGAAACTCACACCAAACATTGTGTTAAATTCCTTTTTTAACACTTCATAACAATTATCAGAGTCCATGTTTTCAAGAAAAACTTTATAAAGATAAGCAATTTGGCACAACTTCGCTTCCATTTTTTTGTTCAAAGAGCTTATAGCAATAGCATTTTCATCAATAGCCATTGGTTTATCATAATTAGAATTTTTGAAAAGTCCGACTAGTGGAGAAGGATCCATATCAATAATTTTTTAGCAAGCGAAGATGCAAGCAAATAGAAGGCACATGGCAACACAAGCAGAGATAGTAACACAATATTTTTTGGTATTTTAAATTTTTTAGAGGAGGAGGAGGAGATGAAAAAGAGAAGGCAAATAAAAAGGCAGATGGCAAAGAAAGTAAAAGCAAACAAATTGATAAATGTGAGCGAAGAAACCTGGATTTATTTGGTGAAGGCTCCCTGGCAACGGCGCTAGAAATTCTTCTGCTACTTGTGATAGGTGTTGGGATTCCCCGAAGAGGAAGGATGATGTAGTATAGTAGCAGATAGTATTTTCCTCTGTTAAGAACCAAGGTTTATCGAACCAATAGGAGACACCACGCAAACAAGATAAACGGTACCTGCACACACACAAAGCAAATGCTTGCACCCAACGAAGGCAAGAGGGTTGTCAATCCCCTTGTTCTCGTCAATTCTAAGGATTAAATCCGATAGTGATAGATATATAAAATTAAATAAAAATAAAAAGGAAATAAATTGCAACAAGTTTTTTTAGGGTTTTAGTAAATATGGAAGATGGACCCAGGGGCCATAGGTTCACTAGAGGCATCTCTCTCATGAGCATAGCAACGACGGGTAAACAAATTACTGTTGGGCAATTGATTGAAAAGCACATAATTATGACAATTCTTCATGGCATGATCAATATATAGGCATTACATATGTGACAAGTAGACCGAAATCTGTCGGCATCTACTACTATTACTCCACCCCAAGACCGCTATCCAGCATGCATCTCAAAGTATTAAGTTCATAACAAACAGAGTAACATTTTAAGCAAGATGACATAATGTAGACAAAGTAAGATCAAATAATATGTTCGAACCCCGCCGTTTTACCCTTGGTAGCAACAATACAAATACGTGCCATGCAACTCCTCATGTCATAGAGTAAGGACACCTCAAGATTGAACCTACTGTTGGGGAACGCGATAGAAAACAAAAATTTCCGGTATAGCGAGCACGCCCAGGACCACTATGGAGACTGCATACAAGGTTTGATCTGATCCGTACCGACTCGAAGCGCAGCGGAAGAAGAGTCGGTGGAGATCGTTGGTGCAGATCCCCGCAGCTAGGATTTTACAACCTCCCAACCGCGAGGATGTACTCCCTCGTCGGACAGCCCTTCGGGAGGCGGTCGGACAGTCCCTCGGACGATGTCACGGACAGCCCTTCGGGAGGACCTTCGAAACTCGGACGGTCACTCGGACAGCCCTTCGGGAGGACCTCTCAAACTAAGACGATCACTCGGACAGCCCTTCGGGAGGACCTCTCAAACTAAGACCGAAACTACGATCTCTCTACAGAGTTGCACACATACGGTGTCATCTATCCGGCAGGGCTTCGCCGTCCAGAACTAGTTCCCACCGGAACCCAGACAGCCTTTCGGCTCTACAAAACTATTTTGCTGGGAGGGAGAGAGAAGCCAGAAATATCTATGGCATGTGTATGAGAGCAAGCATGAGCTTTGGGGCAGCCCCCTCACCTCCTATTTATAGGAAAACCAAGGGGTAAAGTTGCCATTCCAAAAACCCAAAAATACCCATGAAGGAACACTTCCACAAGGGCATTTTAGGGAACTAATGGAGCAAGTGGGGCTCCACCATGGAGCCCACATGTGGCCGGCCAAGACCTCATGGGGGGCCCCCAAGGGGGGCTTCCTTGGCTCCCAAGTTCTTCTAGAAACCTTTTTGGAAATATCCAAAAAGGTGCTTTCCCAAAAATATCCAAAAAGCACTTTCACTATTCACGACGACATTTTTCAGCGTCTGATCGAACTGAAAATATTTATGTGGGCTTAGAACATTTTCAGTACCCACTAAAATAATTTTCAATGCGGTCCGGAACAATTCTGGATTAGTGATTTTCATCTGCGAAAAGCATCTGAAGTGGTTCCGGCAGCTCCGGAACATTTCCGGTTTTTCTTCCGGAAAATTCCCAGAAGTTTCCAGAATGATTCTGGCATCCTCCAAGAATTATCAGGCATGTGCCGAAACCAATTTGACTTAATGGTATCCCCTGAAACAACTTTTCAGTTTTACCGAAACTGTTCCGGTGTTCTCTCTGCGAAACTTTTCCGCTGTCCGAAACTTTTCCGGTGTCCGAAACTTTTCCGGTGATTTTCTCTCAGACTCCCTGTCTAGTATTCAGCAGATAGATGACCCTTAAGCGTGTGACCCTATAGGTTCGGTGAAGCATAGACATGACACGGAACCCCTTCCGATCAATGATCAACATCGGAGCCGTGGACACCCATATTGACCCCTATACCCACACGAATGAATATTCGAGTGAACCTCCAGTTGCCGTGTGCTATTCCTGTTGCTTCGCGATATTTCACAAACACCCGAGGTGAGATTTTCTGCATCCCCGTGGATCAACAACTTGTCCACTATGCAAGTTACCTCGTTACCGGTTTTGTTCTCTTTTCTCGTTTTCGTGTTCCGGCATCCCTGTGATCAAATCACACTGTGTCTGGCCAAACGATGATGGATACCGTAACACCGAGAGGGCCCGAGAATATCTCTCCATCGTCGGAGGAGCAAATCCTAATCTTGAGCTATTAAGTTACTTGCCATACTTTTCCGTGAACCCGTAAGCCGCCGTAATAGCCACCCAGTAACGGATGACGTTTAACAAACCCCAAAGTTCACGAAGCAAGCACGAAGGAACTCGATACTCTCATGGTCAAAGGAATTATGCAAACATTAACTATCTCTGTGTTATTTAACCATTAACTTGTGACAAATGAATCTCATAGCATAACATCAATTTGGGTCGATTCAACACAAGTGTTCTACCAACATCGTGCCCTCAAAATTGCCGGCATAGCCATGCCCATGATCAGGAAAACAGGATCATCCTGCAATACTTGAGCCAGTCTTAGAGGCAAGACTAGGAATACAATTTACCGTTTATTATACCACACGTGCACATGAGTTTCCCTCCAAGCCTCGTGGTTATTGCAGACTCGAGAATCATTGCAGTTATAGCATGGATCATAAACATTCATTACAAACTCGGAGATACAAAATAACTGTTATTACTGCCTCTAGGGCATATCTCCTACAGTCTCCCACTTGCACTAGAGTCATAATCCAGTTACATGGCTTCCCTAACACCAATGGCTATCCGGTGTTGCTCATGCTTTGCTCGTGGTAGAGGCTTTGTCATCGGGTCTGACACATTCAGATCCGTGTGAACTTTGCGTACTTTCACTAAACCTTTTTCGACATGATGTCGAATGAGTTTATATTTGCGTTGAATATGCATTGTCTTATGGTGCGAACATGGCTCCCTTGCCTGGGCCACGGTGCCACTATTATCACAATAGATCTTCACCGAGTCCAGAGCACTTGGAACCACACCAAGGTCTTCAAGAAATTGCTTGATTCCGACAGCCTGCTTGGAGGCTTCTGAAGCAGCAACATATTCCGCCTCCGTTGTAGAATCCGCCACAGTCTTTTGTTTGGAACTTTTCCAATCAACTGCGCCGCCGTTCAATATGAAAACATAGCCAGATTGAGATTTAAAATCATCTGGGTCAGTCATGAAGCCTGCATCAGTGTAACAACTTACAATGAGCTCTTCATCACCTCCGTACACAAGGAGTAAATCCTTGGTCCTTCTGAGGTACTTAAGAATACCCTTGACTGCGGCCCAGTGATCCAATCCTGGATCACCTTGGTACCGGCTGCTAACACTTAGCGCATAGGAAACGTCCGGTCTTGTACATAGCATGGCATACATAATAGAACCAACTGCCGAAGCATATGGAATATCATTCATTTGTACTCGCTCATCGAGGGTCCGAGGACACTGATTCTTGCAAAGCACTGTGCCAGGTGACATGGGGAGTAGGCCTTTCTTGGAGTTCTCCATGTTGAACCTTTTCAACACCTTGTCAATGTACGTGCTTTGGCTAAGCGCTATCAGGCGTCTTGATCTATCTCTATAGATTCTGATGCCCAATACATATGCCGCTTCGCCTAAGTCTTTCATTGAAAAACTCTTCTTCAATGAGTCTTTTATTTCGCTAAGAAAATTTACGTCATTTCCAATCAACAATATATCGTCCACATCCAAGATTAGAAATGCTTTTGCGCTCCCACTAAACTTCTTGTAAACACAAGATTCTTCATCATTCCTGATGAAGCCAAACTCTTTGACCACTTCATCAAAACGAATGTTCCAGTTCCTTGATGCTTGCTTCAGACCATAAATGGCTTTCTGAAGCTTACATACCTTTCCAGCATTCTTAGGATCGACAAAACCTTCTGGCTGTATCATGTATACATCCTTTTCAAGGTTTCCATTTAGGAAAGCCGTTTTGACATCCATCTGCCATATTTCATAATCGAAATAAGCAGCAATTGCTAGTAATATCCGAACAGACCTAAGCATAGCTACGGGCGAGAAAGTCTCGTCGTAGTTTACCCCTAGAACTTGCGTGAACCCTTTCGCGACAAGTCTAGCTTTGTGGATAGTAATGTTACCATCCGCGTCCGTCTTTCTTTTGAAAATCCATTTACAACCAATGGGTTTTATGCCATCTGGAAGTTCTTCCAAGTTCCAAACTTGGTTTTCGTACATTGATTTCATTTCGGATTTCATGGCCTTGTGCCATTCCCTTGAGCTAGGCCCCGCCATCGCTTCCTTGTAGTGCGCAGGTTCATCGTCTTCAAGAATGAAGATTTTGTTATGAAACCATTCAGGTGGCTGGATAGCCCTACCTGATCTGCGCGGTTCAGTTACAACATTGTCTGAAGTTTCCACATCACATGCGACAACTTCCGGCTCGGTTGTAGGGATAATTTGCGGAATTAGTTCCGGTTCCTTAGCCATATCAACGATTGCCGAAGATTCACTAATCTCATCAAGCTGTACTGTCCTCCCACTCAATTCTTTAGCGAGAAATTCTTTCTCAAGAAAGACTCCGTTTTTAGCGACAAACACTTTGTGCTCGGAGGGTAGGTAGAAGGAATATCCAACTGTTTCTTTTGGATAACCTACAAAGTTACATTTGTCTGATCTGGGATCGAGTTTGGTAGGTTGTAAACGTTTTACATGTACCTCACATCCCCAAATTTTAAGATGCGACAAACTGGGTTTCCTCCCATTCCACATTTCATGTGGTGTCGTCTTAACAGACTTAGACGGTGCTCTGTTTAGTGTGTGAGCGGCAGTTTCTAGTGCGTGACCGCAAAAAGATATCGGCAGATCTGTAAGAGACATCATCGACCTTACCATGTCCAACAGGGTTCGGTTACGTCTTTCCGATACTCCGTTTCTCTGTGGACTTCCGGGAGGCGTAAGCTGTGAAAATATTCCACGGTCACTCAGATGTTGGCCAAACTCATCACTAAGATATTCGCCTCCGCGATCAGACCGCAGAAACTTAATCTTTTTGTTACGATGATTTTCTACCTCATTCTGACATTCTTTGAACTTTTCAAAGGTTTCTGACTTATGCTTCATTAAGTAGATATAGCCATACCGACTTAAATCATCAGTAAAAGTTACGAAATAGAAATACCCACCCCGTGCGGCTGTGCTCATTGGACCACATACATCACTATGTATTATTTCCAATAATTCACCCGCCCGTTCAGGATGACCCGTGAACGGCGTCTTGGTCATTTTCCCCATCAGACAAGCTTCACATGTGTCAAATGATTCAAAATCAAAGGACGGTAAAACCCCATCTCTCTGGAGTCTTTGCATGCGTTTCTTTCCGATGTGGCCAAGCCGACAGTGCCACAAGTAAGTGGTGGTGGTATCAGCCTTCTTAAGGCGTTTAGCATTCACGTTAAAGACACCATTTTCACATTCAAGATTTAGTATGAAAAGGCCCCCAACAATGGGTGCAAATCCATAAAACATATCCTTACAATAAAGTGAACAATCATTGTTCTCAGACTTGTAGGAGTACCCATCGTGCACTAAACATGATCCAGAGATAATGTTTCTACACAACAACGGAACAAAATAACAGTTACTTAGTTCCAAAATAAATCCTGAAGGGAGACGTAGAGGCATAATGCCGACGGCTTGAGCGGCGATCCCAGCGCCGTTCCCGACACGCATCACGACTTCATTCTTTGCCAGCTTGCGCACCTTCTGAAGCCCCTGTATCGAGTTGCAAATGTGTGCAACCGATCCGGTATCAAATACCCAAGACTTAGAATTTTCGCTAGCAAGCAAAACGTCAATGACATTAACTTGTATAACAATTATACCTTTTCCGGTTTTCCCGGTCTTCTTATCTTCCAGATACTTCTTGCAGTTTCTCTTCCAGTGTCCTGTGCCCTTGCAGTAGAAGCACTCAGTTTCATTCTTGGCTTTGCCCTTAGATTTGCGTTGGAAGCCGGTCTTACCGGGGCCCTTGCCCTTCTTTGGCTTGCCCTTTTTGAAACTGGCAGTTTTATTCACAAGCAACACTTGCTTGCGATTTTTCCGCAGTCCTCCTTCAGCAGTTTTCAGCATGGCAAGCACCTCATTAGGTGTTTTGTCCATCCCATTCATGTTGTAGTTCATGACAAAACCTTCGTAAGAAGGGGGGAGTGAAACGAGCAACATGTCCATAACATGCTCTTCTGGAAGTGGAAATTCCAGGGTTTTAAGCCTTTCAGCGTAGCCAATCATATTGACTACGTGCTCGCCAACTGAACTGCCCTCAGCCATCTTGGTCTCCATCATCATTTTCATGATATCAAAACGTTCAGACCGTGCATTAAACTTGTACAGAGCATCCAGATCCTTGATCATATCAAAGGAGCTATGGAATTCAAAACGTTTTTGAAGCTCTGAACTCATGCAAGACAGCATGAGGCACTGTACTAAGTTGAAATCATCATCCTTAGTGGCCCAGACATTTTGTTCATCTGCCGGGGCGGTTGCCGCCGGCTTAGGTGGAAGAGGTCCGTCAAGCACGTACACTTTCTTAGCACTCCTGAGGACAATCCTCAGGGTACGGACCCAGTCCGCATAGTTGTTTCCATTCGCAGCTAACTTCTCTTTCTCTAACATCGGGCCTAAGTTGAACGCGCTATTTCGAGCCATTTGATCTACAACGGAAAACACAAGTTCACTTAGACTTTGTTCATAATGATTTTTTGCACTAGTGAATAAACAATTTTATTCTAAAGTGCGCTCCCACTCAAATCAATATCTCTCAAAATTGATTATGAGTGATTCAAGATCCAAATATCAATTCAACATCATAGAATCATCATCTCATGACGAGGATTTCAATTGGTAGGCCAACTTGCCGATCATATCTCTATATGACTCTTGTTCATCTTTCGATGCGTGTGTTTCGAGCTCAGGACGATCCTGCCATGAACGTCAAGACAACCAAGTGATCTTGCTGCGAGGTCTGACCTCACCCGCCTTACATTTCTCCAATCGTTCGTACCCATGCATCCATGGCGCACCCCGAAAGGATAGATGCTGTGACGGTGCTACACTTGGGAGAACACTAACTACTTGATATTTTTAGTGAGAGATCACCCTAATAAAAAGCGACTACCGCGCAATCAAGAAGGGTGCATCAAGAGGGATAAACATCTCAGGCAATTCATAATAGCATGATATGGTATAGCCCCTTCTGACGGAGAAGTCAAGTATTTCTTCGTCTTCAGCATTCGCGTCGGTGTTCACCTTTGCGAAGATTGCCACCACCTTGTCGATGCACCAGATAATATTGCTATCTCTATAGCTAATAAAATAAGTGCATTACATAAGGTTGACACGCAGGTCATTAAAGTGCAATCATATGGCTCCAGCCATCATGCCGAATCATGACACGCAGGTCATGTTAATTACATCATATAGTCATCTCATACATAATCAAATTAATATGAGACTTGCTATACCACATCAGATGCAAACCATCCTGCAAAACCAAGTTAGACGCCTCTAATCGGTTTATGCAAAATTTTATTTTACGTGGCTTCTAAGGTTTTGACTCAAACCGCAGTTACCAACGCTCATCATCAAGTATGATAATTCAAGTTGCTAGATTAATTTTCCAGGGTGTATGAAACACGAGATAATAAAATCTCGAGCCCCATACTAAACTTCGTCATACGCGTGACCCCTGTGCAGATCATATCTACATTGCCCTTTCGTCTGTGAAACATCCATCTTTCTTTAACTATGGTGGAACCCAAAGAACTGTTAGCACTTCGTTGATCTGTCAATCAGCATACTCAAGAGCAGCATGAAAGGATCGCGGATTGCCAGAACTTTGTGAGATTCCACCATGCCGTCAAGATCAGGACTACGCAAATTCACGGGAAGCAACAGGAACATCGGGTAACAGATTTCATCTGCTACCCGCACAAATAATTTTCAGTAATAGATCTCATCTACTACAAAATTATACTATGCAATACCCATACATCTCATGTACTCTAGATCATAACATGCATCTACGCATAGCCTGGCTCTTGATGCCACTGTTGGGGAACGCGATAGAAAACAAAAATTGCCGGTATAGCGAGCACACCCAGGACCACTATGGAGACTGCATACAAGGTTTGATCTGATCCGTACCGACTCGAAGCGCAGCGGAAGAAGAGTCGGTGAAGATCGTTGGTGTAGATCCCCGCAACTAGGATTTTACAACCTCCCAACCGCGAGGATGTACTCCCTCGCCGGACAGCCCTTCGGGAGGCGGTCGGACAGTCCCTCGGACGATGTCACGGACAGCCCTTCGGGAGGACCTTCGAAACTCGGACGGTCACTCGGACAGCCCTTCGGGAGGACCTCTCAAACTAAGACGATCACTCGGACAGCCCTTCGGGAGGACCTCTCAAACTAAGACCGAAACTACGATCTCTCTACATAGTTGCACACATACGGTGTCATCTATCCGGCAGGGCTTCGCCGTCCAGAACTAGTTCCCACCGGAACCCAGACAGCCTTTCGGCTCTACAAAACTATTTTGCTGGGAGGGAGAGAGAAGCCAGAAATGTCTATGGCATGTGTATGAGAGCAAGCATGAGCTTTGGGGCAGCCCCCTCACCTCCTATTTATAGGAAAACCAAGGGGTAAAGTTGCCATTCCAAAAACCCAAAAATACCCATGAAGGAACACTTCCACAAGGGCATTTTAGGGAACTAATGGAGCAAGTGGGGCTTCACCATGGAGCCCACATGTGTCCGGCCAAGCCCTCATGGGGGGCCCCCAAGGGGGGCTTCCTTGGCTCCCAAGTTCTTCTAGAAACCTTTTTGGAAATATCCAAAAAGGTGCTTTCCCAAAAATATCCAAAAAGCACTTTCACTATTCACGACGACATTTTTCAGCGTCTGATCGAACTGAAAATATTTATGTGGGCTTAGAACATTTCCAGTACCCACTAAAATAATTTTCAATGCGGTCCGGAACAATTCTGGATTAGTGATTTTCATCTGCGAAAAGCATCTGAAGTGGTTCCGGCAGCTCCGGAACATTTCCGGTTTTTCTTCCGGAAAATTCCCAGAAGTTTCCAGAATGATTCTGGCATCCTCCAAGAATTATTAGGCATGTGCCGAAACCAATTTGACTTAATGGTATCCCCTGAAACAACTTTTCAGTTTTACCGAAACTGTTCCGGTGTTCTCTCTGCGGAACTTTTCCGCTGTCCGAAACTTTTCCGGTGTCCGAAACTTTTCCGGTGATTTTCTCTCAGACTCCCTGTCTAGTATTCAGCAGATAGATGACCCTTAAGCGTGTGACCCTACAGGTTCGTGTTGGAAATATGCCCTAGAGGCAATAATAAATTGGTTATTATTATATTTCCTTGTTCATGATAATCGTTTATTATCCATGCTATAATTGTATTGATTGGAAACTCAAATACATGTGTGGGTACATAGACAACACTGTGTCCCTAGTAAGCCTCTAGTTGACTAGCTTGTTGATCAAAGATGGTTAAGGTTTCCTAGCCATGGACATGAGATGTCATTTGATAACGGGATCACATCATTAGGAGAATGATGTGATGGACAAGACCCAAACTGTAAACGTAGCATTTGATCGTGTCAGTTTATTGCTATTGTTTTCTGCATGTCAAGTATCTGTTCCTTTGACCATGAGATCATGCAACTCACTGACACCGGAGGAATACCTTGTGTGTATCAAACGTCGCAACGTAACTGGGTGACTATAAAGGTGCTCTACAGGTATCTCCGAGGGTGTCTGTTGGGTTGGCATGGATCAAGACTGGGATTTGTTACTCCGTATGACGGAGAGGTATCTCAGGGCCCACTCGGTAATACAACATCACATTGAGCCTTGCAAGCAAAGTGACTAAAGAGTTAGCCACAGGATCTTGTATTACGGAACGAGTAAAGAGACTTGCCGGTAACGAGATTGAACTAGGTATAGTGATACCGACGATCGAATCTCGGGCAAGTAACATACCGAAGAACAAAGGGAACAGCATACGGGATTAACTGAATCCTTGACATAGAGGTTCGACCGATAAAGATCTTCGTAGAATATGTAGGAGCCAATATGGGCATCCAGGTCCCGCTATTGGTTATTGGCCGTAGAGGTGTCTCGGTCATGTCTACATAGTTCTCGAACCCGCAGGGTCTACACACTTAACGTTTGGTGACGATTAGTATAATTGAGTTATTATGTTGGTGACCGAAAGTTGTTCGGAGTCCCGGATAAGATCCCGGACATGACGAGGATCTCCGGAATAGTCCGGAGGTAAAGATTGATATATGTGATAATAGTGTTTTGATCTCCGGAAGAGTTCCGGAGTTCACCGGAAGGGGTTCCGGATGTTTACCGAAGTGTTCGGGTGCAGCAACACTTTATATGAGCCAAAGGGATAAAGCCCACAAGGTATTGGAAAGTGCAAAAGTAGTTTTGCTGCCGCGTAAGCGGTACTACCGCTTGGTGAAGCGGTACTACCGCCGGAGCGGTACTACCGCTTGTGTGAAGCGGTACTACCGCCCAAGCGGTACTACCGCTTGTGTGAAGCGGTACTACCGCTTGTGCGCGGCTGTGCACGATTCGGCAGGGTCCGAATTGGACTCTTTTCCTGCGGGCCAAACCGACCTTGTGCGGGCAAAACCGACCCGGAGGAGGCTTTTACTCCAAGTTTAGACCCCAAGGCTCAGCATATAAATAGAGGGGCAGGGCTAACACACGGGACACATCAGGATTTCCCAAGCCGTGTGCCGGCAACCCTAGCCCTCTAGTTCCTCCGTCATAATCTCCGTAGTGCTTGGCGAAGCCCTGCAGAGATTGTTCCTCACCACCATCACCACGCCGTCGTGCTGCTGGAACTCAACCACTACTTCACCATCGCTCGCTGGATCGAGGAGGTGAAGGCGTCATCAAGCCGTACGTGTGTTGAACGCGGAGGTGCCGTCCGTTCGGCACTAGATCGGAAGGATCGTGATTGGATCGCGGGACGCTCGGCGATTTGGATCGCGAAGACGTTCGACTACATCAACCGCGTTTATTAACGCTTCCGCTTAGCGATCTACAAGGGTATGTAGATTCACTCTCCCTCTCGTAGATGCTCATCACCATGGATAGATCTTGCGTGTGCGTAGGAAAATTTTTGTTTCCCATGCAACGTTCCCCAACAGTGGCATCATGAGCTAGGTCTATGCGTAGATGAGATCTCGAGTAGAACACAAACGAGTTGTGGGCGTGGGTGTATACATATTGCTTGCCGCTACTAGTTGATACTTGATTCAGCGGTATTGTGAGATGAAGCGGCCCGGACCGACATTACGCGTACGCTTACGCGAGACTGGTTTTACCGCTGCGTGCACTTGTTGCATAAAGGTGACTGGCGGGTGTCTGTCTCTCTCACTTTAGTTGAATCGGTTCAATGAAGAGGGTTCTTTTAGAAGATCAAAAAGCAATCACTACACCACGTTGTGGTTTTGCGTAGGTAAGAACGGTTCTTGCAAACCCGTAGCAGCCACGTAAAATTTGCAACAACAATTAGAGGACGTCTAACTTGTTTTTGCAGGGTATGTTGTGATGTGATATGGCCATTTACATGATGAGATATATGTGATGTATGAGATGATCATGTTTTGTATAGAATATCACGACTTGCATGTCGATGAGTACGGCAACTGGCAGGAGCCATAGAGTTGTCTTTAATTATTGTATGACCTGCGTGTCAATCATTAAGCGCTATGTAATGCTTTACTTTATCGCTAAACGTTAGCTATAGTCGTGGAAGCAACAGTCGGCGCGACAACCTTATGGCGACACGTTGATGGAGATCAAGATGATGGAGATCATGGTGTCATGCCGGTGACGATGGAGATCATGCCGGTGCTTTGGAGATGGAGATCAAAAGCACAAGTTCATGGCCATATCATGTCACTTATGATTTGCATGTGATGTTAATCCTTTTATGCATCTTATTTTGCTTAGGACGACGGTAGCATTATAAGGTGATCCCTCACTTAAATTTCAAGATAAATTGTGTTCTCCCCAAGTGTGCACCGTTGCGAAAGTTCGTCGTTTCGAGACACGCCGTGATGATCGGGTGTGATAGACTCTACGTTCGCATACAACGGGTGTAAGCCATGTTACACGTGCGGAACACTCGGGTTAAACTTGACGAGCCTAGCATGTACAGACATGGCCTCGGAACACAAGAGACCGAAAGGTCGAACATGAGTCATATAGTAGATATGATCAACATGAAGATGTTCACCATTGAAACCACCTCAACTCACGTGATGATCGGACTTGAGTTGGTGGATTTGGATCATGTTACACTCGAATGATCGGAGGGATGTCAATTTGAGTGGGAGTTTTTTAAATATGATTAACTAAACTCATTATCTAAGAACAATAGTCTAAGTTGTCTTTGCTATATTTATGTTGTAGATCATGGCTCGCGCAGTAGCACCCCTGAATTTTAAATGCGTTCCTAGAGAAAGCTAAGTTGAAAGATGATGGAAGTAACTTTGTGGACTGGGCCCGTAATCTAAGGATTATCCTTACGGCTTCCCAGAAGGCTTATGTCCTTGATGCACCGCTTGGTGATCCACCCGCTCCAGTTGAGTCTCTAGACGTTGTGAACGCCTGGCAGGCTCGTTCTGATGATTACTCAATAGTTCAATGTGCAATGTTGTATGGCTTAGAACCGGGACTTCAAAGACGTTTTGAACGTCATGGAGCATATGAGATGTTCCAGGAATTGAAGTTTATCTTTCAGAAGAATGCCCGGATCGAGAGATATGAGATCTCCGATGAGTTCTATGCTTGCAAGATGGAGGAGAACGGGTCTATCAGTGATCACGTGCTCAGAATGTCTGGGTACTCCACCCGTCTGGCTGAGTTAGGGATGCCCCTTCCGCCAGAGGCTATCACTGACAGAGTTCTTCAATCATTGCCACCTAGCTACAAGAGCTTCGTGTTGAACTATAACATGCACGGGATGAACAAGTCAGTCGCCGAGCTGTTTGCGATGCTGAAAGCCGCTGAGTCTGAAATTCAGAAGGAGCATCAAGTGTTGATGGTCAATAAAACCACTAGTTTCAAGAAAAATGGCAAGGGTAAGAAGGGTAACTCCAAGAAGAGTGGCAAAGCAGTTGCTCCTCTCGTGAAGAAACCCAAGGCTGGACCCAAACCAGAAACTGTGTGTTTTCATTGCAAGGGAACTGGACACTGGAAGCGGAATTGCCCCAAGTATTTGGCTGACAAGAAGGCGGCCAACAACAAACAAGGTATATATGATATACATGTTATTGATGTGTACCTTACCAACTCTCGTTGTAGTGCCTGGGTATTTGATACCGGTGCGGTTGCTCATATTTGCAACTCAAAACAGGAACTGCGGAATAGACGGAGGCTGGCAAAGGACGAAGTGACGATGCGCGTGGGAAATGGTTCCAAGGTTGATGTGATCGCCGTCGGCACGCTCGCTCTTCGATTACCGTCGGGATTAGTGATGAACCTAAATAAGTGTTATTTGGTGCCTGCGTTAAGCATGAACATTATATCTGGATCTTGTTTATTGCGAGACGGTTACTCATTTAAATCAGAGAATAATGGTTGTTCTATTTATATGAGTAATATCTTTTATGGTCATGCACCCGATGTGAGGGGTTTATTCTTATTGAATCTCGATAGTAATGATACACATGTTCATAACATTGATGCCAAAAGATGTAGAATTGATAATGATAATACCACTTTCTTGTGGCACTGCCGTTTAGGTCATATTGGCGTAAAACGCATGAAGAAGCTCCATGCTGATGGACTTTTGGAGTCACTTGATTTTGAATCACTTGACACATGTGAGCCATGCCTCATGGGCAAGATGACTAAAACGCCGTTCTCTGGAATAATGGAACGGGCAAGTGACTTATTGGAAATCATACATACTGATGTGTGCGGTCCGATGAGTATTGAGGCGCGCGGTGGTTATCGTTACTTTCTCACCTTCACTGATGACTTAAGTAGATATGGGTATATTTACTTAATGAAACACAAGTCTGAAACATTTGAAAAGTTCAAACAATTTCAGAGTGAAGTTGAGAATCATCGTAACAAGAAGATTAAATTCCTACGATCTGATCGAGGAGGAGAATATCTGAGTTATGAGTTTGGCAGTCACTTAAGACAGTGTGGAATTGTTTCACAATTGACACCGCCTGGAACACCACAGCGTAATGGTGTGTCCGAACGTCGTAATCGAACCTTATTAGATATGGTGCGATCTATGATGTCTCTTGCCGATTTGCCACTATCGTTTTGGGGTTATGCATTAGAGACAGCTGCATTCACTTTAAATAGGGCACCATCGAAATCCGTTGAGACGACGCCATATGAACTTTGGTTTGGCAAGAAGCCAAAGCTGTCGTTTCTTAAAGTTTGGGGATGTGATGCTTATGTCAAAAAGCTTCAGCCTGAAAAGCTGGAACCCAAAGCGGAGAAATGCGTCTTCATAGGATACCCAAAAGAGACAGTTGGGTATACCTTCTACCTCAGATCCGAAGGCAAAGTGTTTGTCGCTAAAAACGGAACATTTCTTGAGAAAGAGTTTCTCTCGAAAGAATTGAGTGGGAGGAAGATAGAACTTGATGAGGTTGTTGAACCTTTACTTCAACCTGAGAGTAGCGCAGCGCAGAAAGTTGTTTCTGTGGAGCCTACATTAGCTGAAGAGGAAGTTAATGATGATGATCATGAAGCTTTGGATCAAGTTGCTATCGAACCTCGTAGGTCGACAAGGACGCGTACTGCTCCCGAGTGGTACGGCAACCCTGTCTTAGAGGTCATGTTGTTAGACAACGATGAACCTACGAGCTATGGAGAAGCGATGATGGGCCCGGATTCCGAGAAGTGGTTAGAGGCCATGAAATCCGAGATGGGATCCATGTATGAAAACAAAGTATGGACTTTGGAAGTATTACCTGAAGGGCGTAAGGCCATTCAGAACAAATGGATCTTTAAGAGGAAGACAGACGCGGACGGTAATGTCACCGTCTATAAAGCTCGACTTGTGGCAAAGGGTTTTTCACAAGTTCAAGGAGTTGACTACGATGAGACCTTCTCACCCGTAGCGATGCTTAAGTCCGTCAGAATCATGTTAGCAATAGCTGCCTTTTTCGATTATGAAATTTGGCAGATGGATGTCAAAACAGCGTTCCTTAACGGTTACCTTAAGGAAGAGTTGTATATGATGCAACCAGAAGGTTTTGTCGATCCAGAGAATGCTGACAAAGTTTGCAAACTCCAGCGATCCATTTATGGACTGGTGCAAGCATCTCGGAGTTGGAATCTTCGTTTTGATGAGGTGATCAAAGCGTTCGAGTTTATACAAGTTTACGGAGAAGCTTGTATTTACAAGAAAGTGAGTGGGAGCTCTATAGCGTTTCTAATATTATATGTGGATGACATATTGCTGATTGGAAACAATATAGAAATGCTGGAAAGCGTAAAGGAATATTTGAACAAGAGTTTTTCAATGAAGGACCTAGGAGAAGCTGCTTTCATATTAGGCATCAAGATCTATAGAGATAGATCGAGACGCTTAATAGGACTTTCACAAAGCACATACCTTGATAAGATTTTGAAGAAGTTCAAAATGGATCAGTCCAAGAAGGGGTTCTTGCCTGTTTTGCAAGGTGTGAAGTTGAGTAAGACTCAATGCCCAGTGACTGCAGAAGATAGAGAAAAGATGAGTGTCATCCCCTATGCTTCAGCCATAGGCTCTATCATGTATGCAATGCTGTGCACAAGACCCGATGTCAGCCTTGCCATAAGTATGGTCGGAAGGTTTCAAAGTGATCCAGGAATGGAACACTGGACGGCGGTCAAGAATATCCTGAAGTACCTGAAAAGGACTAAGGACATGTTTCTCGTTTATGGAGGTGATCAAGAGCTCGTCGTAAAGGGTTACGTCAATGCAAGCTTTGACACTGATCCGGATGACTCTAAGTCGCAAACCGGATACGTATTTATTCTTAATGGGGGTGCGGTTAGCTGGTGCAGTTCCAAGCAAAGCGTGGTAGCTGATTCTACATGCGAAGCGGAGTACATCGCTGCCTCGGAGGCGGCGAAGGAAGGTGTCTGGATGAAGGAGTTCATGACAGATCTTGGAGTAGTGCCTAGTGCACTTAACCCAATGACTCTGTTTTGTGATAATACTGGTGCCATTGCTCTAGCCAAGGAACCAAGATTTCACAAGAAGACCAGACACATAAAGCGACGTTTCAATTCCATCCGCGATTACATCAAGGAGGACGACATAAATATTTGCAAAGTACACACGGATCTAAATGTTGCAGATCCGATGACTAAACCTCTTCCAAGGGCTAAACATGAACAACACCAGAACTGCATGGGTGTTCGATTCATTACAATGTAAATCACATAGTGATGTGAACTAGATTATTGACTCTAGTGCAAGTGGGAGACTGTTGGAAATATGCCCTAGAGGCAATAATAAATTGGTTATTATTATATTTCCTTGTTCATGATAATCGTTTATTATCCATGCTATAATTGTATTGATTGGAAACTCAAATACATGTGTGGGTACATAGACAACACTGTGTCCCTAGTAAGCCTCTAGTTGACTAGCTTGTTGATCAAAGATGGTTAAGGTTTCCTAGCCATGGACATGAGATGTCATTTGATAACGGGATCACATCATTAGGAGAATGATGTGATGGACAAGACCCAAACTGTAAACGTAGCATTTGATCGTGTCAGTTTATTGCTATTGTTTTCTGCATGTCAAGTATCTGTTCCTTTGACCATGAGATCATGCAACTCACTGACACCGGAGGAATACCTTGTGTGTATCAAACGTCGCAACGTAACTGGGTGACTATAAAGGTGCTCTACAGGTATCTCCGAGGGTGTCTGTTGGGTTGGCATGGATCAAGACTGGGATTTGTTACTCCGTATGACGGAGAGGTATCTCAGGGCCCACTCGGTAATACAACATCACATTGAGCCTTGCAAGCAAAGTGACTAAAGAGTTAGCCACAGGATCTTGTATTACGGAACGAGTAAAGAGACTTGCCGGTAACGAGATTGAACTAGGTATAGTGATACCGACGATCGAATCTCGGGCAAGTAACATACCGAAGAACAAAGGGAACAGCATACGGGATTAACTGAATCCTTGACATAGAGGTTCGACCGATAAAGATCTTCGTAGAATATGTAGGAGCCAATATGGGCATCCAGGTCCCGCTATTGGTTATTGGCCGTAGAGGTGTCTCGGTCATGTCTACATAGTTCTCAAACCCGCAGGGTCTACACACTTAACGTTTGGTGACGATTAGTATAATTGAGTTATTATGTTGGTGACCGAAAGTTGTTCGGAGTCCCGGATAAGATCCCGGACATGACGAGGATCTCCGGAATAGTCCGGAGGTAAAGATTGATATATGTGATAATAGTGTTTTGATCTCCGGAAGAGTTCCGGAGTTCACCGGAAGGGGTTCCGGATGTTTACCGAAGTGTTCGGGTGCAGCAACACTTTATATGAGCCAAAGGGATAAAGCCCACAAGGTATTGGAAAGTGCAAAAGTAGTTTTGCTGCCGCGTAAGCGGTACTACCGCTTGGTGAAGCGGTACTACCGCCGGAGCGGTACTACCGCTTGTGTGAAGCGGTACTACCGCCCAAGCGGTACTACCGCTTGTGTGAAGCGGTACTACCGCTTGTGCGCGGCTGTGCACGATTCGGCAGGGTCCGAATTGGACTCTTTTCCTGCGGGCCAAACCGACCTTGTGCGGGCAAAACCGACCCGGAGGAGGCTTTTACTCCAAGTTTAGACCCCAAGGCTCAGCATATAAATAGAGGGGCAGGGCTAACACACGGGACACATCAGGATTTCCCAAGCCGTGTGCCGGCAACCCTAGCCCTCTAGTTCCTCCGTCATAATCTCCGTAGTGCTTGGCGAAGCCCTGCAGAGATTGTTCCTCACCACCATCACCACGCCGTCGTGCTGCTGGAACTCAACCACTACTTCACCATCGCTCGCTGGATCGAGGAGGTGAAGGCGTCATCAAGCCGTACGTGTGTTGAACGCGGAGGTGCCGTCCGTTCGGCACTAGATCGGAAGGATCGTGATTGGATCGCGGGACGCTCGGCGATTTGGATCGCGAAGACGTTCGACTACATCAACCGCGTTTATTAACGCTTCCGCTTAGCGATCTACAAGGGTATGTAGATTCACTCTCCCTCTCGTAGATGCTCATCACCATGGATAGATCTTGCGTGTGCGTAGGAAAATTTTTGTTTCCCATGCAACGTTCCCCAACAGTTCGGTGAAGCATAGACATGACCCGGAACCCCTTCCGATCAATGATCAACATCGGAGCCGTGGACACCCATATTGACCCCTATACCCACACGAATGAATATTCGAGTGAACCTCCAGTTGCCGTGTGCTATTCCTGTTGCTTCGCGATATTTCACAAACACCCGAGGTGAGATTTTCTGCATCCCCGTGGATCAACAACTTGTCCACTATGCAAGTTACCTCGTTACCGGTTTTCTTCTCTTTTCTCGTTTTCGTGTTCCGGCATCCCTGTGATCAAATCACACTGTGTCTGGCCAGACGATGATGGATACCGTAACACCGAGAGGGCCTGAGAATATCTCTCCATCGTCGGAGGAGCAAATCCCAATCTTGAGCTATTAAGTTACTTGCCATACTTTTCCATGAACCCGTAAGCCGCCGTAATAGCCACCCAGTAACGGATGACGTTTAACAAACCCCAAAGTTCACGAAGCAAGCACGAAGGAACTCGATACTCTCATGGTCAAAGGAATTATGCAAACATTAACTATCTCTGTGTTATTTAACCATTAACTTGTGACAAATGAATCTCATAGCATAACATCAATTTGGGTCGATTCAACACAAGTGTTCTACCAACATCGTGCCCTCAAAATTGCCGGCATAGCCATGCCCATGATTAGGAAAACAGGATCATCCTGCAATACTTGAGCCAGTCTTAGAGGCAAGACTAGGAATACAATTTACCGTTTATTATACCACACGTGCACATGAGTTTCCCTCCAAGCCTCGTGGTTATTGCAGACTCGAGAATCATTGCAGTTATAGCATGGATCATAAACATTCATTACAAACTCGGAGATACAAAATAACTGTTATTACTGCCTCTAGGGCATATCTACTACAGTCTCCCACTTGCACTAGAGTCATAATCCAGTTACATGGCTTCCCTAACACCAATGGCTATCCGGTGTTGCTCATGCTTTGCTCGTGGTAGAGGCTTTGTCATCGGGTCTGACACATTCAGATCCGTGTGAACTTTGCGTACTTTCACTAAACCTTCTTCGACATGATGTCGAATGAGTTTATATTTGCGTTGAATATGCATTGTCTTATGGTGCGAACATGGCTCCCTTTCCTGGGCCACGGCGCCACTATTATCACAATAGATCTCCACCGGGTCCAGAGCACTTGGAACCATACCAAGGTCTTCAAGAAATTGCTTGATTCCGACAGCCTGCTTGGAGGCTTCTGAAGCAGCAACATATTCCGCCTCCGTTGTAGAATCCGCCACAGTCTTTTGTTTGGAACTTTTCCAATCAACTGCGCCGCCGTTCAATATGAAAACATAGCCAGATTGAGATTTAAAGTCATCTGGGTCAGTCATGAAGCCTGCATCAGTGTAACAACTTACAATGAGCTCTTCATCACCTCCGTACACAAGGAGTAAATCCTTGGTCCTTCTGAGATACTTAAGAATACCCTTGACTGCGGCCCAGTGATCCAATCCTGGATCACCTTGGTACCGGCTGCTAACACTTAGCGCATAGGAAACGTCCGGTCTTGTACATAGCATGGCATACATAATAGAACCAACTGCCGAAGCATATGGAATATCATTCATTTGTACTCGCTCATCGAGGGTCCGAGGACACTGATTCTTGCAAAGCACTGTGCCAGGTGACATGGGGAGTAGGCCTTTCTTGGAGTTCTCCATGTTGAACCTTTTCAACACCTTGTCAATGTACGTGCTTTGGCTAAGCGCTATCAGGCGTCTTGATCTATCTCTATAGATTCTGATGCCCAATACATATGCCGCTTCGCCTAAGTCTTTCATTGAAAAACTCTTCTTCAATGAGTCTTTTATTTCGCTAAGAAAATTTACGTCATTTCCAATCAACAATATGTCGTCCACATACAAGATTAGAAATGCTTTTGCGCTCCCACTAAACTTCTTGTAAACACAAGATTCTTCATCGTTCCTGATGAAGCCAAACTCTTTGACCACTTCATCAAAACGAAGGTTCCAGCTCCTTGATGCTTGCTTCAGACCATAAATGGCTTTCTGAAGCTTACATACCTTTCCAGCATTCTTAGGATCGACAAAACCTTCTGGCTGTATCATGTATACATCCTTTTCAAGGTTTCCATTTAGGAAAGCCGTTTTGACATCCATCTGCCATATTTCATAATCGAAATAAGCAGCAATTGCTAGTAATATCCGAACAGACCTAAGCATAGCTACGGGCGAGAAAGTCTCGTCGTAATCTACCCATAGAACTTGCGTGAACCCTTTCGCGACAAGTCTAGCTTTGTGGATAGTAATGTTACCATCCGCGTCCGTCTTTCTTTTGAAAATCCATTTACAACCAATGGGTTTTATGCCATCTGGAAGTTCTTCCAAGTTCCAAACTTGGTTTTCGTACATGGATTTCATTTCGGATTTCATGGCCTTGTGCCATTCCCTTGAGCTAGGCCCCGCCATCGCTTCCTTGTAGTGCGCTGGTTCATCGTCTTCAAGAATGAAGATTTCGTTATGACACCATTCAGGTGGCTGGATAGCCCTACCTGATCTGCGCGGTTCATTTACAACATTTTCTGAAGTTTCCGCATCACATGCGACAACTTCCGGCTCGGTTGTAGGGATAATTTGCGGAATTACTTCCGGTTCCTTAGCCATATCAACGATTGCCGAAGATTCACTAATCTCATCAAGCTGTACTGTCCTCCCACTCAATTCTTTAGCGAGAAATTCTTTCTCAAGAAAGACTCCGTTTTTAGCGACAAACACTTTGTGCTCGGAGGGTAGGTAGAAGGAATACCCAACTGTTTCTTTTGGATAACCTACAAAGTTACATTTGTCTGATCTGGGATCGAGTTTGGTAGGTTGTAAACGTTTTACATGTACCTCACATCCCCAAATTTTAAGATGCGACAAACTGGGTTTCCTCCCATTCCACATTTCATGTGGTGTCGTCTTAACAGACTTAGACGGTGCTCTGTTTAGTGTGTGAGCGGCAGTTTCTAGTGCGTGACCCCAAAAAGATATCGGCAGATCTGTAAGAGACATCATCGACCTTACCATGTCCAACAGGGTTCGGTTACGTCTTTCCGATACTCCGTTTCTCTGTGGAGTTCCGGGAGGCGTAAGCTGTGAAACGATTCCACGGTCACTCAGATATTGGCCAAACTCATCACTAAGATATTCGCCTCCGCGATCAGACCGCAGAAACTTAATCTTTTTGTTACGATGATTTTCTACCTCATTCTGAAATTCTTTGAACTTTTCAAAGGTTTCTGACTTATGCTTCATTAAGTAGATATAGCCATACCGACTTAAATCATCAGTAAAAGTTACGAAATAGAAATACCCACCCCGTGCGGCTGTGCTCATTGGACCACATACATCACTATGTATTATTTCCAATAATTCACCCGCCCGTTCAGGATGACCCGTGAACGGCGTCTTGGTCATTTTCCCCATCAGACAAGCTTCACATGTGTCAAATGATTCAAAATCAAAGGACGGTAAAACCCCATCTCTCTGGAGTCTTTGCATGCGTTTCTTTCCGATGTGGCCAAGCCGACAGTGCCACAAGTAAGTGGTGGTGGTATCAGCCTTCTTAAGGCGTTTAGCATTCACGTTAAAGATACCATTTTCACATTCAAGATTTAGTATGAAAAGGCCCCCAACAATGGGTGCAAATCCATAAAACATATCCTTACAATAAAGTGAACAACCATTGTTCTCAGACTTGTAGGAGTACCCATCGTGCACTAAACATGATCCAGAGATAATGTTTCTACACAACAACGGAACAAAATAACAGTTACTTAGTTCCAAAATAAATCCTGAAGGGAGACGTAGAGGCATAATGCCGACGGCTTGAGCGGCGATCCCAGCGCCGTTCCCGACACGCATCACGACTTCATTCTTTGCCAGCTTGCGCACCTTCTGAAGCCCCTGTATCGAGTTGCAAATGTGTGCAACCGATCCGGTATCAAATACCCAAGACTTAGAATTTTCGCTAGCAAGCAAAACGTCAATGACATTAACTTGTATAACAATTATACCTTTTCCGGTTTTCCCGGTCTTCTTATCTTCCAGATACTTCTTGCAGTTTCTCTTCCAGTGTCCTGTGCCCTTGCAGTAGAAGCACTCAGTTTCATTCTTGGCTTTGCCCTTAGATTTGCGTTGGAAGCCGGTCTTACCGGCGCCCTTGCCCTTCTTTGGCTTGCCCTTTTTGAAACTGGCAGTTTTATTCACAAGCAACACTTGCTTGCGATTTTTCCGCAGTCCTCCTTCAGCAGTTTTCAGCATGGCAAGCACCTCATTAGGTGTTTTGTCCATCCCATTCATGTTGTAGTTCATGACAAAACCTTCGTAAGAAGGGGGGAGTGAACCGAGAAACATGTCCATAACATGCTCTTCTGGAAGTGGAAATTCTAGGGTTTTAAGCCTTTCAGCGTAGCCAATCATATTAACTACGTGCGCGCCAACTGAACTGCCCTCAGCCATCTTGGTCTCCATCATCATTTTCATGATATCAAAACGTTCAGACCGTGCATTAAACTTGTACAGAGCATCCAGATCCTTGATCATATCAAAGGAGCTATGGAATTCAAAACGTTTTTGAAGCTCTGAACTCATGCAAGACAGCATGAGGCACTGTACTAAGTTGAAATCATCATCCTTAGTGGCCCAGACATTTTGTTCATCTGCCGGGGCGGTTGCCGCCGGCTTAGGTGGAAGAGGTCCGTCAAGCACGTACACTTTCTTAGCACTCCTGAGGACAATCCTCAGGGTACGGACCCAGTCCGCATAGTTGTTTCCATTCGCAGCTAACTTCTCTTTCTCTAACATCGGGCCTAAGTTGAATGCGCTATTTCGAGCCATTTGATCTACAACGGAAAACACAAGTTCACTTAGACTTTGTTCATAATGATTTTTTGCACTAGTGAATAAACAATTTTATTCTAAAGTGCGCTCCCACTCAAATCAATATCTCTCAAAATTGATTATGAGTGATTCAAGATCCAAATATCAATTCAACATCATAGAATCATCATCTCATGACGAGGATTTCAATTGGTAGGCCAACTTGCCGATCATATCTCTATATGACTCTTGTTCATCTTTCGATGCGTGTGTTCCGAGCTCAGGACGATCCTGCCATGAACGTCAAGACAACCAAGTGATCTTGCTGCGAGGTCTGACCTCACCCGCCTTACATTTCTCCAATCGTTCGTACCCATGCATCCATGGCGCACCCCGAAAGGATAGATGCTGTGACGGTGCTACACTTGGGAGAACACAAACTACTTGATATTTTTAGTGAGAGATGACCCTAATAAAAAGCGACTACCACGCAATCAAGAAGGGTGCATCAAGAGGGATAAACATCTCAGGCAATTCATAATAGCATGATATGGTATAGCCCCTTCTGACGGAGAAGTCAAGTATTTCTTCGTCTTCGGCATTCGCGTCGGTGTTCACCTTTGCGAAGATTGCCACCACCTTGTCGATGCACCAGATAATATTGCTATCTCTATAGCTAATAAAATAAGTGCATTACATAAGGTTGACACGCAGGTCATTAAAGTGCAATCATATGGCTCCAGCCATCATGCCGAATCATGACACGCAGGTCATGTTAATTACATCATATAGTCATCTCATACATAATCAAATTAATATGAGACTTGCTATACCACATCACATGCAAACCATCCTGCAAAACCAAGTTAGACGCCTCTAATCGGTTTATGCAAAATTTTATTTTACGTGGCTTCTAAGGTTTTGACTCAAACCGCAGTTACCAACGCTCATCATCAAGTATGATAATTCAAGTTGCTAGATTAACTTTCCAGGGTGTATGAAACACGAGATAATAAAATCTCGAGCCCCATACTAAACTTCGTCATACGCGTGACCCCCGTGCAGATCATATCTGCATTGCCCTTTCGTCTGCGAAACATCCATCTTTCTTTAACTATGGTGGAACCCAAAGAACTGTTAGCACTTCGTTGATCTGTCAATCAGCATACTCAGGAGCAGCATGAAAGGATCGCGGATTGCCAGAACTTTGTGAGATTCCACCATGCCGTCAAGATCAGGACTACGCAAATTCACGGGAAGCAACAGGAACATCGGGTAACAGATTTCATCTGCTACCCGCACAAATAATTTTCAGTAATAGATCTCATCTACTACAAAATTATACTATGCAATACCCATACATCTCATGTACTCTAGATCATAACATGCATCTACGCATAGCTTGGCTCTTGATGCCACTGTTGGGGAACGCGATAGAAAACAAAAATTTCCGGTATAGCGAGCACGCCCAGGACCACTATGGAGACTGCATACAAGGTTTGATCTGATCCGTACCGACTCGAAGCGCAGCGGAAGAAGAGTCGGTGGAGATCGTTGGTGCAGATCCCCGCAGCTAGGATTTTACAACCTCCCAACCGCGAGGATGTACTCCCTCGTCGGACAGCCCTTCGGGAGGCGGTCGGACAGTCCCTCGGACGATGTCACGGACAGCCCTTCGGGAGGACCTTCGAAACTCGGACGGTCACTCGGACAGCCCTTCGGGAGGACCTCTCAAACTAAGACGATCACTCGGACAGCCCTTCGGGAGGACCTCTCAAACTAAGACCGAAACTACGATCTCTCTACAGAGTTGCACACATACGGTGTCATCTATCCGGCAGGGCTTCGCCGTCCAGAACTAGTTCCCACCGGAACCCAGACAACCTTTCGGCTCTACAAAACTATTTTGCTGGGAGGGAGAGAGAAGCCAGAAATATCTATGGCATGTGTATGAGAGCAAGCATGAGCTTTGGGGCAGCCCCCTCACCTCCTATTTATAGGAAAACCAAGGGGTAAAGTTGCCATTCCAAAAACCCAAAAATACCCATGAAGGAACACTTCCACAAGGGCATTTTAGGGAACTAATGGAGCAAGTGGGGCTCCACCATGGAGCCCACATGTGGCCGGCCAAGCCCTCATGGGGGGCCCCCAAGGGGGGCTTCCTTGGCTCCCAAGTTCTTCTAGAAACCTTTTTGGAAATATCCAAAAAGGTGCTTTCCCAAAAATATCCAAAAAGCACTTTCACTATTCACGACGACATTTTTCAGCGTCTGATCGAACTGAAAATATTTATGTGGGCTTAGAACATTTTTAGTACCCACTAAAATAATTTTCAATGCGGTCCGGAACAATTTTGGATTAGTGATTTTCATCTGCGAAAAGCATCTGAAGTGGTTCCGGCAGCTCCGGAACATTTCCGGTTTTTCTTCCGGAAAATTCCCAGAAGTTTCCAGAATGGTTCTGGCATCCTCCAAGAATTATCAGGCATGTGCCGAAACCAATTTGACTTAATGGTATCCCCTGAAACAACTTTTCAGTTTTACCGAAACTGTTCCGGTGTTCTCTCTGCGGAACTTTTCCGCTGTCCGAAACTTTTCCGGTGTCCGAAACTTTTCCGGTGATTTTCTCTCAGACTCCCTGTCTAGTATTCAGCAGATAGATGACCCTTAAGCGTGTGACCCTATAGGTTCGGTGAAGCATAGACATGACCCGGAACCCCTTCCGATCAATGATCAACATCGGAGCCGTGGACACCCATATTGACCCCTATACCCACACGAATGAATATTCGAGTGAACCTCCAGTTGCCGTGTGCTATTCCTGTTGCTTCGCGATATTTCACAAACACCCGAGGTGAGATTTTCTGCATCCCCGTGGATCAACAACTTGTCCACTATGCAAGTTACCTCGTTACCGGTTTTGTTCTCTTTTCTCGTTTTCGTGTTCCGGCATCCCTGTGATCAAATCACACTGTGTCTGGCCAGACGATGATGGATACCATAACACCGAGAGGGCCCTAGAATATCTCTCCATCGTCGGAGGAGCAAATCCCAATCTTGAGCTATTAAGTTACTTGCCATACTTTTTCGTGAACCCGTAAGCCGCCGTAATAGCCACCCAGTAACGGATGACGTTTAACAAACCCCAAAGTTCATGAAGCAAGCACGAAGGAACTCGATACTCTCATGGTCAAAGGAATTATGCAAACATTAACTATCTCTGTGTTATTTAACCATTAACTTGTGACAAATGAATCTCATCGCATAACATCAATTTGGGTCGATTCAACACAAGTGTTCTACCAACATCGTGCCCTCAAAATTGCCGGCATAGCCATGCCCATGATCAGGAAAACAGGATCATCCTGCAATACTTGAGCCAGTCTTAGAGGCAAGACTAGGAATACAATTTACCGTTTATTATACCACACGTGCACATGAGTTTCCCTCCAAGCCTCGTGGTTATTGCAGACTCGAGAATCATTGCAGTTATAGCATGGATCATAAACATTCATTACAAACTCGGAGATACAAAATAACTGTTATTACTGCCTCTAGGGCATATCTCCTACACCTACTACCAAGCACCTCTCTCACTGAAGATAAATCAATCTAATAGGCCAAAAGAGATAGATAGATCGAAGAGAATTACAAGGCTATAAAATCACACATAAATAGATCTCAGAAAATATGCAAATACTTTCAATGAATAATCTGATCATAAACCCACAATTCATCGGATCCCAATAAACACACCGCAAAAGTTACATCGAATAGATCTCCGAAGAGATCATTGTATTGAAGATCGAAAAGAGAGAAAAAGCCATCTAGCTACTACTATATATGGACCCATAGGTCCTACAGGAACTATTCACACATCATCATGGGGGCAGCAAGGTTGATGAAGATGGCTTATGTGATGGATTTCCCCTCCGGCAGAGTACCGGGAATGGCCTTGAGATGAGATCGCGGAAGAACAGAGACTTGCGACAGTTATAAAATTGTTTCGGGTCTCGCTTTGGGGTTTTGTGAATTTTAGGGAATTTATAGGGCAGAGATTAGGTCAAACGGAGCCACGTGGGCCCCACAAGTGCTGATGGCACGCCCCTCCGAGGCGCGCCCCTTGAGCTTGTCGCTCCCTAGAACATGTTTTGGTCCCTCCCCAAAGCTTCTAGGGTCTCTTTTGGTCCAGAAAAAATCACCGTAAAGTTTCATCGTGTTTGGACTTCGTTTGGTATGGTTTTCCTGTGAAACAAAGAAATAGGCAAAAAACAGAAACTGACACTGGGCACTAAGTTAATAGGTTAGTCCATAAAAATAATATAAATGGCATATAAAGCATACAAGATTGATAATATAATAGCATGAAACAATAAAAAAATATAGATATGTTGGAGACGTATTAGTGTCCGCCATGTATAGTGTCGACAGGGATGCAGAGGGTACCTGGCTGCGGAGGGATTCCTTGGTAGACAACAGTGTAGTCCAAGCTGGGCAGTCACGTGGGTGGGGTCTGCGGACGTCCGAGGATGCCTGGGCGGCGGCCGGAGAGGTACAACGGTAGCGGCGGACGATGAGTGTGCGAATGAAAGGAAGGGGGAGCAGGGGTGGAGTGGAAGAAAAAGGGGATCAGGAGGGGGATTTCAGTGGGCCAGGGGTGTCGGAGTCCTACGTGGCTGCTGTCCGCACTCGTGCAAAGCCCCCCGCCCCCCAGTTTGCCTTCAGTGTGCAGGAAAAAGGACGTCTGGATCGGCCCGCGGACGGATACAAGACCACGTTGGATGGCAAAACACGTTCAACCGTGCGGTCTAGATGGATGCGGGCGGTTTGAGGATCCGCGTTGGAAATGCCCTTACTATTTTTTTTGACAACTTATTACTGTAATAAAATTGGATGGGGGATGGTAACCTTATTTTTTCCATACAACCATGATTTTTTACCAGTGTTTTGTCATGGTAAAATACGTGAAAAGGGTGGCTTTTCTCAACTTCGTTTTCTTCTTGATAACTCATATACACACAGAGTGGTAATTTTAGGAATGGAGGGTGAGAGGCAGAGAGGGTTTGGCTGTCGAGCGAGAGAGAGAGAGAGAGAGAGAGAGAGAGAAGCTCTTTGTTGCCAGGGAGGTAAGGAACCCAGAGTGGTTGGTGGCGCATGGTGTGGAGGGATGGATGGCGTGAGATGTGGGCGAAGTGCTTGTGTGGGCCATGTTGAACCGATGGCTCGACCTCACGCGCTACCGCACGCTCAGCCTCACGCGAGAAAGGTGTGACAGATAATTCGAATCTGTTATGATTTACCAAACGGTCGTGAGTATAACTATCGAATAAATTCTTAGATTAGGCTGGCAGAATAAACTGGGCAAGGGACAACTTATTTTGACAGTCATCCAACCGGTCTGATCCGTTGACGCTGAAAGACTGAGCTCGGGCCTGGTCCCACTGTGGGAAGCTCGGCTTAGCCGCACCGGCTCCGGCCCAAACCGACCGACCATTCCAAACCCTCGCATCCAAGCCGCCTCCACCTCCCCGCGGATCTCCCATCCATCCATGGCCGCCGCCGCCCCGGCCCGCAGGCTCCTCCTGCGCCTGCGCCTCCCCCTCCCCCTCTGCAACCCGCCGCCGGCCCCCGTCCCGCTCCTCCCCCACCTGCTGACGCCGCACCTCCACCCGCAGCCACCGCCCCCGGCGCCTCCTCTCCGGGGCGCCCCGGCCCCGGACCCGGACCCGGACCCGAAGCTCCGCGACCTCCTCTTCGCCTTCCATCCCGCCGTGCACGTATACCCGTCCCTTGTCGACGTCCCGAGAGTAGGGGGCGACTGTGATGCGCGCGAGGACGGAGGGGAGGCGAAGGAGCCGGAGGTGTGGGCGGACAGCGTCAAGAAGAAGCGGAAGCGCAAGATGAACAAGCACAAGCTCCGCAAGCTGCGAAAGCGCCTCCGCCGCCAGACCTGAGCTGCCGCTGAACATGGATCCCGGTGAACACCCGACGCCCCGCGTACTAGTTTCAGCATTTTGAATTTTAGTTGATTTCATCATCCATAAAGTGGGAGATGGGGAATGATGTGAAGTGAAATGCTCCGTGTAATGCCTGATCCATATGATCACTGTTTGTAGCACATTTCACATGTTTAGATGATCTTGACACGTCTCCGCTTCTGCAAGATAACAGATTGTTGCGCATCCAGTGTACTGTTAATAATAGATGGGGATGCTGTACCCTTCCCAATATTGAGGTCTTAGTCGCTGCATTTTTCATGATGGCTGCTCTGTTAGTATGTGTGACCTTGTTTTCAATATTGTCATGTGGACTTATAGGTGATATGTAGATAGATAGATGCTGCCATTGATAGTTGCATGCTGAAACCAGATCAAACATCTGTCTCTCTAGTCCAAAGATGCAGTTGTATACATGGATCCTTGCGGCTGTGCGAAATAGTCTTTGCACCAACACGTGTAGAAGTCGCTGCCATCTTACAGTAAACCTTGCCACACTTTGTTCATGGAAAATCTTGTCCAATTGTCCATTTGCCCGTTGAAACCATGGAAAACATATCAAGTCCTTTGCTGCCCTATCAGTGGACCAGCGTTTTCATATCATAACCACTGACTTCAGCCATGCCATCTTAACAGCAGAATGTTTGTATCACTGGGATTGCTGATCTCATGTCAATCACTGGATCAAAAGTCATGTCATTTTGACAGGAGAAAGTTAATTTTTGTATCTGTGGCTCTTTGCGGGTCAAACTTTTGATGTCAAGCATAAACCTTATTTCCAGATAATAGCCACAGCAATAGTTAGTGTCTACTGTAGAATCCTGTGCAACAGAGAAGACCTAAGGGATTTACTTGCCTGCTTACCATAATGCCATACTACTAGTGTGATCTGAGCTTGTAAGATCAAGCATGCACGACATAAATATTGTGATCATCTATACTGTTCTGTTGACTAATTCATTCTTCTTTTTTGCTTGAGTAGGCTTGAGGATTGTGATTGCAAGGAGGGACTCCAGTGCTGCTGCTTGGCCAGTTACAAGCTGATGGTTTCTTCCAATTTTTTGTTTGGTCATAGGAGTAGCGGTTTCGGTACCAAAAAAGCAATTGCTGTGAATGGGCATGCACCTAGAAACTCTGTCAACACTGTAATGACGACGAGCCAGGAACAGGCTGTTTCATGTCTGGATTTCTGGCAAATAAAGCTTCAAATGCCGGTCTAACTCAGTTGTACTGTTCTTTCTCCAAATCAATGCTATAACCTCGGTATACTCATGCCAGAAGAACTAGTTTTGTCCTAAATCATTCATACGTCGATTTGAGTTGCCCTGAATATTCATATGCTATAATTCATTCCCTATTTTGCTCCCTTGGCTGGTAACAAGTAGTTGCCGACTGTCAATGTTCTGTTTGCAAAGCATAGCCGACTTGCCAAGCATTTCTGGAGGCATGGCCTGCAGTTATTTTTCTTACCTCATTTGCATGGTGACTGTTGTTGAGATGTGTCTTGTATTTGTGGGTTGGTTTCCTTGATCTCATGCAAGCTTCATGCCAACAGTCCCTGGCAGGATTGTGCAATGTGAAACAAACAGAAGTTCTAATTTGAATACATATCCTGGTTTACTGAATGTCATTGCAATTCCTTTCTGTAAGATCACAAGATCGCAATATTTGAGCACATTACAAATCAATACTACATCACAAATCATTGCCCATGAAACATTACAAAGAAACGAGGGATTCAAGGAGCTGCTCCGGGCGAGAATGACATTTACATCGACCCCAAACTCGCCAACAGAGCATCTAATTCGATAAGCTGGTTTTGCTGCTTATTCCACTTGAGGTCCAATAAATAGGGAGTTACATTCTTGCGTGTCAAAACGCATCTATTAGTTGGAAGATAACACCATCTATCTCCAGATCAGCCCAAAGGCACCACTCACATACTTCTTGGCTGTAGATGTAGATGCCTCTCCAAGACAAGGCATTGTGGAGGCTTGTGATATAAATATAAAATAATTCAGAAGTATCGTATTGGTCCATCCAGGCTACCGGAGGCAAACTGCAGATATCAGAATGACCACAAGGTAAGGCTACATCATAAGATCGAATAGTTCTGGAACCAGGTTCCAGCAAAATGAGGAACGAGGAACACATTGCTAGAACTGCGTTACCTGTTGTACAATGGGATTCGTTGATGTTGTGAATTCCTCTGTCATCCCTTCCCAAACTATCTTTCCCTCATGGAGAAACAACAACCTGAACAAGAAAAAACATGGTCCTCAGCCTAGCAATTATTGAACGGAATGTTCCAAAGCACAGATGAATAAAACAATTCCTGCCATTACCTATCGACAGCTCTTCTTATTGTGCTATGCTGATGAGTGACAACTGCATATGATGCTATCTTTCCCGGCTTACCGAGAGCATCTTTCCCTGTCACATGCATGGAACGTATAAGGTCTTCAACGACAGTGGATGCGATAGGGTCAAGCCCAGCCGTAGGTTCATCGTATAAAAGAGCCTGGCAAGTTCACAAAGACAATTAAAAAGCAAGCTAAGCTGTTCGATCTCCTGGTGTTTCAGAAATGCTTCCGGTAATTCAGTAATAATAATGAGTGAAATGATGAGATTAGCTTATAACCGATAAGGGTATACCTCTGGCTCTATTGTTTCTTTTGACTCATCATTTATTATTGAACGAGCAAGGGCTACACGCTTTTTCATGCCACCGGATAATTCAGATGGCATTCGCTCCTCGACACCCTGCACACATTATATGAAAATCTGTATTACAATCAAGTACTAGCAGGAAACTAATGCTCTTCTGGTCCTATCAAAGTTAATAACAATAATCTAGAATACTTCAACTATGTTTTCTCTGAATTACACAGAAAACAGAGATATCATATACAAATATTCCAGGGGAAGATGTTTACAACTGCAATGCCTGTCACTCGAGTAAAAGGTAAGTTAAGTAAGAAAAAAAGCTTAACTTACTTTTAGCCCTACTGCAGCCAATGTTTCTGTCACTAGTTCACCTATTCGCTCCTCGGACAAGTTGGAGTTTTCATATCTAAAAGCAAAGACCAGAGGAAACAGACATCAGATCAGTCTTGAAAACCAAGTACGCTCAAGGAAACTGGAAAGGAAGTTCCTTACAAAAGAAATCCAACGTTTTCACGAACGTTGAGAGAATCAAACAACGCCGCACTTTGAAACACCTGCATAAGGAATTTCGCTTAATTTTTTTTCATGAAAATCTGGATGGGAAGATAATCATGCAATTCCATTCCATGAATGCACGGATACAATTAGGAAGTATACCAAGCCAATCCGGAGACCTGATATATCCTCATCACTAACTAAGCCCTGTCTTTTCTTTCCGCAGATGAACACCTCGCCCTGCTCATATGTTGCAACATAGCCATGAGCAATGACAATCAGTATCACATCAAAAGTGCACCTCCCCAAAACCATACTAGTAGCAGAGATAAATTAAGAAAATGGGACAACCTTGTCGGGAGCTAGAAGGCCTGCCATAACCTTCAAAATAGTTGATTTGCCGGTTCCCGAAGGACCAATTATTCCAACAGCTTCACCGTGTCTAATCTACATAATAATTTAAGTATCATTTTGGATCATAGGTGAAATTGCAGAATAAAAGCTAAAGTAACCCAAAAAGTCTCATAATATAACTTAAACAAGTAACTAAGATGCAGCGTGGCTGCTTTGTGGATAGTACGAGAAATGTAAGAGAACTAGTGAGTAGACCACACAAGGTAACAGAAATACAGCATGACTCGCACAAGGTATTCACAACATTCTTTGACTAGTTATTATACAAAGCATGGATTGCATCATAAGGTGGATTTGAACGGACCATCTAAAAGCACCCAGGAACAAATAGTTGGTTCGAAATAATGCCCAACGGGTACCGAACCAAAACAATCAGCAAGAAGTGGAGGCTCATAGGAGGACTCACCTTGAAGCTGACGCCTTGCAGGACATGCTTGTCCCCAAAGGACTTATGCACATCCCTACATTCTATAAGAACACCGTGTTCATCGCCAATCTGTCTGCCCAAATCCCAGTTCCTAGACAGGCTCGAACCCTGTAGCACGATAAAAACAAAACACCCATCAATGCAAACTCCGTGGCATGGCGACTTCAACTAACCCACATGAGCATCGCAGCATCTTTTGCAACTTGCTGTACCTCGCGCAGATTCCCTGCATTTCCCAAACCGGGGCTCCTCGTGGCCGACACAACTGCACGGCACTTCCTCGACGACAGCGCGCCTAACCTGCCTAAGCAAGAACATGTGCAAGATATTACTAACATGGCTCATTTGATAAAAAAGAAGAATTCAATTCAACGAAAGGCATAGCCGCAGGCTACGACGCACAATGAACTTAATCGCATTACAAATAGTTTCCCCCTTTTCAGGTGTCGGTGCGCAGTTACCCTGATTAATACTAATTGTCAACAATACAGTCAGTGAAGCAAGCAAGGAATCCATCCGGGCGCCGGCGAATCGACAATCCACCCCAGCAAGCCGCGAGGAAGAGGAAGATCCAGCCATCCAGGCCGTGGGATTACCTGAACGGGAGGGCGGGGCGGGGGCAGGGGACGCCGGCGTGGCGCGGGAGGGGGACGTGGACGCCCGGGCGCCGGAGCGCGGCGGCGGGGGCGGCGGTCGGCGGCGACGCCATGGTCGCGCTCGGAAGGCAGGCAGAGGAGGGAAAGGGAAGCGAACGGAGCAGATGGAGGAATCCCCCACCTTCCGGGGGCGTCGCGAGGTAGATGCCACCAACGACAATCACGGCCGTCGATTAGCGATCCAACGACCTTAATCACCCCCAGAGCGCAGCGAGCCATTCATTCAAGTTACGAAACTGCCCCCGCGAGGAGGAGGAGGACGCGCGGGCAGTCGCGGCGAATCTGCGATGGCGGCGGCGGCGGCGGCGGCGACGGTGCGGTGGCGGGTGATGGCGGCGTCGGCGGCGCTGCGGCTGGCGCTGGTGGCGTACGGGGAGTGGCAGGACGCGCACCTCGAGGTGCGCTACACGGACGTGGACTACCTCGTCTTCTCCGACGCGGCGGCCTCCGTCGCCGCCGGGGGCTCCCCGTTCGCGCGCGCCACCTACCGCTACTCCCCGCTCCTCGCCTTCCTCCTCCTCCCCAACCCCCTCCTCCACCCCGCATGGGGCAAGCTCATCTTCTCCGCCGCAGGTACCCCACACAGACACAGTACAGTCTCTGTCGAATTCTCGCGATGTTGATGCTTTTGCGGTGCAGATTTGCTCGTCGGGCTGTTCATCGACGCCATCCTGGAGCTGCGGGGGGTCCCGGCGAAGGCGCGCATCTGGTGCGTGGTGGCCTGGCTGTTCAACCCCTTCACCTTCACCATCGGCACAAGAGGGAACTGCGAGCCCATCGTCTGCGCCACCATGCTCTGGATCCTCACATGCTTGATGAAGGGTGTAAGCTCTGAATCCTTTCTTTATGTCTGTTCAGTAATAATTGCTATCTTTGTGAATTCACAGTTTTGTTCTGAGTGTGCCAACCAGTGTGCTGATGGAGTGGACCGGTGCACATTTTGCAGCTGTGTTGGTCTGCTGATTGTTACATGTCAAAAGTAGGAATGTATCTCTTTGAATTTGAGTAGGGATATTATCAGTCTGAAAGCTGCGATTAATGTTTTGCACATTCAGTTTATGTTTAGTGTATATAGTTTCTTCCATGTAGTCTTTTGTAAAGTTTCTGTTCACCAAATTGTGTGTCTGCTGGATGCTCATTCTCGCTAGTTAGCTTATTATGTGACTCCCCAATTACAAAACCTCATATACCAAATAATTTGCTTCTTATACATAGTTCTAGTCTCTCTGTACCTGTCCAATGTTTTCTCCTTGAAAGTCATTAGTACTTGGTGCTCAATAGCTCAAGTACCTTTGCTTCAGAATGCAGGTGTTCTGTTGATGAATAGTTACATGCTGTCATCTCAGTGTATTTTTACCCCTTTCTTCATTTTTGAGTCGATTTACTTGGACAGACATTCAGCTCCATCATAATCAAGTTTCTGAAGTGAAGCATTCAGAATGCGGGCAAATGGTTCTCTTGCTTGCAACTTCCCAAATAACTTGCAGATCATTTACTCTGTAGCTTACTTGCATGATAATTATGAACGATTTACTATTACAGTCAAATGTTCTAAGAAGATTAAAAAATAAAGAATTATTGTTTGCAGATGTTTGCGTGATCTTATAGTTTGATTATCTACTGCAGGTAGAGTACTGCAAGCAGCATTCTGGTATGGGTTGATTGTGCACTTCAGAATTTACCCAATTATATATGCAATCCCCTTTGTCATAGTTCTTGGCAAGAATTATGCTGGTCCTGCTGGTAGGCCTGTCCTTACACAATGGAGTTCCAAGCAACAGCTCCGAAGTGATAAAGCCACTGAAAATGTGGAAGAAGCAACATCACTCTTGGCGACTATATGGAATTTTCTCAGTAGCCTCATAACAAGAGATACTATCCTGTTTGGGTTCTTCTCTGGATCTATGTTCTTTGCTTGGACCGGCATCTTCTTCTATCTGTACGGGTGGGAGTTTCTAAATGAAGCACTCCTTTACCATCTCACACGGACTGACCCAAGGCACAATTTCTCGATATACTTCTACCACATATATCTGCACCATCAGCAAGGGTTCTCAAGCATACAGAGGCTCGCTTCGTTCCTGCCACAACTGATCGTGCAGTTGGCGCTCATCATACGCTTCTCCAGGGACCTTCCGTTCTGCATGTTCCTCCAGACAGTCGCATTTGTGGCTTTCAACAAGGTGACACATCTGAAACCTTTTCCTGTTTGTGGCAAACTACTCCAGTACGCTGAAATACTGACAACCGCCACTCTGTGGACGAGCAGGTGATGACGGCCCAGTACTTCGTGTGGTTCTTCTGCCTGCTGCCCCTCATCCTCCCCTGGACCAGCATGAAGCTGAGGTGGAAGGGCCTGGCCTGCGCGCTGGTGTGGATGGGGTCCCAGCTGCACTGGCTGATGTGGGCCTACCTGCTCGAGTTCAAGGGGCAGAACGTCTTCGTGCAGCTCTGGGCCGCAGGCCTCGTGTTCCTGGCCGCCAACACCTTCGTCATGGTCATGGTGATCAGGCACCACAGGCACACCCCGCTCTTCTCGCGGACGAGACCCGGGACCAAGATTGTCGCCAAAAAGGAATAGCCACGTGGTTTCCTCTCTCTTTGCCAGCTGATGATTGTACTGTGTTCCGATAAAATGATGATTGTACTATTGCCTTGCCTTGGCATGGATGGATCTTGCCTGAGTTGCAGCATCCCGTAGCCCTGCTTCTAGGATATAACGGCAAGCGTACAATAGTAATTCTTTTTCTTTTGGGGTGCTCATCAATAGGAGTTTTCTGTTCACGGGAATTTTGAGATATGGCTGGCAAAATGTAATGGGATTTTTATATTTACTGGAATTAATTTGCAGTTGGTTCGGCATAGAAAACGGTGTACTTAGCACCTTTGTGATTTTTGTTTGTGGGAACCGATAGTCTTGAAAACGTTGTACTTAGCACCTTTTGGTAAATTATATGTCCTGGTAATTAATTCATTAATTGGGATTCCAAGATCCAAAGCAATACTGGTAGAATTTCGGTAACCCTGGCAGTATGAATCTACGTTTTGAATGCTTAAAAGCTTAGTGCATTCTAGGTACATGTAGGCTTTCTTAGGAACGAACAACAAGATGACCGCGTGGCCTAATGGATAAGGCGCTCGCCTCCGGAGCGGGAGATTCTGGGTTCGAGTCCCAGCGTG
The DNA here is from genome assembly GCA_039707655.1 of Elymus sibiricus. NCBI lineage: Eukaryota > Viridiplantae > Streptophyta > Magnoliopsida > Poales > Poaceae > Elymus > Elymus sibiricus. The sequence continues at coordinate 372,606,470 of CM077672.1, read as the reverse complement.
GTCGACCTTTTTTTATTTTTTTGCGACAAAATGTTCCAGTTTTTTTTTTTTGAGAAACAGGTGTTCATCATATCATATAAAAACGTAAGTTACAACAAACTCGGTCCACACTGGACAAAACCAAAGAGCACAAAACATCATGGCACGACAGCAAGACACACCTCAGAAAAAGGAAATTTCTAAACAGCAAAATGTTCCAGTTTCGATGAAGTTCTGCTACAACGACAGTGGAGATGGCAGTTTGAGAAACGCAGTGTTACTTTGGATGTGTCGGGAGCTCGCCTTCTCAGTTGCCGGAGCAACTACTATGTGAAGACTTGATGCAATATGCTTTCAAGTCGCAGCTTAATCTCTCCAAAAAGAACTACACTGCAGCAGTTGTCTTCCAGCTTGCCAAAAAGATGTACATCACCGTGGTACCCAAGCCGTCCGAGACTACAAGAAAGATATACTTGCATTCCCAACGCATCTCATTTCTATGAAATCTAGCATCACCCCGCTACATATAGCGAGCTAAAATTAACCATTCGATTTAACTTATGCTAGTATGAGTTTTGATGTTGATCTGCTCTGAAGGCCCTTTGTGGCTTGTGAATGTATCCGCGGCGCGAACAATGAATGGTTGGCATTGGCCACCTACTGCCTCAATATTTATAATGTTAATATGCCATACGAAGGGACCATATGTTACAAAGGCGTAGTTATTTTTCTTATACGTTTATGTTAGAAAAGGACAGGGACGACTTCTGGTAGAAATGAATTCGGGTGAATTGTTTTTTTTTCCCCTCTGGTATTGCATCAACTGACTATTAGAAAAGGTATGTTTAGCTTTTGAGTGACCATCTGACTGCATAGTATATTTTTTTCCTTCATGCCTCCTGCTCACTTCAGCTAAGAATTTGAGTTGAGGTACGGTGCCCTTAAATCAATATGGGTCCTTTATTTGTTCTAATTAATCCGATGGATAAGATCAGTTGGTACTTCAACGTATATGCTTAGGAATACCACCACCAAATGTTAGGGAGAACCATGTTTTAAAGAAATAAAAATGCAATCTAGGTGGCAATTAACGAGGTACATACTACGTAAGGGCGCTATCATTCTTCTAATTACATTATGTTATCAACATGCAACACAAACCAGCCAGCTGGAGATCCGCCAGCCAAGAATTACGGGATGCATTGTAGTGAGACCACGACATAATTGTTGCCTACCTGATGAAACCATCACAAGAGAGATGAACAAATCAAACAACTGCAATGCTATGAACATGTAATTAATAACTGCAAAGTTTGAAGAAAAGCAATATTATCAAGAGTTCCAGCTTTTTTTTAAACCACGTGTTCACCATATAAAACCGTAAGTTACAACAAACTCGGCTCACACTGGCCAAAGAGTACAACCACCATGGCATGTACTCCGTAGTTGACTTTTTATTTTTATTATTTTGCGGCAAAATGTTCCAATTTTTTTTTGTTTGAGAAACCACATGGTCATCATATAAAACTGTAAGTTACAACAAACTGGGTCCACACTGACAATACCAAAGAGTACAACCATCATGACACGACAGCAAGACACATCCAAAATAAAAATTTAATTTATAAACAACAAAATGTACCAGTTTTGATCAGGTTCTCCTACAGGGGCCTTAGAGATGACAATTTGAGAAACAGCATCGTTACTTTGGATGCCGGGGAAGCTCGCCTCCTCAGTTGCGGGAGCAACAAATATGTGAAGACTTGATGCAATATGCTTTCAAGTCGCAACTTGTTCTCTACAGATAGTACTACATAGCAGTACTTGTCTTCCCGCTGAGCAAGAAGGTGTACATCACCGTGGTAAGGAAGCCGTCCCAGGGTTGCGGGAAGCTATACTTCCATTCCCAACGCATCTCATTTCTACGAAATCTAGCATCGTGCGTTTACATATACCCAGCTAAAGTTAACCTTAGCAACTACGCAAGAGAGACGGCGGGCCAAGCATCGGTTTTACTTATGCTATGAGTTTTGATGTTGATCTGCTACGAAGGTCTTGTGTGGTTTGTGATTGTATCTGCGGCGCGAACCAGTGGTTGGCATTGGCCACCTACTGCCCCACTACTTATAATGTTAGTGTGCCATACAAAGGGACCCTTATGTTATCAATGCGCGTAGCTATTTTTCTTATACATTTATGTTGGAAAAGAACGGGTACGACTTCTGGTAGAAATGTATTCAGGCACATGTTATCTCTGCGGGAGTTGATCTTTTTTTCTTTTCTGGTATTGCATCCACTAGACTATCAAAACTGGTTTGTTTATGTTGAGTATCGTGATTGTTTAGGAAATATAGTATAGACTAGGATTTATTCTAACTTGTCCTGTCCAAGAAGGTCATGTACTTCTACATATATGCCCAACGAGGCTCAAGCAATATATCATCAATTTCACCAATCTACCCACTAATTCCTTCTACATGGTATCGCCCTAACCCCGATCCAAAACCCTAGCTGCCGCACCGCACCACTCCCGAGGCAGTCGATCTCCATGATCGCCACCGGGGGCTACGCCGCCCGTACCTAGGTTTCGTCCGCCGGCCATGTTGACCGGATGCCCTAAAGAGTCTTTTTCTCCTGAACCTTGATCCTGGTTTTTCTCTCTCACACGGGTCGTCTGGATCGACGCTTCCTTTTTGCTTTTCTGATCTAAGATCGGTTTGCGTCGCCCGCCGCCGTCCATCAACCCTCGCGCGCCTTTACTCCTACTACGGCGTCGACTCCACCGGCCTCTTCTTCAACACGGCGGCCTCGCGTGACACGCCGCAGCCTATGGCCGCCGTCCACGCGTCCGTCCGCCCATCGCTCTGCGTCGGCCATCGTCGCCATGATTGGATCGGGATCCTCCATCAATCTTCACCTCACTCGGCTGCGTCAGGTCGCTGGGCCTTAGCGCCGCCACACACGTGATGCGTCGGCCGGTTGCGTCTGTGCTGCGCTGCTCCGCGCCCCGCTCGGGCATGGGCAGCGCGCACGCGCCAGCCGTTCACGCGTCCATTTGGGCGCTACCTCGATGGCTCGGCCCCTTCATCACCAAGCGGCGTCCCCGACCACATGCGCAATTGGATTGATCACCCGTCCACTCGTGCTCCAACCCATCCGCGCCGCGCGACTGACCTGGCCAGTCACTTGCGTGTGCCTCCGCAGGTCCCGTGAAGATCATCCCCGAGTCCAGCGCGCCCCTCCATCGATCGAGCAATGGGCCGCCGCAGTGTCACCCTGTCGGGCCGCAGCGCCGCCTCTTCGGGCCATTGTGCCGCGGCACGCGGTCCACTTCGCCGTCCCCGCGCATTGACCTCTACGTGGTATGCGTCGCGCCGCCTCCCTAGGCGCAGGAATGCCACCGTCCACGCATGATCTTTGTCACGTTGTCGGGTTCTTACTCACCTACTTCGAGCACCGCCGCCGCGCTCCTACCCACGACCGACGTGGCCCCCCATGGGCTGTCTCTGGTTCCGTCGACTACATCGCCGCCCACCTCTTTGTCTTTGTCCAACACCAGCTCATCTCCAGCGTCGTCGTCATCTTCCCCGACCAGTTCATCTAGTCTGACAATCGTGGGCGACATCGGCACCACTCCGATTGGCGCCGCAACCGTCGTCGAGTCCTTCTCTGCTAGCCCCCTCGACATGGCGTACATCTTGTACTGGTCCCCATCTATGCATGCCCGGTTCTGGCAACACCGACACGTGCCTTCGTCCACGACGTGTTCCCGGGCCTGGCAAGCCTGGCGCGGCGCCTCGTCAACATCAACTTCATCTGTCTACGCATGCCCGGTGCTGGCAACACCGACGCTTGCCTTCATCCACGACATGCCCCTGGGCTTGGCAAACCCGGTGCGACGCCTCGTCAACACTGTCTTCTTCCAGGCACCCCACTGCGCCCATGACTAACTCGGCGCCTCCTTGCGCCCGCGGCTCCACGGCGACTACCTCCACACCGGCCACTCGGACTCGACATTGACCACGACGTCCCTCGCACGGCTACCTCACCACGGCTATACCACCCTACGTTGTCGGCTACATCGACATCGGCACAAAGGGCTACCGCCTTGCTTGAGCAACCTCGTCGGTTTCCACTCTAGCCATGACTTCCTCAATGCATCAACCGTTACGACTATGGGGGGGGGGGGGGTGCCCGTCGGTTTACCTTCGGATTCTTCTCCAGTCTCACCGTCTGCGTCTCTACCGTTGTGACCGCGGGGGGATGTTGAGTATCGTGATTGTTTAGGAAATATAGGATAAACTAAGATTTATTCTAGCTTGTCTTGTACTTCAAGAAGGTCATGTACTCCTATATATATGCTCCGAGGCTCAAGCAATATATCCTCGATTCCACCAATCTCCCTTCTATTCCTCTTACAGCTTAGTTATTTTGAGTGAGCATCAACTGCATAGTACTTCATGCCTCCTGCTCCACTTCAGCTACGAATTTAGTCGAGGCACCATGGAGAAGCTATGGTGCCTTTATATCAATATATGGGTCCTTAATTTGTTCTAATTAGTCTGATGGATAAGATCAATTGGTACTTCAACTTATATGTGTTGGAATTCGCCCACGGATCGATCACATCAAATCACGACGAACACGCACACACAAAAACTTTTGTCAAAGGCACCCGTCGTGCCTTACTTTTCCCTCTTTATTTTTCTCCTTTTTCAGCTCACGGTTACAATCTTCACGCAGCCCTGGTGCATATATATATGCAGCCTCCAGGACCAATGCCGCCGACCCAAACTAGTCCTACTCGAACACAATGACCAGACTCCTAACCGGACTCAACCATGTTACTTTCCTAATCTAATGACCCGGCAACGCTGATCACAATTACTAATTCTACTAGGACTCAACGTGGCCTAAACTAAACTAGGACACGGCCAGACTCATAGCCGGACTTGATTCACTAGTACTACTCGGACTAACCTAATTTAATCTATACCTACTATTAAAGCAAGGTGATATTCTTGGTTTCGTCCCGCTTTATGTTTTTTTAGCAACCCGTCCTATGGATATTTACACACGTCCGTACACACCATGGGTGGTTTGTTGACACGCACGCTAACCATCCTGGGCTAGGTATTTGTGCGTTGATGGTCTCCTATGGGACACGAACCAAGCGTGGGCTTTTAGCTGTGCTTTCTTTGCTGGCCTTCTCTTTCTCAGGGACCGTGAAAAATAAATCAACTTGAGAATCCGGATTGTGCACAGAGTTCCAATCGAGGAAAGAAAAGCGGCTTGCGGATTCAGGTGCCGAGGCGAACACGTCGTTCGTACGATCTTTTCAACCCACGATCGCATCACCTGAAAAAAAACTCACCCCGGACGTCTTCCACGCGTGCCCTAACTCAACCGTCCAGGCCGCCACACATCACACACGCCACCACCTCCCGATCGCCAGGGCCACCGTGCATCAGTGGAGGAGGCCCCTCGCACCGGCCATCGTGCACCCAACAAGGAGGCAGCTCACCGCCGCCTCCTGCTCGATCGCCAGGGCCACCATGCACCCGACGAGGAGGCCGCCGCCGCCAGCCGTGCCGACGCAATTACCGGTGTACTCCTGCAGGCTTCATCCGCAAGCTGTAGTCAATGACGAAGAGGAACTAGGTATGATCGTCGTTGCTTGCCCCGCAACGACATGAGGTTAGCTAGGAGCCGGTCGTCGTAATCTTCACGTATTAGGAATTCCATCTCGCCAGGTGCAATAGAGCCCGCAGACGCTTGGGTCCTTGCCAAGCTCTTTACATGACAGGGACGCAGGAGCGCTGATCCCGGTGTTGGCGGTGGTCTAGGTGTGGACGATGCATCGTCACAGGCACTCAGGCAGCATGGTGCATGGCCATGGAGACCATGATTCAGCCGCACAACATCCTGGTCTCATGACGAGCATCCCGCTACTGTCCGGGAGAAGCAGCACGAGCGGTAAGATCCCTTATGTTGTGCCCGCTGGATATTAAATTGGTAATTGATAAACACAATCTCCTTAAGAAAGCGTAGTGAGTAAATCAATAGAGTCTGTCATGCTTGGGTAAAACTGGTGGCAAGCTCCCGTGGCCAGCTCATCGCCTTCCATCTCCTCACCGCATATGTCCACCACTAACCTAAGATGCTAAGACCCTGCTTTTCCATGCTCTCTGTGGGTTCTCTCTTTCTGGTCGTCTCTGTCTCACGTCGGGCACACCCAATCGGTACAAGCTCCACTACCAGCCCCACGATTGCATGGTCAACCGTCAACCACATCTAATGTTGTGCACGCACTCTGGTATAGTTGTTGACAAGTAAGGGTACAGTACTAGAGGCATATCTGCGTTGTGATGGTGTGAAATTTGTGATTTGCCACCGGACTCAAGCTAATATTGCCTCGAGTCTTTTGGAAAATCATATTTGACGTCTTGTAAGCATGTATTAGCATATGCTAATTATCCTACCATGCAGTTTTATGCAGGTGATGGTGATGATTGTATGTATACTATATAGCAGCCTTTCATCTATTTAAATTTGAACATCATAATTATTATCCTTTTCCAACAATATGTAACATGTGACTTAAAATGCACCTACATGAATTACAGATCTGAGCATCCTTATAAATTGTTTACCGCATGTGTTGGTGTGCATTAGACTGTCTATACCCATGGCAAAGCAAAGGTATATGTTCTGTATACCCCATGTTTTTAACCTCTAACAACTTATTCTTTTATTTGTACATATAATAATAAGAAGATAGGGGAATCTTGCTGCAACGCTCCAAATCTCGACGGACACAAGCGGCTCAGTTCCTCAACCCCGGCTACCCTGGTTCATGCAACTGGTATTTACTCACGAGATTCAATGATTAAATGGCCATATGGTATATATGCAATCTATTATCATGTTTCTCCTTACTCTTTTTCTTCTTTTTTCTTTACATTCTTGATGTCTACAAGAGAACTAACAAGATGTTTCATTTGGTTTTGTGTATTATTAAGATATATAGGCGCTTGTGATATTTCTTTCCCCGTTGCAACGCACGGGCATGTTTGCTAGTTCATACTAACATCACGTAGACACCTAACTGATTAGGACTTGACACATATGGCAAGATTAATGCCAACAATATGCTTAGGAATACCACCACCAAATGTTAGGGAGAAGAGAACCATGTTTTAAAGAAATAAAATTGCAATCTAGGTGGTAATTAACGAGGTACGTACTACATAAGGGCACTATCATTCTACTAATTACATTATGTTATCGACATGCAATGCAACACAAACCAGCCAGCTGGAGATCCGTCAGCCAAGAATTACGGGATGCATCGTAGTAAGATCACGGAATAATTGTTGGCTACCTGATGAAACCATCACAAGAGAGATGTGAACAAATCCGACAACCGCAATGCTATGAACATGTAGTTAATAACTGCAAAGTTTCAAGAAAAAATGCAAGATTATCAAGAGCTGCAAGATCAACATAATGCCCGGGGTTGTCCGATTAATTGGATACAACAGAGGATCGAGAGGATTGACCAGTAGCCGAGGTGTCAAAATTCCATGGGTGGGAAGGTGGCGGCATATGCAGCAGGGAAAAGGAGGCTGTCACCACCACACAAGACCATTCACGCTTGATTGGGGCGTCCGGGGGGAATGAGACAATAAATTCATAAGTATCTCCGTAATTTAACGGTTAGATTTAGTTGTTATTCCTGCCCTTGTCTATCGAGTACCATGGTGCCCTAAAAGAACTCAAGACAACTCTATGTGAATGATTACTTTGGTTGTTGAGCGGAGTTACTCGAAACACACCCTAATTTAGTAGATTAGCATTCTGGTCATTTTTTTGTTAGTTCTATTTTGGGTGCGCGTGTCGAACTGTACTCGGGTTGTCACCCTTTTCCCCTTTAATGATCTCGCACCTGTTTTCTCTGTCGGCAGGGAAGGTGTTGGTTGAACTCCTATGCACCCACGCACACTCAGCCGTTCCTTGTCTTTGGGATTGGAGCCAGTGGTAGACCATATTAGAACCTACTAGTCCAAGGATCTTAGAAAAACACTCTCACGAAGGGATTGCTCTTTTTTAGTCACTGGCTTCACTAGATTATTTGTTTAGCTCTTTTTTTGGGTGACTATCGACCGCATAGTACAATTTCTTCTTTCATCATCCTCGCGAGTGCATCCAGCTCTACTTCACCTAAAAACTTCAGCCGAGGTATCGAGGGCAACTATACCCGAAGCACTACTCAGCGTGTTGAGTGGATTTATTATAGACAAACCCTTAATCAGTAGATTAACACAAAATATTAGTGCATCCCACTTCTAGGAAATCTAGCATAGAGCCAACGAGCTAAAGCTAGCCTTGCTTCTGCATCCATCTGGCCGTAGCAGCTACACAAGTCATGGGTAAGCTCTAGTTTGATTTAAACTACAACCTTTTGTGTTGACCAGCTATGAGCACCTCATGTGGTTCTATCAGTAGGAGCGTAGGTTCAAAGAGGGGTTCACGCTTTGGCAGTGTGGCATCAACCATCCAGTATTGTTCCAGTATTTATATCGTTAGCCATATCATGTGTAAAGAGTTGGTATGTAAGGAAAATGTGTAGTTATTTCCTTCAACCTTTAAGTTAGAAAAACCGAGTAGCTAGGGCTTCTAGTAAGAATGAATTGAAGATAGGTGGCGACTGTTCCTGATGCCTTTCCGCACCGATAGAATATCATACGGAAACCAACATTCGGTAGAAACCGATGAAAACCACACGAAAATAAATTTTTTAAGTTTTGAAAAAATCTAAAAAAAAATACGGGATGTTAAGAGGGTGATGTTCTTTTTCTTGCAAAATTTCGATCAAACACATTATGGGATGTGAGCTATGAGAAAAACAAAATAAGCATTGAATAGTGCCGAATAGTAACGTCACTATTCATTGCTGAATTTTTCATTTTCATAGCTCACATCCCGTAATGTGTTTTAACTTGAAATTTCAGATGACAATAGAAAATCATCCTCTTAACATCCTATATTTTTTTAAAACTTTCAAACATGGTTTCCATGAAATTTTCTTTGAATGTTGATTTCGGTATGATATTCTCCATTCTCCCGCACGCACCTCGCTCCCTGGTCGCATCCTCCCACCCATCCTGATCTCATCCTAGGACGAAACCTAGAGAGAGAGCAGTCTCCCTAGGTGATGCCCACCTCCTAGGTCCCACCCCTCTCGACCTCTCTCCTCCCATGGCCTTGGTCTCGCGCCTCCTCCTCTCCATTTTTGTCGGTGGTCTGGCCATCTAGCAGCGGTCGTCTGCGTTGAGTTCTTCATCCTTGGTGAGCATGCACGAGGCACCGACGGCGATGCCGTCGCCGAGATGGATCCCACCCTAGGGTTCCAAGTGCTGTTTGTGAGGGCCGTACTTCGCCACCCTAGTTCATCATCTTGCCGAGGAATGGACAAAGGTGCATCGAGAACATTACCACCCCCAGGGGGGTTCGGGAGCTATTCTCGTTTCTCAGGTGGGAGGTGAGGTTCGTTGCAGCAAAAACGTTTCGGTTTCCATCAGGTTGTAGACCCACTTCTGGGCTGAGCTGTATGCTGCTAGAATGGCAGTAGAGATGCCCCAAAGCATGGGGCTGCCCATTTTTCAGATAGAATTTCACCGTGTGGAAGCAGTCATGGACAAGCTGGAGGAGCTGGACAGATCGCTGTACAGCCCATCGAGCCATGAAAAAAAGGGGATGTGCTCCCGTACAACTGCTAATGCGCGCGCACATGTAACATGTTCTAGCTTCATAAGCTATGGCTGGGTGTAACGTCGCTGGGTGTGAATCCTGGGAGAGCTCGCCTCCTGGGTTGCCGGAGTAACAATTATGCGGAGACCCGATGTGAAGTGCTCTGAAATCGCTACTTTTGCTCTCTGTGGAAAAGGAAGTACTGCATTCTAGTAATGCTCTTCCTGCATTGGAAGAGTATGTACATCGATAAAGTAAACAAGGAGTTCGAGGCTAGAGGGAAGCTAAGCTCCCGTTTCTGACACATCCCATTTCTATGAAATCTAGCATCGTCCACTCACATCTACGTACCCAGCTAAATTTGGCCATAGCAGCTACACAAGAGAGACGACCAATCATCGCTTCAACTTATGCTACGAGTTTTGGTGTTGATCTGCTCCGAAGGCCCCATGGGGTTTGTGATTGTAGCGGTGGTGTGTAGAGTGGTTCACCATCTAATGGTGTGGCATAAGCAACCTACTGCCCTAGTATTTATAAGGTTAATGGGACCCACAAAGAGATGTTATACAATGAATGACCAATTATTTTTCTCATACATTTAATTTAGAAAATGACGTATACGGTTTCTGGTAGAAATGAATAGCGCACACGTTACTCTGCGGGAATTGCTCCCTTTTTTTTATTGGGAGAGTTCATAATTTTCTTTTCCGGTATTACATCTACTAGATAACTAAAAACTGTTTGTTTAGTCCTTCTAGGTGAGTGTCGACTGCATAGTATAGTTTCTTCCTTCATCTTATGGTGTTTCTTTTGAGAGAAAACGTCACTATATAGATCATACCAGATTATTACACCAAGTACCCCGGATACAATCCGGCATTACACCTCTAAACATAGAAACAGCTAAACACCTACCAAAGCGAGCCAAAATATGTGCTGAGACATTGCGCTGGCGACTAACGTGACTGAGAGAAGCCCAAGCAAAACCAGCAGCAAGAAGCTTAATGTCCTGAACCACAACGCCAACAGTGCAGCGATCTAAAATCGGAGAATGAAAACGCTGTACGAAAGAAAGGAAGTCCGATACTAACATCATCAACTTGTCGAAACCTTCTTCGAGGGCGAGGGAGAAAGCACGGCTCACCGCCAACGCTTAAGCAATTTCTGGCGCCGTGACCTCGTCAAGAAGCTCGCTGAAGGCAGACAAGCAGTTGCCGATGTGGTCCCTAATCATGACGCCAATACCTATCTGTCGAGAAGGGTAGAAGAGAGCTGCGTCAACATTTATGAAGACCGTACATTCCGCCGGAGGCAACCAGCTAGGAACTAAAGAAGTGGTCACACGCCTAATGGGAGAGGAATCCCGATTAAAAAGATGCAGCCAAATCATGTCGACATAAGCCATAATCTAACCAGCCACACTGTGAGGATGTGACATACTTCCCCCATTCCGCACACCTTTCCTGGAAACCCAGAGATGATAAATCACACTGGTGAGAACCATTCTTTCCCATTCTGTTGATCTTGGCAAGAAGTCGAAAACCCAAGCATTGGGGTTAGAGAAGAATTTGCAGCGCAGAAGAAGTCCATAAACAGGTATGAGCTCACTCATACGTCCTTGGCAAACTAACATAAAAGGAACACATGTTCAACAGTCTCCACCAGGTTACAATAAACACAAACATTAGACGTCAGAATATGTGTTCTGCTTAGCTGCTGACTAGTAGGTATGCAATTCCATCCAAAATGCCAAAGGTTAATCTTCATCTTTCCTAGGACTTTGATGGCCCATATAGGCGTTTTTCCCCGAAGAAATTTCAGTGTCCAGTGTCCACCCAATGCCCCGGCTTGCTCCTTTGAAAAAACAAATTTTTCCGTACATGCCATATAATATGCAGATCGGTCAATTTAGATGCCAAATTTAAAAATGGCCAGGAGAGAAAATCGTCACTCCCTTGTCGACTGGTGTGAATTTGCAGAATCCGATTCGCAACATGGTCCTCAAAAATGGAACGAACCAAATTTGTGTCCCATGAACATGGTTTTCTTCAAGGAGGAAATCCACAGTTGCGCCATTAGGAAGTGGCACCAGAGTCCGGAACGATCCAGGTCCGACCTACGGGATCCAGTAATCAATCAACAACATAACCATTCTTCCATTACCAATACTCCATCGGACTCCCTTCTTGAGAAGTTGCAAGTTGAAACAAATGCTTCTCCATGTAAAAGAGGAGGACCCGGACACATGCCCCTCCAAAAAATCACAATGAGGATAGTAACGACCTTTAAGAACAGTAGCACACAAAGAAGGTGGCTCTGTAAGTAACCTCCAGCACTGCAGACCCAACATGGCCTGGTTGAACGGAACCAAATCACGAAAGCGCATTCCACCCAGTGCTTTAGGAGTTGAAATCCACTCCCAGCTTTGCCAATCTAATTTCTTCTTCCCATCCTCGACACCCCTCCAGTAATCAGCGATGGCTTTCCTTAAGCTATCATAAGTCGAGACAGGAATTTGCATCCAAATCACTATATATGTACGAATGGCTTGAATCACCGCCTTGAGCAAAATTTCCTTGCCTGCTCAAGAAGCTGGTCGATCAGACCAGCCCTTCATGCACTTCTAGGCTCTGTTCAGAATGGACTTAAAGGAGACTGATGGGGAACGACTAATGCATGTCGGCATACCAAGGTATGTGTCTTGAACAGCCTCATTTTGCACCCCAGAAGGTTCGTAACTCCATGTTTAATATGCACATCACAGTGAAGTCCAAATAAAATTGAAGATTTCTAAAAATTGATCTTTTGACCAGACCCTGACAATACATCACTAATGTTTCTTTCAGGGCCTCAACACTCCTTCCATCACTATGTACCAAGAAGATGCTATCGTCTGCAAATCGGAGGTGGGAATAGGTGGACCTTCACAGCCATTACGAACTCCTTGTAGCACACCCAAACACTCCTTCTGAAACAATAGACTTGACAACCCTTCGGTACAGAGAAAGAACAGATAAGGGCTAATCAGATCCCCTTATCTAATTCGACTCGAAGGAACTACTAGAGAAGTGATGTCTTCATTCACCCGGACAACATTCCTCACATTTGTGACACAACTCATCACTGTCTCAATCCATGAGATCTGGTGGGGGATTGTTAGAAATTGCTAATGGGCCAAGAAATAAATGGGCTTGGCCCATTAGCAATTTCTGAAATCTCAAAAGAGCCTATGAGTAAAATGGCAAGTGGTGGTGCTAAAGTTTAGTCCCATACCGTTAGTTGAGGAAGTGTTGGACCTTTTTATATTGTGGGTTCTCTCCACCACTCTAAGTGGTGTGTTGAGGAGAGAAATAGGAGACCACGCTCGCCTCGCCTGGCCGGGGCCGCGCGTGCACGCAGCATGCGAGTAATGGTCCGCCGAAATCCAGTCCGTTGTGCAGGGGCGCGGCTTCCTTTTGTCGTTTTATTTTGTGATGTCTTGGCAGAAAAGTTAATTATTTCTTTTTCGGTAAGTATACGACTTAGAATCCAAGTCGGTTTGAGATCGTGATCGCGACACAATACCACCTCTGGTTCTATTATATATATAGCTACCGGCCGTGGGCAAAGACATATCGAAAACACCTATCGTTTGCCTCATCTCGCAACTTGCTCCGCCACCGTAGTCTACTCCATCCCGAACGCCATTGCGATCCTGCACCGGGAAAGGGCGAATTAGGTTTTTGGGAAGCGCTCAACGCGACTGCTCAAGTTCGTCATCACGGGTCGTCTTCGATCTAAGTCGGGTGGTGCTAGTCATCGTCGTCTCCATCACCATTAGAAATAGATCGTCGCCAACATTGTCATCAACAACGTCGCTCCAGCAGCAGCTAACGAACAATACGTCTATCATGATCTGACCATGTCTCTGTCTGTAGTTGTTGTTACATGTGTGATGCTGTTGTGCATGTTTTCCTGTTCATCTAGTATGCTAGATTGTTGCATGCTACTTTCTGTTCTAGTCATGAAATATTTACTGGAATTAATCATGAACTTGCCTAATATTCCAACAACTTCAACATAGATGCTTAGGAGTACAACCACCAAATGTTAGGGAGAGCCATGTTTTAAAGGGCAAAATTGCAATCTAGGTGGAAATTAAGGAGGTACGTACTATAAGGACACTATCATTCCGGTATTTACATTATGTTATCAACATGCAACATGAACAAGCCAGCCGGAGATCCATCAGCAAAGAATTATGGGACGCATCGTAGTAAGACCACGGCACAATTGTTGGCTACCTGATGAAATCAACACATGAGAGATGCACAAATCAAACAACCACAACGCTATCAACATGTAATTAATAATTGCAAAATTTCAAGATTTTTTTTGCAAGATTACCAAGAGTTGCAAGATCAACCTAATGCCCGTGGATGTCCGATTACTAGGATACAACAGAGGATCGAGAGGATTGACCAGTAGCCAAGGTGTCAAAATTCCATGGGTGGGGAGGTGGCAGCACATGCATCACGGAAGAGGAGGCAGCCACCGTTGCACAAGATCATGCCCGCTTGATTGGGGCGTCCGAGAGGAATGAAAGAATAATTCTAAAGTATCGCCCTAATTCAAGGGTTTTAGATTTAGATGGTATTCCCGCCCTTGTCTATCGAGTAGCAGGGTGCCCTAAAAGAACTCAAGACGACTCTATGTGAACCATTACATTGGTTGTTGTGCGTGGTTGACTTTTTTTATTATCTATTTTGCTGATTGAACTGTACTGGTATGTCGCCTTTTCCCCCTTTAATGATCTCGCACCTCTTTTCTCTATTGAAAGTGACGGTGTCGGTTGAACTCCTATGCGCCCACACACACTAAGGTGGCCTTTGTTTGGGCTACAGATTGTGATTCCCGGATTCTAGCCCAGTCAAAATCGGATTCACAAACAAACAGCCAGATTCGTATGCCAGCTGCCCAGAATCGATTCTGGAAATTGCACTGGACACGCGCGGAAGCTGGAATCAGCGATTTTGCCGATTCCCGAGCTGCCACTAACCCCCTTTCAAATATGGGCCAACTTGTCCCCGTTATTACGATGGAAATGCCACCGCCTCCCCCAGCCCAACTTCTCCATCGATGGGTTCTTCGTTCGTTCGCAGTTCGCATCTCATCCACACCGAACAGCCCCCGTCGATGGCTCTCTAGGGTTCGCCCGCCGCCACCTTCGCAAGCCCTGTCACCGGCCCCGTCGCCAGCCCCGTCGCCGCCCCGTCGCCGCCCCCTTCGCCAGCCCCGTCGCCGGCCGCCCCGTCACCGGCCCTCCCCCGCCCCGTCGCCGACCCTCCCCCGCCCCGTCGCCGGCCTTCCCTCTCCCCGTCACCGGCCCCGTCGCCGCCCCCTTCGCCAGCCCCGTCGCTGGCCCACGCACCACGCCGGAGCTCCAGCTGCACCACGCCTGACTGCACCAGCTCTGCCCCCCGTCTCCACCTCCTCCCGCCTGAGTGCACCAGCTCTGCCCCATCTCCTACCTGTGAGGAGAAGGTAATTGTTCAGTCCCAAAAAATGTAATTGTTCAGATTTACTAATAGGCCTTGATTTAGTAATTGTTCAGATTAGTAATAGGCCTTGATTCCATGCCGAATTTTATGTGAATTGCCCTTATGAATGTCATATGTTATAGATGTCAAAAGCTAATTGGAGTCCAGAAATGACCACCATTTTTTGCAATCTCGCTGCTATTGAGAAGGGAAAGGGGAATAGGCCTCTCAAATTTTTGAACCCTGCTGGATACAAAAACGGAGAAGTTGTTTTTTTTAGCAGACTGGAAAACATTACAGTAGGCTGCAATTCAAAAACAAATGGGGCAGTTTGAGGACCTTGTATAGGGATTGGCTGATCCTAAAGAACACATCTACTGGACTTGGTTAGAATGATGAAACGAACACCGTGATCGCTGATGATGAATGGTGGAAAAGAGCCGGTGAAGTAAGTCTTGTTCATAAGATCAAATTGTGTTGTGGCTAATATTGCACTAGAATTTTTTGTTGACAAGTGCCAAACGATTTATTTATTCAGGAGAACAAGGACTTCTTGCAGTTTCGTAAATGTGGTCCTGAAAATTTGGAGCAAATGAGTATCATGTATGAGAATATCAATGTTACTGGAGAAAGTTCTATGATGCCCGGTTGTGAGCATGAAGTGCTTGATCTTGAAGAGGATGAAACCGAGGAGGAAGAACTACAGACTACCCAAGCCAAGAAGGCAAAGAAGGAGCCAGGGAAGATAGATGGAAGCTCTAAAAAGAATCCTGTTCAAAGGGATTTCAAGCGCATGGTTGACCACTTGATTAGTGAAGATGCCGCAATGAACTCACATAAGAATAGTGTTGCTACTGAAATTGAAAAGATAATGGAAGAAGTTGTGGCATGTGGAGCAGATGAAGCAAGTGATGAGTACTTCATAGCAACCAAGTTGTTTGCAAAGTTTGAAAATCGTTGTTTCTTTAACAATATGAAGACTAGTGAAGGGAAGAAGAATTGGCTTAGGAGGATGTATGAAGAGCGAAATAGGCGTTAGGATTACACTTTAGACGTGTGATCATGAATATGTTATTCCCTTCCTTTATGTTATGTCGCTTGAGACTGGTTGAACTATATTTCCCTTCATGTTATGTCACTTGAGACTTGATGAACAATATTTCCCTTCATGTTATGTCACTTGAGACTTGTTGAAGTATATTTCCCTTCATGTTATGTCACTTGAGACTTGACGAACAATATTTTCCTTTATGTTATCGCTCATGTTGATCCTGACATGCATGTGTTCCTAATTTTTCTATGTCTATGTAGATGAGCACAAGTGGCAGCCATAGTGAAGAGTCTGAAACTGATGCTGATGCTACGGCAACCTCGAGGAGGCAAAGGAAGAAAAAATACATGATGACTGCACTTGTTGGTATCATGTACAGTGAGAAGTATCTCATGAAAAGGAAGAGAAGAGTTCCTATAATGACTGGACAACAGTGGGTTACCGAGAACTTGAGTACTCCAAAAGATTGCTATAACATGTTCAGGATGTACAAGCCTTGTTTTGATAGATTGCATCGTACACTTGTATACACATATGGCTTGAAAGGAACAAGAAACATGAGTTCATAAGAAGCTTTGGGTATGTTTCTCTAGACGGTTGGGGGCCCTCAATCTGTAAGCCAAGTGGAGAATCGTTTCAAGAGATCAACTGAAGTTATACATCGCAAATTCAATGAAGTATTGAAATGCTTGAATGACATGGCTGTAGACATCATTCGACCAAGTGATCCGGAGTTCAGAGTTGTACATGATAGGCTTCAAGATGCAAGATTTTCACCTCACTTTGATGGTTGCATAGGTGCAATTGATGGGTCGCATATTCCTGTAATTGTTCCAAATGAAGAGATCGTCAACCATGTTGGTCGCCATGGATACCCAACACAGAATATCATGGCAGTGTGTGACTTTGACATGAGATTCACTTCTATTGTCGCGGGATGGCCAGGGTCAGCACATGACACAAGGATATTCAGAGATACTTTGGTGAAGTATGCAGATAGGTTTCCACATCCACCTATAGGTATCCATTTCATTTACATGTGCACGATAATATTGTTTTAGTTGTCTTGTTGATCCCTTGTGTAAAACTATTACTTTATGTAGGGAGGTACTATCTTGTTGACTCGGGTTATCCCAATTGTGATGGATATTTAGCTCCATACAAAGGGCAAAAGTACCATGTGCCAGAATTTCGCCAAGGTCTCCCACCGAATGGGAAGAAAGAAACATTTAACTTTTCACATTCATCTCTACGCAATGTTATTGAGCGTTCATTTGGTGTCTGGAAGATGAAATGGCGTATTTTACAAAAAATGCCAAGTTACCCTCCTGAGAAGCAAGCTCGAATCATCATTGCATGCATGGCACTTCATAATTGCATTAGAGAAAGCAATTTGAGAGACTTGGAGTTCGACAAATGTGATCGTGATGAGAACTACATGCCAGGGAATTTACAACCCCTACCCACAGGACATGTGTCCAATATTGTGGTTGGTGATGATGCGACCATGAAAGCAACTCGTGAGGCGATTGCTGATGGATTGATGGCGGATCAAGTATAGTTTCACATATTACTTGATGAGACTATGATGATTGGTGCATATTTTGGATGATATGTGTATGTATGTAAGACTATGATGGTTAGTACATATTTTGGATGATATGTGCACGTATGTAAGACTGATGGTTGGTCCATATATGGATGATATATTTCGTATGGAAGACAACGAGGGTTGATTCTTTTTTTGGATGTTACTTTTCATATGAATGTTTCGGATGATATATTCATACCATCATGTCATTTCTCGATAAATATATTCTATATATTGTGTTTTTGTGCTAGTTCTCACTTTATCAAGTCAAAGTAGATAACTTGTGCTTTAATCTGCATATAAACATCATAGTCAGCAGTCGAGGGCGTTACTGACATTTCACAACACCCACCACTCCTAAAGCTGACAAACAGCAAGGTAAACAAACAACCAGATTCTGATTCTCAGGAATCCAGAGCCACAGCTGATTCTCAGGAATCCATAGCAAAGTGATTCTCAGGAATCTGTAGCCCAAACAAAGGGGGCCTAAGCGTTTCCTTGCCTTTGTGATTGGAGCTAGTGACAGACCATATCAGAACCTACCAGTGCAAGGATCTTAGAAAAACCACTCTCACGAAGGGATTACTCTTTTTTTAGTCACTGACATCTACTAGACTACTAAAATTGTTTGTTTAGCTCATTTTTGGGTGAGCATCGAATGCATAGTACAATTTCTTCCTTCATCATCCTCGCGAGTGCATCCAGCTCTACTTCACATGAAAACTTCAGTCGAGGTATTGATGACAACTCTACCTGAACAACTACTCAGCGTGTTGAGTGGAGAAATATTAGTGAATCCCACTTCTAGGAAATCTAGCACAGAGCCAACGAGCTAAAGTCAACCTTGCTTTTGCATCCATCAGGCTGTAGCAGCTACACAAGTCATGGGCAAGCTCCAATTTGATTTAAACTACAACTTTTTGTGTTGATAACCTATGAACACAGGTAGGAGCGTAGGTTGAGAGAGGGGTTCACGCTTTGGCAGTGTGGCATCAACCATCCACTATTGTTCCAGTATTTATAACGTTAGCCATATCATGTGTGAAGAGTTGGTATGTAATGAAAATGTGTAGTTATTTCCTTCAACCTTTAAGTTAGAGAAACACAAGTAGGGCTTCCATTAGGAATGAACTAAAGACCCTTTTCTGGGCGGGAATTGCACTTGTTTTGCCGGCCAAAATCATAAAACTTGTGTGGTTTTTTATCTACTGCCAACTGGACTACTAAAATTGTTTGATATGTGTTGCAAACATGTATAAATGATTTAAGAGGATCAAACATTGTTATATATAAATTATGGTGCTACCTAAATGAATTGCACTATGTTGCATACACATACTTAGTTGTTGTATGTTTATTATGTACGAGAACGTGTGGCTCTATGATGCTGGTGCACCCGAATTGCAAAAAAAAAAAAGTAACTGAAAAAAGTCAAAAGATCCTGAAATTTTCTGGAAACATACATGTCTAAAAGTTGTACTCTTACAAAAATTTCACGAAGGAATGACTTCCAGCGTATTCTGGTTGAAATAAAACAAAATTTAAACTATATACAAGTCATTGTTCATGAAGTTTGTCCTACGAAATTTATGTTTTTTTTTTGCCAGAAGTCGACGGAAGTTTATCCTGCTCTAAATTTTTTATACGGGTACAAAAGTAGGTCAATTTTGTTTCTAAAAAAGTTTCAGATTTTTTTTAACTTTTTCGTAAAAAAAATTCATTTCAAGTGCACCAGCACCCGAGTGTACCATGGTGTTTCCCATGTTATCACTAGCTAAATAATTGGATAGAGAATTGCATTGAGCCCTGGAAGAGCTTCATCACATTGTTTCTTCATTAATGGAAGCCGTTTATACACATTTTTCCGGCCTCTACATCGGTTGATGCACACATTTTCTGGTTATTAATTTTTTTAAATGTTGCTCGAAACCATGGTGCAGCCACATCCACGCTACGCGCCATGCATCCTCTGACACAAACTACTGGGATTTGTGCCTGACGCGCATCAAAACTTTTGGCGGGAGTCGTCAAGTACTACCTCTGTAAAATAATACAAGACGTTTTAGATTCTCTAAACTTTTAGATTCTGTAAACAATTATAGGACATGTTAGATCACTACTTAATGATCTGAAAGGTCTTGTATTAGTTTATAGAGGAAGTACTATTTAACATATTAGTGTTGCTAATAAAACCTATAGCCATAGGCAATAAAATACAAACTGATGCATCTGTACAGACAATAGTTGTTTCCTACTGTCCATGCTGACCAGGTCAGCTCACCATTTTTTATTCGTCTCATCACGCATGACCGCACTGGCTCTCACTGATTTTTTTTTATCAAACTTATTTTTCCATTTTTTCGGAAAAAAAGTTATTTCCTTTACTGGCAAGACACTACAGCATACTAAAAACTTTATATTCAGTATGTAAAACAATTTCCTTGGCGTCCTGATGATTTATTATTGTGTTTTTGTGTCACCTCACCCTGACTAAGTGTCATTTGGGGTGGGTGGGTGGGGGGGGTGATAAGTGTTAGTTAACTGACAAAACTCAAAATTTTCCTGAGAACACACGAACACATATTTGTTGAAGAAATTCAATCTTTTGTTCTGACAAAATCAGAGGATAAGCACAGGAAATAATTTTGTTTGCTATATGTGATCAACTTGTACCAGAGAAGATGAACAGTGATGGGCATATTTTTTATTCTCGGTTTTGGGCTTGTCTGCTGCAGTACTTAGGAGGCGAGCACGCGCAGGCATTCAAGGTAACTGATCAGGTATATGATTAGCACAAACAGTCAAATTTGAATGCTAACATAGCTATTGAGAGTGTGTTTGGGTGAGCCATGGTCCTGAAATCCTCTTAATTTTTTGTCTAATGCGCGTCAAACTGCATATAGTACAGTAGGCCAAGCGGGTTCATCATCTTGCCGAGGAATGGGCAAATGTGCATCGAGAACATTACCACCCCCAGTGTGGTTCAGGAGCTATTCTCGTTTCTCAGGTGGGAGATGAGGTTCGTTAAAGCAAAAAAGTTTCAGTTCCATCAGGTAGCAGACCCACTTCTGGGCTGAGCTGTATGCTGCTAGAATGGCAGTAGAGATGCGATGCCCCAAAGCATGGGGCTGCCCATTTTTCAGATAGAATTTCACCGTGTGGAAGCAGTCATGGACAAGCTGGAGGAGCTGGACAGATCGCTGTACAGCCCATCGAGCCATGAAAAAAAGGGGATGTGCTCCCGTACAACTGCTAATGCGCGCGCACATGTAACATGTTCTAGCTTCATAAGCTATGGCTGGGTGTAACGTCGCTGGGTGTGAATCCTGGGAGAGCTCGCCTCCTGGGTTGCCGGAGTAACAATTATGCGGAGACCCGATGTGAAGTGCTCTGAAATCGCTACTTTTGCTCTCTGTGGAAAAGGAAGTACTGCATTCTAGTAATGCTCTTCCTGCATTGGAAGAGTATGTACATCGATAAAGTAAACAAGGAGTTCGAGGCTAGAGGGAAGCTAAGCTCCCGTTTCTGACACATCCCATTTCTATGAAATCTAGCATCGTCCACTCACATCTACGTACCCAGCTAAATTTGGCCATAGCAGCTACACAAGAGAGACGACCAATCATCGCTTCAACTTATGCTACGAGTTTTGGTGTTGATCTGCTCCGAAGGCCCCATGGGGTTTGTGATTGTAGCGGTGGTGTCAAGAGTGGTTCACAATCTAATGGTGTGGCATAAGCAACCTACTGCCCTACTATTTATAAGGTTAATGGGACCCACAAAGAGATGTTATACAATGAATGACTAATTATTTCTCTCATACATTTAATTTAGAAAATGACGTATACGGTTTCTGGTAGAAATGAATAGCACACACGTTACTCTGCAGGAATTGCTCCCTTTTTTTTATTGGGAGAGTTCATAATTTTCTTTTCTGGTATTGCATACTAGATAACTAAAAACTGTTTGTTTAGTCCTTCTAGGTGAGTGTCGACTGCATAGTATAGTTTCTTCCTTCATCTTATGGTGTTTCTTTTGAGAGAAAACGTCACTATATAAATCATACCAGATTATTACACAAAGTACCCCGGATACAATCCGGCATTACACCTCTAAACATAGAAACAGCTAAACACCTACCAGAGCGAGCCAAAATATGTGCTAAGACATTGCGCTGGCGACTAACATGACTGAGAGAAGCCCAAGCAAAACCAGCAGCAAGAAGCTTAATGTCCCGAACCACAACACCAACAGTGCTGCGATCTAAAATCGGAGAATGAAAACGTTGTACCAAAGAAAGGCAGTCCGATACTAACATCAGCAACTTGTCGAAACCTTCTTCGAGGACGAGGGAGAAAGCACGGCTCACCGCCAACGCTTAAGCAATTTCTGGCACCGTGACCTCGTCAAGAAGCTCGCTGAAGGCAGACAAGCAGTTGCCGATGTGGTCCCTAATCATGACGCCAATACCTATCTGCCGAGAAGGGTAGAAGAGAGCTGCGTCAACATTTATGAAGACCGTACCTTCCGCCGGAGGCAACCAGCTAGGAACTAAAGAAGTGGTCACACGCCTAATGGGAGAGGAATCCCGATTAAAAAGATGCAGCCAAATCATGTCGACATAAGCCATAATCTGACCAGCCACACTGTGAGCATGTGACATACATCCCCCATTCCGCACACCATTCCTGGCAACCCAGAGATGATAAATCACACTGGTGAGAACCATTCTTTCCCATTCTGTTGATCTAGCCAAGAAGTCGAAAACCCAAGCATTGGGGTTAGAGAAGAATTTGTGGCCCAGAAGAAGTCCATAAACAGGTATGAGCTCACTCATACGTCATTGGCAAACTAACATAAAAGGAACACATGTTTAACAGTCTCCACCAGGTTACAATAAACACAAACATCAGACGTCAAAATATGTCTTCTGCTTAGCTGCTGACTAGTAGGTATGCAATTCCGTGCAAAATGCCAAAGGTTAGTCTTCATCTTTCCGAGGACTTTGATGGCCCATATAGGCGTTTTCCCCCGAAGAAATTTCAGTGTCCAGTGTCCACCCAATGCCCCGGCTTGCTCCTTTGACCAACAAATTTTTCAGTACATGCCAGATAATAAGCAGATCGGACAATTTAGATGCCAAATTTAAAAATGGCCAGGAGACAAAATCGTCACTCCCCTGTCGACTGGTGTGATTTTGCAGAATCCGATTCGCAACATGGTCCTCAAAAATGAAACGAACCAAATTAGTGTCCCATGAACATGGTTTTCATCAAGGAGGAAATCCACGGTTGCGCTATTAGGAAGTGGCACCAGAGTCCGGAACGAACCAGGTCTGACCTACAGGGTCCAGTAATCTGTCAACAACATAACCATTCTTCCATTACCAATACTCCACCGGACCCCTTTCTTGAGAAGTTGCAAGTTGAAACAAATGCTTCTCCATGTCAAAGAGGAGGACCAGGACACATGCTCCTCCCAAAAATCACAATGAGGATAGTAACAACCTTTAAGAACTCTAGCACACAGAGAAGGCGGCTCTGTAAGTAACCTCCAGCACTGCAGACCCAACATGGCCTCGTTGAATGGCACCAAATCACGAAAGCCCATTCCACCCAGTGCTTTAGGAGGTGAAATCCACTCCCAGCTTTGCCAATGTAATTTCTTCTTCCCAGCCTCGACACCCCACCAGTAATCAGCGATGGCTTTCCTTAAGCTATCATAAGTCGAGATAGGAATTTGCAACCAAATCACTATATAAGTACGAATGGTTTGAATCACCGCCTTGAGAAAAATTTCCTTGCCTGCTCGAGAAGGTGGTCGATCAGACCAGCTCTTCATGCACTTCTAGGCTCTGTCCAAAATGGACTTAAAGGAGACTGATGGGGAACGACTAATGCATGTCGGCATACCAAGATATGTGTCTTGAAGAGCCTCATTTTGTACCCTAGAAGGTTCATAACTCCATGTTTAATATGCACATCACAGTGAAGTCCAAATAAAATTGAAGACTTCTAAAAATTGATCTTTTGACAGGACCTGACAATACATCACTAACGTTTCTTTCAGGGCCTCAACACTCCTTCCAACACGATGTACCAAGAAGATGCTATCGTCTGCAAATAGGAGGTGGGAAATAGGTGGACCTTCATGGCCATTACAAACTACTTGTAGCACACCCGAACACTCCTTCTGAAACAATAGACTTGACAACCCTTTGGTACAGAGAAAGAACATATAAGGGCTAATTAGGTCCCCTTGTCTAATTCCCCTCCTAGGAATTACTAGAGAAGTTAAGGGCCAGTTCTTTTGGTGGCTTTTTTGGGCTTCTAGAATAAGCTGCCCCCTACCCAGCTTATTCTAGAAGCCCAACTAAAAATATTTTTTTAGAAGCCTACTAGTCAAGTCTTAATTAGTAGGCTTCTAGAAAAATAAATTTGGTTGGGCTTCTAGAATAAGCTGGGTAGGGGGCAGCTTATTCCAGCTTATTCTAGAAGCTAGCAAAAGAACTGGCCCTAAGTCTTCATTCACCCGGACAACATTCCTCACATTTGTGACATAAATCATCACTGTCTCAATCCATGA
Organism: Elymus sibiricus; assembly: GCA_039707655.1. NCBI lineage: Eukaryota > Viridiplantae > Streptophyta > Magnoliopsida > Poales > Poaceae > Elymus > Elymus sibiricus. Next base: position 372,581,992 of record CM077672.1, on the reverse strand, counting down.
AATCTGGTGGGGGATTGTTAGAAATAAATGGGCTTGGCCCATTAGCAATTTCTGAAATCTCAAAACAGCCCATGAGTAAAATGGCAAGTGGTGGTGCTAAAGTTTAGTCCCATACCGCTAGTTGAGAAAGTGTTGAACCTCTTTATATAGTGGGTTCTCTCCACCACTCTAAGCGGTGTGTTGAGGAGAGAAATAGGAGACCACACGCGAGCACACGCTCGCCTGGCCAAGCACGGGCTCGGGCCGGGGCCGGGGTCGCGCGCTCACGCGACATGCACGTGAATGGTTCGCCGAAATCCGGTTTGTTGCCTTGCAGGGCGCAGCTTCCTTTTGTCGTTTTATTTTTTGATGTCTTGGCAGACAAGTTAATTATTTCTTGTCCGGTAAGAATATGACTCAGAATCCAAGTCGGTTTGAGATCGTGATCGCGACACGATACCGCCTCTGGTCCTATTATATATACTGCTACTAGCCGTGGCCAAAGACATATCGAAAACACCTTGGGTTTTTCCTCATCTCACAACTTGCGCCACCACCATAGTCTACTCCACCCCGAAAGCCGGCATACATCGGCGTGCGGGATAGCAGCTATCTAGAACCATTCGTCCTTGCGATCCTGCACCAGGAGAGGACGAATTAGATTTTTGGGAAGCGCTCAGTGCGACTTCTCAAGTTCGTCATCACGGGTTGTCTTCCATCCAAGTCGGGCGGTGCTACTCATCGTCGTCTCCATCACCGTTAGCAACAAATCGTCGCCAACATCGTCATCAACAACGTCGCTCCAGCAGCAGCTAACAAACAGTACGTCCATCGTGATATGACCATGTCTCTATCTATAGTTGTTGTTATATGTGCAATGCTGCTGTCCATGTTTTCCTGTTCATCTAGTATACTAGATTGTTGCATGCTACTTTCTGTTCTAGTCATGAATTATTTACTGGAATTAGTCATAAACTTGCCTAATATTCCAACAACTTCAAAATAAGTGCTTAGGAGTACCACCACCAAATGTTAGGGAGAACCATGTTTTAAAGGGAAAAATTGCAATCTAGGTGGAAATTAAGGAGGTACGTACTATAAGGACACTATCATTCCGGTATTTACATTATGTTATCAACATGCAACACGAACCAGGTAGCAGGAGATCCGCCAGCAACGAATTATGGGACACATCGTAGTAAGACCACGACAGAATTGTTGGCTACCTGAGGAAATCAACACATGAGAGATGCACAAATCAAACAACCGCAATGCTATCAACATGTAATTAATAATGCAAAATTTCAAGATTTTTTTTGCAAGATTAGCAAGAGTTGCAAGATCAACGTAATGCCCGGGGATGTCCGATTACTGGGATACAACAGAGGATCGAGAGGATTGACCAGTAGCTGAGGTGTCAAAATTCCATGGGTGGGGAGGTGGCGGCACATACATCAGGGAAGAGGAGGCAGCCACCATTGCACAAGATCATGCACGCTTGATTGGGGCGTCCGGAAGGAACGAAAGAATAATTCTAAAGTATCGCCCTAATCCAAGGGTTAGATTTAGTTGGTATTCCCGCCCTTGTCTATCGAGTACCAGGGTGCCGTAAAAGAACTCAAGACGACTATATGTGAACCATTACTTTGGTTGTTGAGCGTGGTTGACATTTTCTATCTCTCTTTTGCTGAAAAATCTTCCAGTTTCGATCATTCTGCTACAAACGCCACTCGAGATAACAATTTGAGAAACACAGTGTTGCTTTCATGCTTTGGATGCTGGGTGTGGTCGACTTATTTTCCCACTCTTTTGCTGAAAAATGTTGCAGCTTCGATCAGGTTCTGCTACAATGACACTAGAGATGACAACTTGAGTAACAATGTTGTTGCTTTGGATGCTGGGGGAACTCGCCTACTCAGTTGCCGAAGCAAAAATTATGTGAAGACTTGATGTAATGTGCTTTCAAGTCGAACCTTACTCCCTCCGTGATATATCAGCACTTGTCTTTCGGCTGAGCAAAAATATGTACATCACCGTGGGGCACAACCCGTCCATGGCTAGGAGAAAGCTATACTTCCATTCCCAACGCATCTCATTTCTACGGAATCTAGCATCGTCCGCTTACATACACCCGGCTAAAGTTATCTATAGCGGCTGCACAAGAGAGAAGACGGGCCAGGCATTGATTTATCTTATGCTTGGAGTTTTGAGGTTGATCGAAGGCCCTATGTGGTTTGTGATTGTATCTACGACGCGAACAGTGGTTGGCATTGGCCACCTACTGCCTCACTATTTGTAATGTTAGTGTGCCATACGTTTATGTTAGAAAAGGACGGGGACGACTTCCGGTAGAAATGAATTCGGGCACATGTTATCTGCGGGAATTGTTTTTTCTCTCTGGTATTGCAACAACTAACTATTAGAAAAGGTATGTTTAGTTATTTTGAGTGAGCATCGACTGCATAGTATAATTTCTTCCTTCATGCCTCCGGCTCACTTCAGCTAAGAATTTGAGTTGAGGTACATGGGAGAAGCTACGGTGCCCTAAAATCAATATGGGTCCTTTATTTGTTCTAATTAATCCGATGGATAAAATCAGTTGGTAATTCAACATAGATGCTTAGGCGTACCACCACCAAATGTTAGGGAGAACCATGTTTTAAGGGGCAAAATTGCAATCTAGGTGGGAATTAAGGAGGTACATACTATAAGGACGCTATCATTCCGTTAAATAAATTATGTTATCAACATGCAACACAAACCAGCTGGCCGAAGATCCGTCAGCCAAGAATTATGGGAATCATCGTAGTAAGACCACGACACAATTGTTGGCTACCTGATGAAATCAACACATGAGAGATGCACAAATCAAACAACCGCAATGCTATCAACATGTAATTAATAATTGCAAAGTTTCAAGAAAAAAAAATGCAAGATTATCAAGAGCTGCATGATCAACGTAATGCCCGGGGATGTCCGATTACTAGGATACAACAAAGGATCGAGAGCACTAACCAGTGGCCGAGGTGTCAAAATTTCATGGATGGAGGAGGTGGCGGCACATGCAGCAGGGAAGAGGAGGCATCCGCCGTCGCACAAGAGCACGCACGCTTGATTGGGGCGTCCGGGGGGAATGAGACAATAATTCTAAAGTATCGCCCTAATTCAAAGGTTAGACTTATTTGCTATTCCCGCCCTTGTCTATTGAGTGCAGGTTGTCGTAAAAGAACTCAAGATGACTCTATGTGAACCATTACTTTGGTTGTTGAGCAAAGTTATTCGAAACACACCCTAATTTAGTAGATTAGCATCATGGTCTGGTTTTTTGTTAGTTCTATTTTGGACACGCGCATCAAACTGTACACGGTATGTTGCCTTCACCCCCTTTAATGATCTCGCACCTCTTTTCTCTATCGAAAGTGACGGTGTCGGTTGAACTCCTATGCACCCACACACACTCAGAGTTTCCTTGCCTTTGGGATTGGAGCCAGTGACAGACCATCTCAGAACCTACCAGTGCCAGGATCCTAGAAAAACCACTCTCAGGAAGGGATTGCTCTTTTTTTAGTTACTGACATCTACTAGACTACTATTTTTTTTTGTTTAGCTCTTTTTTGGGTGAGCATAGAATGCATAGTACAATTTCTTCCTTCATCATCCTCGCGAGTGCATCCAGCTCTACTTCACCTGAAAACTTCAGTCGAGGTATTGATGACAACTCTATCTGAACCACTACTCAGCGTGTTGAGTGGAGAAATATTAGTGAATCCCACTTCTAGGAAATCTAGCACAGAGCCAACGAGCTAAAGTCAACCTTGCTTTTGCATCCATCAGGCTATAGCAGATACACAAGTCATGGGCAAGCTCCAATTTGATTTAACTACAACTTTTTGTGTTGATAAACTATGAACACCTTACGTGGTTGTATCGGTGGGAGCGTAGGTTGAGATTGGGTTCACGCTTTGGCAGCGTGGCATCAACCATCCACTATTGTTCCAGTATTTATATCGTTAGCCATATCATGTGTAAAGAGTTGGTATGTAATGAAAATGTGTAGTTATTTCCTTCAACCTTTAAGTTAGAAAAACACAAGTAGGGCTTCCACTAAGAATGAATTAAAGACCCTTTTCTACACGGGAATTGCACTTGTTTCGCTGGCCAAAATCATAAAACTAGTGTGATTTTTTATCTACTGCCAACTGGACTACTAAAATTGTTTGATGTGTGTTGCAAACATGTAGAAATGGTTTAAGAGGATCAAACATTGGTATATAGAAATTATGGTGCTACCTAAATAAATTGCACTATGTTGCATACACATACTTAGTTGTTGTATGTTATTACGTGCGTGTGGCTCTAGGATGCTGGTGCACCCGAATTGCAAAAAAAGAAGTAACTGAAAAAAAGTCAAAAGATCCTGAAAATTTCTGGAAACATACATGACTAAAAGTTGTACTCGTACAAAAATTTCGCGAAGGAATGGCTTCCAGCGTATTCTGGGCGGAATAATTTTTTTTTGCGAGTAGAAATAAAACAAAATTTTAAATATATACAAGTCATTGTTCATGAAGTTTGTCCTAGGAAATTTGTTTTTTTTTGCCAGAAGTTTATCCTGCGCTAAAGTTTTTATACGGGTACAAAAGTAGGTCAACTTTGTTTCTAAAAAAGTTTCAGAATTTTTTTGACTTTTTCGTAAAAAAAATTCATTCCAGGTGCACCATGGTGTTTCCCATGTTATCACTAGCTAAATAATTGGTATAGAGAATTGCATTGAGCCCTGGAAGTTGATCAGCTACATCACATTGTTTCTTTATTAATGGAAGCCGTTTATACACATTTTTCCGGCCTCTACATTGATTGATGCACACACTTTCTGGTTATTAATTTTTTTAAATGTTGCTCAAAACCATGGTGCAGCCGCATCCACGCTAGGCGCCATGCATTCACTGACACCAACTACTGGGATTTGTGCCTGACGCGTATTTTTGCCGGGAACCGTCAACTACGTATTACCTCCGTAAACTAATATATGACGTTTTACGCACATTTTTGACGGGAATCGTCAAATACGTATTACCTCCGTAAACTAATATATGACGTTTTAGATTCTGTAAACTAATATAAGACATGTTAGATCACTACTTAGTGATCTAAAACGTCGTGTATTAGTTTACAGAGGGAGTACTATTTAACATACTAGTGTTGCTAATAAAACCTATAGCCATAGGCAATAAAATACGAACTGGTGCATCGGTACAGACAATAGTTGTCTCCTACTGTCCATGCTGACCAGGTCAGCTTACCATTTCCTATTTGATCATTACGCATGATCGCACTGGTTCTCACTGATTTTTTTAATCAAACTTGTTCTTTCCATTTTTTCGGGAAAAAAAAGTTCTTTCCTTTACCGGCCAGACACTACAACATACTAAAAACTTTGTACTATTGAGTATGTAAAACAATTTTCTTGGTGTCCTGATGATGTATTATTGTGTTTTTGTGTAATCTGACCCTGACTAAGTGTCATTTTTTTGGGGGGGTGTCAGTTAACTGACAAAATTCAATTTTTTTTCTGACAGCACATGAACACATATTTGTTGAAGAAATTCAGTCTTTTTTTTGCGGGTGAAAAAGGAAGACTATATGTGATCAGAGCATAAGCACAGGAAATAATTTTGTTTGCTATATGTGATCAACTTGTACCAGAGAGTCTCTGTGAATAATTAATAAAATGGCCGCATGCATCGTCCAGATGCAGAGGCCGGGGGTCTATCCTCCTTTTCAAAAAAAAAAAAGAAAAAAAAAAGATGATGAACAGTGATGGGCATATCCTTTATTCTCAGTTTTGGGCTTGTCTGCTGCAGTACTTAGGAGGCCATGGTCCTGAAACTCCTCTCAATTTTTTGGTCTAATGCGCGTCAAACTGCATATAGTACAGTAGGCCAAGCGGGTTCATCATCTAGCCGAGGAATGGGCAAATGTGCATCGAGAACATTACCACCCCCAGGGTGGTTCGGGAGCTATTCTCGTTTCTCAGGTGGGAGGTGAGGTTCGTTGCGGCCAAAACGTTTCAGTTTCTATCAGGTTGCAGAGCCACTTCTGGGCTGAGCTATATGCTGCTAGAATAGCAGTAGAGAGATGCCCCAAAGCATGGGGCTGCCCATTGTTCAGATAGAATTTCACCGTGTGGAGGCAGTCATCAACAAGCTGGAGGAGCTGGACAGATAGTTGTATGGCCCATCGAGCCATGATATTAAGGGGATGTGCTCCCGTACAACTGCTGATGCGTGCGCACATGTTCTAGCTTCAAGCTATGGCTGGGTGTAACGTCGGTGGGTCTGAATCCTGTGAGGGCTCGCCTCCTGAGCTGCATGCCGGAGCAACAATTATGTGAAGACTCGATGTAATATGCTCTGAAATCGCAACTTTCTCTCTCTCTGAAAAAGTAAGTACTGCACTCTAGGAATGCTCTTCCTGCAACGCAAGAAGACGTACATCAATGTGTTAAACAAGGAGTCCGAAGCTAGCGCGAAGCTAAACTCTCGTTTCCGACGTATCCCATTTCTATGAAATCTAGCATCGTACGCTTACATCTACCCAACTAAATTTGGCCATGGCAACTACACAAGAGAGACGACCAAGCATCGCGCCAACTTATGCTATGGGTACCGATGGTGTGAAGAGTGGTTCACCATCCAATGGTGTGGCATAAGCAACCTACGGCCCCACTATTTATAATGTTAGTGTGACGTACAAAGTGTTGTTATACAATGAATGACTAATTATTTTTCTCATACATTTAAGTTAGAAAAAAGGACGTATATGGTTTCTGGTAGAAATGAATAGCGCATTAATGGTTCCTCTATATGAGCGACAACACCAACACCAACGCTAATGGTTCATCTGCTGCACAGTATGTGTTCATGTCTCTTCTGTTCAAGATTATGCTTAAGTTTCTTGTTCTAGCATTTGTACTTCGTATGATCTGTTCAAATTCACAACTACAAATGCCATTTACATACTCGCTGTTAGATTGCATGACTTATTTTATCTCTATTATTATAGTCATATTTTATCTACTGTTTATGCGGATTAAATCATATGGTAAATTGCTCATATTTTCAACACTCATGGGTAGGTGTCTTTTTAAAAAATAGACAAGGTGCTCGTTTCCGGAGCAGGTCTACGCTTTGAGTGAGCGTCGGGCAGCCATTGCAGTAAGATTAGATACATTCATACATACTACTCCCTCCGTCCCAAATTACTCGACTTAGATTTTTCTAGATATAGATATATCTAACACTAAAACGTGTCTAGATACATCCGTATCTAGACAAATAATTTGGGACGGAGGTTATAGAAGCAAACGCAGTGGGGAATATATGATGCTTAGGAAGCTTCATCGCAACCAGATTTGTAGTACCAAGAGAAAAAAAAAAAATCATGAGATAGTACGTTGGTTAGGAGCTCTATATGAGCAATATATACTCCAACCATGATTAGGTTGTTCGTTTGATACACTGGAAATGGATGGATTGTTCACGGACTCTCACGCAAAGAACCCTTGGAAACATGGGAAAAATGCAGGAACATAAAAAGCACGGGAATAGGAAAGAAAGGCATGTGCAAACAGAGGAATGCAAAAACACACGAAAAGTTTCAAGGGTGATGTTTGGAAAGCAAGAATTGAACTATCACAGGAAAACTAATACTCCCTCCAATCCATATTACTTGTCGCTCAAACAGATGTATCTAGCATTGAAATATATCTAGATACATCCATTTATACGACAAGTAATATAGATCGTAGGGAGTAACATGGTTTTAAAAAATAGCCAAACAAAAGTTCATCACAGTTGGGTCCTACTTGTCGTTGTTAGTGGAGCAATCTCTAATTATTTTAAAATATTGTCTGGTACAACCGTGTGTGCAACTAGCAATGCAATATTTACCATCCATCTTCACCACACAACCATCCTTTGAGCAACTCTAGGCAGATGCCACAAAAACGCGTGCCACAAAAACAGTTTACGGCTCCCCCTAAAACGGATTTGCGGTACCCCGAGGCATCAGGCGGGTTTGCACCAAATTTTTGTGGTACGGGTTTGCAGCATCTGTTCCGCCCGATGCCGCGGGCAAATCCGTTTTAGTTGGATAGGCAAAATCATGATTTTGAACAATATAATTTTAATAGAACAACAATATAAATCAAACTTATTAATGTTTTAACATCATACGATACAATAATCCTCTCAATTACAACAATAACATATGGTCCAGAATTAAAAGAATTGTTCAAATAACATATTAATACAAATAATCAAATGAATAAAATGGGAGTCTATCTCTCATACAATCGCCACTGGTGTTCAATGAGATCATTTCGGAGCTGGTTAATAAAGATAAGTTCAAATGAATAAAATGGGAGTCTATCTCCCATACTGTTGCCACTGCTACTAATGAGATCATTGCGAAGCTGGTTGTGTGTGGCATTGTCTTCAATCTGCCGGTAGGTCTCAGGAAATGCAGTGATCTCATCTGGGTTTCTGACAGGCTTGACACGACTACCAATATTGTCATAGATGATCATGTTGTGTAGAATTACACATGCAATCATGATATTTAAGAGAGATTTCTTATCCCAGAAGCGAGCAGGGCCTCGAACAATGGTAAACCGAGCTTTCAACACACTAAATGCCCTCTCAATATCTTTTCGGCATGCTTCTTGTGCTTGAAAAGAAAAGGTTTGTTTTCTGCCTTCTAGATTACTAATTGTCTTCACAAATTTTGCCCACGAAGGATAGATACCGTGAGCAAGATAATACAATCATGTTCGTTGACGGTGTAGTTGCAAGTCGGAGCTTTTCCACTAGCTTGTTGCACAAAAAGATGTGATCTATGCAATACATTGATATCATTGAGAGACCCGGCAAACCGGAGAAGCAATGCCAAATTCACAAGTCATACGAAGCCACGGCTTGAAGCACAATAGTGGGTTTACGCTAATGGCCGGTGTACTGCCCCGCCCAAGCCTTCGGGCAGTTCTTTCATCTACAATGCATGAAATCCACACTCCCAAGCATGTCCGGCCATCCTCTTGCTTCGTTCATCGCCATCAATTTTTTTGTATCCTCCTCATTGGGAGCTCGCAGGTACTCGGGACCAAATACTCGGATAAATGTCTTGGCAAACACCCACACGCATTTGAGCGTGGTATCTTCACCAATGTGAAGATACTCATCGATGTAATCTGCCAGAATTCCACATACTATTACTCTCATTGCCGCCGATATTTTTTGGTATGCACTAAATCGAAGCAAACCGGCGGTATTCCTCCGACGAGTGAAGAAACGACAATTTTGCTCGCAAACTTCAACAGCGAACAAAAAGAGATCTACGCATTTGGTAACGCCTACGGAAGAGGTGAGCCGGACAAGTCAGTACCTCGACAAAGTAGTCGTTCATGAGCATATTGTGGCCGAGAGCTCGGTTGCGTGGAATGCAAAGATGGCCAACCATCGATCCGAGGCGCTTCTTCTCCTTGCCGCCTTTAAATTCTTGGACGAGATGCAACAAGAGGAGGTGCTCGGCATCGTCATCAAAAAGCATCTCCTCTATGTCGGAATCACCCGACTCTGATGACGAGGACAAAATCCAATCATCCATCTACGAAAATAAATTCGCAACTTTATCACAAATCGTCCGTCGACAGAAAATAAAATCGGTAGGAATGCTCTAAATATTACCTTTGGCCGGTATCAAATCCGCCGGAAGCAAAGCCGCAGTTGCCGCCGCCGCTTTCTTCCCCACCGCCGGCCGAATAGAAATCCGCAGCCGCCGCCGTCGCCCCCTGCCCGCGGCTTCGGCACGCGCGGACGACTGCGCGGCTCAATCGTGGCCGGTGCAGCCGGATCCACCCGTAACGAGCCACCCAACGAAACTACCGGCCGGATCCATGGCGACGGCGGCTGCCGCCCGCCCGTGGCAAAAATTGGCCAACCCTGAGCTCCAGTCTTAGATTTAGAGGATTTAGGGGAAGAATTTTATGGGAACTAACAAAAGTTGCTTCCAGGAAAAAATTACAGTCATCCCATAAAACTGGCTTTACGGAAAGATTTTTTTAGGGAACTGTCAGAGTTGCTCTTAGAGCTGTAGATGATGTGGTGTGAAATCTATAGCTTATATTTAACCGTTTAGTGTATGACGAGCGATGCTACACCTACAATTTGTGATTGGGAGTAGGGAGAGGAGGGGCCCACCCACCTGAAATTCAGGGGGGGGGGGGGGGGGGGGGGGGGGGGCGGGGTGGAGAATAGGTGAGGGAAAGTTACATAGAACTTTCGTACTGTAACTGTTAGTAGGTGTCGGTGTATGACTACCCCACCAACCATTCAACTTCAAACAAACAATAGTTTCTTTTTCTGTAGGACCCCCTGCTGAATCCAGTTACGACCGGTCGGTAACCCAGGACGTGGCCACCATGATCCAGGGACATGATTGAATGGTAGCTTCAATCTTTAGCATCTCTTGCAAACTCACGCAAACGGCAAACGAACGTATGTCAACAAAATAATCAACGTTTATTTTCTCTACTTATGCAAACAATTGCATTCACATCACGTGCTCCAATTAATAATTAACACTCCTTGACAGCAAAAATTTGACACATTGCAGACAATATATAGTTTGGTACCGGAATTAGGCTGGTCGTAATGGGAGTATCATAGGTAGTATCGTGCATGCCAACTAGATAATTTTGATGAGGTGGCATAGAATTAAATGAAGAAAGAGAGGGTTGAGTATCATATCATGATACCGTATCATATTAAATGTTGTGCTACTATGTGTCATGCATGGCAATAAATGAAGTCATCTATGATACTAACATATGATACTATGCACTACGAATTTAGTATCACACAGTAGTATCATATGCATGATACTAGTATATGATACTCCCCACTACGACCAGCCTTAGAATCGTTGTAACCACGGCTTTCACCACAGCTTGCTTCGTTGGCTATGGCATCCATGCCATCTTTACTGTTCTTACTTAATCTTCTTGGATGGCCTTCTTATCCGCCTCTACCTCCGCAGCCTTCTCCTCCGTGTTGTCATTGGTCTTCTCGTTATCTTCCTCAGATGATGCCTTCTCGACCTTCTCTTTCTCGGCTTCGGCCTTCCACCTTGCCTTGGCTTTACCTTCTTTCTATGCTCATTGTTCTTGGTCTTCTTATTGTTTATCTCCTTGCTTTCATCCTTCTTCTTCTCGAGCTCACCAATCAGCGGTTCAGGCAAGCATTTGCATCACGGTCTGTCCGCCTAGACACCATCTGCCGGGGCGATCTACCCCTCCTCCAACAACTCATTGATGGTGTTGAATAGCGGGTGCGCTTCAATTTGGAGGTAGTTCATGGCGAGTGTCTTGAACGCCTCAAACTTGAGGTACGACATCTCAATGTGCATGTCCATCCGTCCCCGACGGATCAGTGCCGGGTCAAGCTCGCCGACATAATTTGTGATGAACATGATGATCCGCTCACCGCTATGCGCTGACCAAAGGCCATCGATAAAATTGAGTAGGCCAGACAAAGTCAACCTATTGGGATTTACATAATCATGGGCATCCTCTGCCCGTGGTTGTCGACGTTGACGTCGACCTTTTGTGGCACGGTTACCGGTGAGGTCGAGGGAGCAGTCGATGTCCTCGATGACGATAATTGACTTGCCGGTGGTCTCGATGAAGACCTTGCGGAGGTCACTGTTGGTGCTTAGGGTGGTGAGCTCGATGTCGTAGATGTCGTAGTTGAGGTAGTTGGCCATGGCGGCGATCATGGTGGACTTGCCAGTGCCGGGAGGACCGTACAGGAGGTAGCCTCGCTTCCATGCCTTGCCAATGCGGTGGTAGTAGTCCTTGCTGTTGCGGAAGTCATCGAGGTCGTCCATGATCATCTGCTTCTTAGCGGGGTCCATGGCTAGGGTTTGGAAGGTGGTTGGGTGGTTGAAGTCGATGTAGCTCCACACCTCCCTAGACGAGGAGCTGCACGCAACATGCATGGTTAGCTCAAACAAATTAATTATAAAAAAATAATCAGGCCTGACAGAATTTTTTGGGAATTTTCAGAAATTTTTGGATTTTGATCTACCCAAAATCACTGGTTTTGTTTTACAAATTTGACCTAATTAAATTTTATTCGGATCAAGTTTGAACCTGGCCCGAAATTTTGATGTTGCAAATATTTCGGTACTGACTAAAATTGTATGGTGTACTATAGCAAATTGCGTAGTGCGTACTAGTAGCTGACGCCCTCCTTGTTGGAGTAGAGCCTGCGACGGCGGTTGAGGAAGGTGAGCTCCTGGCCAGCGCAGCGGACGTGCGGCAGGTACTCATCGACGACTAGCTTCCGGTGGCGCTCATGGAAGGTGAGGCGGCAGCAACCCCGGGCGCCCTGCTGCTGCTGCTGGTTCGGAGCCACGGCCGACCACCACATGGTGACGCCCTGGAACTCGTCGGCAACCTCCTGGCCCTGGCGGAGGCTGAGCACGAAGCTGTGGCCCTCGGTGACGCCCTCGGCCCAGAGCTCCCGGGCCTCCCGCGAGCACGCCGCGCTCAGAGCACCTCCGCGTAGGCGTCGCTCGACTTGGCCCTTCCCCGAGACTCGAAGTAGTAGCTGTCGTCGGAGTTGTCGGCTGTGATGTCGATGGTGACGAAGGGGTCGAGGAACGGGAGGAGCCGGCGGAGGGGGCGGCGGAGGTGCTGGTTGAAGTAGGTCCTGAGGACGCCGATGGGCGCGCACGCCGCCACCACCGGCGCCACGTAGAACCATGCCGACGTCCGGAGGTGCTCCAGCAATCCTCCTCCCATCATCTTCACCTCGTAACCTTGCTCGCCGGCTGGCCCTGTCGATCGATCGGTTGACGTACACGCACCTACGACGGTGCCTATATATATCATGGAGTTGGACATCGACACGATGGATGGAGGGCATGGACACGACCAGCATAAACACACGCCGATCCAGACGTCACTACCGGAATAAGCTCAGTTGCCGACGGCATTTTGTCGGGGCCGTCGGCATAGACGGACATATGCCGACGGCCTGTGGAAAGCCGTCGACATAGAAAAGCCGTCGGCACAAACAGATATATGCCGACGGCAACCGTAGGCATGCAAAGGCCGTCGGCATATACCGAGCTGTGCCGACGGCCTCCGTCGGCATAGCCAAGCTGTCGGCATATAAGCGGCCCAGCCGACCCCACCTGCAACGGCCGGCTGACGCCGTCGGAGGTATGCCGACGGCACTGACGGAGGCCATCGGCATAGTTGGAGCTGCCACGTGAGAGCGCTATGCCGATGGCACAGCCGTCGGCATATCTTTGAACCTATGCCGACGGCTTTGCCGTAGGCATAGCCTTCGGCCAGGAACCACCAGGATCTGCCACGTGGCAGTACTAGTGAATAGATTTTAGATGTTTTTTTATTTTAATTTATTTTCTTTTTTTAGGTTAAAATTTGATTAATTAAAATCCGACTTATCTAAACTTAAACATACACAAATTATTTATAGATTTGGGCTAGAATTTTTCATAGATTATGAATATCCAGTTTGTTTTTGTTTTTGAGTATGTAATAACTGTGACCTCATGTACTTTTGCATATAGGTCCTTATACTTTGTTAAAATCACAAGTAATTGATACTTGCATCGATTTTGACAAATTTAATATGGTTTGTTATCAGAATCTTGAAAAGATTCTGTTGCTGTACTATGTTTTCAAATTTGAACAAACTTAAATCATGTTTGCTTCAGATTTACAGAAAACACCCTTTTGTTTTGACTATTTTGTATATTTTTCATTCCTTGGCCAAACGAGACAAATTTTATATCTACATCCATCAGATTGTTTCTGGAAGTGCGGTGTCAGGTGCAAACACCCGACACGTGGCTCCGGAGTGTGACCCCCTTCACGGACGGCACTTGGAGGGGGGAAATGGCCGCGTCGGGCGGACACGGAGGGGATCCTGTGGTGGGTTGGGCCCAATCCTTGTTCCAGAGTGTTTCCATGGGATGACCTATCACAACTAGGTGGAGAAGTCCATTGGTGAAAGGCCGTCCGACGAAAGTCAAAGGCGTATATCTACGGGCCAACTGGTCCAGGGTTAGGCCTGCCGGGGGGATTGGGGGGGGGTAGCAATGCCACCAGAGCATCGCGACGGGTCCTCACACATGTCTTAACGTGCGGTGGCATGTCTGAAGAGTCAATACGCGTCTCCGTAGTGTGGCCCCCCTCACGGACGGCGATGACATCGGAGTGACGTACGTCCTGCGGTTTTGGTGCTGCGTGAATATTCCTGAACACCCGGAGAGTGATAAAATCATTAGTTTTTTACACGGTGCAGACACATGTGATATAGGACGTGCGGTATTTTTTCATATTTTTTTGACATTTAGAAGTATGTGCAAAAATTCCCCGCTACGGATTGTCCTTCGCATGTCTACGGGTGTGGTCGGGGGCCTTCGTGGGGTAGCTATGCCACAGAATCTTGTGCTGGGCCCTCATACATGTTTGGAAGTGCGGTGGCAGGTGCAAACACCCGGCACGCGACTCCGGAGTGTGACCCCCTTCACGGACGGCGCTGCCGCTGGCACTTGGAGGGGGGAAACGGCCTCGTCGGGCCGACACGGAGGGGATCCTGTGGTGGGTTGGGCCCAGTCCTTGTTACGGAGTGTTTCCATGGGCTGACCTATCACAACCAGCTGGAGAAGTCCATTGGTCAAAGGCCGTCCGGCGAAAGTCAAAGGCGTAGATCTACGGGTCAACTGGTCCAGGGTTAGGCCTGCCGGGGGGATTGGGGGGGGGGTAGCAATGCCACCAGAGCATCGCGACGGGTCGTCACACATGTCTTAACGTGCGGTGGCATGTCTGAAGAGTCAATACGCGTCTCCGTAGTGTGCCCCCCCTCACGGACGGCGATGACACCGGAGTGACGTCCTGCGGTTTTGGTGATGCAAAATATTCCTGAACACCCGGAGAGTGATAAAATCATGAGTTTTTTACATGGTGCAGACACATGTGATATAGGATGTGTGGTATTTTTTTCATAATTTTTTGACATTTAGAAGTATGTGCAAAAATCCCCAGCTACGGATTGTTCTTCGCATGTCTACGGGTGTGGTCGGGGGCCTTCGTGGGGTAGCTATGCCACAGAATCTTGCGCTGGGCCCTTATACATGTCTGGAAGTGCGGTGGCAGGTGCAAACACCCAGCACGCGGCTCCGAAGTGTGACCCCCATCACGGACGGCGCTGCCGCCGGCACTTGGAGTGGGGGAAACGGCCGCGTCGGGCCGACACAGAGGGGATCATGTGGTGGGTTGGGCCCAATCCTTGTTCCGGAGTGTTTCCATGGGATGACCTATCACAACCAGGTGGAGAAGTCCATTGGTCAAAGGCCGTCCGGTGAAAGTCAAAGGCGTAGATCTACGGGCCAACTGGTCCAGGGTTAGGCCTACCGGGGGGATTGGGGGGTAGCAATGCCACAAGAGCATCGTGACGGGTCCACACACATGTCTTAACATGTGGTGGCATGTCTGAACAGTCAATACGCGTCTCCGTAGTGTGGCCCCCCTCACGGACGGCGATGACACCGGAGTGACGTCCTGCGGTTTTGGTGCTGCGTGAATATTCCTGAACACCCGGAGGGTGATAAAATCATGAGTTTTTTACACGTGCAGACACATGTGATATATGATGTGTGTTATTTTTTTCATAATTTTTTGACATTTAGAAGTATGTGCAAAAATCCCCCGCTACAGATTGTTCTTCGCATGTCTACGGGTGTGGTCGGGGGGCCTTCGTGGGGTAGCTATGCCACATAATCTTGCGCCGGGCCCTCATACATGTCTAGAAGTGCGGTGGCAGGTGCAAATACCCGGCATGCGGCTCCGGAGTGTGACCCCCTTCACGGACGGCGCTGCCGCCGGCACTTGGAGGGGGGAAACGACCGCGTCGGGCCGACACGGAGGGGATCCTGTGGTGGGTTGGGCCCAGTCCTTGTTCCGGAGTGTTTCCATGGGCTGACCTATCACAACTAGGTGGAGAAGTCCATTGGTCAAAGGCCGTCCAGCGAAAGTCAAAGGTGTAGATCTACGGGTTAACTGGTCTAGTGTTAGGCGTGTCAGGGGGATTGGGGGGGGGGTAGCAATGCCACCAGAGCATCGCGACGGGTCCTCACACATGTCTTAACGTGCGGTGGCATGTCTGAAGAGTCAATACGCGTCTCCGTAGTGTGGCCCCCCTCACGGACGGCGATGACACCGGAGTGACGTCCTGCGGTTTTGGTGTTGCGTGAATATTCCTGAACACCCGGAGGGTGATAAAATCATGAGTTTTTTACACGGTGCAGACACATGTGATATAGGATGTGTGGTATTTTTTTCATAATTTTTTAACATTTAGAAGTATGTGCAAAAATCCCCAGCTACGAATTGTCCTTCGCATGTCTACGGGTGTGGTCGGGGGCCTTCGTGGGGTAGCTATGCCACAGAATCTTGCGCTGGGCCCTCATACATGTTTGGAAGTGCGGTGGCAGGTGCAAACACCCGGCACACGGCTCCGGAGTGTCACCCCTGATACGTCTCCAACGTATCTATAATTTTTGATTGTTCCATGCTATTATAGTATCAATCTTGGATGTTTTATATGCAATTATATGCCATTATATATCATTTTTTGGGACTAACCTTTTAACCCAGTGCCCAGTGCCAGTTGCTGTTTTCTGCTTGTTTTTGCCTTTTCAGAAAATCATTATCAAAAAGTGTCCAAACGAGAAAAAAAAATTGGATTAATTTTTTCTGGACCAGAAGAGACCCAGGAAGCTTCGGGAGAAGACCAGAAGAGCCACGAGGAGGCGGCAAGCCTGGAGGGCATGCCCTAGGGGGGTGGCCGCGCCCCCCAGGCTTGTGGGCCCCTCGTGGCACATCTTGACCTAATTCCTTCGCTATAAATTCACAAATATTTCAAACCAATAGAGGGACAAAAGAGAAAACCTTTCCACCGCCGCAAGCCTCTGTTCTTCCGCGATCCCATCTGGAGGCCTTTTCCGGTACTCTGCCGGAGGGGGAATCGATCACGGAAGCCTTCTACATCAACCTTGCTGCCCTTTCGATGATGTGTGAGTAGTTTACCGCAGACTTACGGGTCCATAGCTAGTAGCTAGATGGCTTCTTCTCTCTCTTTGATCTTCAATACCGTGTTCTCCTCGATGTTCTTAGAGTTCTATCCGATGCAATCTTCTTTTGTGGTGTGTTTGTTGGGATCCGATGAATTGTGAGTTTATGATCAGATTATTCATGAGAAATATTTGAGTCTTCTCTGAACTCTTTTATGCATGATTATTATAGCTTTGTATTTCTCTCCGATCTATCGATTTGGTTTGGCCTACTAGATTGATTTATCTTGCAATGGGAGAGGTGCTTTGTGATGGGTTCAATCTTGCGGTGCTCAATCCCAGTGACAGTAGGGGATATGACACGTATTTGTATTGTTGCCATTAAGGATAAAAATATGGGGTTTAATCATATTGCTTGACTCTGTTTCATACTTAATACCCTAGATGCATGTTGGATAGCGGTCGATGGGTGGAGTAATAGTAGTAGATGCAGGCAGGAGTCGGTCTACTTGTCTCGGACGCGATGCCTATATACATGACCATTGCCATGAATCCGTCATAATTATTTGCTTTTCTATCAATTGCCCAACAGTAATTTGTTTACCCACCGTATGCTATGTGTTCGAGAGAGAAGCCTCCGTGAAAACTATGGCCCCCGGTCTACTTTATCATATATTAAAAACCTAAAAATACCTTGCTGCAATTTATTTAATTTTATTTTAATTAGTAATTTAGTTTATCTATTTATCTCTATAAGATTTAATCCTTGCAAATAACCGCTAAGAGGATTGACAACCCTCTTATTTGCGTTGGGTGCAAGTGTTTGCTCCTTTGTGTGCAGGTGCGCTTAGCGGAATTTTGCTTGGTTCTCCTACTGGATTGATAACCTTGGTTCTTAACTGAGGGAAATACTTATCTCTACTGTACTGTATCATCCTCTCCTCTTCGGGGAAATACCAACGTAGACTACAAGTAGCAACCTCCTTCACGGACGGCGCTGCCGCCGGCACTTGGAGGGGGGAAACGGCCGCGTCGGGCTGACACGGAGGGGATCCTGTGGTGGGTTGGGCCCAGTCCTTGTTCTGGAGTGTTTCCATGGGCTGACCTATCACAAGCAGGTGGAGAAGTCCATTGGTCAAAGGCCGTTCGACAAAAGTCAAAGGCGTAGATGTACGGGTCAACTGGTCCAGGGTTAGGCCTGCCGGGGGGATTGGGGGGGGGGGGGTTGCAATGCCACCAGAGCATCGCGATGGGTCCTCACACATGTCTTAACGTGTGGTGGCATGACTGAAGAGTCAATATGCGTCTCCGTAGTGTGGCCCCCCTCACGGACGGCGATGACACCGGAGTGACGTCCTGCGGTTTTGGTGCTGCGTGAATATTCCTGAACACCCGGAGGGTGATAAAGTCATGAGTTTTTCACACGGTGCAGACACATGTGATATAGGATGTGTGGTATTTTTTCATAATTTTTTGACATGTACAAGTATGTGCAAAAATCCCCCGCTACGGATTGTTCTTCGCATGTCTACGGTCGTGGTCGGGGGCCTTCGTGGGGTAGCTATGCCACAGAATCTTGCGCTGGGCCCTCATACATGTCTGGAAGTGCGGTGGCAGGTGCAAATACCCGGCATGCGGCTCCGGAGTGTGACCCCCTTCACGGACGGTGCTGCCGCCGGCACTTGGAGGGGGGAAACGGCCGCGTCGGGCCGACACGGAGGTGATCCTGTGGTGGGTTGAGCCCAGTCCTTGTTCCGGAGTGTTCCCATGGGCTGACCTATCAGAACCAGGTGGAGGAGTCCATTGGTCAAAGCAGGTCCGGCGAAAGTCAAAGGCGTACATCTACGGGCCAACTGGTCGAGGGTTAGCCCTGCTGGGAGGATTGGGGGGGGGGGGGGGGGTAGCAATGCCACCAGAGCATCGCGACGGGTCCTAACACATGTCTTCGGAGGGTAGGAAGGATAGGGGATATTTAACAAATTGCTAGGAGATTTAAAAAATAAATAAAGTTTGTGTTTATTAAAAAAATTGAAATAAAAAATGAAAAATATATATATATGCCTACGGCTTAGCCGTCGGCATATGTCGGCCGTCGACACAGATCACCTTATCGACTCGCCGTATCCCCCCTCCAGTCATTCCAGCCCCTTCCCCGACCCCCCTGATCCACCCGCGCCGCCGCTAGTCGCCGTTGCCGTCTCCGCCCTCGCCGCCCGGATCAGCCCGCACCGCCGCCACCCCGGCCGTCCGCACCGCCGACCTAGCCGTGCCGGGCTCGCCTCCGTCCTCGCGCGCCCGGATCTGCCCGCGCCGCTGCCCTAGCCCGGCCGTCCGCACCGCCGCCGCCACCCCGGCCGTCCACACCGCCGCCCCGCCTCAACCCCTGCCCGCCCTGCGTCGACCCCGTCCCGGCCTCTCCGATCCCGGCTTGTCCTGCCTCGACCCCGCCCCAGCCTCCCTGACCCCGCCTGGCCGTAGCTCCGGCCAGCCCGCGCCCCTGCCCGGCCCTCCTCTGCTGCTGCTCCAGCCGGCCTCCTCTGCCACCGCCTCGGCCACCGTCCGCCCTGCCCCGCCTTCCGCCATCCTGTAACACCCCTATGTAATGAGCTACAGTGATCCACTATATTAATGCCAAGTCATCTGAAATTTGCAATGATAATCAATGTGGATTAATATCTCATTTCAAATTCTGCCACTGAATTCAAATTCAAATGCAAGTGAAATTTGAAGTTGCTTAAAAGTTGCTGGAAAAATGTTCATCATTTAGCAAATAATCCAAAACAAATTGTTGTTCAGGAAAACAACATCATCAAGTTGCTAAGATAAGCATTAGCATTTAATCCAGTGCAACTCCAGCAATTATAAGTGCATATCCAATTATGAAAAATCCATTTGGATTCCTCTGCCTCCCAAAATAATTTTGGCATTGTCTAATAATGCAAAGAAATTAATGGGCGAAGTTCCACATTTTTCTTAGCTCATTTGGATGCCCCAAATAATCCTTTTTTCCTCTCTGTTAATAAATAAACTGCAAAACGGAAAAGGAAAAGGGGGAGTTGGGCCTTACCTGTTACTGGGCCGAGTCAGCCCAGCCCACCTCACTGTTCGTCCTCAACTGCTCCCGCCTCCCTGTCGTCTCCCCCGCATCCGGCGCGTACGGCGGCCGTCCACCGCTCACCACGGCACCGGAGCAGGTGGGGCGAGGAGATAAGGCAGCCCCCGTCCATCTCCCCGGGCCGCCCTCGCCATTCCTCTCCCCACCTTCCCTCACGCGCTCGGCTCTCCTTCCCCTCTCTGTCCCGAACGCCGCCGCGCGGCTCCACCACGGCGGCCACCGTGGCCCCTCTCGCCTCCTCGACCCGCTCAACCGCATCGCCGCCGTCCCCACTTCGTCCCCGACCCTCAAGTGGAGCCGGAGGGCCCTGCAGCGCCGAATCCCCCTTCGTCCCCATCTCTAGCTGCCACGGCTACTCCGGCGACCTCCGTCGTCTGCTGCTGCTACTAATCCAGCGAGGGCTTTTCTTAGCCGCACGGTGAGCCTCATCTCTCCCTCTCCCTTCTCCCCAAGCCGCCGCGTGCTTCGCCTGAGCTAGCTCGCCGCCGTTGCTGAGCTTTGTCTCCGCCGGCGAGCTCACTGCCGTCGCTCTCGTACACCTCACGCCGTGCTAGCGCCACCACCGAGCTCCTGGAGGTCCCGCGCATCGCCTGCGAGCGCTAAATCGACTCGGGCGAGCTCATATGCTCGAGCCCGAGTACGGCCGTCTCTGTCCGCCGCCCGACGCCATTGTCCTGCTCCTTGCCAACCTCCTCTGCCCATTTCGACGCCATAGATCCATGCGAGATCGAGTAGCCGTTCGAACGCAAGTGGAATCACGCGATTTGGTGCCCCGTAGCTCAATCCTGAGCTACTCCGGCGAGAACGCCGCCGCGGGGGCTCGCCGGAGCCTTTTCCGGCGACGCGTCGACGTGGCACCCAGTGGGGCCCGCCCAGTGAGGCTGCCAGTGGGCCCCGTGAGCGCGTTTGACACCGTTGACCACGGTCAACGCGGGTTACTATTCACCTTAAGCCACTAACGTGTGGGCCCGGATGGTTAATTAACTGCTAACGACTAATTAGTTAATTTGGTTAGTTAGATAAGTCACTGACAGGCTGAGCCCACCAGTTAAATTAACTCTGTTAGTTTAAAATTAATCCTGTTTAACGCACTAACGCTGACAGGTGGGTCCCACCTGCCTGTTTGACCAGTCAGCTGGTCAGCCGACCGCTGACGTCATGCCTGCGTCACCCTGACTTCATATTCCATTTCTGGAATATCTGTTGATTTAAATAATTTCAGAAATAGTTTAAAACTTTGAAAAATCATAGAAAATTAACCGTAGCTAGGATCGAAAAACTTTCTACATGAAAGTTGCTCAGAACGACGATACGAATCCGAATATGCCCTCCGCTTATCTGTCACATGCCCACAACCATGCAAACATGGATCCGTCCCACCCGGTTCAATATACCGAAGTCAGCCTAAATGCCCCGCCTCGTCTGCGACATATAGCACTGCATTAGGTCACCACTAACATTGCATACTGCCATACCATGCATCTGTGTTGCATTATTTGCCTGTATTTATTGTTTCTTCCCCCTCTTCTTCTTCGATAGCCCCCGAGACCGACGCAACCCAGGAGACCGACGACACCACTGACGATCCCTCTTTTGCCGCAGAGCTTCCAGGCAAGCAACCCCCCCTTGACGCATGCCTATATCACCTATTCCTTCTCCCTCCTGCTTGCATTAGAATTTGCTGCTGCTATTGTTTTATCCTATTCTGATGCATAGCCGGTTCTTGTAACTGTTATTGATACCTGCCTGTTATCCAAAATGCTTAGAATAGGTTGGATGGTAGTGAACCATCTGTGGCCCCTTTTCCTTGCTGTAGTTGCCCCGCTGTAGTACCTGTGCCCCGATCGATGTGATCGTCGGGCTGAGACCAGCATATTACCACACACCCCTAGTTGCTCGACGCTACAGAGCTAACATCGAGTGCCGAGGGTGATACCTCTTTTCTCACTCCCGATAATGCCTCTGTAGTAAAGCTATTCAGTTGTGGGTTACCGAGGGTGATTCCTCTTCCCCACCTCCGATGAAGCTTTGTCGGTAACCCCGCAAGTGTGAATACCATCGAGGGTGATTCCTCCGGGTTCACCTTGTCGGTTACATCTAGTGGGAATCCAACGAGGGTGATTCCTCGGGTTCCTGCTTGATGTTATGGACACACGGTTACTTGCACTTTATTACTGATGTTACTGGATAAAGACGGGTCGGCCCCGAGGGGTACCCGCGAGAGATATGTTGTCGGGTTGACCACGAGGGTGCCCGAGAGATGAATATCTGGCACGGCCGGGCATTCTTAGCCCTTGCCGTAAGTCCACGAGACAGGGCGACGGGGTCACAGGATCGTGAGTCTCTGCTCGTTTCCGCGCGCTCCTAATGCACTAAGGGTTAGGATATGTAATCTGAGTAGGCCTCTGGCCTTTTCGCGCTAACCAGCACATGGGAATAATATGGGTACTCGGCGTCGTGGTATCAGCCGAAGTTCTTCAGATGTCAGCAGTTGAGCGGCGCGCGCCGGGTTGGTCTGGTAAAGCCTGCGCTTGTATTAAGGGGGCTAGGACTGCTCACCGGCCGCGTTCGCAATGCGCAGGAGTGCAAAGGGCGATGGGCCCAAGACACCTGAGTGCTTAGGATGTAGACCGGCGTGCTGGCCTCTCTGTTGAGCCTAGGTAGGGCTACGACGTGTCGATAGTCCGAGGCCGGGCATCGACTGAGCAAGTGTGTCCGGCCAGAGTCATCGAACGTGTTGGGTAAGTTGGTGCACCCCTGCAGGGAAGTATATCTATTCGAATAGCCGTGTCCACGGTAACAGGACGCTCGGAAAATATCCCGATCTTCTACAACTAGAAATGGGATGAATATATTGGCTCCGGGATCGCTTTCTCACAGGGAGTCAAGGAAGGATCTCTGGGCGTGGTTACTTGTACTTGATGCTACTACTATATTATAGCACTAATCTACACTCTTCTAATGCTGCAAGACCCTGAAGATGCTAGTCTTCGATAGGCTAGGCTTTTCCCTTCTATTCTGGCATTTCTGCAAACCAGTCCACATAAACAGCCTTCCTTTGATAATGTTGCATATTTTAGAATAGATCTGATGTCAGTCTCGTCTGAGTACTTTGGATGAGTACTCACGGTTGCTTTGTTTTCCTTTTTCCCCATACCCAATACTTGAGACCAGATGACGGAGCCCCGGAGCCAGCTGCCCAGCAGCCGATGACGACTTCTACCACTACTACCCCTCCGGATACTACTACTACGAGGAGCCCTCCGACGACTAGGAGTAGTTAGGAGGCACCCAGGCAGGAGGCCTGCGCCTTTCGATCCAGTGTTTTATTTTGCCCCGCCTTCTTGAAGGCCTATCTGTTTAACTTTGTGTCTGTACTCAGATACCTGATGCTTCCGCTGATGCTTGTGTGACATCGAGCTTATGTATTCGAGCCCTCGAGGCCCCTGCCTTGTAATATAAAGCTTGAATTATTTTATTTTGTGTTTAGAGTTGTGTTGTGATATCTTCAAGTGAGTCCTTAGGCTTGATCGTGTACACTTGCATGTATGATTAGTACACGATTAAGCCGGGGACGTCACACATCCCCTGCCTCCTCCCGGCCGCCACCCACCGTGAGCTCCTCTCCTTCTCATCTCACCATCTCTTCATTTTAGATGGATGGATTAATGTATGTTAGCTAGATGTTTTTTCGATGGATGGATGAATCACGGATGTTGAATGAATTGATATGTTGGCTACAATTTTTTTTATTTTTTGTTGAATGGATTGATATGTTGGAGGGATTGACTTGTTCTAGTGTTAGAGGGATTGAGATGTTGGATGTTGGATGGATGGATAGATTGATATGATGTAATGCTGGTTAGATACTCGATATGATATATAGATAGATGTTTTGTGAAGTAGATAGATAGACGGATGTTAAAATTTGTATCATGGTTAGTGGTTACTTCATCATGATGATCTTGCTAAAAAATTGAAGACAAAATTTTGACACTTGACTGAGATGTGATGATCTAAGTTGTTCTTTCGGTAGAATTTGCAGGCTTTGTGGTGTCGCATTTCCTCGGAGTGACCGTCGTCCGGAGCATTGGTCCCTGAGCATCCCTCTGCTGTTCGACTACTTCCTCTACAGCCGAGGGTGAGGTACAAATCCATCTCCTCCTCCATTTTTTTCATGTCACTAGATTTCATTTTCACGTCAAGTCGCGTAACCTAGGCGTCTCCCGTCCGGAAGGGTTGCATCGATAAATATGCATTCAATTGCATATTTATCACCACAACTCTTTCAGATTGTCCAGCGTTTTCCACAGACAGTCCGAGGATGTGTAGATTGGGTACGTTTTCCATGTTGTACCCCGTTCCGAGACATGATTTTGGCGGCGCCTCCCCGTTGTTCTCCGGATGCACATTCTCTTGGCTTTTTGCCGAGACGTGTATCTGGAGAACAGCGGGGAGGTGCTGCCGAAATTTTGTCTCGGAACGGGGTACAACTTGGAGAACGTACTCAATCTACACATCCTCGGGTGGGATTAGGACCCATCTTTACCTATTAGAGATGTAGGTGGATTCAATGCCGTTTCTCGTCAACCCGGTAGAAAATAAAACATTGATGTGTTTAATTGTAATGAATCTTAATTTTGTTGTGTGACTCCCAATAAAGCAGAGGATGGCAGATAATCAGTGGATGTACAATGGTTTTTTTCGTCAGAATCGAGTAACAACAGAGTGGGCCGAGAAAACCGATGTGTTTTTGAAGGAGATATTCCGTAGTCCAATTACAATTGTCCCAGAATGCCCCTGTGCAAAATGTAAGAGACATATCCGTAGAGATAAGTCCGAGATGACTTTGCACCTTCGCACAAATGGATTTATGCCAAACTTTTGTATGCCGATAAACTTTGCCCAGCGGGACCGTGGTAGAGAGGAGGTGATGCGACAACGCATTGATGGTCATGAGGACGATGGGGTTAGAAACATGCTAGATGATGTCTGTGCTGCACAGACGACACATGCGACTGATACGTCTCCGTCGTATCTATAATTTTTGATTGTTTCATGCCAATATCCTACAATTTCCACATAGTTTTGGCAACATTTTATATTATTTTTGGGACTAACCTATTGATCCAGTGCCCAGTGCCAGTTCCTGTTTTTCTGCTTGTTTTTGTTTCACAAAAAATCAATATCAAATGAAGTCCAAATGCAATAAAATTTTACGAAGAATTATTTTGGAATATATGTGATTTTTGGGAGGTGGAATCAACGCAAGACGGTGCTCGTGGGCCCCACGAGGCACCAGGGCACGCCTGGGGGGGCCAGGAGCACCGTGGTGCCTCGCGAGTCCCTCGATGGTCGTTTGGTGCTCTACTTCGGGCGCAAGGAAGCTAATATCCAGAAAAAAATCGTGTTCAAATTTCAGCCCAATCGGATTTCACACCAACTCTCTCCCCCTCTATGCAGTGGTGTAACACCTCTTCTCCCCGCTGTAATATCTACTTAAACATGGTGCTCAGTGCTATATATTATTTCCCAATGATGTATGGCTATCCTATGATGTTTGAGTAGATTCGTTTTATCCTATGGGTTGATTGATGATCGTGATTGGTTTGAGTTGTATGTTTTATTTTGGTGCTGTCCTATGGTGCCCTCCGTGTCGCGCAAGCGTGAGGGATTCCCGCTGTAGGGTGTTGCAATACGTTCATAATTCTCTTATAGTGGGTGGCGTGAGTGACTGGAACACATACCCGAGTAAGGGGGTTGTTGCGTATGGGAGTAAAGAGGACTTGATACTTAATGCTATGGTTGGGTTTTACCTTAATGATCTTTGGTAGTTGCGGATGCTTGCTAGAGTTCCAATCATAAGTCTATATGATCCAAGTACGGAAAATATGTTAGCTCATGCCTCTCCCTCATATAAAATTGCAACAATGATCACCGGTCTAATTATCGATTGCCTAGGGACAAATAACTTTCTTGTGTTACAAAAGCTTTCTACTAAACAACTAACTTTTATTATCTTGCAAATTACTCGTAGTTTTATTCTTACAAAGTACTTCTAGTTTTATTATTGCAAACCTATCCTATCACCTACAAAATAGTTTCATACTTGTTCTAGGTAAATCGAACGTTAAGTGCGCGTAGAGGTGTATCGGTGGTCGATAGAACTTGAAGGGAATATTAATTCTACCTTTAGCTCCTCGTTGGGTTCGACACTCTTATTTATCAAAAAAGCTACAATTGATCCCCTATACTTGTGGGTTATCAGCGACATCACCTTCAGAGAATGAACCGAAGGAGCCGGAGGCAACTGCAAAGGCCTTCCTGGAAATCTTGGCCTCGTCAAAGAAACCTCTTCATGAGGGTTCCAAGCTCTCTCAGTTGGATGCCATCTCGCAACTGATGGCAGTCAAGGCCGAGTATGGATGTAGCCGAGGTTGTTTCGAAGCATTTCTGGGAGTATGGGCTAACAGCCTCCCTGAGGGTCATAAACTGCCGAAAAGCATGTACGGTACGAAGAAAATCATGAAGGTGCTCTCTATGGATTATGAGAAAATACATGTTTGTCCAAAGAATTGCCTTTTGTTTAGGCACGAGTATGCGGCTGACAAGTACTGTAGGAAGTGCGGTTCTTCTTGGTATCTTGAGGTGGTCGATGAGGATGGTCAGAAGAAGTAGCTAGCCATCCCTGCAAAGGTTTTCGGTATCTCCATTTCATAGAAAGACTGCAATGCCTTTTCATCACTGAGGAGTCTGCCAGAATGATGAAGTGGCACAAGGTTGGGAAAAGGTACCATCCAGAAAAAATCGTACATCCTTCGGAAGGTGAAGCATGGAAGTCATTCGATACAGAATACCCTGAGGAAGCAGCCGAGGCTGGGAATGTCAGAATTGCTATATCAGGTGATGGGTTCAATCCATATGGTATGTCGTCTAATCCATACAGCTGCTGGCCCATGTTTGTTATTCCGCTCAATCTCTCTCCTGGCGCAATAATGCAACGCAAGACCATGTTCCTATCGCTGATAATTTCGGGGCCTGAATATCCGGGGAAGAATTTGAGTGTGTTTATGCAACCGCTGGTGGATGATTTGCACCATTCTTGGTACTTCCCGAGGTTGACATACGACCATCATCTGCAAAGGAATTTCTTGATGAAAGTTTGGTTGCAGTATTGCATGCATGACTTTCCCGGCTATGCCTTATTCTGCGGATGGTGTACAAGTGGGAAGATGCCATGCCCTGTGTGCATGCAGGCTCTGCGTTTCATTTGGTTGAAGAAGGGTGGCAAGTATGTTGCCTTTGATCTGCATCGACAATTCCTCCCTCCAGACCATCCAGACAGGGAAGATAAGAAAAACTTCACAAAAGGCCTAGTTGTCCATGAAGTAAATGAGATTCCAACGTTTTCGGGTGTGGATGTTCTTGCTCAGCTGAAAGCTCTTAAGACTAAAGGCGAAGGCAAAGGCAAAGCAAAAAGCAAAGCCAGAGGCGAAGGCGAGGGCGAGGGCAAAGGGAAAGGCAAAGGAAAAGCCAAAGGTTTTGAGGAATATGGTGAGACGCACAACTGGACTCACATTACCCCCTTCACGCAGCTTCCCTATTTCAAGGACCTCAAACTTCCATATAACATCGATGTGATGCACACTGAAAAGAATATCACAGAGTCCCTTTTTCGCACGATCCTCAACATTCCTGATAAGACAAAGGATAACGTTAATGCTAGAGTTGATCAACAGAAGATTTGTGATAGGCCATGTCTAAACATGCGGCCTCCCACAGGCAGTCGAAAATCTTGGTTCAAGCCAGATGCTGACTTCGTCCTTAAAAAGCCTGACAAGATGGAGTCATTCAAGTGGCTCAAACACGTCGTGAAGTTCACTGATGGTTATGCATCGAATATAAGTAAGGGAGTGAATCTTTCAATGGGCAAAGTCACCGGGCTCAAGAGTCATGACTATCATGTATGGATTGAGCGGATTATGCCGGTGATGGTTCGAGGCTATGTCCCCGAGCGTGTCTGGCATGTGCTTGCGGAGCTAAGCCAGCTAAAGAAGTATTTCCCGAGATGATTAAACAATTGCATAAGGATGCGCCAGAGTTGATATGAAAGCTAGAGAAGATCTTTCCGCCAGGCCTCTTTACTCCGATGACACATCTCATTTTGCACCTCGTGAATGAGGTATTGTTGGGGGGCCCTGTGCAGAATCGTTGGCAGTACGGCCCTGAGAGACAGAACAAGCATCTTCGATACAAATGTGGAAACAAAGCTAAGATTGAAGCTTCCATAGCTGAGGCAGTTGATACGTCCAATTTGCATCATAATTTTTTATTGATAATTATTATGTTTTTGATCATTATTTCACTTTATGGTACAATTCTTATGCCTTTTCTCTCTTATTTTGCAAGATTCACATGAAGAGGGAGAATGCCGGCAGCTGGAATTCTGGACCTGAAAGGGGTGAAACAGAGATAGCTATTCTGCACAACTCCAAATGACCTAAAAATTTACGGAGAATTATTTTGGAATATATAAAAAATACTGGCAAAAGAATCAACAGAAGGGGGCCCACCAGGAAGCCACAAGCCTGGGGGGCGCGCCCCCTGGCTTGTGGTGCCCCTAGCAGGCCTCTGGCCCCCTCCTTCTACTATATGAAGCCATTTTCCCTAGAAAAAAAATCAGAAGATGACTTTCGAGACAAAGCACCGCCGTCTCGAGGCGGAACCTGGGCAGGAGCTATTTTGCTCTCCGGCGGAGCGATTCCGCCGGGGATACTTCCCTCCGGGAGGGGGAAATCGAAGCCACCGACATCACCAACGATCCTCTCATCATGGGAGGACCAATCTTCATCAACATCTTCACCAGCACCATCTCATCTCAAACCCTAGTTCATCTCTTGTATTCAATCTTTGTCTCAAAAGCTCAGATTGGTACCTGTGGGTTCCTAGTAGTGTTGATTATATCTTGTAGTTGATGCTAGTTGGTTTATTTGGTGGAAGATTATATGTTCAGATCCTTAATGATATTCAATACCCCTCTAATCTTGAACTTGAATATGATTTGTGAGTAGTTACTTTTGTTCTTGAGGACATGGGAGAAGTCTTGTCATAAGTAATCATGTGAATTTGGTATTCGTTCGATATTTTGATGATATGTATGTTGTGCTTCCTTTAGTGGTGTCGTGTGAACGTCGACTACATGACACTTCACCATCTTTGGGCCTAAGGGAAGGCATTGTGGAGTAGTAATTAGATGATGGGTTGCTAGAGTGACAGAAGCTTAAACCCTAGTTTATGCGTGCTACTTGTAGCTTGCGTTGGTATTTCCCCGAAGAGGAAGGGATGATGCAACACAGTAGAGATAAGTATTTCCCTCAGTTATGAAACCAAGATTATCGAACCAGTAGGAGAATCACACAACACCTCGTTAGCAGTACCTGCACACAAACAACAAATCGTTGCACCCAACGCAAACAAGGGGTTGTCAATCCCTTGGTGGTAAGATTGCAAGATTAAATTGTATATGGTAGATTGATAGATTGAAAGAAAAATACAAAATAAGATAAATAAAGAAAGATGGCAGCAATATTTTTAGGGTTTTAGTAATATGATTTTGATAGACCCGGGGGCCATAGATTTCACTAGAGGCTTCTCTCAAGTAAATAGCATACGGTGGGTAGACAAATTAATGTTGGGCAATTGATAGAAAAGCAAATAATCATGACGATATCCAAGGCAATGATCATGTATATAGGCATCATGTCCGAGACAAGTAGACCGACTCCTGCCTGCATCTACTACTATTACTCCATACATCGACCGCTATCCAGCATACATCTAGTGTATTAAGTCCATAAATAACGGAGTAACGCCTTAAGAACGATGACATGATGTAGACAAGATAAACTCACGTATGAATGAACCCCATCTTTTTACCCTTAATAGCAATGATACATACGTGTCATGTCCTTTTCTGTCACTGGGATTGAGCACCGCAAGATCGAACTCACTACAAAGCACCTCTTCCCATGGCAAGATAAATCAACTCAGTTGGCCAAACCAAATCAATAGATCGGAGAAGAAATACGAGGCTATAATAATCATGCATAAAAGAGTGCAGCAAAGACGCAAATAATTTCATGGATAATCTGATCATAAACTCACAATTCATCGGATCCCAACAAACACACCGCAAAAAGAGTGATTACATCGGATAGAACTCCAAGAACATCGAGGAGAACATTGTATTGAAGATCAAAAAGAGAGAAGAAGCCATCTAGCTACTGCCTATGGACCCGAAGGTCTGTGGTAAACTACTCACGCATCATCGGAGAGGCAGCAAGGTTGATGTAGAACCCCTCCGTGATCGATTCCCCCTCCGGCAGATTACCGGAGAAGGTCCCCAGATGGGATCTCTCTGGAACAGAAACTTGCGGCGGCGGAAAAAGTATTTCGTGGACTCCCCCGAGGGTTTCTGATTTTTCTGGAATTTATAGTGCTGGAATTAGGTCAAACGGAGCTCTGTGGGCCCCACGAGGCACCAGGGCGCGCCTGCCCCCCAGGCGTGCCCTGGTGGCTCGTGGGCCCCACAGTGGTCTTCTGGCCTCCTCCCGAAGCTTCTAGAGTTTATCTTGCCCAATAAAAAATTTCCAAAAAGTTTCATGGCATTTGGACTTCGTTTGGTATTGATTTTCTGTAAAACAAAAACAGGGCAGAAAACAGCAACTGACACTGGGCACTAAGTTAATAGGTTAGTCTCCAAAAATGATATAAAATTGCTGTAAATGATTATAAAAACATCCAAGATTGATATTATAACAGCATGGAACAATAAAAAATTATAGATACGTTGGAGACGTATCAGCATCCCCAAGCTTAATTCCTGCTCGTCCTCGAGTAGGTAAATGATAAAAACAGAATTTTTGATGTGGAATGCAGCCTAACATATTCATCTCATATTCTTTTCTTTTGTAGCATGGATATTGGACTTGAATGATTCAAAGCAATAGTCTATAATTTGACATGAAAACATAGATACTCAAGCATACTAACAAGCAACCATATCTTTCAAAATATCAACGCTAAAGAAAGTTATCCCTAGCCCATTATGCTCAATCATTGATCCATTCATGAAACACACTCAAATATTAGCTACATCCAATGCACAAGTATGACAATAGTGCTCTCTAGTTGGTGCTTTTGTAAGAGAAGATGGAGACTCAAGAAAAATAAAAATTGCATAAAAGTAAATAGATAGGCCCTTCACAGAGGTAAGCAGAGATTTGTCAAATGTGCCAGAGCTCAAAGCTGAAATTAAAGAGATAAAAATATTTTGAGAGGCATGCTTTTCCTGTCAACGAAAACGACCGAGAATTCCCAATATTTTCCATGCTAGACACATCATAGGTGGTTCCCAAATAGATAGTAAAGTTTATTTCCTTTCCACCATTTCTTTCACAATCCATGGCTAGCAGTATCCACGGGTGCCCTCCATACCATCACTTTCCAAGGAATTTTGCTGTTATTAATTTTGATTTCATGCGGGACTGGGCATCCCTATTACCAACCATACTTTCGTGCAATGACAAGTGAATAAACACTCATCGTGGGAATAACACACCTAGCATGGAAAATATCGGCCACCCCCTGCCACTTCATGAGCGGTACGGGCACACAAAACAGAAAAAATATTTTGAAAATTAGAGTTGGCACACGCAAATTTATTTGGAACGACATTGAAATACCGCATATAGGTAGATATAGTGGAGTCATATGGCAAAACTTGGTTTAAGGATTTTGGATGCACAAGCAGTATTTCCGCTTAGTACAAATGAAGGCTAGCAAAAGATTGAGAAGCAACCAACCAAAAAACGAAAACGGTCATAAACATGCATTGAACACAACTAACACCGAATAATGCACCATAAGTAGGATATAATTTCATTGCATAACTATTGACTTAACGTGCATGCATAGGGAATCACAAACCTTAACACTACTATTTTTACTAAAGCACAATTACTCACTAACATGACTCACATATCATCATCTCCATATCGCAAAACAATTCCCCCTCCGGCAGATTACCGGAGAAGGACCCCAGATGGGATCTCTCTGGAACAGAAACTTGCGGCGGCGGAAAAAGTATTTCGGGGACTCCCCCGAGGGTTTCTGATTTTTCTGGAATTTATAGTGCTGGAATTAGGTCAAACGGGGCTCTGTGGTCCCCACGAGGCACCAGGGCGCGCCTGCCCCCCAGGCACGCCCTGGTGGCTCGTTGGCCCCATAGGGGTCTTCTGGCCTCCTCCCGAAGCTTCTAGTGTTTATCTAGCCCAATAAAAAATCTCCAAAAAGTTTCGTGGCATTTGGACTTCGTTTGGTATTGATTTTCTGTAAAACAAAAATAGGGCAGAAAACAGCAACTGGCACCGGGCACTAAGTTAATAGGTTAGTCTCCAAAAATGGTATAAAATTGCTGTAAATGATTATAAAAACATCCAAGATTGATATTATAACAACATGGAACAATCAAAAATTAAAGATACATTGGAGACGTATCAATGCGCTATTCCGTAAGGGGCTGATTTGGATCCATATGTTTCATGCTATGGTTAGAGTTATCTTAATTCTTCTTTCATAGTTGCGGATGCTTGCAAGAGGGGGGTAATCACAAGTGGGAGGCTGGTTCAAGTAAGAACAACACCCAAGCACTGGTCCACCCACATATCAAATTATATCAAAGTTGCGAACGCGAATCAAACAAACATGATGAAAGTGACTAGATGAAATTCCCATGTGTCCTCGAGAACGCTTTGCTTATTATACGAGTTCGTTCCGGCTTGTCCTTTGCGATAAAAAGGATTGGGCCACCTTGCTGCACTTTATTATACTTGTTACTTGTTACTTGTTACGAATTATCTTGCTATCAAAACTATCTGTTACCGCTACTTTCAGTACTTGCAGAGAGTACCTTGCTGAAAACCGCTTGTCATTTCCTTCTGCTCCTCGTTGGGTTCGACACTCTTACTTATCGAAAGGACTACGATTGATCCCCTATACTTGTGGGTCATCAAGACTCTTTTCTGGCATCGTTGCCGGGGAGTGAAGCACCTTTGGTGAGTGAAATTTGGTAAGGAAACATTTATATTACGTGCTAAAATTTACTGTCACTTGTCACTATGGAAAGTAATCCTTTGAGGGGCTTGTTTGGGGTATCTTCACCTCGACCGGAAGCATTGAGAGTTGCTCCTCAACCTATTGAACCTATTGAAAATATTTATTATGAAATTCCTTCGTGTATGGTAGAGAAATTGCTAGCTAATCCTTATGCAGGAGATGCAACGGTACATCCTGATATGCACTTGATCTATGTGGATGAAATTTGTGGATTGTTTAAGCTTGCAGGTATATCCGGAGATGGAGTTAAGAAGAAAGTATTCCCTTTATCTTTGGAGGGAAAGTCATTGACATGGTATATGCTATGTGATGATACTGAAACATGGGACTGGAACAGGTTGAAGCTGGAATTCCACCAGAAATTTTATCCTATGCATTTGGTTCATGGTGATCGGAATTATATATAATTTTTGGCCTCGTGAAGGAGGAATTATCGCTCAAGCTTGGGGGAGGCTTAAGTATATGTTGCACACATGCCGCAATCATGAGCTCTCAAGAGAAATAATTCTTCAAAACTTTTATGCTCGGCTTTCTCATAATGATCAATCCATGCTCGATATATACTTCTTCTGTTGGTTCCTTTATGAAGAGAAATATTGAATTCATATGGGATCTTCTGGAAAGAATTAAACGTAACTTTGAAGATTGGGAAATCGACAAAGGTAATGAGTCAGGTATAAATCTTGAGTTTGATTGTGTTAAATCTTTTATGGAAACTGATGCTTTTCATAAGTTCAGTACTAAATATGGACTTGACTCTGAGATAGTAGCTACCTTTTGTGAATCTTTTGCTGCTCATGTTGATCTCCCTAAGGAGAAATGGTTTAAATATCACCCACCTATTGAATTGAATGCAGAACCTATTAATGTTAAAGAAGAAACAATTGTTTACCATGTTGATCCAGTTGTGCCTACTGCTTATATTGAGAATCCTCCTTTCCCTGTTAGGATTAAGGAACATGCTAAAGCTTCAACTGGGTTTATAAGAGTAATATTAGAGCACCTAGACCTTCTGAACAAATTAAAGTTGAACCTAATATTGCAATGGTTAAAGATCTTTTGGTTGATAATATTGATTTACATGTCATATATTTCTGTGATGAAGCAACTAGAATTGCTAAGCCAGACACTAAAGATAAAAACAAACCTGTAATTGGCATGCCTGTTATTTCTGTTAAAATTGGAGATCATTGCTATCATGGTTTGTGTGATATTGGTGCTAGTGTGAGTGCTATTCTGTTTACTCTCTATCAAGAAGTCATGAATGATATAACACCTGTTGAGATTGAAGATATATATTGATGTTACTATTAAGCTTGCAAATAGAGATACTATTTCACCGCTTGGGATTGTTAGAGATGTTGAAGTCTTGTGTGGTAAGATCAAATATCCTACTGATTTTCTTATTCTTGGATCACCACAGGATGATTTTTGTCCCATTATATTTGGTAGACCTTTCTTGAATACTGTTAATGCCAAGATCGATTGCACTAAAGAAATTGCCAGTGTTAATTTTGGTGAGATGTCTCATGAGTTTAATTTCTCTAAGTTTCGTAGACAACCTCATGATAAAGAATTACCTAATAAGGATGAAATTATTGGTCTTACTTCTATTGTTGTGCCTCCTACTGATCCTTTAGAACAATATTTGCTAGACCATGAGAATGATATGCATATGAATGAAAGAAATGAAATAGATGAGTTGTTCTTTAAACAAGCACCTATCCTTAAACATAATTTGCCTGTTGAAACCTTGGGAGATCCACCTCCACCCAAGGGTGATCCTGTGTTTGAATTAAAGCAATTACCTAATACTCTTAAATATGCTTATCTTGATGAAAAGAAGATATATCCTGTTATTATTAGTGCTAACCTTTCAGAGCATGAAGAAAATAGATTACTTAAAACTCTAAAAAAAAGCATCGTGCTGCTATTGGATGTACTCTCGATGATATTAAGGGCATTAGTCCCACTTTGTGTCAGCATAAAATTCATGTGGAGCCAGACGCTAAACCCGTTGTTGATCATCAAAGAAGGCTGAATCCTAGAACGAAGGATGTGGTAAGAACTGAAATATTAAAGCTTCTGGAGGCAGGTATAATTTA
This sequence comes from Elymus sibiricus, assembly GCA_039707655.1. Classification (NCBI taxonomy): domain Eukaryota; kingdom Viridiplantae; phylum Streptophyta; class Magnoliopsida; order Poales; family Poaceae; genus Elymus; species Elymus sibiricus. The sequence continues at coordinate 372,546,448 of CM077672.1, read as the reverse complement.
TCCCATAGCTGACAGTAGATGGGTAAGTCATGTTCATTGTGTTCCTAAGAAAGGAGGTATTACCGTTGTTCCTAATGATAAAAATGAACTTATTCCACAAAGAATTGTAACTGGTTATAGGATGGTAATTGATTTCAAGAAATTAAATAAAGCTACTAGGAAAGATCATTACCCCTTGCTTTTTATTGATCAAATGTTAGAAAGATTATCTAAACATACACACTTTTGCTTCCTAGATGGTTATTCTGGTTTTTCTCAAATACCTGTTTCACCTGAAGATCAAGAGAAAACCGTCTTTACTTGTCCTTTTGGAACTTATGCTTATCATCGTATGCCTTTTGGTTTATGTAATGCACCTACTACCTTTCAAAGATGTATGACTGCTATATTCTCTGACTTTTGTGAAAAGATTGTTGAGGTTTTCATGGATGATTTCTCCGTTTACGGAACTTCTTTTGATGATTGCTAGAGCAACCTTGATCGAGTTTTGCAGAGATGTGAAGAATCTAATCTTGTCTTGAATTGGGAGAAGTGCCACTTTATGGTGAATGAAGGTATAGTTCTTGGGCATAAAATTTCTGAAAGAGGTATTGAAGTTGATAAAGCTAAGGTTGATGCAATTGAGAAAATGCCATGTCCCAAAGACATCAAAGGTATAAGAAGTTTCCTCGGTCATGCTGGTTTTTATAGAAGGTTTATAAAAGACTTCTCTAAAATTTCTAGGCCTCTTACTAATCTCTTGCAAAAAGATGTTCCATTTGTTTTTGATGATGATTGTGTAGAAGCCTTTGAAATACTTAAGAAAGCCTTAATTTCTGCACCTATTCTTCAACCACCTGATTGGAACCTACCCTTTGAAATTATGTGTGATGCTAGTGATTATTCTGTTCGTGCTGTTCTAGGACAAAGAATTGATAAGAAATTAAATGTTATCCATTATGCTAGTAAAACTCTAGACAGTGCTCAAAGAAATTATGCTAGTACTGAGAAAGAATTTTTAGCAGTTGTGTTTGCATGTGATAAATTCAGATCTTACATTGTTGATTCCAAAGTTACTATTCACACTGATAATGCTGCTATTAAATATCTTATGGAAAAGAAAGATGCTAAACCTAGACTTATTAGATGGGTTCTTTTGCTACAAGAATTTGATTTTCATATTGTTGATAGAAAGGGAGCTGATAATTTGTCTAGAATGGAAAATGTTCTTGATGACCCACTTCCTATTAATGATGATTTTCCTGATGAACAATTAGCTGTGATAAATGCTTCTCGTAATACTCCTTGGTATGCAGACTATGCTAATTACATTGTTGCTAAATATATACCACCTAGTTTCACATACCAACAAAAGAAAAAGTTTTTCTTTGATTTAAGACATTACTTTTGGGATGACCGACACTTATATAAAGAAGGAGTAGATGGTGTTATTAGACGTTGTGTACTGATGTCTACTACACAACTTATTCTTGTAGACTCATGTTGGGCCTCAAAGCACAGAGTTTTGTAGGACAGTAGCAATTTTCCCTCAAGTGGATAACCTAAGGTTTATCAATCCGTGGGAGGCGTAGGTTGAAGATGGTATCTCTCAAACAACCCTGCAACCAAATACAAGAAATCTCTTGTGTCCCCAACACACCCAATACAATTGTAAATTGTATAGGTGCGCTAGTTCGGCGAAGAGATGGTGATAAAGGTGTAGTATGGATAGTAGAAATATATTTTTATAATCTGAATAAATAAAAACAGCAAGGTAGAAAATGATAAAAGTGAGCACAAACGGTATTGCAATGCTTAAAAACAAGGCCTAGGGTTCATACTTTCACTAGTGCAATCTCTCAACAATGCTAACATAATTGGATCATATAATTATCCATCAACGTGCGATAAAGAATCACTCCCAAGTTCCTATTAGCGGAGAACATAAGATAGAAATTGTTTGTAGGGTACGAAACCACCTCAAAGTTATCCTTTCCGATCGATCTATTGAGGTATTCCTATAAGTGTCACAAACAGCCCTAGAGTTCGTACTAAAATAACACCATATGATACACATCAACCAACTCTAATGTCACCTAGATACTCCAATGTCACCACAAGTATCCATGAGTTGATTATACAATATGCATCAAACAACTTCATAATCATAATATTCAATCCACACAAAGAACTCCAAGGAGCACCCCCAAAGTTTCTATCGGAGAAAAGATAATGAAAACGTGCATCAACCCATATGCATAGATTACCCCAATGTCACCGCGGGAATCCACGAGTTGAGTGCCAAAACATATATCAAGTGAATCAATTTAATACCCCATTGTCACCACGGGTATTCATATGCAAGATATACATCAAGTGTTCTCAAATCTGAAATATTCAATCCGACAATAACGAAACTTCAAAGGGAAAAGATTCGATTCATCACAACAAGGATATAGAGGGAAGAAACACCATATGATCCAACTATATTAACAAAGCTTGCGGTACATCAAGATCGTGCCGAATCAAGAACACGAGAGAGAGAGAGAGAGAGAGAGAGAGAGAGAGATCAAACACATAGCTACTAGTACATACTCTCAGCCCCGAGGGTGAACTACTCCCTCCTCATCATGGAGACCGCCGGGATGATGAAGATGGCCTCCGGTGATGATTCCCCCCTCCGACAGGGTGCTGGAACGGAGCTCCAGATGAGATCGCTTCGGAACAGAGGCTTGCGGCGGCGTAAAAACTCATCTAGGTTAACTTTCTGGGGTTTCTGAATATATATGATTTTTCAGCGTTGGAATCACGCGAAGAGGGGCCAAAAGGGGCCCACGAGGCATCAGGGCGCGCCTGGGGGGGGCAGGCGCGCCCAGGTGGCTCGTGGGGCCCCTGTGGCTCTTCTGCTGCTCCTCCGAAGCTTCCTGGGTCTGTTTCCTTCCAGAAAAAATCGTCAAAAAGTTTCGCTGCATTTGGACTTCATTTGATATGGATTTTCTGGAATACCAAAAACAAGCAGAAAACAGCAACTGGCACTGGGCACTAGGTCAATATGTTAGTCCATAAAAATCATATAAAAGCCATATAAAAGTGCACCAAAATCATACAAAACTATAATAAACATGGCATGAATACTTCATAAATTATAGATACGTTGGAGACGTATCCTGTACCTGAGCATGAACAGGAACAAATCCTACGTAAGTGTCACTCCGAGGCATATTGAGGACACCATGCGGGAGACAGAACTGCACACAAGGTATTACAATCTGGTTTTTATTGGCCTACTCTTTTCAAGGATGCACATAAGTTTGTCCTCTCTTGTGATGAATGCCAAAGAATTGGTAGTGTTGGTAGACGTCAAGAAATGCCTATGAATTATTCACTTGTTATTGAACCATTTGATGTTTGGGGTTTTGATTATATGGGATCTTTTCCTAAATCCAATGGGTATACTCATATTTTAGCTGATGTTGATTACGTTACTAAGTGGGTAGACGCTATTCCAACTAGTAGTGCTGATCATAACACTTCTATTAAAATGCTTAAAGAAGTTATATTCCCAAGGTTTGGAGTCCCTAGATATTTAATGACTGATGGTGGTTCACATTTTATTCATGGTGCTTTCCGCAAGTTGCTTGCTAAATATGATGTTAATCATAGAATTGCGTCTCCTTATCATCCTCAGTCTAGTGGTCAAGTTGAATTAACTAATAGAGAAATAAAATTGATTTTGCAAAAGACCATTAATAGATCCAGAAAGAATTGGTCTAAGAAACTTGATGATGCATTATGGGCTTACAGAACTGCTTATAAAAATCCTATGGGTATGTCTCCATATAAAATGGTTTATGGAAAAGCATGTCATTTACCTCTTGAGTTAGAACATAAAGCATATTGGGCAATTAAAGAACTTAACTATGATTTTAAACATGCCGGTGAAAAGAGGTTATTTGATATTAGCTCTCTAGATGAATGGAGAACCCAAGCTTATGAAAATGCCAAGCTGTTTAAGGAAAAAGTTAAAAGATGGCATGATAAGAGAATTTAAAAACGGGAGTTCAAAGTAGGTGATCATGTTCTATTATACAATTCTCGTTTAAGATTTTTTGCAGGAAAACTTCTCTCTAAATGGGAAGGCCCATACATCATCGAAGAAGTCTATCGCTCCGGAGCCATCAAAATAAACAACTCCAAAGGCAATAATCCGAGAGTGGTTAATGGGCAAAGAATTAAACACTATATCTCAGGTACGCCCATTAATGTTGAAACTAATATTATTCAAACAATTACATCGAAAGAGCACATAGAGGAAACCTTTCGGAATGCTCCAGAATCCTGAAAAGGAGTAGGTATGTGGCACGCTAAGTAAACCGATTCCAAAACTTCCATAAAAGTACTTTCTATCCATTTTGGAATATATAAAAAATTAGGAAAATAATAAACAGTCCGAAAAGTGCATGAGGAGGCGACAAGCCTGGGGGGCGCGCCCTACCCCCCAGGGCGCGCCTACCAGGCTTGTGGCTCCCTCGTGGACTTTCCCGACTCTGTTTTTCTTCCATATTGCTTGTTCTGCACGGGAAAAATTCATTATATATACTCACGGATGTTTTGACCACCGCATCACAAGTTTCTCCTCTGTTCTTGTTTCGGGCTGTTTTTCTGATAGATCTAGATCACCATGACGTCTCCAAGCTCATCCAAGGACAAGCTCTATGAGAAGGCCATCAACCCGTACCTACCGGAGGTGATGAAGCACCCTCAAGCAATTGAGATGCGTGAGGGGGTGCTCCACATCCGGGATGTTCAAGGACCTAAGAAGACCGGGAGCGAGAAGGCTAGGCTGGAAGCGGTGGAACAGGAGATCTTCAAGTGCCAGGGGATGGTGGAGCATGGACTTTGTGCTAACCACTCCATGATCACGGACTTCATCCGTGATCACAAGGTGGACGGCAAGAATATTGGGGATGTCATCTTCAAGCTCAATGACCGGATTGATTATCTTCAGGCCCAAATATATGATCTACAAAACCAAAATTTTGAGTATGAGGCCAAGTTCAAAGGTATGAGTTTAGCTGCAAATTTCAGGACTCCGGAAACACGTTTGTCCTTTTATGAAAGAGAGCCTATGCCTTGGAAGACGGAGGATAAGCCCATCACTTCATCACCACCATCACCCAAGAAGGAGAATTGAGTACATGGGTATGGTGTAGGAGATATGCCCTAGAGGCAATAATAAATGATATTGATTATCTCCCTGTTCATTATTACGTTTATGTTCCATGCTATAACTGCAATGATTCTCGAGTCTGCAAATAAAACGAGGCTTGGAGGGAAACTCATGTGCACGTGTGGGATAATAAACGGTAAAATGTATTCCTAGTCAAGCCTCTATGACTGGCTCAAGTATTGCATGATGATCCTGTTTTCCTGATCATGGGCATGGCTATGCCGGCAACTTTGAGGGCACAATGTTAGTAGAACACTTGTGTTGAATCGACCCGATTGATGTTATGCTATGAGATTCATTCGTCATAAGTTAATGGTTAATAACACAGAGAAGTTAATGTTTGCATAATTCCTTAGACCATGAGAGTGTCGAGTTTCTTCATGCTTGCTTCATGAACTTTGGGGTTTGTTAAACGTCATCCGTAAATGGGTGGCTATTACGGCGGCTTACGGGTTCATGGAAAAGTATGTTAAGTAACTTGATAGCTCAAGATTGGGATTTGCTCCTCCGACGATGGAGAGATATCTCTGGGCCCTCTCGGTGTTACGGTATCCATCATCGTCTGGCCAGACACAAGTGTGATTTGATCACATGGATGCCGGAACACAGAAACGAGAAAAGAGAACAAAAACCAGCAACGAGGTAACTGGCATTGTGGACAAGTGTTGATCCACGAGGATGCCGATGTTTCTCACCTCGGGTATTTGTAACATATCGCGAAGCAACAGGAATAGCACACGGCAACTGGAGGTTCACTCGAATATTCATTCGTGTGGGTATAGGGGTCAATATGGGTGTCCACGGCTCCGATGTTGATCATTGATCGGAAAGTGTTCCGGGTCATGTCTATACTTCACCGAACCTATAGGGTCACACGCTTAAGGGTCATCTATCTGCTGAATACTAGACGGGGAGTCTGAGAGAAATTCACCGAAAAAGTTTCGGACGAAACGGAAACGTTTCGGAGAGGATATCGGAATAGTTCCGGTAAAACTGAAAAGTTGTTTCAGAGGATACCATAAAGTCAGATTGGTTTCGGCACATGCCTGATAATTCTTGGAGGGTGCCAGAATCGTTCTGGAAACTTTCTGGAATTTTCCGGGATGAAAACCGGAAATGTTCCGGAGCTGCCGGAACCGCTTCAGATGCTTTTCGCAGATGAAAATCACTAAACCGGAATTGTTCCGGATCGCATTGAAACTTATTTTAGTGGGTACTGGAATTGTTCTAAGCCCACATAAATATTTTCAGTTCGACCGGACGCTGAAAAATGTCGTCGTGAATAGTGAAATCAGATTTATGGATATGGTTGGAAGTTGGCTTTCCACAAATATCTTCCCAAGATATTTTGGGATGACATGGCATTTTGGATATGCCCATCCTACCCCTTGTTTTTCCTATAAATAGAGGGGAGGAGGCAGCCCCATATGGATCATCCTTGCTCTCACATACACATGCCATGACATTTCTGGCTTCTCTCTCCCTCCCAGCGAAATAGTTTCGTAGAGCCGAAAGGCTGTCTGGGTTCCGGTGGGAACTAGTTCTGGACGGCGAAGCCCTGCCGGATAGATGACACCGTATGTGTGCAACTCTGTAGAGAAATCGTAGTTTCGGTCTTACTTCGAGAGTGCCTCCCGAAGGGCTGTCCGAGTTACAGTTTGAGTTTCGGGTGTCCTCCCGAAGGGCTGTCCGAGTGACCCGCCCGAAGGGCTGTCCGTGAGGCCTCCCGGAGGGCTGTCCGAGGATCCGTCCGGTGGGACTATCCGAGGGACTGTCCAGGGGCCTCCCGGAGGGCTGTCCGAGGATCCGTCCGGTGGGACTATCCGAGGGACTGTCCAGGGGCCTCCCGAAGGGCTGTCCGAGGATCCGTCCGGTGGGACTATCCGAGGGACTGTCCCGATGCCTCCCGAAGGGCTGCCCGGAGATCCGTCCGGTGAGCTGACGTGGGAGTACATCCTCGCGGTTGGGAGGTTGTAAATCCTAGCTGCGGGGATCTGCACCGCCGATCGTCATCGACTCTACTTCCGCTGCGCTACGAGTCGGTAACGAAACAGATCAAACCTTGTATGCAGTCTCCATAGTGATCCTGGGCTGGTACGTAGGTCGGAAAATTTTTGTTTTCTGCTGCGTTACCCTACATATGGGCACCACCCTTGGCTTGTGCCAAGCTTGGGGGAGGTGCCCCGGTATCGTACCACCATCACTTTTTCATCATCATTATCTATCTTAGTTTGATCCTTAGTTATTTCGTGATTTAGAAGAATAAAGTTTTAGTATGATTTAGTTTCGAGTGCTTGCTTTGTGATCTATCTATCTATGTAATCGTGTGTGAAAGTTATATAATAAAGAGTAGTTGAGTTGAGTGTTTTGCTTTTGATGATCCAATCTTAGAAATAATTAAAGAATAAAAAGTTAGATCATATGCTAATCCCATGGGGAGTGATGACTTCACATAAAAGAAGTATAATTGATAAAACTTGTTGGAAGTTGACAAACATAGCATTGGTCATTGTTGCAATTCATGAAAAAGTAATAAAGGAAGAGAGGTCTCACATATAAATACACTATCTTGGACATCTTTTATGATTGTGAGCCCCCATTAAATATTCTATGTCAATTAGTTGATGTTGGACAAGGAAGACAACGCAATGGGTTATGTTTTCTTATATTCACATAGAATCTATATTGTTTTGGATCCTCTAACATGTGGTGCTTGCCCCCTATCTTTTGCTAGCCAAAATTCTGTACTAAGTAGAGATACTACTTGTGCATCCAAAAACCATTAAACCCAGTTTCATGCCATGAGAGTCCACTATATCTACCTATGGATTGAATAAGATCCTTCAAGTAAGTTGTCATCGGTGCAAAGCAATAAAAATTGCTCCTAAACATGTATGAACTTTTATTGTAAGGGAAAATAAGCTTTGTACGATCTTGTGATGGGGGAGCAATAAAAGCGACAGACTGCATAATAAAGGTCGCTATCACAAGGGGAAATATAAAGTGACGTTCCTTTACATTAAGAGCATGCACATCCAAAAACAAAAAGCGCATGACACTTTCATGCAAGAGTCAATAGTATTCTCCTCTATTCCGGTTTTTATTTTCTCTCTTGGCAAGCATCATGTGGTGGGGATTGATCCAGGCATATATATCTAGTTGGATGTAAGTGATCATGAGTTATTATTGTTGACATTACCCTTGAGGTAAATACGTTGGGAGGCAAAATTATAGGCCCCTATCTTTCTATGTGTTCGACTGAAACTTTTGCTCCATAAGTATGTCGTGAGTGTTAGCAATCATAGAAGACTAAATGATAGTTGAGTATGTGAACTTGCTAAACAAAGCTCTTACATAGACTCTTTCTGATAATATGATGAATTGCAATTGCTTCAGTGACTGAGATCATAGTTCGTTAGTTTTCAATTTGGTTTATGGTTCATACTTTAACTTGTGGATGAATTGTCACTTTTTCATGAGAAGTTTTATGATGATATATTGCTGTTATAATAAAGATCATGATGCTCCATGTCCGTATTTTATTTTTATCGACGCCTCTCTCTCTCTAAACATGTGGTCATGATTATCGATTTCGGCTTTCGCTTGAGGACAAGCGAGGTCTAAGCTTGGGGGAGTTGATACGTCCAATTTGCATCATGATTTCTTATTGATAATTATTATGTTTTTGATCATTATTTCACTTTATGGTACAATTCTTATGCCTTTTCTCTCTTATTTTGCAAGATTCACATGAAGAGGGAGAATGCCGACAGCTGGAATTCTGGACCTGAAAGGGGTGAAACAGAGATAGCTATTCTGCACAACTCCAAATGACCTGAAAATTTACGGAGAATTATTTTGGAATATATAAAAAATACTGGCGAAAGAATCAACAAAAGGGGGCCCACCAGGAAGCCACAAGCCCGGGGGGCGCGCCCTACCCCCCTAGGCGCGTCCCCTGGCTTGTGGGGCCCCTGGCAGGCCTCTGCCCCCTTCCTTCTACTATATGAAGCCATTTACCCTAGAAAAAAAATCAGAAGAAGACTTTCGGGACGAAGCACCGCCGTCTCGAGGCGGAACCTGGGCAGGAGCTATTTTGCTCTCCGGCGGAGCGATTCCGCCGGGGATACTTCCCTTCGGGAGAGGGAAATCGAAGCCAATTACATCACCAACGATCCTCTCATCGTGGGAGGACCAATCTTCATCAACATCTTCACCAGCACCATCTCATCTCAAACCCTAGTTCATCTCTTGTATTCAATCTTTGTCTCAAAACCTCAGATTGGTACCTGTGGGTTGCTAGTAGTGTTGATTACATCTTGTAGTTGATGCTAGTTGGTTTATTTGGTGGAATATTATATGTTCAGATCCTTAATGATATTCAATACACCTCTGATCTTGAACATGAATATGATTTGTGAGTAGTTACTTTTGTTCTTGAGGACATGGGAGAAGTCTTGTCATAAGTAATCATGTGAATTTGGTATTCGTTCGATATTTTGATGACATGTATGTTGTGCTTCCTTTAGTGGTGTCGTGTGAACGTTGACTACATGACACTTCACCATCTTTGGGCCTAAGGGAAGGCATTGTGGAGTAGTAATTAGATGATGGGTTGCTAGAGTGACAGAAGCTTAAACCCTAGTTTATGCGCTATTCCGTAAGGGGCTGATTTGGATCCATATGTTTCATGCTATGGTTAGAGTTATCTTAATTCTTCTTTCGTAGTTGCGGATGCTTGCGAGAGGGGGGTAATCATAAGTGGGAGGCTTGTTCAAGTAAGAACAGCACCCAAGCACCGATCCACCCACATATCAAATTATCAAAGTAGCGAACGCAAATCAAACAAACATGATGAAAGTGACTAGATGAAATTCCCATGTGTCCTCGAGAACGCTTTGCTTATTATACGAGTTCGTTCCGGCTTGTCCTTTGCTATAAAAAGGATTGGGACACCTTGCTGCACTTTATTATACTTGTTACTTGTTACTTGTTACGAATTATCTTGCTATCAAAACTATCTGGTACCGCCACTTTCAGTACTTGCAGAGAGTACCTTGCTGAAAACCACTTGTCATTTCCTTCTGCTCCTCGTTGGGTTCGACACTCTTACTTATCGAAAGGACTACGATTTATCCCCTATACTTGTGGGTCATCAGCAGTTATCCTAGAGGAGGTGTCAGACCTTAGGACAGCTTACTATCCGGACCACGTTCCCACCCTGCATAATAAGGTGTCTCAATACAACACAGAAGAGCCCAAGTATAAACCCAAGCTTCCTCTATTCTACGGGCAAGGTGGCAGGGCTGGGTGCTCGAAACCTTATAACATGCCACAACAGGAGTGGGAGGATGTCATGTTCTATGTATTGCACAACATCAAGGAAGTTGAGGATGAGTGGATGAGGTAATACCGCTGCACCATTATTTTAGGCAATTCGTTATGTTCACTTTGTCTCGGTCTAATACCGCTTTTATTCTTTGAGTCAATTCGTTAATGAAGAGTGGACGGGAATGATGCCTCCTACTGAAGCGGAGGCACTTACTCTTCTTTGACAGGGTGCCGATGGAAGGAAAAAATTTGTTGCTTGGTTCATGGAGAAAGTAATTTTCACATTCCCCTATTACCTAAACTAACATTTATTAGTTATCGGAACTAATGCACCCAACATTTTCAAATAAACTTGTTGGGAAAAGATCCGAACACATCAATGGATGAAGAATTGAGATGGGTTTCCAAGGGTTTTAACAGTCGGGTCATGACATGTGAAAAGTATGATGTGAATGGATATCGCTTCCATACAGAGGAGCACCAGAACAGTCGGCCTGATCCCAAAACTATAAATACTAGAGTGTTCACCGAAGGAGATAATAAAGTAGAGTACTACGGAAGGGTGGAAAAAATATACGAGCTTACATTCAACCGTGGGCGCGAAACCCTAAGTCTCGCTGTGTTCAAATGCCGATGGTTCGACCCAAAAAAGGGTCTGAGACATACGCCTTCCGTTGGTTTAGTCGAAGTTAAACCATCTGCCGTCTATGCCGGAGCCGATCTCTTTATTGCGGCTACCCAGGCCACACAAGTGTATTATCTACCCTACCCATGCCAGAAAGGGTACCTAAAGGGTTGGGAAGTTGTGTTCAAGGTGTCGCCACATGGTAAGCTACCGGACCCGAACGATGACGATTACTACAGCATAAACCCCATGACATACGAGGGAGTGTTCTTTCAAGATCAAAATGATGATGTGGTCCGAAACAATGACGATGACGACTTGGGTGATGTTGATGTGGACCCAAATGATGACGATGCACGGAATGATGGTGAGGCAATTGTGAATCAAAAAGACATACTTATGCTTGAAAAGTTAAATGAAGACACTGACGACGAGGAAGAGCCTCCACCTTCGTCAGACAATGAAGATGATATGCGTGATAGTGATGATGAGACCGGTCGACAAATCGATTACAATAGTGATGATTCATATGGATTCTAGCAGATGTATATTTTATGTCTTTTTTTCATATATAGCATGCTTATGGTTTATTAATATGCTTCCTTCCTTTGCCAATATGCTTCCTTATTTATATATAGCATGCTTATACATTGCATCTTTTTATGTCCCTTTTTTGTATGTTTTATGTCCCTTTTTGTATGCTTATTTATTTGTTATCCTTACAAATTGTTTACTCCCTTCTCAATGCAGGTTTGCTAATCCGGTGGCGCGGGTTTCCTAAGCAAAATGAAAGGAGTTGTTAGTCGGAGTGGACGACAGCATCACGTTCCCTCCCGACTACTTGAGGATGACACCTCACAGGGAGGTCAAGGGGGTGGGGGGAGAGCCCATAGAGGAGGACGGGGTGGGGGAGAGCCCCTAGAGGAGGAGAGGGTGGGTCGAGGGGTTGGGGCAAGAAACCGCGCCCCGTGTCCTACATAGGGGGGGTCGTCTTCGATGCCCTCCTATAGTGAGGTGCCCTCTGAGTCCGAGGAGGAGGAGGTTGGTGAGGGAAGGGATTCCGAGGAGGAGGTTCGCGAGCAGGAGGAGGTTGAGGGGGAGGAGGAGGTTGAGGAGGAGGGGGAGGAGGAAGGTGGCGGTGAGTGGGGTGGCTTGCCGATGGGTGGCGCGAAGGGGTGGCTGTGTGGTTGTGCGCAACTCCCTAAACTTCCTACCACCGAGGAGCAGAAGTGGCTCCTTGTTCCCGCGGGGAAAGAGTAAGTGCCTCTCAATCATATTTTGAGCACATAATAACATTTTGATTGTACACATGCTAATATTTCGATTATTTTGCAGCAACTGGAAACTTGAAGGAGACGGCCGTATTCCAAACGACATTATCACAATCCTGTTGAAGGAGTATTGGCCGGGTCTGTTCAACCCGCGGCCAGACAAGGACCCGAAGCTGCGGGTTTTGGCCATGAGGTGGGAGCACTACAAAGCTGCCAGCCTCACGGACTACGGGACGGCCGCTAAGGCCGTGATCACAAATTTTTGTGTAAGTTTTCTTTAGAAGCACGAGTCTTGAGTTTTATCATCAAATCACTTAACTCATTCCTTGTTCCATTCTGGTTTTATGCATGACTGTAGAAATTCTATAGAGTTCATGAGGAGGACAAGGCCACTGCCGACGTGATTTTCATGCAGGCTGCGAGGAAGAAGGCCCGCCAGATGCAGTACGAGGTGCACTGGGTGGCCATCTCGCACTACTAACCACATCGTTCTTGGTCAGAAGATGTCCAAGAAAGAAGCGCAGAGGCTGGGGCTTACCTTGAGCAGGGACCAGTACTTGGCCGTAAGTATTACAACTAGGTTCATTTCGACGTTCATGGTCAATTTCATTGTTTCGTGTTGACATGTCATGCTTTCATTATTTAGGTTATTCCTTCTTGGTGTTACGGAAGGATTGACGGATGGGCTAGTTTGGTGGACCTGTGGCTTGGGCAGGATGCAGATTTTGCTGCCAAGAGCAGAATAAACCAGGCTAATCGTGGAACCGACGGAACACACGGCCAAGGAAACCGGACACACTGGTTCTACAAGGCAATCCAGGTATATCTACATACATGATACATTCTTCTTCTTCTTCTTCTTCTTCTTCTTCTTCTTCTTCTAATTTACCATCATGTATGGCTAACTTCTGTTTGACATTGCAGGAGGCCAAGTTGAAGTAGCCACTGTCAGACATGGAGTCATGGAGGCTGGCCCGTGTGCGGAATAAGCGCAAGGAAGGCGAGGGCGAGTACTACGGCAAGACCAAGGAGAACCTGACGGCCTACACGCAGTCGTTTCAGAGGTTGAATCCTGGGTTGGATGTTGAGAACCCCATCAAGTCGCAGACCGACAAGACGGTGGTGGTGACTGATAACCCACAAGTATAGGGGATCATGTGTAGCCTTTCTCGATAAATAAGAGTGTCGAACCCAACGAGGAGCTAAAGGTAGAATCAATATTCCCTTCAAGTTCTATCGACCACCGATACAACTCTACGCACACTTAACATTCGCTTTACCTAGAACAAGTATGAAACTAGAAGTACTTTGTAGGCTAGAACTACTTTGCAAGAATAAAACTAGGAGTACTTTGCGAGAATAAAACTACGAGTAATTTGTAAGATAATAAAAGTAGCAAGCTTTTTGTAACACAAAATAAAGATTGTCCATAGGCAATTGAATATGACATGAGTGATAATTATTATATGCAATGAGGGAGAGGCATACGCTAACATACTTTCCGTACTTGGATCATATGCACTTATGATTGGAACTCTAGCAAACATCCGCAACTACTAAAGATCATTAAGGTAAAACCCAACCATAGCATTAAGTAAAAAGTCCCCTTTACTCCCATACGCAACAACCCCCTTACTCAGGTGTAAGCTTCTGTCACTCTAGCCGCCCACTATAAGCGAATTATAAACGTATTGCAAACCCTACAGCGGGAATCCCTCATGCTTGCGCGACACGGAGGGCACCATTGGACAGCACCAATTTAGCATACAACTCATATCAATCACACCATACCACAATTAACCCGTAGGACAAAAGAAATCTACACAAACATCATAGGATTGCCACATATCATTGGATAATAATATATAGCGTTAAGCACCATGTTCAAGTAGAGAATTATAGCGGGAATGGAGAGGTTACACCGCTGCATAGAGGGGGAGAGAGTTGGTGATGACGGCGGTGAAGTTGTTGGTGTAGATCGCCGTCACGATGGTTCCCCGGCGGTGCTCCGGCGCCACCGGGAGAGAGGGGGAGAGAGCCCCCCTCCTTATTCATCTTCCTTGGCCTCCCCCCTAGATGGGAGGAGAGTTCTCCCTCTGGTCCATGGCCGACATGGCTCCCGGAGGGCAGGAGCCCCTCCGAGATTGGATCTCTCTCTCTGTTCTCTTCTGTTTTGCGTTCCTGTTTTCTGGCCGAAAACCGTTTCTTATATTCTCGGAGATCCGTAACTCCGATTGCACTGAAATTTTAACACGATTTTTTTTCTCGATATAAGCTTCCTTGCGGCCGAAGAAGAGCCCCAACCGACTTACAGTGTGCCCACAAGGTAGCACCACACGGCCAGGGGGGGTCGTGCCAAGGTGCCTTGTAGAGGCTGTGGGCCTCCGTTTGCGTTGATTCCACCTCCCAAAAATCACATATATTCCAAAATAATTCTCAGTAAAATTTTATTGCGTTTGGACTTCGTTTGATATGGATTTTCTGTGAAACAAAAAAAAAGCAGAAAACAGGAACTGGCACTGGGCACTGGATCAACATGTTAGTCCCAAAAATAATATAAAATGTTGCCAAAAGTATATGAAAGTTGTAGAATATTGGCATGAAACAATCAAAAATTATAGATACGATGAAGATGTATCAGTGGCCATCAAGCCGAGGTACCATGGCCGCTACCCGTGCCTCGATGGCATGATCACTCCTTCGATCTCGTACACACGGCTCCGAGCTACCAACCCGAGCCCGAGCGTGAGTACGGCCCGCTCGCAGCCGAGCCTAGCCAACCAGAATGCTGTAAGTATTTCCCCCTTGTCTCTTTCTCTCTCGCTTTATTTTCAGCATTGCTATGATTTATGAGTTTCATCATGTCATATTGCAGGCCTATTCTAAGTATGTCGAGCATAAGCGTGAAGAGCTACGGGAGTACGGCGACAGAGTCCAGGAAAACAAGGATTACAACTGTCGGATGCTGTCGGTTGCTACTTATAGTCTGCGTTGGTATTTCCCGAAGAGGAGAGGATGATGCAGTATAGTAGAGATAAGTATTTCCCTCAGTTAAGAACCAAGGTTATCAATCCAGTAGGAGAACCAAGCAAAATTCCGTTAAGCGCACCTGCACACAAAAGAGCAAATACTTGCACCCAACGCAAATAAGAGGGTTGTCAATCCTCTTAGCAGTTATTTGCAAGGATTAAATCTTATAGAGATAAATAGATAAACTAAAATACTAATTAAAATAAAAGTAAATAAATTGCAGCAAGGTATTTTTAGGTTTTTAATATATGGTAACGTAGACCGGGGGCCATAGTTTTCACTAGAGGCTTCTCTCTCAAACACATAGCATACGGTGGCTAAACAAATTACTATTGGGCAATTGATAGAAAAACAAATAATTACGACGGATTCATGGCAATGATCATGTATATAGGCATCACGTCCGAGACAAGTAGACCGACTCCTGCCTGCATCTACTACTATTACTCCACCCATCGACCGCTATCCAGCATGAATCTAGGGTATTAAGTATGAAACAGAGTAACGCCTTAAGCAAGATGACATGATGTAGACAAAGTAAACTCAAGCAATATGATTAAATCCCATCTTTTTATCCTTAATGGCAACAATACAAATACGTGTCATGTCCCCAACTGTCACTGGGATTGAGCACTGCAAGATTGAACCCATCACAAAGCACCTCTCCCATTGCAAGATAAATCAATCTAGTAGGCCTAACCAAATCGATAGATCGGAGAGAAATATGAAGCTATAATAATCATGCATAAAAGAGTTCAAAGAAGACTCAAATATTTCTCATGAATAATCTGATCATAAACTCACAATTCATCGGATCCCAACAAACACACCGCAAAAGAAGATTGAATCGGATAGAACTCCAAGAACATCGAGTAGAACATGGTATTGAAGATCAAAGAGAGAGAAGAAGCCATCTAGCTACTAGCTATGGACCCGTAGGTCTATGGTAAACTACTCACACATCATCGGAAGGGCAGCAAGGTTAATGTAGAAGCCCTCCGTGATCGATTCCCCCTCTGGAAGAACAGAGGCTTGCGGCGGCGGAAAGGTCTTCTCTTCAGTCTCTCTGTTGGTTTGGGAATATTTGTGAATTTGTAGCGTAGGAATTAGGTCAAGATGTGCCACGAGGGGCCCACAAGCCTTGGGGGGCGGCCACCCCCCTGGGGCGCGCCCTCAAGGCTTGCCGCCTCCTCGTGGCTCTTCTGGTCTTCTCCTGAAGCTTCCTGGGTCTCTTCTAGTCCAAAAAAAATTTAATCCAAAGTTTTTTTCTCGTTTGGACACTTTTTGATAATGATTTTCTGAAAAGGCAAAAACAAGCAAAAACAGCAACTGGCACTAGGCACTGGGTTAATAGGTTATTCCCAAAAAATGATATATAATGGCATATAATTGCATATAAAACATCCAAGATTGATACTATAATAGCATGGAACAATCAAAAATTATAGATATGTTGGAGACGGATCAAGCATCCCCAAGCTTAATTCCTGCTCGTCCTCAAGTAGGTAAATGATAAAAACAGAATTTTTGAGGTGGAATGCTACCTCTCATGTTTCATCATGTAATCTCTCTCTTACGGTATGAATAATAAGATCCGAATGATTCATAGCAATAGTCTATAATTTGATATAAAGACATCAATACTCAGGCATACCAATAAACAATCATGTCTTTCAAAATAAAAATGCTAAAGAACGTTATCCCTACAAAATCATATAATCCTGTCATGTTCCATCTTCTTAACACAAAGTATTTACCATGCACTACCTCGATGACAAGCCGAGCAATTGGTTCATACTTTTTAACGCGCTTCAGCTTTTGCAACTCCCACACAATACATGAGCGCAAGCCATGGATATAGCACTATGGGTGGAATAGAGTGTGGCGGTAGAGATAAATAAGAGAAGTCAAAAATAAGAAGATAGTCTCACATCGACAAGGCTAATCAACGGGCTATGGAGATGCCCATCAATTGATGTCAATGCGAGGAGTAGGGATTGCCATGCAACGGATGCACTAAGAGCTATAAGTGTATGAAAGCTCAACATGAAAACTAAGTGGGTGTGCATCCAACTTGCTTGCTCATGAAGACCTCGGGCATTTGAGGAAGGCCATCATCGGAATATACAAGCCAAGTTCTATAATGAAAAATTCCCACTAGTATATGAAAGTGACAAAATAGGAGACTCTCTATATGAAAAACATGGTGCTACTCTAAAGCACAAGTGTGGAAAAAGGATAGTAACATTGCCCCTTCTCTCTTTTTCTCTCATTTTTTTTTCATGGCTCTTTTTCGCCTCTTTTATTTTATTTTATTTTATTTTCATCCAGAGTCTCATCCCGACTTGTGGGGGAATCATGGTCTCCATCATCCTTTCCTCACTGGGACAATGTTCTAATAATGATGATGATCACACTTTTATTTACTTACAACTCAACATTACAACTCGATACTAGAACAAAAATATGACTCTATATGAATGCCTCTGGCAGTGTACCAGGATGTGCAATGATGCTAGCATAACATGTATAAAAAATGATGAATAGTGGTTGAGCCACAAATACTATGTCAGCTATATGATCATGCAAAGCAATATGACAATGACGATGTGTGTCATAAAAACGGAACGGTGGAAGTTGCATGGGAATATATCTCGGAATGGCTATGGAAATGCCATGATAGGTAGGTATGGTGGCTGTTTTGAGGAAGATATAAGGAGGCTTATGTGTGATAGAGCGTACCATATCACGGGGTTTGGATGCACCAGCGAAGTTTGCACCAACTCTCGATGTGAGAAAGGGCAATGCACGGTACCGAAGAGGCTAGCAAATTGCGGAAGGGTGAGAGTGCGTATAATCCATGGACTCACATTAGTCATAAAGAACTCACATACTTATTGTGAAAGTTTATTAGCCCTCGACTACTACGCATGCCCCTAGAGGGATAGATTGGTAGGACAAGGTCCATCGCTCTTCCCCGATCGCCACTCATAAGGTAGACAATCAACAATAAATCATGCTCCAACTTCTTAGCATAACGACAGATCGTACATGCATGATTTGGGAATCACAAACCATAACACCAATATTCTTACTAAACCACAATCATCTACTAATACCTCCCACATATTACCATCTTAATATCGCAAAACTATTGCAAGGAATCTAACTTATCATATTCAGTGATCTACATGAAAGTTTTTATTATATCCCTCTTGAATACCTATCATATCAGGACCAAATTCATAACCCATGCATATTACCATTGTTATTCATTAGACTCTCAAAAAGATATAAGTGAAGCATGAGAGTGCAACTATTTCTTTAAAATATAACCACCGCCATGCTCTAAAAGATATAAGTGAAGGACTAGAGCAACTACCTAGCTCAAAAGATATAAGTGAAGCACATAGAGTATTCTAACAAATCACGAATAATGTGTGTCCCTCTCAAAAAGGTGTTTTCAGCAAAGATGATTGTGACAAACTAAAAAGCAAACAAACTATATCACAAGACGCTCCAAGTAAAACACATATCATGTGATGAATAAAAATATAGCTCCAAGTGAGTTACCGATAGATTGTAGACGAAAGAGGGGATGCCTTCCGGGGCATCCCCAAGCTTAGACTCTTGAGTCTTCCTTGAATATTACCTTGGGGTGCCTTGGGCATCCCCAAGCTTAGGCTCTTGCCACTCCTTATTCCTTTATCCATCGTAGTCTCACCCAAAACTTGAAAACTTCAGCACACAAAACTCAACAGAAACCTCGTGAGATCCGTTAATATAACAAACAAATCTTAAAATTTAGGTACTATTGTAAATTGATTCATATTTAATATTGGCATAATGCTACTGTACTCCAACTTCTCCATGACTCATACCCCCCGACACGATCCATAGATTCATCAAAATAAGCAAACTATGCAACAAAAATAGAATCTATCTAAAACAGAATAGTCTGTAAGACCTGAATTAATGTCATGCTTCTGTAACTCCAAAATTCTGAAATATTAGGACAACATGGGAAATTCATATATAAATACTGTGTAAAAAATTCAGAAGGTTCTGACGCTCCAGAGAAAAACCAAAATTCCAGCACTGGACACAAAAATTTCTGTTTTCCAACAGCATCTATCATACTATCTTCCAAATCATCCCAAAGGCATTACTTGGCACAAACACTAATTAAAACATAAAAATACAATCATAATATAAGCTATAATTTTGTAAACACTCAAGAACAGAAGATATTGGGTTGTCTCCCAGAAAGCCCTTTCTTTATAGCCATTAAGATAGACTTCGAGATTTTAATGATGCTCACATAAAAGATAAGAATTGAAGCACAAAGAGAGCATCATATAACATGTAAGAAACATATGTAAGTCTAACATACTTCCTATGCATAGGCATTTTATAGGCAAACAAATTATCAAGACAATAAGTATCTAGTATATGCAAGGAAGAAGAACGAAGCATTAACAATTTGAACTTCAAGAGAGGTAATTGAGTAACACGAAAATTTCTACAACCATATTTTCCACTCTCATAATAATTACATATAGGATCATAGTCAAATTAAATAATATAGCTATCATATAAAATATTCTCTTCATGATCCGCATGCATAAAGTTTTATAATCTTCCAAGATAGTGGGATTAACATCAACTAAACTTATAACCTCTCCAAACCCACTCTTATCCAAAAATTCATAAGATTGATAATTCTCCGAAGTAGTGGGATCATTATTACCTAAAGTTGACACTCTTTCAAACCCACTTTTAGTAGTATTGCAAACATTATTATCAATAACATATTCATCATGAGGCTTAAATAAATTTTCAAGATCATAAGAAGCATTATCACCCCAATCGTGATCATTGCAATAAGTAGTGGACATGGCAAAATTATCATCCCCAAGCTTGTAGATTTGCATATTATTAGCACAATTCACATTAATAGAATTTATAGTAACATCATTGCAATCATGCTTTTCAATTAAGGAGCTATCATGAATCACTTTACAAATTTCTTCTTCTAACACTTCATCACAATTTTCAGATTCATGATTTTCAAGCAAAACTTCATAGAGAAAATCAAGAGCACTCAAATCACTAGCAATTGGTTCATTATAATTGGATCTTTTGAAAATATTAGCAAGTGGATGAGGATCCATAGTGATCTTAAATTTTTGTTTTACTTTCTGTTCTTATGTGTTGACATGGCAATAAAAGCAAGCAAGCAAAATAAAAAATATTTCTGTGTTTTTGTAAAAAAAAAAATTAGAAGTGGGGGAGATGAAGACGAGAGGCAAATGCAAATAAAATAAATGCAAGTGGATGATAGTTTGTGCGAAGGTACTTGGTAATTTTGATGATGTCTCCCTGGCAACGGCGCCAGAAATTCTTCCTGCTACTTGTAGTCTGCGTTGGTATTTCCCCGAAGAGGAGAGGATGATGCAGTACAGTAGAGATAAGTATTTCCCTCAGTTAAGAACCAAGATTATCAATCCAGTAGGAGAACCAAGCAAAATTCCGTTAAGCGCACCTGCACACAAAAGAGCAAACACTTGCACCCAACGCAAATAAGAGGGTTGTCAATCCTCTTAGCGGTTATTTGCAAGGATTAAATCTTATAGAGATAAATAGATAAACTAAAATACTAATTAAAATAAAAGTAAATAAATTGCAGCAAGGTATTTTTAGGTTTTTAATATATGATAAAGTAGACCGGGGGCCATAGTTTTCACTAGAGGCTTCTCTCTTGAACACATAGCATATGGTGGGTAAACATATTACTGTTGGGCAATTGATAGAAAAGCAAATAATTATGACGGATTCATGTCAATGATCATGTATATAGGCATAACGTCCGAGACAAGTAGACCGACTCCTGTTTGCATCTACTACTATTACTCCACCCATCGACCGCTATCCAGCATGCATCTAGGGTATTAAGTATGAAACAGAGTAACGCCTTAAGCAAGATGACATGATGTAGAAAAAGTAAACTCAATCAATATGATTAAACCCCATCTTTTTATTCTTAATGGCAACAATACAAATATGTGTCATGTCCCCTACTGTCACTGGGATTGAGCACCGCAAGATTGAACCCATCACAAAGCACCTCTCCCATTGCAAGATAAATCAATCTAGTAGGCCAAACCAAATAGATAGATCGAAGAGAAATAAAAAGCTATAATAATCATGCATAAAATAGTTCAGAGAAGACTCAAATATTTCTCACGAATAATCTGATCATAAACTCACAATTCATCGGATCCCAACAAACACACCGCAAAAGAAGATTACATCGAATATAACTCTAAGAACATCAAGGAGAACATGGTATTGAAGATCAAAGAGAGAGAAGAAGCCATCTAGCTACTAGCTATGGACCCATAGGTCTGTGGTAAACTACTCACACATCATCGAAAGGGCAGCAAGGTTGATGTAGAAGCCCTCCGTGATCGATTCCCCCTCCAGCAGAGTACTGGAAAAGGCCTCCAGATGGGATCACGAAAGAACAGAGCCTTGCGGCGGCGGAAAGGTTTTCTCTTCTGTCTCTCTGTTGGTTTGGGAATAGTTGTGAATTTATAGTGAAGGAATTAGGTCAAGATGTGCCACGAGGGGCTCACAAGCCTGGGGGGCGCGGCCACCCCCCTGGGGCGCGCCCTCCAGGCTGGCCGCCTCCTCGTGGCTCTTTTGGTCTTCTCCCGAAGCTTCATGGGTCTCTTCTGGTCCAGAAAAAATTAATCCAAAGTTTTTTTCTCGTTTGGACACTTTTTGATAATGATTTTCTAAAAAGGCAAAAACAAGCAGAAAACAGCAACTGGCACTGGGCACTGGGTTAATAGGTTAGTCCCAAAAAATGATATATAATGGCATATAATTGCATATAAAACATCCAAGATTAATACTATAATAGCATGGAACAATCAAAAATTATAGATACATTGGAGACGTATCATCGGTTAGTTTTGCCCCACTTAGAACCAACCTAAATTTTGCACTTTCATTTCTTCTGGCCTTCGTGTTTGCTTGCTGAACTAACATCCAGGTTATGTTTTCGGCTATGCAAAGCGGCACGGTTCGAACATCAGTGGGAGAAGCACCACCACCTGCTGGATCCGCCCCAGTCTTGCTTTCGTTTGAAGAATGGGTGTCACTAGGCAGTGGGACTCTGATGTCTACTACACAACTTGTTCTTGTAGACTCGTGTTGGGCCTCCAAGCGCAGAGGTTTGTAGGACAGTAGCAATTTTCCCTCAAGTGGATGACCTAAGGTTTATCAATCCGTGGGAGGCGTAGGTTGAAGATGGTATCTCTCAAACAACCCTACAACCAAATACAAGAAATCTCTTGTGTCCCCAACACACCCAATACAATGATAAATTGTATTGGTGCACTAGTTCGGCGAAGAGATGGTGATAAAAGTGTAGTATGGATAGTAGATATAGGTTTTTGTAATCTGAAAATATAAAAACAACAAGGTAGCAAGTAATAAAACGGAGCACAACGGTATTGCAATGCTTAAAAACAAGGCCTAGGGTTCATCCTTTCGCTAGTGCAATCTCTCAACAATGCTAATATAATTGGATCATATAACAATCCCTCAACGTGCGACAAAGAATCACTCCAAAGTTCCTATTCGCGGAGAACATAAGATAGAAATTGTTGTAAGGTACGAAACCACCTCAAAGTTATCCTTTCCGATCAATCTATTGAGCCATCCCTATAAGTGTCACGAATAGCCCTAGAGTTCGTTCTAAAATAACACCATATGAAACACATCAACCAACCCTAATGTCACCTAGATACTCCAATGTCACCACAAGTATCCGTGAGTTGATTATTCGATATGCATCAAACAACTTCAGATTCATAATATTCAATCCAACACAAAGAACTTCAAGGAGCACCCCAAAGTTTCTATCGGAGAAAAGATAATGAAAACGTGCATCAACCCATATGCATAGATTACCCCAATGTCACCGCGGGAATCCGCGAGTTGAGTGCCAAAACATATATCAAGTGAATCAATATAATACCCCATTGTCACCACGGGTATTCATATGCAAGACATACATCAAGTGTTCTCAAATCTGAAATATTCAATCCGACAATAACGAAACCTCAAAGGGAAAAGATTCAATTCATCACAACAAGGATAGATAGGGAAGAAACACCATATGATCCAACTATATTAACAAAGCTCGTGGTACATCAAGATCGTGCCAAATCAAGAACACGAGAGAGAGAGAGAGAGAGAGATCAAACACATAGCTACTGGTACAAACCCTTAGCCCCGAGGGTGAACTACTCCCTCCTCGTCATGGAGACCGCCGGGATGATGAAGATGGCCTCTGGTGATGATTTCCCCCTCCGGCAAGGTGCCGGAACGGGTCTCCAGATGGTATTTTAAAGGTACAGAAGCTTGCCGCGGCGTAGTCCAAAATCTAGGCTTATTTCTGGGGGTTTCTCTATTTGTAGGATTTTTCAGCGTTAATCACATCAAGATGGGCTAAGATGGGCCCACGAGGCACCAGGGCACGCCACCCCCCTGGCGCGGCCAGGTGCCTCGTGGGCACCTCGTGGCCCTTCTAGTCCTCCCACGAAGCTTCCTGGTTCTCTTTTGTTCCAAAAAAAATCGTCAAAAAGTTTCAGCTCATTTGGAGAACTTTTATTTCTGCACAAAAAACAACACCACGGTAGTTCTGCTGAAAACAGCGTCAGTCCTGGTTAGTTCTAATCAAATCATACCAAAACCATATAGAATTGTTATAAACATGGCATGAATACTTCATAAATTATAGATACGTTGGAGACGTATCAGCATCCCCAAGCTTAATTCCTGCTCGTCCTCGAGTAGGTAAATGATAAAAGAAATAATTTATGAAGTGTGAATGCTAGCATAGTGCATAAGTTTGATCAATGATAATTTCAATCTCTTTTCCTAGCATCAATATATATCATAATCAGTAGCTCATCTCATAAAACTTCTCATGATCAAGTAGCAAGCTATTCACATGTTTAAAGTATAGGCCATAAACTTTCTTGAAAACTAACAAACTTCTTATTTTTAGGAAGGGTCTATGTAAGAGCTTTGATCTAGCAAATTCCACATACTCAACCATCATTTAGTCTTCCATGATTGCTGACACTCAAAGCATATTTTTAGACCAAACCGTTTTAGTCAAACACATAGGAAGATAGGGGCTTAATGTTTTGCCTCCCAACTTATTTATCTCAGGGATAATGTCAACAATAATAACTCATGACCATCTATATTCAACTGGATATATGTGCATGGATCTTTCCCTACCACATAATGCTTGCCAACTAAAGAATAAATAGAGCGGAATAGGGATGAACATTAATGACTCTTGCATAAAAGTAAATACATAAAAGTAAATGCATAAAAGTAAAAGATAGGCCCTTCGCAGAGGGAAGCAGAGGTTGTCATGCGCTTTTTATTGTTGGATGCACAAGCCCTTAATGCAAAGGAACATCGCGTTATATTGCCCCTTGTGATAGCAACCTTTATTATGCAGTCCGTCGCTTTTATTTCTTTACCATCACAAGTTCGTACAATGCTTATTTTCCCTTACAATAAAAGATCATACATATTTAAGGAGCAATTTTTATTGCTTTTTGCACCGATGACAACTTACTTGAAGGATCTTATTCAATCCATAGGTAGATATGGTGGACTCTCATGGCAAGAAACTGGGTTTAAGGGTTTTTGGATGCACAAGTAGTATCTCTACTTAGTACGAATTTTTGGCTAGCAAAATATCCTAAGCAAGCATCACATGTTAGAGGATCCATGACAATATAACTTCTATGTGAATATAAACAAACATAACTCATTACGTTGTCTTCCTTGTCCAACGTCAACTACTTGATCAAGCTTGAAAATAATTAATGGGGGCTCACAATCATAGAAGATGTCCAAGATAGTATATTTGTATGTGAAATTTCTCTTCCTTCAAAATTCTTTCATGAATTGTTCAAGTGACCAATGCTATGTTTGTTAACTTTCAATAAATTTTACCACTTATAGTTCTTGTATGTGAAGTCACTACTCCCCATGGGACAAGCATATGAAGCATATAAATTTCAACTTTATGATATTCAATTCATTTCAACAATTTACTCATAAGATATGAGTGAAGCACAAGAGTAAATGACAAACTACTCCAAAAAGATATAAGTGAAGACCAATTGAGTAGTTAAGTAAATAGGTAGCTATGTGAGGACTCTCTCTCATTTAAAAATTTCAGATCTTAAGTATTTTACTCAAACAGCAAAGAAAACTAAATAAAATGACATTCCAAGAATAGCACATATCATGTGAAGAAGCAAAAACTTAGGCTCAACCAAGACTAACCGATAATGTTGATGAAGAAAGGTGGGATGCCTACCGGGGCATCCCCAAGCTTAGATGCTTGAGACTTCTTGAAATATTAATTTGGGATGCCTTGTATTCCCCAAGCTTGAGCTCTTGTGTCTCCTTAATTCCTCTCATACCATGGCTTCTCCTAAATCTAAAAAAACTTCATCCACACAAAACTCAACAAGAACTCGTGAGATAAGTTAGTATAAATCAACTCAAAACCTTAACATTCTCTACTGTAGCAAATAACTAAAATTATAATTTAACATTGCATACTAAATGCCTCTGCATATTTAATACTCCTATCCACAAATAGAAAAATTAAACAAGCAAACATATGCAAACAATGCAACTATATCAGCAATCTGCCAAAACAGAATAGTCTGTAAAAGGGGAATAAGAATCCATACTTACCTAACTCCAAAAATTCTGAAAAATTACCACGTGAAATAGAACTCATGCATGATTACTGTGTAAAAATTTCAGATTTTTATCATGTTCTGACTATTCAGGAATATTCTGGACATAACAGAAAACTTTCTGTTTTCAAACAGCAACACATGAACTTGCAAACTGAGCATGGTAAAGGCTATAATTGGCATTTTATTGAACTAAAAGATACAAAACATCATTATTTATAGCACAAATAAAATATTAACAGAATAAAATGATGCTCCAAGCAAAACTCATATTATGTGAAGAATAAAAATATAGCTCCGAGTGAGGTTACCGATAGTGTTGAAGACGAAAGAGGGGATGCCATCCGGGGCATCCCCAAGCTTAGGCGCTTGAGTCTTCCTTGGATATTACCTTGGGGTGCCTTGGGCATCCCCAAGATTAGGGTCTTGCCACTCCTTATTCTCCTCATATCGATATCTCACCCAAAACTTGAAAACTTCAATCACACAAAACTTAACGGAACTTGGTGAGATAGGTTAGTATGATAAAAATAAATCATCCACTTAGGTACTGTCAAGACAAGATTCATAATTGTTCTTACATAATTCCTACTGTATTCTATCATTTCCACAATTTATATTACACAATATAAGCTATGGAAACACTAAAACAAGCAAACTATGCACTGAAGACAGAATCTGTCAAAAATAGAACAGCGTGTAGTGAGCGATTTAAAAACCATACTTCTGTACCTCCAAAAATTCTGAAAAATTAGGAAAACGTAAAGAATTTGTAACTCAATTCTGTGGAAAAATTTCAGAATTTTTTCATGCTCCATTACAGAATAGAAATTCCAGCACTGGACACAAAAGTTTCTGTTTTTGCACAGAATCAAATCAACTATCATCCACACTATCCTAAAGGCTTTACCTGGCACATTATTGAAAGAAAACATATAAAACATGATTACTACAGTAGATTAATCATGTGGACACACAAAAACAGTAGGTATAAATATTGGGTTGTCTCCCAACAAGCGCTTTTTTTAAAGTCTTTTAGCTAGGCATGATAATTTTGAATGATGCACTCATAGAAGTGAAGGATTGATACATAACGGGGCATCATGAATCATAAGTTCCTCTCTCATAATAATTTTCAGTAGCATCATGAATGAATTCAGCAATATAACTATCAAATAAAGCATTCTTTTCATGACCTACAAGCATAGAATTTTTATTACTCTCCACACAAGCAATTTTCTTCTCATTCATAATAGTGGGAGTATTGTATGAAACTCGAATGCTATAAATTGTTTCCACATTAAAAGAGTGATGTTCAGTAAAAGGATTTTCATAATTATAACAAGTATAATAATAATCATCACTATTTTTCATAACATAAGTATCATCACAATAATCATCATAGATAGGAGGCATGAAATCATCATAACAAATTTGATCATTCAAAGTAGGGGGACTAAAAAGATCATCTTCATTAAGCATAGTATCCCCAAGCTTGGGACAAATATTAATTGCAGCAAATATATTCTCAAAAATTGCATTCTCATCAAACATAGCATCCCCAAGGTTGTTTTCCAATGCAACTAGTAGTACGTACATATATATACATATAAAGTTGGCCATTCCTATAATTGTTGCATCATCGGACCAAACTTTTCGAAATGACATAGCTGTTGCTTGCATCTGGTACTGCACAAATGATTGTGCAAGATGGTGCGCTTTTATTAACCGAGGTTGTCATAAAAACCAAACACCTTGTAAAATTGCCGATGATTGAGGAAGGCGGTCGTTTTATTTCGCCGAGACACCAAAAAATGATCGCGTCACAAGATCGATACTGAGACCGTCATTTTATTTACAAAGGCGTTTACAGTTGCCCGCCTCTGCAAAATCGGAGGCGTGTATAATTGCTCGCCTCACAAAATCTATTTATGTAGGAGGGCCTTTTAAGAGGTCCGCCTCAAAAAAAAAAAGGATTAAAAGGAAACAAAAAATGTGAATTGTCATTCCAAAATAAAATATGAATTCAGTTGGAATTCAATTTTTTCTTGAAAAGCAGTGTTGTTGTTTTCCAATGCAACTAGTACATATAGAGTTGGCCATTCCTATAATTGCTACATCAACAGACCAAATTTTTCGAAGTTGCATAGTTGTTTACCCAATGCTTGCATATGAACAGTCTTGTTGAAAATTCGTATGGTTATTACATCAGCCGAATGGCAGGCTCTACAATGAAAAAAAAGGAAACTAAACTTAATTAATTAATGCATTGGCTACAAAAGCACTTGAGCATGACATCGTTAACAAGATTGATAATGATTATATCATTGAAGATTTCATTTCAAAGAACACTAAAAGAGCGATGCTTTCAAGTAAAGATTATGTTGCAGTCTAGATGGAAGACATACATCTTTGATTCAATCGACAAGAGCAAGATTACCAAGCATGAACTCAACACAACATAAGCCTCAAAACACATGCTACACAGAATCAAATTGACACAAATTTGCAGTAACTTGGCCATCCACAATCCTTTGAACTTCTAGCAATGTTCTCGTAGAAACAAAAGGGTTATAGCGTATGATGTGAGTATGACACATGAGCGCCCTCTATATTATGGCTCCGGCACCTCCCTGGCATGCACGTTAAATTGGACCTTGTTGCTATTTGGATGACACATGCTGCTGATCCTTTGGACAACCTCCATGATCTCCGAAGAAACAGGGACAAATGGCATTGTGAAGTCTACCCTTTTAAGGGTGGTTACCGTGTTGCATCTAGACAGTAACAACTCCACAAATTCCACCTGTTCGGCTGAACCTGTAAAGAAACTGATTCCTATCTCTTCAAGTGAATCAAAGGTGATGTCATCCAACCTGTGATACTCTGGCAGAAGACAAGGACAACCTGACATAGTACAGGATGGCGTCTGGAAAATAAGTAACAAAAATTAGCAAACAGCACATGTTTAGAAACAAATGCAATACACACACGGTTCACCCTTTGGGGAGGGGAGCATCCAACTGAATTTAGTTCAAGAGGCATTAACGTGATATATAGCATGTGTAAACATTTCAGTTTTGCAAGCCCATGTCACAAACTACACAACCCTTGGACTCTCAGGTCTGCTCACATCCTTCTATCAAATATATGTGTAAGGACCCACTGCTGTTTTGGGTTTGTGCTGGATAAGTTCTTGACTACTTCCTTTGTGAAACGAACTTTCTACTTAGAAATAGTCAAGTAGACTAACTATTGTGAATCAGCAGCCCTTTCTTGTTCTCCTCGGTTGTGTCATCCAGATCAACCATATCGCATTTGTTTCGAATGGGAAAAAGAAAAGCTCAGTTAGTTAGCTAATGTGTTGTGGCATTATTGCATATGGTTCAGCTGCTAAACTAATTTCCTTTCCTAGCACGTATGGAGAAATGAGGAGGTGTCCTCTTAACTTATTATATAACAATAATTTATGCCTAATAATGACTTTAAAAACTTATTAATTTATACGTATCTTCATGTACAAGCTAAAGTGATAAGTATTAGTCCCTGATATACTGTCAGTCAAGACCTATGGCTAAATTCCTTGATAGCAAAGATTCACATGATTCAAAATTCATTCTTCAAGTTACCTCAGATGGAGTATGCTGATGAAGAAATAATTCGAACTTTCGGATACAAATGGATCTTCTAAGAAGATGCAACATGATTGGTGCAAAATTATGACCACGGTGACTCGTCGTTAAATGAACAACAAGGGTTTCACATATGGGCAGCTTGTCCATTTCCTCCAGGAAGGTCATATATTCTGCTATTCCCTGCCACAGGCACAAAATTCATTGAGGACAACGAGAAGATGAAATCAGCAAAATATCAGTAGTTGGGCATGCAAAATTTTCAACCCTTCAGCTCTAAAGCTTGAAATGGAATAAGAATAGCCCTATTGATGAATTATAAGAATGAGAATTATAGTAACATTAATTTCAACTCATGTGTACAAAACAGCAACCACAGTTCTTAAGGATATGTAAGCAATGGCGGCAAGGGAACCAGGTACATGTACATGGCTTTCCACTTTTCCACTAATAGGCTGTGTCTGAATTTTTGTCAATGTTGGCATCTGAGTTCAGCTTGGCTACCTTTTTCAAAATTGTAGAATCTTTTGCCATGGTTTCCTGATGTACCATATAAAACAATGATCTCTACTTTGCTGTGAAAAAATGTACACAAACAAACGTACCTTCTCAAGTGAGAGAGAAACTGTGAGCTCACCGACGGTATCAAATCTCTCCATCAGCCGTGTGGACGATATGAGGATGGAATAAAAGGTCCAGTGCATGATGGATAGCGACTTAAGGTGGCGCCCTGCCACAGCAAACTGGTGCCTGCGAGGATCATAGCGTTCAAGCCATTTAACATTCTCCAGCTTTGGGGCAACAATGCGAGCCTCAGCAGCGCTAGACACATCAATGTCTTTGAGCATTGGGGCGTGAACCTCCAGCTTGCCGGTTTCTCCGGTGCTGTAGTACAGAAACTCCAGAGATTCCGAGCGAATGGAGATGTCGCGGGTGGGTTCGAGCTTCAACACAAATACACGGAGCTTCCTCAGGCACGGACACTACACGGAGGACACGACGCGCCCCAGCTCGCCACCGTCCATTTGGTCGCATGATATCATCAGATCGGTTAGGGCCGAGAAGGAGCCGGTCGGCGGCGGCCAGAGAACAAACTCTGTCAGGTAGTCGAGTTCGAGGTCAATCTCCGTAGCTCTCTCGCAGATGGGCAGCAATGTATTAGATGGTCCCTTTAAGCAACAATGTATTAGATGGTCCCTTTCAATGAGAATAGAGGTTTCATGGACTTATGGTGGTAGCAACTGTAAAAGTTTGTTGTGGCGCTATTTAGGTAGGCTAGCTAAATTTTGTTTGTTTGTTTCAATTAGCAAAACCATTTAAGTATGATATATAGAGGAGGTGGTGCATATCAGTGGTTATTGTCAGGTGCTTACCAAAAAAAAAATACATCCTAGCAGGTCAATGTTGTAGAGAGGGAAAACTCGATGCAATAAGCAAACTGGCAGTTAGCATCGCAAAGTAGCAAATTTGATGATTTACGTGGAGGTAACATGAGTTGTCATCTGAACATTTGAGCAATGTTAGAAGATGATCTGAAATGGAGCTTCTTAACTGAGAAGATGGTGTAGATGGCTCATTATCAAAATTAATAACTCCAGTTAGAGGGAGAAAACCGATTTTCAGGTTTCACATAAGACAGTAAACTGAACTATTTGTAGAGATCTTATCTAAGAGTGGTCATGAACTCAAGGTACTATAGGGAGCACAAACAGGAATGAAATCACATTATAAGAAACAAACAAAAAATGGGCTTTGTAATTTCAGTCAATATACAGCTTCAAAATTGCTGTAACTAAGCGGAAAAGGAAACTTCTGATTACCAATCGTCAAAGAGCAAAAGGAAGTGATAGAGCAACCATCCTCTGCATTGTTGGTTGAAAATATATCCCTTCCATGTAGTGGAAACATTCTGCTGACATAGAAGGAAAACCATCTGCAGTCCTTGATAGATGAGAGCCATTTAGTAACCTACATATAGTAAAATTCTTGGATTCTGGTTTGCTGCAGATTTTTTCAGCTGCCTAAATAATACTACGAAGCAGCTCATTAGAAAAATGGTAGTCACATATGACTTGAACATATAAGACAACAATGATTGTTTCCGTGATTTTTTTTTTATCATCTTCAATCTTCTAGTCTGCATCGTCCTGAACGTTCAAGTAATAAAAAAACATAATCTCAAATGGAACCTATGTAACCTTAATTGTCAAGAACCTGTGGTAGTCCTTGCTTATGTTGTGGTACTCCATGGTAGCGCCTACGGCATGATCTGCAGGGCATTACCTTCAGTTCATCCCGGTGTGGCAACCTGTCCAAATTAATCTTATTGTAAGTACAGAAGGCAGGCTGGCATGTACGCGATGAATCGCAGGCAAACTACCACTTACCTTCAGTTCATTAGCTGGTATGCATCCATTCGAATATAATAGTTGAATTAATGAAATGGCGGCCGCAGGGAACCCCCACCGGCGCAGATCGGCCAGGACGGCGAGGAGGAGGAGGATGGGACGTGGGGGCCAGGCGCCGTGGGCAGGGAAATTGGAGACGGGGGGAGGGCGGGGGCCACGCGCGTCATAGGCATGGAGGTCGCTACGGCGCCAGTTGACATTCTTCAGGTGTTTCCCGGAGACGACGGTAACCTCTAGGTCGACCGCCTTAGGCAGCGCCGCTGACGGCGGCGGTGGGGATTGGAATTGGTGGTGAGGATTTGGAAGGTGCTGGTGCGGGTGGAGGGGCGAGGAGGGGGACGGGGAAAGCCATGGTGGTCCGCGTGCAGAACGCAAAGGAGGCCGGCGTGTGCGGCTTGGGACGGCGCGACCGCTCAGCAGACCGGGCAGGGCAGGACAGGGACGGCGGCGAAGGCAGGCGCGGTGGTGGACGGGGGTGTGAGCGCCGCCGCGTGGGGATAACTGGGAGGGAGAGGAATGAGGATGGGTCTTTGGTAGAAGTTTCGGGGTACCAATGCTCTCAGAGCGTGTACGTGGGGACGGTCATTCTGGGCAGAGTCCGTTACTGTTAGCAGGTTGGCATAGGATCCGGTACTGTAATGGCAACAGGGAAACGTGAGAGGCTGGTGTACTGTACCGGGAACAGTAAAATGAGAGGGTGGCGGACTCGGCTGGTTGCAAGCCTTTTGTAGGTTACTAGAGGTTGTGGCGCGCCTCCTGGGCATACCGTTGCGTACTTGTCTAGCTTATTTAGTTGTGAACGTTCTTATTTGCTGTAGATAAGCAGAGGCAGGTACAGATATTGAACAAGAAAGTGTACTTAAGAGAAACAGATCACTGTTATACGCATAGGAAGCGGAGCAAGGGGGGATATCTATATTAACAAGTAGATCATGGTCTTACATAGTGGATGCCAGAGCACAGCCATCGATCTAAATCACAGCCTAAGATACTCCAAAAGATGATCGATGTCCAAAAGAGAGGCATAGTTCGTCTGATCATCACAACGCAGGTTTAGCAAGTCTTAGAAATAAGCTAAATACGGTACATAGGTGCTATTCATTGGCGATGGGAGGCGCTGATAGGGTTCCGTCTACAGATGGTGGACGGTGAGAGAAACGTGGCTCCGGTCCTTGCGCTTGAAGTGGAAAGCACAGATGTCACCCGGCGGATGTTGGCGTGATGGCGAAACCATGACCAGATCGTCGTGATGGTTGCCCTCTTGTCGGTTCCAAGCATGAGCCGTGCGTCACAGCTCACAATGCCATCTGCGTTCTTGAGTGGGAGGTCGTCATCGTCTTCATGAATGTATTCTTGCAGCTCGTCCTCTGTGTACTCCACCTGAAAGTACTGTGAAGAGAAATGAAAGTATTTAGTTCATGGCAGGGATATTTGTCAAACATTCTACCTGTACCAACAGGAAGATGTAAAAACTAATTAATATTTGGTCAATCAGAATAACTGCAATAAGAAAGTACTCCCTCCGTAAAGAATTATAAAAGCGTTTAGATCACTAGAGTAGTGATCTAAATGCTCTTATATTTCTTTACAGAGGGAGTATTATGCAACAGATAGCTGAATGAATGAAATTGAGTATAACACATGGTATTGAGTATAAGATATTACTATAGTGAGAAAGATTGCTGGTTTAAAAAAATTGAGGTGAGAGGTAAACATAGGAAACCCAAGTTATATTTGTCACATAGAAAGTGGGAATGTCAGTAAAGCATGATTAGTGATGTTGAAATAAAGAAGTGAACAGCGCAGATAACCAGTATAATTAAGGAGCATGTTTTGTGTTACGAAAAATAATAGAAAGTGGAACTCTATATTATGGAATTATAAGCTTGTACATCATGCAGTTACTAAGCATTTCTGTTATGAATAGCAGGCTGTGTGTTTGAGGATACCATGCGATGGCCTGGTTTGGCAAATGTCTTGTTTATGGTGCAAACGTAGTACTTAATCTTTGGCTTCTTGTGCCAGAACATTGCGAACAGCTTATCCACTTGACGTTCATAGAGCTTCACTTCATTGCCCCAGAAGCAATTCTCCTCCAGCTCGCCAAAGTACTTGACACTGCCAGGCATGCCTGCCATTGTTTATGTTTTACGTCAAGTGCAGCGCCAAGGGAAGCGAGATATTGTTTTGCAAAGAACTGTGTGTGTGCTTACCACGAATAATGTAGGGCTCATGTTCGAGCTGCTGTGCCTGTAATTATGAAATGCTAATGATCAGAAGTAAGGTAGAACGGAAAGAAGTAAAGGAGAGAATATAAATGTTTCTAATATAGGTGGTGTTCATGAGGAACTTAAATGAAACAGAGGGTGTATGCATATGAGCAGTCAGCGGAAAAAATAGTCAAATTTGCTTTATAATTATAAATTTGTAATCAAAAGTTGAGTGGATAGCTACATTGATGTTGTAGTTAAGTATTATTTGTGATGCATTATTAAATTACAGAGTCAATATAAGCCTTTGATATTGTATCAAACAATTTTGAACAGGGGTTATAGAGTGGTTTATAGACGGATTTAGTTCTGCCTTGCTCCTGTTTGCCTTTTTAGCATATTTATTCAATCAATGGAGAGTAAATGAATGTTTAAAACGATGTCTGTAAGTTGCAAGAGTAGAATGAGATGCAGCAAAATTGTATTTATTATCACACTTTAAGGCTAGCATATGAAAAGAAAGAAATGCATTAACAGACATCATATTGTTCTGAATCTTAGTAGCCGATATTGTGAAGCTACATGTAGGATATGGAGCATGTTCTGTAATTCATCCATTAATAAGATCTATTGGAATCAACCTTAAACAGACCCATCGTTTAAGAAGAAAATGTTTTTGGTTGAGAGGATACGAAGATGAAGATGTGAAACGAACCTAATAATAATACTAACGACTAAATTCTGTTTTCATGCAGTAATACGAAGATGAAGATGTGAAACGAAGAACGGGAAAACAAATTGCACTGTAATTAGTACAGATGTGTACCTGAAGTCGAAACACGAGCTACCCAGGAAAGCCAATCACCTAGGAGAAACAATAACCGCGATCCCTGCTGAACGTAATATAGGCTTAGGTCGAGGAACATAAACACAAATAGGCAACGGGCATGAACCCATGGACAAAGCAGAGCAATGGAACTGAACCGAAAAAGCAGTGGTATGCATGGCTAACGAGAGAGGAAACGCAACTGACAAGCAACACATCCACCGAAGCGTGGGCTCGGCGCATGGAAGATGGAACGATGGACAGCACGCACCAGAGAGAATAGGCAATCGATCAATAGACCGTGTGCACGGACGACGTCGCTCTGGCCGTACCAATCACATCCATCCATCGATGCCCATCTCGCAAAGCAGGCGCACGCCGCACGTCCCATGCGCTGGACTACAAATAGCACCAAACCTGAAGCTGACAGAGCGGGACCGATAGAGATAGGGGCCACAGTCATACAAACAGGCTGTAAACGGTAGTACAAAGCAGTGTGTAAACAAGCACCAGACGCGGCGTTCCACCACAACTGCACAGACTGACGGCCCTGGCATGAGCCCACCACATAACGCAACGACACCACAGGCACCACCCAACGAAGAAACTGACAGTGCGGGACCAAGTAAACCACGGCCCACAAGGCATAGGCAAACAGCCAAAAGCACACCTCCTCGTGAGAAGCTGCATGGCCAGCCCTGCACAGCCACGAACCAACGTACGCAGACGTCGCTGCACCCCAGTTACACGCGATGCATCTGCTCCAGTAAATAAAAAAAGGCAGCGATTTCATCCAGCGAGTATAGAGTAACAGCGACACCGTGATGACGTGTCACGCGCGAGAGAGCTCCCAGAGGTTCGCTCTTGGAGAGTGTAATGTTAGATCCGTCGGCTAGGGTTCGGGAGGGACAGCCTCTAGTGTAGGCGTGTAGCATGTGTATCTTTCCGTCCGACGGACTCGAAGGGCCTGCCACGGCCCACGGCCCAACAAAAGTAGCCCAAAGCACAGCAGCGAGTTTATACCCGGCAACTATTATATTCGAATGGATGCTAGCACCTCGTTACATTGGACCATTTCAGATCATGGAATGATGTGGGAAGTTAGCATATCGCTTGAATTTACCAGAACAACTTTCAGCTGTGCACAATGTGTTCCATGTATCTCAACTAAAGAAATGTCTTCAAGTGCCCGATCAAGCCATTGACCTTGAAGGGGTGGAACTTGAACCTGATCTGACTTATTCAGAATATCCTGTTCGAGTTCTAGATCGGATGGATCGTGTTACTCGAAGAAGAACACTCAAATGGTACAAGATACAATGGAGTCAACATTCGGAGGAAGAATCTACTTGGGAATCTGAAGAGTATCTGTTGGAGAACTTCCCGGAGTTCTTTGCTTCTATCTAGGTTACAATTCCCTTCTATAAGTTGTAACCTGCCTCTTTCCAATGATGTTATATAACAATCCCCTACCTGTTTTGTGAGCAGTTTGAGATGTGTTTTGCTTGACACATTTCCTTTCCCATTACTCAACCTACAGCTTTAAATCTCGGGACGAGATTTCTTGGTGTTATGGATACTAAAAATGGCCATGTCATCATGATCAATGCAAAGCATCCATCATTAGCCAACAATGACATGCATTCACTAAAAACAAGATTAATTTATAGGGTTGGTTGAGCTTTAATGAAAAAGGATGTGAATTGTTTGTTATTTCATGAAATGCAAACCCTAATTACTAACCCCTTTCTTGCCCCTTTTCTCTAATTCAAAATCCATGTAAAATTTGAAGGTGAGTCCAAAAGCAAAAGTGTAGATCTTTTCAAGATGTACAATTTTGGTTTTTGGAGTTTTTAAAGTTTTCACATAAAATTTAAAGTAATTTTGATTTCCAGAAAACCCTAAATTTGCCCCAAATTCAAATTTCAAAATCTAGGCCAAATTTGAAAATGGTTCAAAAAGTAATCTTGTAGAGTTTGAAAACTTGAGCATCTTTTATTTTTGAAGATTTTCAAGTTGTTACATGAATTTTAGAGTAATTTCAAAAATAAGAAAAAGGGGAAAATTGCTACAGTAACCTCACATGCCCTACCTCTCGTCTCTCTCATTGTCGCCGGCACCGCCGTGGCCGTCGCGCGCTTCGCGGCCGCGCTCGTCCAGCCAGCCACCTGGGCATCTTCACGAGACTGCTGGCCACCTCCATGATGTCGCCGCGCCTATAAAGACCCAGCAACAGCCGTCGTCTTTCTCTTTTTCTTCCTCCCACTCACCGCCGACCGCCCGCACCCGCCTGCTCCCGCCGCCACCGTCGACGTCTTTCTCTCCAAATCAAGCTTGCCAGCGGTTCCGCAACTCTTTTGTGCGCCGTTTGAGCTAGCCCTCATCGCCCCGCGTCGCCTGTGCCGCCCGCGCAACCCCATCTTCTCCAACTCCGGCCGGAGCGCCGCCGCAAGCCACTCCGCCATCAGTCGTCACTCCGGTGAGGTGCTCATCCCTAGGCTTATCATTTTGGCATCGCCTTGATGTGGCGGAGCTCAACCCCTTGATCTTTTGAACTCAACCGACCAGGGCTCGTCGGAACGTCGCCTCGTCGCGAGCTCGCCCCGCCGTTGCCGCCGTCCCTGCCGTTGAGCCATCCTTGGCATGTCCATGCTTCAACCAGCATGCGCATCAGCTTCGCAGTGAGCTCCTAGCCATGCCCATGCCCTCCTTTTCCATCTTGCCTTGCCGCCGGCATCGGAACGCGGCCGCGCCGCCGCGCGGTGACCGTCGCGCCGTCATGGCCGGTGAGCTCGCTCTGTTGGGCCGGCTTGGCGCGTTAGTGGGCCGGCCTGCCAAGAACAGTAGCGGGCCGAGCACAGTACCGGGCCAAATGCAACCCGAAATCCTTTTTCTTTTTATAAATGTTTTATTTATTTCTTTTATGATGAATAGTGATGATTCTTGTATGATTTTTATAAAATAAAATACAATTCCAAAAATTATGAAATTTTTTGTGTGACCTCTTTGTACTGTCTAGTTTTTTATAAAATGATTAAACTTGAATTTTGGGTACTTTTTATAAGTTAATTAATTATGCCTTTTAATTAATAAATGAACTTTCCATGATTTTTTATTATTTAAATATAAGCCCAAAAATCATGAAATTTGTTTTGACACTGTTTTATGATATAACCTACTTATATAAAAAATTTGAGCTCATTTTGATAAAATTTATTTATTTTTTAATTATGGCCTAATTATTTAAATATTAATAATGTGATTAAAGTTCAATGATTTGATTAATCTTAACCATGAATTAGTTAATGATCTTGTTTAACCTTAATGATGATCATTAGTGAGTTAATTACTGTTTAGGGTCATGCTTAAGTCATGTTTAAGTAATTAATTAACTTAATTAATTAATGTTAAAAATGTAATTAGAGCTCTTTAATAACATTTTATGCTTAATTGTTTTTAAGAGATAATCCCTATAGGATTTGTGTGACATTTTGGATTGTTTGAAGATCTTGGATCATGAAACCCCAAATGGTCCTTGAGAACTCCTTTAATAATGTAGTCACTAGGTTTAGTGATCACTAATTAATGAAATATGTAATTTTGTGAGTAGTTCAACAAGTTGGTTTTGTTGGCTTGCAACTTTATCGTGAAGGAAAATTGTACTCAAGTTGTTAATCTTTTCATGCATCATCAAGCACCATGTTTCATACTTCATCATGTTGAGCATGCATTATTATTATCGCGTGTAGTTTCCGAAAGTGAGAACCCGTTTGCTGATCAAGTTTCCGAGGAAGTAAATACGTCGGTGGAAGTTGGGTTTGACATCTGTGGAACAGATCCAGAGCCGGAATATATCGTCAACCAAGGCAAGCCCCGGATGCATTTAAACCTTTCCTTGTGTTTTGAAAAGCTTTATATCTCCTTTGTTAATGTTATGTTGCATTAAGTAATCAGGAGTTGAGTGATAACCTAATTGCTGCATTATCAACCTTGATTACCACATATCATCCTTGTCAACCCGTCTTATTTAAAAATGCTCGTTATGCTTAGCCATGCTTTACACTTTCGCTTTTTCAACAATGTGTTGGCACATATGATAATGGCATAAGTTGGTATAATGTTGAGAAAGGATATGTTAAATTGAGACTGATCGGACGACTTGCACCGAGAATGGAGTCTCGATGTAGTGTTACCGATTGTGACGGTTAAGGACCATTCGTTGATTGGCCCTTGGATCAAGAACTTTTGTAGTACTGGCCACATACTTCGGTAAGCCCGAGATATCAGCTATTCCAACCTGGGAACAGACAATTGCGCACTGGGAGTGGAAAGATGGCGGGAGTAGTGTGTACCCACCCTACTGGTCAAACTGTCATGGAGACGGGGTAGGGCGGTGGAGTACTGTGCTCTCGGGTGGCGCCAGACCTATTCCCGTTTTGGAAGATCTGAGTGAGGGTTGATATATGCAAGATTAAGTTCTACATATGCCGTGTGGTAAGGAATCCCCAGCTGGGTTATAAGCGGTTCGAATCGTCGTTTGCTCCACGAGAAAAGGAGACTTGGTCCTCGCACCTTCATCGCAGTTAAATGATGGAACAATGGAGATCATGAACATGTGATGTGATGTTTGTTAAGTGTATAATTTAGTATAGGTTCTCTTAGACTAGTGATAAATTGAAGTGGAGTTAAGATTGTTAAATAAAATATTGAAGGTAAGGAATCACTTTTTAGTAAGCTTTTTCGCAAAAGAGTCCTTGATTCTTGCTAAAGCCTTACCTTGAATCCCCTGAGCCTGCATTTCTGAGTCTTCTCCTCTTTTCTTGTCAGTTAAGTCTTGTTGAGTACTCCTGTACTCAGGGTTCTTTAACCCTTGTTACAGGTTAGAGTCATGAGCAGGTTTGTCTCGGTCCCTGCTGCATGACAGTGTTTCAGGTGGATGACGACGAGTAGTTTGCGTGA
Organism: Elymus sibiricus; assembly: GCA_039707655.1. Taxonomy (NCBI): domain Eukaryota; kingdom Viridiplantae; phylum Streptophyta; class Magnoliopsida; order Poales; family Poaceae; genus Elymus; species Elymus sibiricus. The sequence goes on along the minus strand of CM077672.1, from coordinate 372,506,130 downwards.
CCCTTGGGCAGGGTACTCCGTTTGAGTGCTATGTATAAAGTTACTAATGCTACTCTCCACTACTTATGGTTTGTAATAATTATACTTAAGTTTGTAAAGGTTGAAAACATCTGAGTTGTAAACTTAAGTTATGTAATCCTTCCGCACTTTACTCTGATGTATATTTTTGTATAAATTGTTGTAATACTGCAATGCCTCGGTAATGGATCATGTTCCGCAGAAAAGTGGATGATTCGGGTTTCCCGAGGACACCCGATAGGGCTTCGTAAGTTATCGGGTGTACACGCATAACTGTCAGAGGTCTTTAAGACAATGGCAGGTGCGTGTGGGCCCTATAATTTAGGAGGTTCTGCCACACTCATGCATGTCACATTTAACTTTATAGATTTCTTTAAGAAGCATTATTAAGCCTAAATAAAGTTGTATAACCAAATTCACCCTAAAAATCTAAGAAAATTACAGTGGCCATATTTTGACAGAACTAGACCACCACAAAAATTTTGAGTCAAAATACCAAGTATAGTATCCTACATAAAATAACTAGATCTACACATGAAAATACATGGAAAATACTTTGTATTACAAAAAGTGGGAAACAACAGATTTAGTATTTTTCCTACTTACTTTTCCACATATCCAGCACACACAAAAATTGTCAAGCCTTAGATCCATACATTTTTCTCATGGCAAAAATCACAAAAAGCATCATAAAATCCCCCAAAAATAGAAAACCATTTTCCATCACACAACCTATCATGTTCATCATTTTTCATGGGTAGATCTACTCACAAGAAAACCATCAAAAGTGGTTTCATATTTTTCTGAGATTCTTAGGATTTATTATGGATTTTACAAGATTAAAGGAATATTAAGAGCAAAACAAAACTACATATAAAAGTATCCCAAAAATCACATTTTATATTTTTAACCTGTAGATCTAGTCATGAACAACCCAACAAAAATTTGTTTCACCCATTTTGGACACATATTTACGGAGATATGAATTTTAGAAGATTTAACTGAAAATCTGGAAATCATTAAAGAAAACCTGGAAACCGACTGACAAGTCGGGCCCACCTGTCATCCACACAATTGTGGAGCAGGGGCGCGGCTTTGACCGCCGATTGCTCGCCGTCGGCGAGGTCGCCGGCGACGAGCCCGGCACCCACGGACTCTCCACGACGAGCGCTACCGATTTGAGGGGTTGGATAGAGGGCGGAGTCACCGAGGGTACCTCACCGACGACGACGGTGGCCGGCGGCGTGGTGATGGCGGTGCTCCGGCCAATGCTGGCCTCGATCAGTCGAGCCGAGGCGGGCAACGGCTTCGCGAGGTCGTGGCGGAGGTGGAGGAAGTGAGAGACAGGGTCGGACAGGCTCCGGCGGCGGTCGTCGGCGGCGAGCCCGAGCTCGACTCCGGCGGCGGCAGGCAACACCGGCCGATGTGCCTTCTCCGGTGCTCGATTGGGGCAATGAGGGGGAAGGATAGGAGGGTGGCGAGGTTGCGGTGGAGCTGGGACGGCCGGCGAGCCTCGCTGCTCCTCCCATCGCCGACAATGGTGGCGGCGGAGGGCGAGCGACGGCGTGGATGAGGCGGGAGGCGAGAAAGGCGAGGCGGAGGGCGGCAGGGGGGGCTTATAAGGACGAGGAGGGGCGGTGGAGGCATTGACAGGGTGACACGGGGCGCCAGGTGGCCCTCCACGCGCCGGTGCGCGCGTTCCGTACGCCGCCGGTGTGACACGGCGCCAGTCGGCCATCGGGAGGCCGACAGGGGAGGTGTTGGGCTGGGCCGGCCGACAGGCCCAGGCCGAGGCCCAGTACGGCTCCCCTTTCTCTTTTTTTTTAAATTTAGTTCAATTACAAGCACGGTTACAACATAACCAAGGTACTAACACACACCTTAAACATCCAGCTATTTATACCCATAGCTAAATTACACTGTGACACACTCACAAAATGTAAAAATGTGATACAAGGTGCTGTCAATGCAACTGCTGCTCGACGTCGAGATCGTGGGCGTGGTCACCAGCCTCAGCTCCAACTACTCCCGCGTTCTCCTTCATTCAAATTCAAACGCTCCTGCTCCTGCCTCTGCTGCTCTCCACGTCACCATCCATCTCACGTCAGCAGGCTTACACCAACAGTCGTGCATGCCTGCGTGCTGTCGAAGCTGAAAATGGGGAGTGACGACGGGAAGAAGACGATGACGCTCCGGGAAGCGGATCAGAGTTCGGAGACGATGGATGGAAAAGGCCATACAGCAACGGCCTCCAATGGTGCCCGCGCCGAGCAGCGTCACCTTCACATGGCGCAGAGCTGCAGACTCTTTTGTCCCAGTTCATAACACCAACCGGGACTAAAAGGAGCATTAGTCCCGGATCTAAATTTTACGGGCACCGAAGACCCTTTTGTCACGGTTTGTAACACCAACCGGGACTAAAAACCATCATTTAGTCCCGGTTGGTGTTACTAACCCAGACTAAAGGTCTCCTACCCGGAACTAAGGGTCCTCTATGGGTCAACTTAAAAGGAGAGCACCCAGGACTTTGTCACATGTGGTGTGCGGTTGAGTTGGTAAGGAATCCACGCGCGAGGCAAGCGTTCCTGGGTTTGAATCTGACACACCGCAAGAGAGGTCTCCAGGATTTCATTTAATTCCGAGGATGGGCTTTAGTCCCAGTTGCATGACCCGGGACTAAAGGCCGGGACCATTAGTCCAGGATCCGTAGTCCCAGTTGGAAAACTGGGACTAAAGGCCAGTTCCCAATCGCGACTGAAGCCCTGTGTACTAGCGGAGGTTTTTCATTTGAGAGAGTTAAGATACTTTAAAAAATATATAAATTTTAAGGAAATTATTAGTGGCATACCAGAACTTGTCTTTTCAGAAAAATCATATATATATATATATTTCTTATCTGATGTCGGATAAAAATACTTTTCGAATGAAAAATGTAGCTCTTATCGAGAGCTACACCTTTTATTCAGTATATATATTCTCTTATATATAGCAATGATACAGAAAGAATACATAAGGGAGCAAAGAACTCGACATCTCTGTACACACCGATTCCAACTTTATTAGAAGATGCTAAAAAACATTATTAGAAAGCTTATTAAATCAAACAAGCAGCAAACGATTCACACCAATTACAGCAGATAGATCAGTGTGTTAATTAAGCATGTCCTGGTTGGGCAGGGCGAGTGTAGGTAGTAGCATTGTCAAGAGTGAGTATTCTGTTAGGTGTTGCATTGGCAGGTTGTGGTTGTTTCCTCCAGAAGAAGAGCAGCAAAACGAAGCCCAGTATTGGGAACAGAAGCAGGGCGACATCCTTGGACGTGCACCAGTCCCGAGCACTGCCTGCCGCGTAGGCTCCCAGGAGGGCGAGCATGTCCAGCAGCATGGCCGTGTGCATGGGCCAAAGAGGCTTGTTGCTTCCAAGTATCATCCGCGAAAGTAGGAGGGCGATGACGGTGATGGAAGCCATGAAGGAAGTGGAGTTGCTGTAGAAGAAAGCGTTGTACCGATGCCTATCGACGTCGTAGAGGACCGGGTTGCCGGCGTCGTGCCCAGCACCGTCCTCCCTCCACAGACCACCCGGTGGTTTCAGGCCGGTGAGGTATGTGACGCTGGCAGCCAGTATTCCTACCAGCATCAGGTACTTGGCCATTATCATGTCCAACTCTGCTGCTTTCTGCTCTTGAGTTTGAGTCGTCGTTGAGGACCGGTCGTTCTTGCTACCATCTGCTTGACCTTCGGGCTCCCTGTTTTGCTGACCACGGCGGATGATGGCCACATAGACTACGATTGCGAAAACCGCAATGACCAATGCCAGGTCAACAATGGAGGTTCCCAGATGCAGGGAGCTTCCGGCAGCGTATGCGCCGATGAGGCCGAACATGCCGGCCACCATGCAGACAAAGAGAGCGTAGCACCTGATGCCCGGCCCATACAGGGTTTTGTTGAGGAGGAGGACGATGAGCGCCACGGACGCCATGAAGCTCGCAGCGTTGCAGTAGAAGAACACCTTGTACCGGCGAGGGTACTTGTCCAGGAGCACCGGGAAACCGGCACGGTGCCCAAACTTGTCGTTCTCCCACAAGCCTCCAGGCGGCGTCAAGCCGGCCTGATAGGTGAGGGTTGCCGCCAAGATGGCGAGGAGCAGCAGCACCTCGCGCTTCTTCTCCATCAGATCCTCCTCCTTGTTCTTGTCGCTGGGGTGGTGGTCTAGTGTGAAGAACACGATGTGGATCACCACATAGACAAGGACGCCACCGGCGATGGCGAGCGTGTAGATGGAGGTGCTCGTGTCCCTGCTGCTGCCGGCGGCGTATGCGCCAATGAGGCCAAACAGGTCCAGTATCATGGCGGCCTCCAGCGCGTGCCTTCTCACGAGGCGCTCGCTCTGCAGCATCACCATGATGACTAGGGAGGCCACGAAAGCCGCCGAGTTGAAGTAGAAGAAGACCCTGTACCGCCCAGGATGCGTCGTCAGGAGGATCGGGTCTCCGACGATGTGGCCCTCCCCGGTGTCAGCCCAGACGCCGCCAGGTGGATCCACTCCTGCTTGGTAAGCAACCGTCGCCGCGAGAGTGGCAAGCAACTGAATGACTTCACGAGGCTTCTCAAGATCATTGTGTTCTCCTCCACTGCCCGTTGACCTAAATATATTGCACAAATAGTATTAGGTGACTACAAATGTGCAATCTAGAAAATACATAACTATCATTTGGTGACAAAACGATATGAATGAAAAAATATCTAAAAATAATTAGAAATGCTTAGTGATTAATTCGGTAAATAACTTGAACTATCATGGCCATAGTAATCACGATTGAACTTGTTTCATTTTTATAAAAAAAATTACACACCATTTCAATTATGAAAAATAATGAAACATTACCCTAATCTTTTACAATGACATTATGAAAAGGATTAAGTCCATTTTTAGCCCCTCAACTCTTGGGTTCGTCTAATTCTGACCCTCAACTACAAAACCGTCTAATGCTGGTACCCGAACTGTCAAAACCGTTCACTTTTAGCACCTGGACGCGAACAGGGCTGTTTTGTCTGATGTGGAGCAGTTTTGACCACACCACGCTGGCATGGACCGCTACGTAGGACATCGGCCTCCATCTCAATGTCAACATCTCAAGAAAAAAGGGGTAGAGAGGGTGCACGACCGACCTCCATTGGGCGTTCATGGTGTCCGGCGGCGACGAGATAGGCTTGTCTGAGCGCTCTGGTGCACGGGAACTGGTGTGACTTCATCTAAGGGCTAGATGGGAACCTAAAGTATTTGATAGTTGAAAGGATTTGAGGGAGAAGCTCTGTGTTTGACGAATTTGGGAGGACAGAGGGAGGGCGACCTATAAAGCCATGGCAATGGCGGTGATAGGCTAGCGTTCGCTAGGCCACGGCTGGGGAGGCATCAACTGGGCACGTGTGTACATGGCGAGGCGGTGCCCAGGGCAGCGCGTGGCAGCGGGGCATCGGCGCAGGCAAGTCGGTGCTCGTGGCCAGCTGGCCCTCCGCCGCCACCGCGCCGTGCCGGGGTGGTGCCGCCCCGCACCCAAGTCGGCCCTGGGGAGGGGATGAGTGGTTGACATGTGGACCCCACATGTCATTGAGATGGAGGCCGATGTCCTAAGTGGCAGTCAACGCCAACGTGGTGTGGTCAAAACCGCTCCACATCAGACAAAACAGCCCTATTCACGCCCAGGTGCTAAAAGTGAATGGTTTTGACGGTTTGGGTACCAGCATTAGACGGTTTTGTAGTTGAGTAGTTGAGGGTCAAAATTAGACGAACCCAAGAGTTGAAGGGCCAAAAGTGGACTTAATCCTTATGAAAAAAATAGCATAAAGTAACCCCTAAATACCTTTACATAAATTGCCCACGTACATGATGCATGTGTGCTACCATGAATACCAAATATACACATGCATGCAAGATAAATACATAACTTTATAGTTTTCCGATCATGAACCCCTTACCAAATCACATACCAATGGAACTAACAGATTGTTTTAAATCATATTAATACCCTATATTAATAAACTATGTATGTTGTTACTTCATATAAAGTCTATAACTTTAGAATTAAAAAATCCCCTCGCCTCTCCTGCGATCCAAAGCAAAGATCTAAGGATCGGCCCACTCAATCACAAGCCGACGGTGCCACTGTGTAAGGGCAGGGCATGTGGTTCGGGGATTTTCTCGGCCTGCATGAGAGATCTTTCTACCTTAAAGCGCAATGGTCGGGGACGTCTTCCCCTCGGAGACCGAGTTTTTTTTAACAATACATGTACATGTACATTGATAGGTTGATTCTGATCACTCTATCCTTAATGATAAAAGTACTATACACATAATCCTTTCAAAGAGGAAGTTTAGAATATTGAGAATCATGTTACATGCTAAAAAGATTGTTCATGACAATGTAACAACTACAAATATAGTATATGATCCAGAATTTATGTTTAATATAAAAGTACAAAAGGAGAATTTTTACGGAAGGTAATAATAACATGCAATATAATGTAGCTTCAACTTAACTTGTGGGTCAAAAGATTTTAGGAATTAAGATCAGATTAAAACCCCAAATCTAGTTTTATGAAGTCATGAGACTTAATTTGCAACTATTGAATAAACAAACATTGAATGCAAGCATGAGAAAAGCTCCAATACTACGAGCAAATTATTATATTAATAGAAAAATATACAGAATAATTGCGGATTTCAGAGTATCATTGTGTTAGAAACAGATGAAAGACAAGGAACAAAAATAAGAAATTTTGATAGTTCTAGGCTCTGAATTAAATTTGTTCACAAACTTTTAATACACTTAGACCATCTCCAAAAGCCTTTCTAAAATATACTCGATCTCTAAATCATTATTTTGACAGTCATCTGAGTAAAAATCGTTTTCTATATCTTTGTGCTCTCCAACATTTCTATGTCTTTTTTTGCGAACCAACATTTCTATATCTTGTGCATAGTCTAAAGAGCCATCCTCGCTCTCCATCTTTAGCTAGCGATAAATCAAGAATAGAATATGTCTATATTTGGATATCCAATTGAAGAGACTGTTGGAGGATATTTTCCACTAAAATCTCCATTCCTGTAAATTAAGAAAGATATAAAGAGTCCGTTGGAGATGCTCTTATGTCTCCAGAGATTTTAACCAGTGTAGGTGCATTATTAGTTAATGACCAAGTAATCTAAAAATTCTTAGGCGGCTAGTTTGAATTGTTAACAAGTTTGAATTGTTAAAGATCATGATGTTCGAATTTGGAAATGCTTGCTTGCCAAAAGAAATTTTAATTCAAATATAAACTAGTACTAAACTACGCTTGGTAACAAAGATAAACATCAATACTGCATACCCGCTACCGAAACCGAAGTGATGCTGCAGCTTGAAGGCAAGAAACCGTTGGAGGAAGATGCAGACGAGAACTGGGACAATTAGGGCTAGAACGTAGCCGGTGTGCTTGCTGTCCCTGCAGCTCCCAGCGGCGTAGGCGCCGCCGAGGCCCAAGATCGCCGTGATGATGAGCCCGCACAGCGGAACCTTGACAGCCTTGAGGTCCACCTTCTCGTGGGCGGTGAAGGTGATAGCCAGCAGCGACGTGACGAAGGCGGCGGTGTTGCTGAAGAAGAAGAACTTGTAGCGGATCGGATGGAAGCCCTGCAGCACGGGGTCGCCCGCGGTGTGGTGGCCTTCCTCCGTGCTCCGCCAGAAGCCGCCCGGTGGGTTCAGCCCGGCCACGTACGCGATGGTGGCCACGAAGATGGCCAGCACCAGAAGGATCTCGTGCTTGGACTGCTCGTGGCCGTTTTCGTTGTTGTTGTCGTGGTCCTTGTCCCGCGCCGCCGCCGTGTTTTCTGGTTTAAATATCATGCAGGGGACGATGAAGATGATGCAGGCAAAGGTGGCGCCGACCAGCCCGGCGGCGCAGACGGTGGTGAACTTGTCGTGGCTGCCTCCGGCGGCGTAGGAGGTCGCCCCTGTGCAGGAGGAGGAGGAGGAGGCTGACGATGAGCGACGCCGCGAAGGAGATGGCGTTGAAGCAGTAGAAGACGATGTAGCGGATGTAGTTGGTCTCCCGGAGGATAGAGTCGCCGGCCAAGTGCCGTCCGCCGCCTGGCGACGATGTGTCGGTGTCGTCCTCTAGCCAGGAACCACCCGGCGGGTTGAGCCCCGCCGCGTAGGTCACCGTCGCCACCAGGGTCGCCAGCAGCAGCAGGTACTTCTTCAGCTGGTACTCATCCATTGACGATGATGGAGGTGGCCGATGATCATCGCCGCCGGCTGCCGGCATTCTGCTACTGCTGGTGTCGGGTGGGGACGAACTGAAACTCTGAGTAACGAACACCCAAGGGCTGAGCTCGATGCATTTATTTATTCAGAGAGCTGATCGCGACCGTGTGTGTGCACACACACGGGTACACGTGAACACGTACAGCTATAGCGCGCTGATGTCTGCGTGTGTCGCAATAATGGCATTACTTGATCAAGTCATCTTATTTTAGACTTTATTCCCTTGTCATTGTTCCATGATCGACTTTATGTTTTATGCCTTTATTAGCTTTTCAAGCACTAGTCTCATGCATGTGACGACTGGCATCACGGCAGGTTTCGATCCCTCATGTCTCGTGCACACTTTGCGTTGAGCAGTTGAGCAAAGAGTATATATAAACAAATAAAAGGAGTAGTGCCATTTTATATATTGTGGGAAAAAAATTGGATGAGGACCATCCCTACCAGGATATGGTACGGATTGTTCGGCTGACATGTGGATCACCATACCATTTTTATCCCACGTATGCTAAATCTGATGTCCTATGGTTCACACGTCAGCTGCATATCCGCACCATGTTTTGGCACTACACCACAGCCCAAATTTAGCGTCGGACGGTGGGTCGTTATAAGCCGTTTCAACGTCCTACGGTCCGACGTTATAAACTTATAGCGATAGATATATCAGCCGTTGATAGTGGCGACGCTATAAACTTTTAACGTCGGACCGTCTAACGTTATATAAAAGATATAACGACAGACCTTCAGACGTCTTTTATAAACTTATAACGACGCACTGTCTGATGACATATATATATAGCGACCAACTATCCATCGCTATGCATACAAATAATTAACATATAATTAAGGGTTAACTAGTAGGCTTTTAAAATAAAATTTTAAGTTGACCTTCTAGAATAAGCTGGGTAGGGGGCAGCTTATTTCCACAGCTCCAAATAAGCCATAAAAGAACTGGCCCTAATTTGTTTCCATATTGTGTGCATGCATCTGCTATCCCTACTTCAGTCTTGAGGCATATATAACTTGGAAGACCGAGTCCCCACCAAGAAAGAATAGAAAAGGCTTGTTCCCCAAATAACGGGCACTCCAGAGCCAAGGTACACCTTTCCAGCTTGCTTAAGGTATTCGCACGCAACAGCGAAAGACCTCTGCACGGCAGAGTGCCCTCCGGTTCCTCATGTCATCTATATATACTTGTTCTAGAGTTATGACTGATGAGAATGTTCTGGGATTGAGTATTTGGTCTATTTATAGATTTTTATGTACGGTCACCGGATCGAGTAATATCCAGATCATCCGGTTAGTATATATAAACAAATAAAAGGACTAGTGCCTTTGGAGCCCGCCAGCTTATGTCAGTTGTCTGGCGCTCTGTCATGGTCATCACCAGCCTATGTCCAAGTTCCAAATATTTGACATTCAAATCAAGTTTTTAAAACTTTTCAAAGGTCTTTGATGGAGACACTGACAAGATATAAGTTGTGTATTTTTTTTATTTCAAATTGTCTAGGGGACAGAGTATATATTTAATACAAAACTTATAGCTAATACTAAACTAACTGGAGAGAGAGAGAGAGAGAGAGAGAGAGAGAGAGAGAGAGAGAGAGAGAGAGAGAGAGAGAGAGAGAGAGAGAGAGAGAGAGAGAGATAAACAGATAGATAGATAGATATACATAGATAGATAAACAGAAAATCAGGCAGGACAGATAGATAGAATGAATGCGAAACTTCCATTCTCAAGATTCCTGCACATTTAATACAAGTCAAACCTAGAGTCTCATATGCTATAAGTAGAAGGGTAGCGAAGAATGGTGTACACGAGGATTAATATTCACCAGTTGCAACTAAGCATAGAGTAATCCTCGTATTTGGTTCAGGGGACCAAGTGAGATGGGACGAGATGATCCTTCTTCAACTGGTGTTTGGTTCCAAGGCAGTGGGGATGGTTTCCTCCTTTGTTGGGAATTTTTTGCGTAGATGCGGGGCAGCTCGGTGCCCCGCCTGCTAGCCCTGCTATATGCTGACCCCAACCACCCGCCCAGCCATCCGCCACCTACTAAGCTCGGTGGCCACCCCGCTGCATCAACCGCGGGCGCACGAGCACGTGAGCTTGGCCTCGGTCAGCGGGGGCGGATCCAACGCCAGCGGGGCAGGGGCAGCTCCAGCAAGATGCAACACGCCAGTAGGAGGTAGCTGCACGCGTGGCAACTTAGGCGAGACGTGGCGCCAACATGAGACGACTCTATGGCGCGGCTGCAATTGGTTTTTAAAAGCGACTAATTCACCCTACCTCTAGTCAGCCTCCTTGACCCTACACCCTTGCATCACAATAGTACATAGTTTGTGTCAATTTGGAATAATCGGACTTGTCACTGGGGATTTTGTTTTTTCTTGAAACTTTAGGCAGACTTTATTGATTCCCATAAGTGGTTACATCGTTTACAAGCAAATGTACTATATATAGAGGAGGGACTTGTCACTGTGCCTTGACACACGCTACTGTAGACTACGTGCGCTGGCATTTAATTTTGAAGTCAATACACGAACCTGACCGAGACTGACAACAAAAGATCAAGGCAGCTAGATAGGACTATTTATTTATGACATATGTATATCTCGTTTATTTGGTGATCCCACACACATAAAGTACATTGATCTTTTAGATATAAAAGTGATAAATTAAAAGGAAATATAATGCTTATTAGTAAGAAATATAAGCAAACACACGACCTTAACGAATTATTATAAATAAAATTTCAGTCTCTGTATCAGGCCATTGCTTGGTTCACATGGATTGTAGTCTTTTTCTTCTTTTTGTAGCAGTAGTCGTAGAGGAAGAGAACCGCGCAGAAAACCAGGAGTGTGGGGACGAGCAGCATGACGACTTTGGTGGACGTACCCCACTTGCGAGCGCTGCCCGCGGCGTAGGCAACGAGGAGGGCGAGCATGTCCAGCACCATGGCGGCGTGCATCGGCCAAAGATGGAGGATAATGCTAGGGCTGCTTTGCTGCTCCTTGCCATGCCCACGCTGCAGTATCATCTGCAGCAGCAGCGCGGCGATGATGCTGATAGAAGCCATGAAGGAAGAGGAGTTGCTGTAGAAGAAGACGTTGTACCGCGTCTTGCCGGTGTCGTGGAGAACCGGGTTGCCGGCGGACTGCCCGTCGCGGTCCTCCCTCCACAGCCCACCAGGTGGCTTCAGGCCCGTCAGGTACGTCACGCTCGCGCCCAGTGTCCCTACCAGCATCAGGTATAGCACTGTCTTCATGTCGGCCTCTTCTTTGGGCCTCTTTGGTATGGATTCTGGTGCTCCGGTTCCTCCTGACGCATTCGCTGTTGCGGCAGTGTTCGTTGGAGCCAGTTTTCCCTCCCCCTCTCCAGTCTCGTGAGCCGGAGTGCCTGCTGCGCCAGCTTGTGGTTTCCCTTTCCCGCGGATGCATCTCACGTAGACCGCGACCAGAATGGCCGCGGCGGTCAGTGCGGCGGCCAGCACCAGGACGATGATGGAGGTCTTGAGATGCATGGAGCTTCCGGCAGAGTAGGCGCCCATGAGGCCGAGCATCCCGGCCACCATGCAGACGTAGAGCGCGTAGCAGTTGATGCCCGGCCTGTAGAGGTCCCTGTTCCGGAGGAGGACGATGAGCGCCACGGACGCCATGAAGCTCGCCGCGTTGCAGTAGTAGAACACCCTGTAGCGGACAGGGAACTTGTCCTGGAGCACCGGGAAGCCGGCGCGGTGGCCGGACCTGGCGTCGTCTTCCTCCCAGAAGCCGCCCGGCGGGGTCAGGCCGGCTTGGTATATGCCAGCGTGGCGCCCAAGATCGCAAGCATCAGCAGCACCTCACGCTTCTTATTCAACTGATCTTCTTCTTCTTCTTTCTTGCTTTTGCTGCTGCTGCTGTTGTTGTCTGCAGCAGCAGCCGGCTCGAGCGTGAAGAACAGGATGTGGATTACCACGTAGATGAGGACAGCGCCAGCCAGGGCGACCGTGTAGACGGAGGTGCTGGCGTCCCTGGATCCCCCGGCGGCGTACGCGCCGATGAGGCCGAACAGGTCCAGTATCATGACCGCCTCCAGCGCGTACTTCCTCAACACAAGCCTCTGGTACAGCAGCATCACCGTGACGATCAGGGACGCCACCAGCGCCGCCGAGTTGAAGTAGAAGAAGACCTTGTAGCGCACGGGGTGCGTCGTCAGGAGTATTGGATCCCCGACGTTGTGACCCTCTCCGCTTCGTGCCCACACACCACCTGGTGGATCCACTCCTGCTGTGTAAGAAATGGTTGCCGCAAGAATGGGAAGCAACTGGATATCTTCGCGATCCTTTCGCCAGTTGTCGTCTTTCTTTTCCGGATTTTTGTTTCCTCCTCCCCACATAGAGAACTAGTACAAGAATTTAACGATAATATTAGTTGTTACCGAGTTTTATTTATTAATTTTGTCATTGTTAATTGTATTTATTAACTCTTCTACCAAGCGTTCTAGTGTTTCGAGGGCAGTTGGCACTCGATCTTTTTATCCATTATATATCTTACTATTACTAATTAGAGGCTACTATTACTAATTAGAGGCTCCAACGGAGGCTCCACGTTAATCCTCACCAGATGTGCTAGAAAAAAAGATAAATGCTAGAAATTCTCACGTTAATCAGAAACATCCGGCCGTCAAATCAAAGACTCTAGACGTGTATCATCATTGGATCTATTTAGTTTTTTTTTTAAATTACCCACTCTGCCATTAATATATATAATTTTTTTAGAAGAATAAAACTTGGAGCGTTTAACCTTCACGGTTAGTTAATAAAATATGGGATGAGTCCTATTAATTACGTCACTTAGTATTATTAAAAGATTGTATCTACAGTGCTGGCGTTCATAGTTATTAGTTAATAAAATATCTTTAGTAATAAAACAAAATGTATGTTAGTTAATTAAATATGTGACGAGTCCAATGAATCATGTCACTTGGTAATGCATTATTAAAATACCATACCTACAGTACCAACGTTCATAGTTAGTTAAGAAATATCTTTATTAAAAACACAAAATATATGTATTAATAAAATATCAACATTCACAATTGTTAGTAAAATATCAGATGAGTTGAACCTTCTTTTCCTTTTATCAAATGACTTGAAACCTCTTAATCACGTCACTTGGTAATGCATTACCAAAATATCTTATCTCTACTCCTAATGTCTCAGTTGGTGGGATTGCCTCACCGGTTTATTTTCATCTTGTTTTTTTCGTCAGGTTTTTTTCGTCTCCGGTCCCCACCCCACCCCCACGCACGCACCCAAAAAAAAACCACCCCGCACGAAACACCGTTCCTCTCGATCCCCTTCAGTAAACGCCGCCGCCGTCATCTCTCGATCCCCTCGAGTAAACGCCGCCGCCGTCGTCACACCGTTCCTCTCGACCCCCTCGAGTAAACGCCGCCGCCGTCGTCTCTCGATCCCCTCGAGTAAACGCCGCCGCCGTCGTCTCTCGAACCCCTCGAGATCGCCGCCGCCGACCTCACAGAGAAGACGCCACCGGATCTCGTGCGATCTCGCTGCCACCGACGTACGGGATCGCCTCCACGGTACGGGATCGCCGCCGCAGACGACCTCACAGAGAAGACGCCGCCGGATCTCGTGCGATCTCGCTGCCGCCGACGTACGGGATCGCCTCCGCCACCGACGTAAGGGATCGAGGGCATGCGGTCCGGCAGCATCAGGTTCTCGCCATCCATGTTTTTCTGCGAGGATACCTTCACCCAGACGTTTTGCGGCGGTGGCGAGGTGTACCCCGGGATGGTCGGCGGCAGCGGGGGCAGGGCGGTCAAAGCCGCGCTCATTAAGAGGAAGCTGCCCTGCTCACTCGAGGAGCTGTACAAGGGGAGCACCAAGAAGATGAAGATGTCCAGGGAAATCGTGGATGCCAGTGGGTGAGTACTGTCCTCTCCTTCCCTCTGCTTTATACCTATGGTCATTTGTTATTGCTAATTAAGAAGATTCAGGAGCCAGAAGGTTCTTCTTGAAGATTGGAGATTGTTTAGTTGGTCCAGATTAAACCTGAGAATTGCATGCCCTTTTTTGTTCCATCTAACAATTCAACTGTAGTATTGATGTGGACAGTTCTTAGGAATTCTTAAGCCAGACTTTAGATTTTAGCGTGCTTAGTCGTTCAGAATTATTTAGTGTCGGTGTGAGGTATACGTGTGTTGAGAAGATTAATAAACCTGAGAAATGTGCAGTTGACCACTTGGATCTGTCTAATTTGATTTAGTAGACATTGCTTGCACCCAGTTTTTCTGTCATCAGAATATGATGTATGAAACTTGCTTGGTTCACAGCCATTATTCCTGGTTTATTAAAAGTAATTTTTGTTAGCAGTGAATGTCCATTTTGATTCCATCTAAAAGTTCACCATGTACTCTTTAAATGGGCAGTTCATACGAATTCTTGAGCAGTTAAGATTTTTAGCATATACAGTCATTCTGGATTGTTTAGCATTCAGTCTCATCCTGGGGTACATGTGTACTGAAAGAACAATAGCAGAAAATGATTTTGTTATTGCTAAACAAGATTCAGGAGCAAAGTTGGACTATGTTAAACTTTAGATATTTGCTTAAGTAAACAGTTGCAGCGAAGCCCTTGCAGCCAATCTCTTCTCTTCGGAAAATGATGCCTGAGATTTACTTGATTCAAGCCACCATTCCTGATTTATTTCAGACTACAATTTTTAGCAGTGCAATGTCCGTTTTTGTTCCATCTAACAGTTCAGTCATAGTATGTTGTTTACATGGACAGTTCTTAGAATTCTTGAGCCAGCTTTAGACCTCTGCATGTTCAGTCATTCTGAATTATTTAGCGTCAGTTTTGGGTGCATGGTTCTAGCGGAAGAAGAAGCTGATTTTGTCTGCTAAAATGATAGCATGGGCTTGCTGCTCTGCAAGGTAGACGGCCTCTCTCCTTTTTTTGGCATTTTCAGTGTATGGGATAAATTGACTACTGAACACTGATACAGTATGTACATTACAGATTTGATGCAGTTGGTACAACACTGAACCATTCTTCTACCTTTGTGCAGATCATGGAAGTAGGTGCTCCAGCTTTTGGTAGTGAAGTTCCAACTGAAGAAAGAACAGAGAGAAAACACAGCAAACTGAAGCTGGGTGAAGCCAAAAATAATTTTCGTGACAAACTCTCCGCCCAGTCTTCCAACCATCCATGCATGCTGCATAGTCACCTAGAAAAATCAGTGCATGTTGCATGGTCACCTAAAGAAATTATGAAGTTATTCTCCTATTCTGCTATCTTTTATCCTTTATGTGATTCCAAATGCTAAACAAGGAACGTGAGAAAGATGGTGATTCTAAGCCAGCCACCTGTTTGCCTCACATGGGGATAGTGATCTATGATGTGCATAAATACCGGGTTGTTTCCTATATTTTTCCAGTAAGACCTGATATATGCAGATCTCTTCTCTGTTGTTACTCAAGGTATGGATATAATTTGAGTTACACATTATCCCATGATTTTTATTGTGTTATAAAGGCTGGCGTTCATTTTATTTATTTATCTACATGTACTTAATGGCCGGCCCCTTCCTAAATAGTACGCATAAGATGCAATTTAGAGCGATTGTGACCTTCCATATAACATTCTGATGTGTCATGGGCAATTTAAGTTGCAGGATATATGCGGGAACATCAGGTTAATTTGCACTGTTTTTTAATCCAAGAGAATGTTCCTAGGCTTCAATTTAAATCTGGTTTAGTTGGCCTGCGGACTCCCCTTTAATGGTAGAAATATTTTTATGTCAACAGCGTGTGTGATCACAACGGAGGAGCTCGCAAGTACATCAACCAAGGCGTGCTTCATGAATTCACATGCTCATGACGCGACATCTCACTCTGAGTTGTCCTTGAACTTTTAATGGACGTGGAGTACCAAGGAGAAGTCATGTCAACAGAAGCAATTTTTCTCTTGTGGTAGGTTTTATACACTAGACACCAGTTGATATTGCTTTGTTAAACTAAGATGTGCTATTACCATTTTTTGCTTCCTTTCTAATCATTGTGCCTCGGCTAATTATTTTATTTTCTGCAGATTTAGTAGCTCTTAGTCTGAAGATGATTGTTGTCATGCTTGAGATTTAACAGCTTGTGCCTTGTAGGATATCATACTCTGAAATGTCGACAGTTATTGCCGTGCTTCTCAAACACTTCCATCAATTGCAGATTATTATCAACAGTGGGGATGATTGACGACAGGAGCACTTAGCGGTACAGCTTGCTGCACACTTTTATAGTAAATGTGTATAACAACACTACTGTTATCATGATAATAATCAATTTTATGTTGATTGTTGAGGTCGTGCATTTTTGCTGAACATTATCTGCTGTATTGCTATTTGTGGCTCTTTTGTAGTTGAATGGTGCTTCATGAAGTTGACTAGGTTGGTGCTCAGACCATGGTACACAGCCTCTTGCAGCATTCGCTCCCGGTAACTGATCAACACCATGACTCCATAAAGACCAAGAGAGATGCAACAAAACAATGAAGATATGTATACACTGAGCATGTAGGGGCAGAACAACCAGTTATTGTTGTTCTTCTTGACTCGTGGTCAGGTTGGTCTTGATGTCCATGATGCCATCCTGAATCTATATATCTTCTGTAGATATGCTAATTTTCCATGCATTGAGTTTTAATTACAGTAAATGATTTTGCTTTGTAGGCTGATTAGAGCAACTTAAATTAACAAGTTAATAACCTTTGAATCTGTAGAGCACTGATGAGTAGATTACTGTCGAGCTTACAAATCTCAAATGTTCAGTATGCACGTATACGATTAGCTATTTTTTTCTTTTCCTCTTTGCGGCAGGTTTTTCCATTGATCTACAATTAGATAATGAAACTTACATGAATATAGATGGCAAAATATCATCACTCATCATACATTGATGTCATTGATAGCTTAACCTTCTGAGCATTCATGGGACTTCTAGGATCAATGATGTATGCTTTAACATTACACTGTGAGTGCCTACAGGGAACCAAGATTATAGGCGTTGATACTGCTGACAAGATTCCCTTTATAGTTTGACCAGATGGAGTTTTTTATTTATGCTGAATCGTCTCATTATCTCTCTATCTGTAACAGAAAATTGATGAAAATTTGCCTGAGGGCAGAATATGGAGCAGAGAAGAGGTTGCAAGAGAAGAGGTAGTGGCATGAGAAATAAGGCTCTTGTAATGTGTTATCCTGATTTCATAAAGAGGATCCTATACTATGTCTATTATTCTTTTTTTAACAAGCTATGCCTATTATTCTGAATTTTTTGACACTGTATCAAATGAATTTCATTTGACTTAATAAAAACTTGCTTAAACATTTTATGGTTGTAGGTATCTGTTCGGTAGTTATACATGACCAGGCTGAGGGTTAAGTATATTATCATGTAGTTGATGCGATTAACTGTAATCTGATGTAAAAATGCAGCTCCATGACCCGTTTGAAAGAGAGAAGGAGAGGGGTTGCCTCCCGTCCATCTCATTCCGTCCCTTGTGCTAGCCATGAAAGAGAGGAGGGAGAGCAGAGAGGAGCGCAGTGGCAGTGCGCCGATGCTGTCTGGTTGAGGCATGGTCGACGTGTGTGTCAAGGGGTCCCTGCATCGGCTCGCTGTGGTGGTCGGCCATGGAATAGATGTGAGGGAGAGCACCCCTCAGCTCGTCTTCCTCGCCTCCTTATGTACCTCTCTGTGTGGTCGCCTCCTTTAGCGCCTATCCGAGCTTTTCCTCCTTCCTCGGCCGCCGGCCAACAGTACGGGATCATCTACAGGCCGGTGTGTACAACTTCAGCCTCGTTGCCATGGATGGCAAAGTCTGCCTTGTCGTGACGACCACGCGCAGGTACACACATAGGCATACCAAGATCGTTACTGATTTATCCATTCAGTTTCACGTCCAGATCGATGTTTCTTTGGGGAAATATTTTTTTATTCAGCGCCACGAGTGTTCAATGCCGATTTTGAGGGCATTTTAGGTGTTTTAGTTGAGCTAGCAAGGGGGCGCAGTGGATCTGTCATCATTTTTTTTAAATGGGTGAAAGATGTTCAGGTTGGCTCTATATTTTCAAGGGCATGTGCTTCTCTGAAGATGCTTCAGCTGCATTTTTGTTCACCCATCATTCAGTGGCAAATCACTGATTCCTCACGGGCTGCAGATGATGAGCACACACATTTTTGGTCTTACTAATTTTGTCAGACTATGATGGATGCACGACAATTTTTGGTCTTACTGATTTCGTCCGAGAGATAATCAGATAAGACGACACTTGACCCCCCAACTAACGTTACGTAGATCCAACTGGATGCTCTTGCTTGATCCGTAAATTATGCCCTACTCCTACCAAATTATTAGCAAGTACGCACTCGATTCATGGAATCTGTCGAGCCAAGTATGCACCTTTTCCTTGCAGAGCAGAGCAGAGCAGTGGAGAGCGATAATGCTCAAAGGGTGGGGTTGCCAAATGGTGCGGTGACACTAGCTCGCTGGCCAAGCAGACTTCTTTCTGGACTATTTACACATCATGGACTTAAAGTACCAAGAATCATTGGACTAATTTCTGGATTCACGTCATTCTTTTATACTCAAGTCTGATATGTCTTGTATACAGAAGCAATAAGTACATTGAAGCTCAATGATAAAAATGAACCCTGAATTTTTATATATATGGAGTTCTCTTGTATGCAACTTGATATGTTGTTGGTATGGGACAAATTTTCTACTTCATCAGTACGAGTGTATGACCTAGAATTAATTCTTCTATTTGCATCTATATATTTACAAGCTATACATATAATGAGACTCCTTGCAAGTTCATAAAAACAATTCAACATCTTCATTTGTGAGTATACTCTGGTTTTGCTTCATGTCCTCTACAAGTAGTGATTTCTATTTTGTTTATTCTGCTTGATCTTTTTCAGCCTGGGTATCCTTCCACGGAATGATGAGAGATTTTCTGACAGGAAGCATAACACACAAAGCAAACTCGAAGCTCTTGCATCACACCTCAAAGTGGTTCCTACAAAATTTCCTACAGAATTACTACATGGTAGTCTTGAAGTAAATACTCCCATTTTTTACCAGATATGTTGTTGCAGCACAATAGAGTTATATACCCTTGATGTTATTTTCCTTTCAGGTTTCAGACATAGGAAACAAATTAAGAAAAACTTCGGTAGGATGGAAACACAGGTTTGTT
This sequence comes from Elymus sibiricus, assembly GCA_039707655.1. Classification (NCBI taxonomy): domain Eukaryota; kingdom Viridiplantae; phylum Streptophyta; class Magnoliopsida; order Poales; family Poaceae; genus Elymus; species Elymus sibiricus. The sequence continues at coordinate 372,486,556 of CM077672.1, read as the reverse complement.
GTATTTCACAAAACTGAAACATGATTTCCTTATTGCATCTATTGGCATTAACTTCTGTTAATTCCTATGCCATCTACTAGGATCTTTTTTAAGGAAACTGCTTTGTTTATAACTTTACACGAACCTATTGGCATGTCTATTAGCAGCAATGTAACTTAAATAAACAACTCTAGCATATTATTAAATTCCTCGCACAATACTTCTCAGTTTCTCAGGTTTAAAAACAATCTATAGCACATTTAATCTCTTCAGTTAGTAGTCGTGTTTTTTCTATTTAGATATTTATTTTGTGATCTTGACCTTTACTCCACATTAATATAACCTGATTGTAAAATATTATTTTTCTGAAAGTTGATTGTAAATTATTTGTTGGATAGTATGTCATCCTCTGATTCCATTGGATTACATTACCGCCCCTGGTTACATGAAGAAGCAAATGTAGCTACGTCTAAGATTCCAGATTCAGATTGCAAGGTCCTTTTGGAATCTGCAAAGTAATTTGTTTTATCACTTTGTGCTAGCAACTTTGGTAATCGCTTACTATTCATCTGCAGATGAACTTGCCTATTTTAGAAAAATCAACTTTATTGTGAAGTTTGATTATTCTTCTATTCGGGGTTGGTCTTATAGTCGGTTGTCCATATAAGTTCACACGTACATTACTTGTCGAATATATATGGTTCCGGTTCTGACAAACTTCTCAATAGTTCGCACCTCCACCGTCACCGCCACCGGCCACGCCCAGCCCCACCTCCATCCTCTGGCCACATCCAGCCGATCTCCACGCCACGCCCAGCCGAAATCCACCCGCGCCGCCAAGCGCCGCCGCCGGGAGCCGCCGCGCCGCCATGGATCAAGGAAGAGGCCGCACCCCCACAGATCCAGCGCCCTCACTGCCGTTCGATCCGGGAGAAGGAGGAGCAACCCTCCGCCACCGCCGGCCAACGCGCGGGCTTAGCTCGGCACCAACCCCAGGCAGCGACGGAGGGGGAGGATGGAAGACGTCGAGGCGCTGGCGGCTAGGTCTATCGCCTCTCGTGTCGCCCGCGAGGGGTGCGACGCGAGGGCCTGGGCAGAGGCACTTCTTAAAAATGGGAGAGATTTTCACTTCCCGGCCTCTGCACCAACTAGGGATGCATACAGCCATTTTAATATGAGTACCAAGATAAACATGGTCCTCAGAATTTTTTTAAATGAGTATCAAGATATTTCTTGAAGAGTGGTTCCACCACAGACCAAACTTGATCCTCAATAAATGAGGGAAAACCCCTGTGCATCACCTGTCAATTCTAGGAATTGAACTCGGGTCATTGGGCTGCACAACCGCATGCCCAACCACTGAGCCAAGGCTCTCTTTGCTAAAAATGGGAGAGATTTTCTCTTCCCCGCCTCTGCACCAACTAGGGATGCATACAACCATTTTAATATGAGTACCAAGATAGACATGGTTCTCAGATTTTTTTAAAAAGAGTATCAAGATATTTCTTGATGAGTGGTTCCACCACACACCAAACTTGATCCTCAATAAATGGGAAAACCCCCTGTGCATCACCTATCAATTCTGGGAATTGAACTCGGATCGTTAGGCTGCACAACCGCATGCCCAACTACTGAGCCAAGGCTCTCTTTGCAAACATATTTTTATGTGTGTTATTATTTGGTCTATCAGTGTGTTATGTATTTGCTTGGTTGTGTCCATTATAAGGGTTAGTTGTTGATAAATGAAAAGGGCTGGTTTAACTATTAAGATAAGAAAAGAACACGATGAAGCCATGCTTGTGCATCACCAAAAACATGCTTGGTTATTTAGTCTTTATGTGAAAAAATCAATCACGGTCAATCTCTAATCAATCTCTAAAGACCAAATCTAAATTAATTAACCTTACCATAAGTCGCTCAATCACATTAATTAATCTTTTCATACGTCACCAAAATTACATTAATTAACATTACCATACATCGCCCAATCACATTAATGTCGCATGACACATCCTACCAAATTATAATGGTGTTGCACCACAATATCAATTTCCAATTTAATTAACATATCGTAATTTACTTATAACGCATGACACAGCCTACCAAATCTATAATTTGGTCCTCCAAGCCAATTTCATCCGCTTCTCCATCTACCCCATTGTCCCATCTTTCCCTCTCCCAAACCCTAGCCCCATGATGGACTCAAATCCGGTATTTCGGCGGCCCTGGGAAGAGAGGTCTGCCGAGTGACGACAACGCTGGGGCACCACGGCAGGAGCAACACCGCCATTGGGACGAAGGCGTAGGCAGCAGTCGGGAGCTTGTGGTCAGTGGAGGCCTCACAACATCCGAGCACGTCCCCTCCTCTTGTGGTACCTTTCTGACTGCCTCGCCCCTCGCCCATGCCCTTCTGGGAGCTCCTTCGGGGGGAATCCTGTGGCTTGGCTCCGGCTCCCTTCCGCCACTGCTGATCACGCCGAGGCATGGCTGCACCCTCTGCTTCAGTACCCGTTTCTTGGATATTTTTTTTGCAATTCAACTCTTCAAACTGGAGCATATATGTTGATGCATTGGCATATCCTGCACTTCTCTCGCCAAGAAACTATTTGTAATTCATGTTCTTGTGGCAGGAGGTGATGGATACATTGGCACACATGCTACACTTGCTTCTAGAGGGACAACTGCCGAGTTACCATTGTGGTAAATTTCCTATTCATAATTTATAATTTTGTTATTATATTGTAACAACTTGGGTAGTGAGAGCAACTTATGCCATCAGATCTTCACAAGTAACCTTTATAGATGGAACATGGGAACTGTTTCTGGGACTGTTTCCAGAGCCTAGCCTTCATTTATATACACTGATTTAGGCGATGCAAAATATGTATCCCATCTCTTCCTTGGGAGGCCCTGAGTGATGGTGACGGTGGCATCGAGGAATGAGGTCGGAGGCGGCTGGCTGTGCATGAGGTAATGGGATGGATTTGGGGGAGTCCGGACTGTCTAGACAGTTGAATTTTAGGGAGCCTGCTGGGCGCCTATTTGATGTCCGAACCCGCCCGGGCATATGAAGGAGAAATGAGCTTTGACCTTGAAAATGACCTGAATCATTTATTTGATTTATTTATATGCATGCATTATAGCCCGTAGCAACGCACGGGCATTCTACTAGTCTGTGGTAATGCATTACCAAAATTATCTTATATGTAGTAACGACGTTTATCGTTGGTTAATAAAATATCTATATTAATAGATCAAAATATATGTATTAATAAAATATCATATTACATACCGACATTTACAATTAGTTAATAATTTGTTATACATAAATAAAGAGGAGGTAATTTTCATCAACCACATGCAAACTCAAATTAACTCTCTAAAGGTACATATGAATTATGCACCTGTGCCATTTATGAACTATAGCTCAAAATAACCCATATACTTTTATCCAAGTTACCCACGTATGTCACTAACAAAGATAATATAAAGCAAAACTTTTGATTATCTAAACTATCTACCTCCAGTGTTATAAAAATAAATAAAAAATATATTTAAATCTACATGTAAATACTAAAATACGTTATGGTAAAAAATAAGTTAATAATCATTTTCGTTTTAAATGAGTTTATTATATGTTGACTAAAATATTATGCCATATAGTAATCTTTTCTAAAAATAGATAAAACAACTCTTAATCTATTGTGTAAATTGTAATATAAGTTATTAGAACAAGTAAATTAAAAAAATGTTATTTAAATAAGTTTATTATAAGTTAACTGTACGGAGTAATTTTTATTAGTTAATATTCCCATGCAATTCAGCACAGTATCATGTTTTAGTATATTAGTATTTGACCAATTATAGATAAAAAACTATAAATATTTATAATATCAAATGAATATCATTAGATTAGTTATGAAATATATTTTCATAACCCCTCAAAAAAAAGAAATATATTTTCATAGTAAATTAATTTGGAGTCATATTTAATATGAATATTATTCACTAAAAACTTGATCAAACGTGAGCAGCTTTATCTGGAACACAACCATAGTTGCATGTTTCCCTGAACAGGGAGAGTGGAATTTCTATTGCTTAACTATCTCAAACTTAGTCCGTGCTCGGCTCAGATCAATTCACTCTCTCTCTCTCTCTATATATATCTTATCTCCTTCCTTCTTCCCGGTGGCCTGCCGGCCTGCACCTGACCCCAACGCCAGACACCATGCATATTCCCACCCGGCTCTGCTACTGGCCCACGACTGCTCCCACGCCGACCTGGCTCTGTCGGGCTCTCACCTCGATGCCCCCATCCATATGCTGCCTCAACTGACATCATCATCCTCCCGAACGTTGGTGCCATCACCGTCGGGTTCGGGACAGCCTAACCCCCTTCCCTCCACCCCCACCACACCACACCACCCAGGTCCCCAGATTTCTTTCTAAACCTGTCGGATTCTTCACCGAAGACCCCAAATCCTAACCTCGCCAGATGAGGAAGAGCCAGGAACATGGCGTTGATTGATTGGATGAGAAATTCGGGTGTAATTAATTGCGATCAAGCCGCGCGACAAAACATATATGTTATATTGTGCTAGCTATACACACTATTTTATTATTATTCACCATGATTCTGTATTGTGACGACCCATTAAATAATCTTTTCCTTACTAACATATAGTCCACCCATTTTGTTGTGAATTGAGGGTACAAAAAATGGACCCTACCAAAGGTTGCAATGGTTTAGAGATTTTGGTGATGAGTGACAACATACCCAATGGAACTAACAATGTTCACTAGTATACAAGTAATTGGTCTCATGGATGTGTAGGGAATAGGCTATAGTGAAGATCAAATGACCAACCACCTCATATGAAGAACAAGAGTGCATGTTCAATACCTTACAAGACATGAAAAGCACACAAGACATCAAAAGAAATCGAAGCCATCAAAGCCAACATAAAGAGATGAATAAATTATACTTGTCTGTCTCATGATTTTGGATATGACCAAATTGATGCGATAACAGTTTAAAGTTATAGAGCTCTTTATTAGCTTTCCAACAAGTTCAAAATCATCAAAATCGGAGTTTGGAACAAAGAGTTACGCTCAAAATACAAAAGTACGTCATGCTGAAAATAGAGCACAGGAAAGCTTTCGGTGCTTGTTCATATCTCTAGTGCATAACTCTGATGTGCAGGAGAACTCTAGTGCATAACACTGGTGCACATAGGAAAGCTGTGGTGCTTTCTCCGGTGATCACATAGGAAATATGGATGACATCCATTCGTCCAATGGCTAGTTTTTGTCACAGGAAAGTGGTGCCCTCGCTCTAGTGTATACAGGAGGAATCTGGTGCTCACATAAAGGCAAGCAATGGCTAGTTTTTAGCACAGGAAAGCTCTGCTGTAGAGAAACCCGGTGCTCACTGTGAAAGCAACCAAAGGGTCAAATGGCTAGTTGCTTGTGTTGGGGCTATATATACACCCATACCAGGCCATATGGAGTGTGTAAGTGCTTAGAGAAGCTAGTAAAAGTGTTGAGGCACTGTTGTATGTGCTCTAGCCACCAAAGTGCATTAGTTATAGTGCTTAGGCTAGTTTATTTATGCCGCATTAGTGCTTTATTTTAGGTTTTAGCCTAGAGTTTAGTGATGTTGCACACCTCTTTGCTACCGGTGCTTATACGCACCAAGAAGAGTTGTACACAGGGGCTTGTGATCTTGTAAGATCACATTAACTGCATTTGTGGTGTGGCCATCAGTGTAGTACGAGGGATGAGAGGCCCTCTACGGTTTGATAGAAGCTTTCCATAGTGAAGACGTCATGGAGCGGCGTGGAAGTGGCAACATGGAGAACAGTGAGCTATTCATGGTTACCAGACCGGGAGATTGGCCCTTCTGAGGGCATCCTTGCGAGAGGCTCCTAATAAGACTAGTTGAAAGCATGTGCTTTCCGATAGGAAAAACATCATCGAGTAGTAGTTTGCTTCTCTAGCCATTTATATGCTTACATTCCTAGTTGTGTGCGTTTACCTTATTAGTCTAGCTTGCTACATTAGTTGATAGGTTTCAAACTTAGGGTGCAATATTTTGGCTTTAGAGATAGCAATATTTAGAAAAACCTAGTGTATATTTAGATAAAACTTGTGTAGATTTTTATGAGCAGGTTTTAGTCTTAGTATTTAAGTGACCTAATTCAACCCTTCTCTTAGCTGACACGGTCTCTTCACGGTCTTAGTATTTAAGTGACCTAATTCAACCTCACTAAACCATACGCTATCCCATCAATGACAAAAAAAGTGGCTTCAAAATATATTGTCATTTTATTAGGCTCAGCATCGGTAGTAGTTAACATACATAGACCCATCTATCTTCTGGAAAAATACCTAATTAGCTCTCGGTGAGGATGCGGCAGTGTATATTTATTGTTTGGTACATGTAGATTTGAAACATTAATTTATTCGGAGAATGATAGCGTACAGCTACATGTACCGGAAAAAAATTACTATAGATATACAACAAACAACAACAAACAAAGCCTTTAGTCCATAACAAGTTGGGGTAGGCTAGAGGTGAAACCCATAAGATCTCGCGACCAACTCATGGTTCTGGCACATGGATAGCAAGCTTCCACGCACCCCTGTCCATGGCTAATTCTTTGGTGATGCTCCAATCCTTCTGGTCTCTCTTTACGGACTCTTCCCATGTCAAGTTCGGTCTACCCCGGCCTCTTTTGACAATATCAGCACGCTTTAGCCGTCCGCTATGTACTGGGGCTTCTGGAGGCCTGCGCTGAATATGTCCAAACCATCTCAGACGATGTTGGACAAGTTTCTCTTCAATTGGCGCTACCCCAACTCTATCTCGTATATCATCATTCCGGATTCGGTCCTTCCTTGTGTGGCCACACATCCATCTCAACATGCGCATCTCCGCCACACCTAACTGTTGCACATGTCGCCTTTTAGTCGGCCAACACTCAGCGCCATACAACATTGCGGGTCGAACCGCCGTCCTATAGAACTTGCCTTTTAGCTTTTGTGGCACCCTCTTGTCACAGAGAATGCTAGAAGCTTGACGCCACTTCATCCATCCGGCTTTAATTCGATGATTCACATCTTCATCGATATCCCCATCCTTCTGCAACATTGACCCCAAATAAAAAAATTACAATAGATATATGTAGTAGTAAATAAAAAAATGTGTACACGTCATAAATTGGATGAATGCAGCACGTACAGAGGAAAGTTGAACCTAAAAAATTGAACTATATATGAATGCTAGTGATAGGAAAAAAAAGGGTCTGTACTTGGTACCTGCTGCGTTTGTTGAGACGCCGCATGATGTTCTCAACCCAAGTGAGCTCGTATTTCTGGGCAACAAGCAGCAGGGAGGAAATGGAGGCCGCAACTAGGACGAGTAGGAGGACAATGTAGGCGGTGTGCTTGCTGTCCCTGCAGCTCCCGAAGATGTAAGCGCCCCCAAGGCTGAAGAGTGCTGTGACGATGGGCCCATACAGCGCCAACTTCCTCACTCTCGGCCGGAAGCGCTTCTCGAGCTCTGCCTGCCGCCTGTGAAAGCTCACACTGAGCATGACGGCCAGCAGGGATGCTACGAAGGCGATGGTGTTGAAGAAGAAGAAAGCCCGGTAGCGGGTGCGATGTAGGCCCTGCAGCACCGGTTCGCCAGCAGTGTGGTGCCCCTCCTGGGAGCTCCGCCAGAAGCCACCGGGCGGGTTCAGCCCGGCCACGTACGCGTCCGTCGCCGCGAAGACGGCCAGTACCAACTGGATCTCACGCATACTGGTGATGGTCTGCTTCGACAGATTGTTTTCCTCCTGATATTTGGGTCTAACAATCTTGTAAGTGAGGTAGGCAATGGCGTAGGCGAAGATGCCGGACGCAAGCAAGCAGGCGCCGCAACGGGTGGTGAACTTGTCGTGGCTGCTCCCGGCGCCGTAGGCCCCCATGAGGCCCAAGATGTCGACCACCATGACGGTCCGCACGATGTGGAGCAGCCAGCCGCCCCAGTCGTTGCCTTCCTGGTGCAGCAGGAGGAGGAGGAGGCCGACCAAGAGCGACACGGCGAAGGAGATGGCGTTGAAGTAGTAGAAGACGATGTAGCGCGTGTAGTTGGTGTGGCGGAGGATGGAGTCCCCGGCCAGCTGCCCTTCCGGCGTGTCCTCTAGCCATGAGCCGCCGGGAAGGTTCAGCCACTACCAGAATCAGGGTCGTTGCCGACGGCCTAAACTATGCCGACGGCCCCCGTCGGCATACGTCACCCTACGCCGACCACCAGTGCCTCACTGTCGGCGTACTAAAAACCGTCGGCGTAGATCAACCTATGCCGACGGCCACCGTTGGCGTACAAATGCCGTCGGCGTAGATTCACCTATGCCTACGGTGGCCGTCGGCGTAGACACCCCGTCGACGTATCAGCGGGCCCGGCCACTCGATGAGTAACGCCCGTTTGACGCCGTCAAAGATATGCCGACGGCCCTGACGGACACCGTCGGCATAGCTTCGATGGTCCACGTCATCGATCCGCGGCAGGTGCCACGTCATCGATCCGAGGGAGGTGCGGATCTGCCGGCGTAACCTTTCGGGCTACGCCGACGGTTTAACCGTCGGCGTAGGCACAATTTTTTTTTATTTCACCTACGCCGACGGTGTAACCGTCGGCATAGGTGCAATTTTGTGTTTTTTGTTTTGAATTGCTTATATCTTTTAGGATATTTGATGTTTTTGAGTGATTCTTTTTGCATTAAATTCAAAATTTTGTCTAGTTTGTGTTTGTGTAATTAGTTTTCAAATTTGAATGGTTTAAATTTGAATTTTTTCAAATTTCCTTCAAACTCTAGATTGTGAATAACTTGAGTTTAAAAATTGTTTTTAATTTAATTTTTTCTGCTCGTAGGCACATGTTAGATGGTGCATGTTGAACAAACAAAAAGTTTGGAGTTGAAATAAGTTTAAAAAAATGAAATGCCTTTGTAACAGATGAGTTTTTGTCCGAAACCCTGATACTTCGAAAGAGATTGTCCAGTTTGTACACAAAGTGCATCCAGCTTTTGTCGTAACCCTCTCAACTTTTTAGCACATGCTATGTGGGTGAAATGATGATACCATGCCAAGTTTCAACCTTTTCAGAGTTCATTTGTAGTGCTTTACAATTTCGGGGTCATTTAGCTCAAAATAATTAACGGAGGGAATCTTGCGGTGAGCTGTGCCCGGACCTTGATCCGATGTGTACCTATGTGCTGGGCTATAACACCCAGGTGAAAATGTCCATCGGTCAAACCCCGTCCGGCGAAAGTCAAAGGCGTAGACCGCCCGGTCAACTCTCGCAGGGTTAGACGGGACGGGTGTAGTTTGGGAGGGTAGCTATGCCGCCAGGTCTTTCGCTGGGCCCTCCTACACGTCCGGAAGTGCGGTGGCGGGTGCAAGCACCCGGCACGGGGCTCCGTGGTGTGACCCCCCTCACCGACGTCGCCGCCGCCGTCGCACGGAGGGGGGGAACGGCCACGTCGGGCAGTAACGGAGGGAATCTTGCGGTGGGCTGTGCCCGGACCTTGATCCGATGTGTACCTATGTGCTGGGCTATAACACCCAGGTGAAAATGTCCATCGGTCAAACCCCGTCCGGCGAAAGTCAAAGGCGTAGACCGCCCGGTCAACTCTCGCAGGGTTAGACGGGACGGGTGTAGTTTGGGGGGGGGTAGCTATGCCGCCAGGTCTTTCGCTGGGCCCTCCTACACGTCCGGAAGTGCGGTGGCGGGTGCAAGCACCCGGCACGGGGCTCCGTGGTGTGACCCCCCTCACCGACGTCGCCGCCGCCGTCGCACGGAGGGGGGGAACGGCCACGTCGGGCAGTAACGGAGGGAATCTTGCGGTGGGCTGTGCCCGGACCTTGATGAATGTTGCCCACCACTTTTTGAAATCGTCGGGTACGTCGGCGGCGGCGGCGGCAGCCATGCGGATGTCGGCCGGCGCGAAAGCGGAAGACTCTTGGCTCTTCTCCCTCTCTCTCCGGAGGCCGGTTGTGATTTGCGAATGGGGTGGGGTGGTGGGTGGGGACTGGCGGACTGCTCATGAAGCTGCTGAGTTTAACTGTTCACCATCCCGCCGTACGCACGCGATGCAATTCCACTCAATTTACCTACTACTCAAAAAAAAAGAACACATCTATGCGATAAAGTACATTTAAATTAATGAAATTTCTATTTAGGAAAAAAAATGAAGAACACAGCTATGCCGACGGCTTTGCCGTCGGCATAGCTATGCCGGATCGATGACGTGGCAGGAGGCTCGGATCGATGGCGTGGCATGTATCTATGCCTTATCCAATCGCGGGGCCGGCCCTCCTCCTCCACTCATCCCCCTCCCCCCGCCCGACCCGATCCAACGCGCCGCCGGCCGCCGATCCGCGCGCGTCGCCGTCGCCGCCCCGCCGTCGCCCCGACTCTCCCCCGCCCTCGCCCCACCCTCGCCACGCCGTCGCCCCGCCCCGCCCTCGCCTCGCCAAGCCCCGTCCTCGCCTCGGCCTCCGCCACCCCCGCTCCGCCGCCGTCTGCCCGCGCCACCCCCGCTCCGCCACGTCCCCGCCCCGGCTGGCCTTGTCCCCGCCCCGGCCAGGCTCGTCCCCGCCGGCCGGCCTCGTCCCCGCCCCGGCCGGCCTCGTCCCCGCCCTGCCGGCCTCGTCCCCGCCCTGCCGGCCTCGTCCCCGCCCCGGCCAGCTTCGTCCCCGCCCCGGCCGCGCCACCGCCCGGCCTCCCTGCGCCCCCGCCCCGGCCTCCCCGCGTCCCCGCCCTGCCTCTTCCACGCCTCTGCTGCTGCTCCGACGGGAGGTGAGCAAAATGCAAATTTGTTTTAATCAATTTGTTCTGTTAGATGAAAATGATGGTATATATGATGAATGTATGATTATATTCATGTTCGGTAATTATATATGTTGTAGTTAGATAGGTTAGTGTTGTTAGATTTTTTGTCTAGATGATTATGATGATGCTGAATATATGATGATGATGAATAGATGTCAACATTGTCAGTTTGTTTTGGCTAGATGATGCTCGAATATATGAATGTATGTTGCCTAGATGATGATGGTGAGATTCTGTATAAATGATTTATGAATGCATTTCATATTCGGGGTGGTGCTATTTGAGATGTTGTTTAAAGCTATATGATATGTGATGGTCTAAATTTTTCGGTCGGTGCAATTTACAGATTTGTGATGTTGCATCTCCGAGGAGTGATTCTCGACGTCCGAGCCGTTGGTCCCCGATTGTCCCTCCGCTGATCAACTACTTCCTCTACAGCCGAGGGTGAGCTACAAATCTCCTTCACCTCTTTTTTTTCTGTCACTAGATTTCATTATCAAGTCGCGTAACCTAGGCGTCTCCCGTCCGAAATGGTTGCATCGATAAATATGCATTCAATTGCATATTTATCACCGCAACTTTTTCGGATTGTCCAGCGTTTTCCATTAGAGATGTAGGTGGATTCAATGCCGTCAACGCGGTAGAAAATAAAAATTTGACGTGATCAATTCAAATCAAATCTTAATTTTGTTGTGTGGCTCCCAATAAAACAGAGAATGGCAGATAATCAGTGGATGTATAGTGGTTTTACCCATGGCCCCCATGGGAATCGAGTAACATCAGAGTGGATTGCCAAAACCGATGTGTTTTTGAGGGAGACATTCCGTGGTCCAATGAGAATGATCCCACATTGCCCGTGTGCGAGATGTGGCAGACGTCACTCTAAAGGCAAGGACGAAATGACCTGGCACCTTCGCACGCACGGATATATGAAAAACTTTGACATGCCGATAAACTTTGCCGAGCGGGACCGTGGTAGAGAGGAGGTGATGCGTCAACGCATCGGTGGTTATGTGGACGACGGGGTCAGAGACATGTTAGATGATGTCATTGCTACAGAGGCGACGCATGCGACACCTTCAGACAATGAACTAGAGGAGCCGGAGGAGCCGGAGGCAACCGCAAAGTCCTTCTTGGAGATCTTGGCTTCGTCAAAGAAGCCTCTTTATGCGGGTGCCAAACTCTCTCAGCTAGATGCCATCTCGCAACTAATGGCAGTTAAGGCTGAGTACGGCTGTAGCCAAGCTTGCATCCAAGCATTTCTGGGAGTATGGGCTAACAGTCTTCCCGATGGTCATGAACTGCCGGAAAGCATGTACGCCACGAAGAAAATCATGAAGACACTCTCTATGGATTATGAGAAAATACATGTCTGTCCGAAGAATTGCCTTTTGTTTAGGCACGAGTATGCGGATGACAAGTATTGTAGGAAGTGTGGTTCCTCTCGGTACCTTGAGGTGGTCGGTAAGGATGGTCAAAAGAGGCAGCTACGCATCCCCGCAAAGGTTCTTCGATATCTTCATTTCATAAAAAGACTGCAGCGCCTTTTCATCACGGAGGAGTCTGCCAAAATGATGAAGTGGCACAAGCAAGGGAAAAGGTACCATCCAAACAAAATCGTACATCCATCGGGAGGTGAAGCATGGAAGTCATTCGATAAAGAATACCCCGACGAAGCAGCCGAGGATGGGAATGTCAGAGTCGCAATAACAGGTGATGGGGTCAATCCATATGGTATGTCGTCCAATTCATACAGTTGCTGGCCCGTGTTTGTTATTCCGCTCAATCTCCCTCCCGGTGTCCTAATGCAACGCGACACCATGTTCTTGTCGCTGATCATTCCAGGGCCCGAATACCCGGGGAAGAATTTGGGAGTGTTAATGCAGCCGCTGGTGGATGATTTGCACCATTCTTGGTACTTCCCAAGGTTGACATACGACCGACATCTGCAGAAAAATTTCTTGATGAAAGTTTGGTTGATGTATTGCATGCATGACTTTCCCGGCTATGCCCTATTCTGCGGATGGTGTACAAGTGGTAAGATGCCATGCCCAGTGTGCATGCAGGCTCTACGTTTTATTTGGCTGCAGAAGGGTCGTAAGTATGTAGCCTTTGACCAGCACCGCCAGTTCCTCCCTCCAGACCATCCAGACAGGGAAGACAAGAAGAACTTCACGAAAGGTCGGGTTGTCCATGAAGTAAACGAGATTCCAACATTTTCGGGGGCAGATGTTCTTGCTCAGCTAAAAGCTCTCAAGCCTGAAGTCAAAGGGAAAGGCAAAGGCAAACGCTTCGAGGGATATGGTGAGACACACAACTGGACTCACATTAGCCCCTTCACGAAGCTTCCCTATTTCAAGGACCTCAAACTTCCTTATAACATCGATGTGATGCACACCGAAAAGAATGTCGCAGAGTCCCTTTTTCGCACGATCCTCAACATTCCGAATAAGACAAAGGATAACGTTCAAGCTAGAGCCGATCAACAAAAATTTTGTGATAGACCACGTCTAAACATGCAACCTCCCACAGGCGGTCGAAGAAACTGGTTCAAGCCAGAGGCTGACTTCGTCCTTAAACCGCCAGAAAAGAAGGAGGTACTTATGTGGCTCAAACATATTGTGAAGTTCACTGATGGTTATGCATCGAATATAAGTAATGGAGTCAATCTTTCAACGGGCAAAGTCAACGGGCTCAAGAGTCATGACTATCATGTATGGATTGAGCGGTTAATGCCGGTGATGGTTCGAGGCTATGTCCCCGAGCGTGTCTGGCGAGTGCTTGCGGAGCTAAGCCATTTCTTTCGCGCGCTCTGTGCTAAAGAAGTATGTCCCGAGGTGATTGGACAATTGCATAAGAAGGCACCAGAGTTGATATGCAAGCTAGAGAAGACCTTTTCGCCAGGCTTCTTTACTCCGATGACACATCTCATTTTACACCTCGCGAAAGAGGTATTGTTGGGGGCCCCTGTGCAGAATCGTTGGCAGTACGGCCCTGAGAGACAGAACAAGCATCTCCGAAAGAAATGTGGAAACAAAGCTAAGATTGAAGCTTCCATAGCTGAGGCAGTTATCCTTGAGGAGGTGTCAAACCTCAGGACATCGTACTATACAGACCACGTTCCCAGCCTGCATAATAAGGTGCCTCGATACAATACGGAAGAGCCCAAGTATAAACCCAAGCTCGATCTATTCAGCGGGCAAGGTGGCAGGGCTGGGTGCTCGAAATCTTATAACATGCCAGAACAAGAGTGGGAGGACATCATGTTCTATGTCTTGCACAACATCAAGGAAGTTGAGGAGGAGTGGATGAGGTAATACCACCACACCATTCCATTATGTCTTGCACAACATCATGTTCTATGTTCTCTTAGTCTAGGCCTAAACACCGCTTTTCTTCTTTCAGCCAATTCATTTATGAGGAGTGGAAGGGACTGATTGATCCTACTCAGGCGGAGGCACTTACTCTTCTTCGACATGGAAACCCTGGAAGGCAAAATTTTGTTGCTTGGTTCATGGCTAAAGTAATTTTTCACATTCCCCTATTAAATACCTAGTTGAACATTTTATTAGTTAACCAAACAATTTCAATTAAACTTGTAGGGAAAAGATCGGAACATATCTATGGATGACGAATTGAGATGGGTTTCCATGGGTTTTAACCCTTCGGTCATGACATGTGAAAAGTATGATGTGAATGTTGGAAATATGCCCTAGAGGCAATAATAAATTAGTTATTATTATATTTCCTTGTTCATGATAATCGTTTATTATCCATGCTATAATTGTATTGATTGGAAACTCAAATACATGTGTGGGTACATAGACAACACTGTGTCCCTAGTAAGCCTCTAGTTGACTAGCTCGTTGATCAAAGATGGTTAAGGTTTCCTAGCCATTGACATGAGATGTCATTTGATAACGGGATCACATCATTAGGAGAATGATGTGATGGACAAGACCCAAACTGTAAACGTAGCATTTGATCGTGTCAGTTTATTGCTATTGTTTTCTGCATGTCAAGTATCTGTTCCTTTGACCATGAGATCATGCAACTCACTGACACCGGAGGAATACCTTGTGTGTATCAAACGTCGCAACGTAACTGGGTGACTATAAAGGTGCTCTACAGGTATCTCCGAGGGTGTCTGTTGGGTTGGCATGGATCAAGACTGGGATTTGTTACTCCGTATGACGGAGAGGTATCTCAGGGCCCACTCGGTAATACAACATCACAATGAGCCTTGCAAGCAATGTGACTAAAGTGTTAGCCACGAGATCTTGTATTACGGAACGAGTAAAGAGACTTGCCGGTAACGAGATTGAACTAGGTATAGTGATACCGACGATCGAATCTCGGGCAAGTAACATACCGAAGAACAAAGGGAACAGTATGCGGGATTAACTGAATCCTTGACATAGAGGTTCGACCGATAAAAGATCTTCGTAGAATATGTAGGAGCCAATATGGGCATCCAGGTCCCGCTATTGGTTATTGGCCATAGAGGTGTCTCGGTAATGTCTACATAGTTCTCGAACCCGCAGGGTCTACACACTTAACGTTTGGTGACGATTAGTATAATTGAGTTATTATGTTGGTGACCGAAAGTTGTTCGGAGTCCCGGATAAGATCCCGGACATGACGAGGATCTCCGGAATAGTCCGGAGGTAAAGATTGATATATGTGATAATAGTGTTTTGATCTCCGGAAAAGTTCCGGAGTTCACCGGAAGGGGTTCCGGATGTTTACCGAAGTGTTCGGGTGCATCAACACTTTATATGGGCCCAGGGATAAAAGCCCACAAGGTATTGGAAAGTGCAAAAGGTAGTTTTGCTGCCGTGTAAGCGGTACTACCGCTTGTGTGAAGCGGTACTACCGCCCGAGCGGTACTACCGCTTGTGTGAAGCGGTACTACCGCCCAAGCGGTACTACCGCTTGTGAGCGGTACTACCGCTTGTGTGCGGCTGTGCACGGTTCGGCAGGGATCCGAGTTGGACTCTTTCCCTGCGGGCCAAACCGACCTTGTGCGGGCAAAACCGACCCGGAGGAGGCTTTTACTCCAAGTTTAGACCCCAAGGCTCAACATATAAATAGAGGGGCAGGGCTAGCACACGGGACACATCAAGATTTCCCCAAGCCGTGTGCGGCAACCCTAACCCTCTAGTTCCTCCGTCATAATCTCCGTAGCGCTTGGCGAAGCCCTGCAGAGATTGTTCCTCACCACCATCACCACGCCGTCGTGCTGCTGGAACTCAACCACTACTTCACCATCGCTCGCTGGATCGAGGAGGTGAAGGCGTCATCAAGCCGTACGTGTGTTGAACGCGGAGGTGCCGTCCGTTCGGCGCTAGTTCGTGATCGGATCGAGGGACGACTTGCGATTTGGATCGCGGAGACGTTTGACTACATCAACCGCGTTTCTTAAACGCTTTCGCTTAGCGATCTACAAGGGTATGTAGATTCACTCTCCCTCTCGTAGATGCTCATCACCATGGATAGATCTTGTGTGTGCGTAGGAAAATTTTTGTTTCCCATGCAACGTTCCCCAATAGTGAATGGGTATCGATTCCATACAGAGGAGCACCAGAACAACCGGCCTGATCCCAAAACTATAAATACTGGAGTGTACACCCCAGGTCAAAATGGAGTTCAGTATTACGGAAGGGTAGGAAAAATATACGAGCTTTCCTTCAGTCGTGGCCGCGAAACCCTAAGTCTCCCTGTGTTCAAATGCCGATGGTTCGACCCAGTAAAGGGGCTGAGACATACGCTTTCGTATGGTTTGGTCGAAGTTAAACCATCAACCGTCTATGCTGGAGTCGATCTCTTTATTGCGGCTACCCAAGCCACACAAGTTTATTATCTGCCTTACCCATGCCAGAAAGAATACCTAAAGGATTGGGAAGTTGTGTTCAAGGTGTCGCCACATAGTAAGTTACCGGACCCAAACGATGATGATTATTACAACATTAACCCCATGACATACGAGGGAGTGTTCTTTCAAGAGCAACCCGATGATGATGACGATGATGATGTGGTCAGAAGCGATTATGATGACTCCTTGGGTGATGATGATGTGGATCCAAACGATGACGATGCACGGAATGATGGTGAGACCATTGTTAATGAAAAAGACATACTTATGCTAGAAAAGTTGTTAAATGAAGACGATGACGACGAGGAAGAGCCTCCACCTCCGTCCGACAATGAAGATGATATGTGTGATAGTGATACTGACAGTGATGATTCGTATGGGTCCTAGCAGATGTACGTTTCATGTCTTTTTACTATGGCTTATTAATATGCTTATTTATCAATGTCTTTTTTATATGGTTTTTTTCTTCCTTATTTCTATACTAATTGTTTATTCTTTTCTCAATGCAGGTTTGCTAAGCATGGGCAAGGGCAAGGCCGATGGCACGGGTTTACTAAGCAAACTCAAATCGATTACTAGTCGGAGTGGTCGAGCCCGTAATATTCCGTCTCGACTACTTGAGGATGACTCTTCACAGGGAGGTCAAGGGAGAGGTGCCCCTAGAGGTGGAGGTGGTGCGGGGAGAGCCCCTAGAGGTGGAGGGGGTGCGGGGAGAGCCCCTAGAGGTGGAGGGGGTGGTCGGGGCCAGAAACAACGCTCCCTCACCGACTTAGGGGTGTCTTTTACAAGGCCCTCTTGTAGTTCGGTACCCTCCTCTAGTGACAGACCCTCCTGTAGTGAGGTACCCTCCTCTAGTGAGGTACTCTCTACTGAGGAGGAGGAGGTTCGCGAGGAGGTTGAGGAGGAGGAGGAGGAGTTTGGGGAGGGGGAGGAGGTTGGTGGTGGCAGGGAGGAGGAGGAGGTTGGTGGTGGCAGGGAGGGGGAGGGGGTTGGCAACAACAAGGGGTGGCTGCGTGGTCGAGCAAGACTCCCCCCCGAACCTGATACGGAGGAGCAGAAGTGGATCATTACGCCAAAGGGGAAAGTGTAAGTGCCTCTTAATCATATTTTAATTCTTTTGCTTGTAAACATGCTCATATTTTCTATCTTTTGTAGGGGCTGGGAGGTTCCTCCAAAAGCCCGTGTTCCGAACGGTGTCATCACTATCTTGCTGAAGGAATATTGGCCGGGGTTGTTCGTTCCGGACCCAGTCAAGCACCCGGAGCACCGGGTTTTGGCTATGACCTGGGACCACTACAAATTGGCTACCCATGCGGACTATCCGACACATGCTAAGGCCGTGGAAACAAATTTTTGGGTAAGTTCTCTTCAGAAGCATGGGTCTTGAGTTTCGTCCATAGTTTTCCATCGAATGGTTTGACTCATGGCTTCTTCCATTCTGTTTTCATGAACAACTGTAGAAAAACTATCGAGCTCTTGAGGAGAACAAGCCCATTGCCGAGAAGCTGTTTCAGAGAGCTGCAAAGAAGCAGGCCCGCCAGATCCAGTACGAGGTGCGCTGGGTGGCCATCTCGCAATATTATTACAACTATCGTGACATGAAGATGCCCAAGGATTTCGCGCGGGAGGAGAAGCTTACCTTGACTAAGGAGCAATACATGTTGGTAAGTATAACAGACTTTTCATTCCGATGTTTGTGTTAAATTTCATTGTTTCGTGTCAACATGCCACTATGCTTTCATTATGTAGGCGTGTCCTGGTTGGTGTTATGGAAAAAAGGAATCATGGGAGGCATTGGTTGATACATGGCTCGGTGATGATGAAAAGTGGGCTGCTAAAAGCATCCAAAACCGGGCTAATCGAGGAAATGACGGAACACATAGTCAGGGAAACCGGAACCATTGGGGCCACAAGAAAGTTCAGGTATATCTATGTACATGAAACATTCTTCTTCTTCTATGTCTGACTAACCTCTGTTTGGTGGTGTTTGGTGGTGCAGGAGGAGAAATTGAAGCGGCCGCTCTCAGACATGGAGGCGTGGGAGCTAGCCCATGTGCGGACTAAGCCCAGGGAAGGCAAGGGCAAGTACTACGGCAAGTCCGGCGAGCACCTTGAGAGCTACAAGGAGTTGTATCTGGGGTACAATCCTGACACACCTGACCCCATAAAAGAGGCTACGGACGACAGGGCGGTGGTCGGCATAGGGCCGAAGCTTCATGGTCGACAGCGAGTTCTGGATGCCGTTGTCACTCCTTCTGTCTCCTACACACAGCTCCGAGTTACCAACCCGGGCCTGAGCCCGCAGCCGAGGACGACAAGTGCACACTCAATGTCCCTCCTAGCCCAGCAACACTCTGTAAGAATTTTCCCTCTTATCTTCCTTTTTCTCATTTTATTTTCCACACCAAGATGTTCTTATGAGTTTCATCATGTTATATTGAAGGCCTACATGGAGTACCAACGTCAGGAGACCATGGCGTGGAACGCGAGACTTGCAGCAGTCTCGGACCACGCCAGTCGCATGATGAAGGTTAGTTTAGCCCCTTTCATTTGACTTTCACATTTTCATTCTCATTTCTTCTAACCTTCGTGTGTGCTTGGTCAACTAACATGCAGCTCGTTTTTGAGTCCATGGCGGCCGGAACGGTTCCTGTAATGGAACCACCACCACCACCTGCTGGAGAACAACCAATTCTGCTTACGTTTGAAGACTTTGTGGCACAACGCTGTCCGACTGCGGTTAGTACATCCCCAAACTATCCAACTACTTATCGTGCATTCAACACTATCATATATCTCTTTAACATCTCTTTTCAAACATGCAGGGAACTGATCGATCCTCCGTTGGTGGTGGTGCCAGTTATGGCAACACTCCCGAGTCACGGAGCCCGGTCACTCCAATCCACCGAGGAGGTGGCGGTCACAATCTTGCCGGTAGCGCTGCTGGTAGTAGTGACGACCTTGGCTTTGGCGGTCTTGGCGGTACCGAACTTGGTGGTGGACCTCCTGACGCTTAAGCCTCTTGGTGGTGGTGGTCATGACTTATCTTTCATGCATTCATATTATGTTGTTCAGACATATGTTGTGTTGTTTCGACGTATGTTTTATTGATTTCACGTATGTTGTGATGGTAATACTTATATTGTGATGGTAATACTTATATTGTGGTAATAATGATGTGGATCTGTGATATATATATGCTGTGTACTGTTTGTGATATATTTGTGCTGTATATTATCGAGAAGAAAAAAAAAAAACAGCACCTATGCCGACGGTGTAACCGTCGGCGTAGACCCTGACTTCGGTGCACCAGAATCTGCCACGTGGCAGGGTCTACGCCGACGGTTACACCGTCGGCATAGGTCCTAGCCTATGCCGACGGTGTAACCGTCGGCGTAGACCCTGACTTCGGTGCACCAGAATCTGCCACGTGGCAGGTCTACGCCGACGGTTACACCGTCGGCATAGGTCCTGGCCTATCCCGACGGTGTAACCGTCGGCGTAGACCCTGCCACGTGGCAGATTCCGTTTGGTGGTCGAACTCCGCCGTCGCCGTCAACCGCCGTCACGTGAGAAAGGACGCCGACGGCCCATCCACGCCGACAGTCGTACGGCCGGAGGTCGGCATAAGGGACCTACGCCGACGGTTTTCCTACGCCGACGAAAACGTCCGGGTACGCCGACGCTCGCGATCCCGACGAACCTATGCCGACGGGGGCCGTCGGCGTAGCCCTACGCCGACGGTATTCTGGCCTACGCCGACGGGGTCTGGCCGTCGGCGTAGGGGCCGATTCTAGTAGTGAGCCCCGCCGCGTAGGTCACCGTCGCCACCAGAGTAGCCAGGAGCAGCAGGTACTTCTTCAGATCGTACTCCGTCGATCCGCCGCCGCTGGCATGCTGTTGCGTGGTGGCGTGTCTGCCGGAATTGTTGTCATTGGACATTGTATTGTTGGGTGCTTTTGCATTGGACGGATCTAGCGACGTGGATGAAGCTCTGTGTTGAGTAGAGCTGATGTCGTCCATGGATTTATATATATATGGAGAGAGCTGATGCTGATGGATGGATCGATCGATGGGTCACACTACAGCCAGCTATAGCATCATTCTGCGATGATGTCTGCGTATGTCCCAATTATGGTATTACTTGATCAGGTCATCTTGTTTTCGACTTTATATATTCCCTTGTCATTCCAGGATCGACTTTAACAAAATGTTTTATGCCCTTTGCATTCGGCAGTCTCATGCAAGTGACCACTGTCAGCACGTTAGGTTTTTGGTCCCTCATGCCTCGTGCACACTTTATTTTATTTTATTTAAGCAAAGCCTAAACAAATACAGTAGTAATAAAGAGAAGAGTACGTGTCATTCTGTATGGCATATCCTGCATCCACATAAATGGTAAAAACAGTAGTATAATGGTTCATTCAACTATATAAAAAATAATGATGCCTATGTTGGCAGCATGCATGGGTCCATTTATAATTTGTCAATTTATTTATTCATCATACACATAACTTCAATATGACAAATAATATATGCATGTATGACGAGTGGTCATTTTCTAAAGCTCCCCACCGCCACCCAGAAAGAAAAAGCTTCTTCCCCAAACTATACGGGCACTGCTGGCCACTCTGTACGGCGGACGGACCACCCAAAGGTCGTATCTTTAATTTCCAGCCTTGATTATGGTATTCCCACGCAACGCAACAAAATACCTTGTAACAGGTCTAGGTAGCTAGCACAGGATTACTTCTCAAATCTCATCAATTCAGAGTACAGAGGAGGTAGATAGGGTTCAGCAAGAAAGGGGATCGGGATTGAGAGCAGGAGGTGGGAGGAAGGATACATCGCCCAACGGCGCCGGTTCAGTCTGTGATCCAACGATGCCCACACACACACCACCTACACAGCCTAAGTAGTAGTTCGCTTGCCCCATTCTGGGCCTGCGACGTGGGTATTGGGCTTGACTGCTCTCTTGGACCTCTCAGGCTGTGCTGGGCCCTGATCCTCAGTGGCCGGGTCGGTAGTTCCCGTGACATTCCCTCCCCCATAAAATTCGGCTTGCCCTCAAGCCGAAACCATGTAAAGCAACCAGGATCCCATGGTACCTGTGATTCCTTGATTTTCATCATGAACCATAGTGGTAGCTGGCCGAAGTAAAACACGGGGACGAACCGGTGGAGTAGTGGTCGTAGTAGCACATCAGCGCCATACAAAAGCTGCCCTCCATGCGCCAGCTGAGCAACTGAATCACCAAGTAGCGGGTCAGAATAGAGCACTCTAAAGTAAGTCGCAGGTCGCCCAGGTGCCAAGGAATTCTCCAATAAGATTAACATCATCAAGCCAACAATTTGTGCAATCGGCAGAATCCCAGGGTAGCAGCAGCAGCATACAGAAGGGAACTCTGTTTGTAGCAAGATGACTCGTAACTCCTGCGAAATCTCACTTCTGGTAAACACGGAGAAGTCCTCTGCAATTTCCAAGGAACAGTCCACACAACAGTCTCCCCAATGAAGGACGTGCATGAATATCTCACCGCCATCAGGATGTTCGGTGTGATAGGGCCAAGCAATTTCCAGTGCAAAATCATTAGCACTCAGGATACTGTGCACCTTTAGCATGGCTGCGGAAAATGGTTGTGTGAATTCGTGAGCACTAGCAGAACACTCAACCTCGAAGACCCAAGCAATCCTCCAGGCCATCGGGTTAATGGACTCGAACCCAAACTGTACAGTACAACCACCCGAGAAAGAAGGTACACTCTGAATCAAGAACACAAACCTCACTTCCTGAAGCTTGCTGGTTCTTCTGCTAACTGGGTAGCATTTAAGTGGTTGATCAATCAGTGTCGGTTGCAAGTCTGAAGGTATGTCGATGCATGAGCAGGAGACCCCCTTTTCTTGATTGCAGAAGTCTAAATACCACAAATAATACCACTGGGCCATAATTGACTGAAATAACCAGTATGAGTTGTGTTGGTTTGTTTTCCAATGCATTCTTACTGATGCTATAGTCTCCAAGTAACAGGTCAAGTCAACCTCCACACAGATACCATTTTCAGTATTTTCAGTTTCCTGGATTTGCTTGTCCCTTGCTGCCAAATTATAGCGGATCTTTCGTCTTATAGATCTCTTGGGATGGATGTCCTCCAGGACACTAGCGGCTCTCTGAATAACTTCACCGGGAACACCAGCAAGCTGTGCACAATGAAGTCCAAAGCACAAGAGTTCATGTCCAGGTACAAGTCTGCGAAGAAATATGATATTTTTGTTGCCTGTGTGTCCTGATGGATTCAGAACACTCATGATACAACATTTTATACGTTCAGCCTGGGGTAAATAGTTTTCAGCGAAGATCTCCGTTAGATGTGTTGACAAAAGGACCTTTGGAGGATAATCATAATTTGCAAAATGACTGATAGTCCCTCCAATACAATCTTCTGTTAGAGTACCCTTGCTGAATTCTTCTAATAAGCACACTGATCTCGATGTCGCATGCCTGAGCATTGTTCCAACTTGATGTAAATAAATCATATTTGTTGACTGCTCAGTTGTCATTGATTTGTTTCCCATTGCACAGAATATCCTATGAGTGGTAATGAATGGACCAAAAGATTGCCACACAGTTTCCAACTGGAGTTGTTCGCAACAGTATAAAAGAGCCGCAGGTAATTTCTCATAGCTGTACTTAATGTCATCCATGAAGTAAATCAAACTGGTGTCCACATATGTTGCATCAAGCATCTTCAATGACCAGTGAAGATAAGGTGCAGGAAGTCCTTCCAGCCACCTTATACTGGAATCGGATTCGCGAATCCACAATGGTTGTCCGACCAATATCGCAGCTCGTTTCTTGTTTGAGATAAACACCTGACCACTGCAGTCGAAGGATGGCAACGGCAGTGGTCGCCACTCGACCTTGCGACCATCACCTTGCAAAATAAAAACTCCTTCTCCAATTACCTTCTGAAACTTCACTATCTCGTGATAATTATTAGATACACTTCTCACCACTATCGGAACCAAATAAGATGCCTCCCAACAAGGCCAAGGCTGCAACTCTATTAAGGACACCATACAGTCAACCTGAAAGTTGGTACACATGTCATACCAAGAAGCTCCTGGATCCCGGGGCAGTACCAAAGTTGTGTTACTTAGAGCACACTGAGAAACTAGCCAGAGCATCGCTTCATTACGGATGGCCTCGAGAACAAACAAGTGCCACGCCAAGGACAAACCAGGCACAAATTTTACCAGCACCACCAAGTACTGTCTCTTCTCCCTAGACTGTGAAATGAATAATTCCATGACAAGAAATATCTGCACATACAGCCAACACTTGCCAAGAATGCCAATTGCATGTAGCTCACACAACCAGGACCTTGTCTCAGCCATAGCTTGTAAATAGCAATCAGTACTAGAGCTAGTGACATGCAACTCAAAGCTGATACCATAGCAACACATGTCGTTATGCATCTTGGCCAAATATTTTCTCCCGTACATACCTTGGAGTGGTGACCATAGCTTCGCTGAATGTTCTCTTCCTAGTCTGCCTTTACTGTAACACATACCCTCCACCAGTGGCAATGCCAAGCACATGAAAAGAGAACTCCAGGATCCCGTGACTTCTCATGAGGGAAACCACTAATCAGGTCGCAGCCGTGCACTTGTAAAGCAGGCATGATTTCTGCCTTGTTTGCACCATAACCATCATTGAGCTGCCCTCCTTCCTGATTGTGCACGAACGACGGCCACGGTAGTGGTCGGAGCTCTTCTCCAAGGTCAATAGAGTTGGTGGCGACGAGCAGCACGGAGGTCGCGGTCGCGCTCCTAGTCGCAACTCTCATGGATACAAGCATCATTGAGTTGGCGTTGACTTCATAGACTTCTGCCGAACACTTGGTGTGCACCCCTGTGTAAAGTTCCAGGACGCCCGTGCCATGGCCTAGACCACATGTCAAGTATGTGGCGGGCGTTGGCGTAGTGACACCGGTGGCTTCGATATCGAGGGTAGTGAGCTCGAGACAGAAGTTGACGGTGGCCAAGGACGCAGTAGGTGCCACGGCAGGGATGGAAGCGGACTTGGAGGCGGTGACGTTGTGCCTTGGGCATTCCATCGAGCACATGGTGTGCGACCTGGTGGAATAGCCGCTGGTTGCAGGGAAGGCGACCTCAAGGGCCTCCTTGACGGCAACGAGTGGTGGTGAGACGATTTGAAGCATGGCCTCGTCGATGCCGATGTCGAGGATGGCGTCGGGGATAGTCACCGCCGGCTCCAGCTTGTCGAGAACGGACTCCATCAACGAGATCGCCGGCCTCATCTTGTCGAGAGTGTCCTGGATCGCGAGCAGCGCCTTGGCGATGTTGCTGCGCTCCTTCGCCGCCTCGACCAACTGCTGCTGCAGGACGAGCTCCGCCATGATCGCCTTGAGGCTGCGGTGCGTTGCGCCAGATCGAGACGCACCGGAAGGGGAAATTTGTGGTGGGATTGGAGGCTCTGAATACCAGATGTAACAGGTCTAGGTAGCTAGCACAGGATTACTTCTCAAATCTCATCAATTCAGAGTACAGAGGAGGTAGATAGGGTTCAGCAAGAAAGGGGATCGGGATTGAGAGCAGGAGGTGGGAGGAAGGATACATCGCCCAACGGCGCCGGTTCAGTCTGTGATCCAACGATGCCCACACACACACCACCTACACAGCCTAAGTAGTAGTTCGCTTGCCCCATTCTGGGCCTGCGACGTGGGTATTGGGCTTGACTGCTCTCTTGGACCTCTCAGGCTGTGCTGGGCCCTGATCCTCAGTGGCCGGGTCGGTAGTTCCCGTGACATTCCCTCCCCCATAAAATTCGGCTTGCCCTCAAGCCGAAACCATGTAAAGCAACCAGGATCCCATGGTACCTGTGATTCCTTGATTTTCATCATGAACCATAGTGGTAGCTGGCCGAAGTAAAACACGGGGACGAACCGGTGGAGTAGTGGTCGTAGTAGCACATCAGCGCCATACAAAAGCTGCCCTCCATGCGCCAGCTGAGCAACTGAATCACCAAGTAGCGGGTCAGAATAGAGCACTCTAAAGTAAGTCGCAGGTCGCCCAGGTGCCAAGGAATTCTCCAATAAGATTAACATCATCAAGCCAACAATTTGTGCAATCGGCAGAATCCCAGGGTAGCAGCAGCAGCATACAGAAGGGAACTCTGTTTGTAGCAAGATGACTCGTAACTCCTGCGAAATCTCACTTCTGGTAAACACGGAGAAGTCCTCTGCAATTTCCAAGGAACAGTCCACACAACAGTCTCCCCAATGAAGGACGTGCATGAATATCTCACCGCCATCAGGATGTTCGGTGTGATAGGGCCAAGCAATTTCCAGTGCAAAATCATTAGCACTCAGGATACTGTGCACCTTTAGCATGGCTGCGGAAAATGGTTGTGTGAATTCGTGAGCACTAGCAGAACACTCAACCTCGAAGACCCAAGCAATCCTCCAGGCCATCGGGTTAATGGACTCGAACCCAAACTGTACAGTACAACCACCCGAGAAAGAAGGTACACTCTGAATCAAGAACACAAACCTCACTTCCTGAAGCTTGCTGGTTCTTCTGCTAACTGGGTAGCATTTAAGTGGTTGATCAATCAGTGTCGGTTGCAAGTCTGAAGGTATGTCGATGCATGAGCAGGAGACCCCCTTTTCTTGATTGCAGAAGTCTAAATACCACAAATAATACCACTGGGCCATAATTGACTGAAATAACCAGTATGAGTTGTGTTGGTTTGTTTTCCAATGCATTCTTACTGATGCTATAGTCTCCAAGTAACAGGTCAAGTCAACCTCCACACAGATACCATTTTCAGTATTTTCAGTTTCCTGGATTTTCTTGTGAGGGACTGGGGTAATCTTGTTAGTGACAGTATTTCTTTGCAATTCCAGATACTCAGTTCCTCGAATGTTGTCAGCTGCTCCATGTTCTCGGGCAAATAGTTCCAACCGCAGTAAGAAATCTCAAAGTGAAGGTAAATTTACCAAGAATTCAAATTTCCTGTGTTGCATGTTAATTGGATTGCATTCATCGTTCTTGGGTCACCGGTGAGTTGCATGTTAATTGGATTGCGATGCTTAGCCCCTTAATTCGTGTGGCTTACACAGAAGTCAACTCAACAACATGATGCATGCGGCTTACATGCGGCAACACATTTGCCTAGATCTTGACTAACAGAACTTATGGATCCTACGAGATATACATTGACTATGCATGGCCTTGACTAGCATGCGGCCGCACATTTATTACTCCCTCTATCCTAAAAAAAGTGAAGTTCTAGTATTTTTCAGACAATTTAGTGGAGAAGAGAAATGTCCCTAATACCCTTAGTATGTCACACGTGATTTCCTTAAAAGAAGGGATGTCGCGTGGTTTACTTCCTAATTAAGACGCGTT
The DNA here is from genome assembly GCA_039707655.1 of Elymus sibiricus. NCBI lineage: Eukaryota > Viridiplantae > Streptophyta > Magnoliopsida > Poales > Poaceae > Elymus > Elymus sibiricus. The sequence goes on along the minus strand of CM077672.1, from coordinate 372,459,387 downwards.
GCATGCACAGATCCGAGGCAGGCAACAAACCGTAGGTAATTTGGCGCTGGATCTATGGGCCAACAGCATGTCTAAAACTCAGAATATCATTTTTTCAAGGATAAATTTTAAATTACAGAACATCACTTTTTTTGGACAGAGGGAGTACACTCCATCTAACAATCCATATACAGATTTATGCTGAGAAGAAGGATGATAAGGGCCATAGATGCCATAGAAGAATTGTGCCGACACCTTACTTAATGGACGGAGGTAGTACTCCCTTTGTCCCTTTTTAAGTGTTACTATAATATTTGTGGTGGTCAAACTTTCTTAAGTTTAATTAGATAGGTTTGTAGAAGATATTCACAACATTTATATCTCCAGATAAGTTGATTATAAAAATAGATTCAACGATCTATCTAATGATACTACTTATGCGTCATAAATATTAATATTTTCTTGTATATATTTAGTCAAATTTGAATATGTTTGACTTCTTGGGAAGTGAGAAGGACACTTAAAAATGGACGGAGAGAGTGTGACCAGAAAACATGAATTGTGATGTTTGGTCACAACTTTTAGAGTGACCAAATGTCACAATAAGTTTCAGAGAAACATATAAAGAATTACAAATAAAGAGGAGGAAACAAATAATTGATTCGAAATCTTAACACACACACAATGGAATCTCCTAATGCAAAAGAGGTGAAGGAAAACAAAAGATCATGTCACGAGTCACAACTTTTATTTAGGTAATTGAGTAGTGACTATTGTTTGAAAAAAAAAAGTGGACTGGTAATTCAATCGGCACCGTATGCCTAGCTTATTATACACTAGTCCATCAACCCGTGCTCTCGCACGGGTATGCATTAGTTACTACCGCTTAATACATTTAACTAATATTAAATTGTACATTTTTCAGTCTGTTCATTTTCTAACACTAATCTGTGTGCACTTGCACGGGCTAACAATATGTAAATCTATATTTTTTTCTTCTGTAAAGACAATAGATTCCTTACTTAATAAGTCATGAACAAACAAAGTTTCCAATAAAATTTGGGTATAGACTATTTATAATTTTGTGTCAACATATGGAAACTATATAAAATAAGTCCCTCAATTAGTAAAACCTTATTATCCCTCTAGCTCTAGAATACGTCGAAGTACATTTTTTTTAGTTTTCGCAAAAAAAAGTACATTTTTTAGTTAGGAAAAAGAGATAAGTATGCACATGTACATTTGTTCCCAAAGAGTGCCCACAAACTATGCGATTAGTTTTATTATATCTTTTGAATAATGAAAGAAGTATCATAATCATAAGAAAGGCATGCAAATTATTAGCATTCTACAAACCATACAAATCAAGACATATATAGATCTAAATGGAAATCTAAACTGCTGAGTCACATTTCGATGAATTTGCTCAAGCATGAACGTCCAAAAGCAGTACAAACATGATTAATCGTACTTGAGTTGACCAGTTTTTTGTTGTAGCAGTAGAAGCGTGCTGACACTTCATGGATATAAAACACCCAAGAAAGCAAGCATCCAAATTTTTGTAACTTGAAGTACAATATAAGAGCATCTCAAAGAGTCTTTCTAAAAATCTAAATCATTATTTGAAGATCTTGGGTAAAACTTGTTTTCTACCCTGCAACTACTTTGGTACATCTTGTGTAAAACTTGTGTGCACTCCATAGAGTCATCCTCTTTCTTCATCTTTGGCTAGTGAGAAATCTACAATAGAAAATGTCTATATCTGAAGATCTAATTAAGGAGGCTGTTGGAGGCAAAAAAAATCACCAAAATCTCTATTCCTATAAATTATCAAAAATATAATGAGTCTCTTGGAGTTGCTCTAAGACCAAATATTTGGATTCGTCATGTGCATGCTGTAGTAATCGACTTGTTTGATATTCTTTTTCCTTATCAAACGGTAATTTTGCAACAGATTGTTACTATTTTCTTTAAAAAATATCTATTGTCCCATGTCAAAGCATATCCCTTCACAATCTCGTAGAGAAAATAACACAATAAAGACCACATGTTTTGTGAAATTTCATAAAGTGGTTTAACTAATTCATATGTTTTGTGAAATTTCATAAAGTGGTTTAACTAATTCATATATTGTTCTAATTTTAAGCCACAAATAAAATATGTATCTCCTCACATCCAAGAGCCCTTCTAAATTAAACTTAATCTCCATAGGGTGCATATTAAAAAAAGTTCTCCATTAAATATTTCTATTCTCCAAGATCCCCCAATCTCAAATAACATATAGGGTGGACAATATGTCACTCTCACCCCAAATTAAACACACATAAAGGAAGATTTAGCATATCACTAAATATAATATGTTGATGGAGAAACTATTGGATGCATGGTGATTTTTATTGCATACACGTTAAGGCTTTAAGAGGTTGGATAGGGAAACTATTATTTGAGATGTTCTGCCAGCATTCTTTATTCTAGGACTGTGCTGGACTATTTTTAGGTGACAGATCAGTGAAGCACTTTCCTCCTAGGATGTTTAAGTTCTAAGTGAGTGTATTTACTTACGAATAACTCATATGTACGGCCTTTTTCTTTTTCCCATAAAAAATTGAAAATTGAATACTTTAGTTACATTGTTTATGTAGAGATACGTGGATGTATTACCTTGATGACTGGAACCTCATACACTCATTACAAATCAACCATTACATATCCTATAGGTCCAAGCTCTAATCCTTCTACTTACATTAGGTTTGCATCGAATATTACCTGTAATAGGAAAAATAAGCATAAGACAGTAACAAAACATGTTATTTATTGTACAAAAAAAACTATTTTACAGATAGAGGAAGGGCACAAAAAAATTGTCATGGTCGAGATAATTTTTCTCAGTCAAACCAACCTTGCAATTTGCACGATTGCCCATTGTTGCATGATGCATCTTGCCCATCTTGGAGGTTGACGTCAGATGGATGCGATGCATGATGCAACCTTCACAAGTTCACATCAAGCATCTGAATTTCCGTAGTACAAGCAGAATGAAATCACGCAACACCTAAATCACAAGCTGTGCCAAGTCACTCCTGTGGCTTGGTAGGGAACGGCAGGTTCATGTGCTTGTAGTTGTAGCCCGTGAATCCGCCGTCAACCGCCAAGACACGTACTTGGCGTCGTCGTCTCGTCGAAGGCTAGGTAGGTAGGTACACGACGGCCCTGGCAATGTCCACCGCCTCGCAGGTGGCGCCCTCGTCGGCGGCTCTACCCAGCATCGCCGAGAACTGGTCCACCACCATCAGCGTGGGCACCGTGTACGGCGAGATGCAGTTGACCGGCGATGGCGAACTTGGACACTGAGTACAGGTACGTCCCCAGCTCGCCGAGGATGCCGCTGATTCTGGCCATGCAGAGGACGAACCCTTTGCCGGCGGCAGAGCCTGCGGGCGGCGTCCCCAGCATGACGCGCGCGGAGTGCTTGATCCCTGCCAGCGTCGCATGCACGTTGTGCTTGAACATGACGGCGTCGAACTGTGTGAAGTCCAGGCTGGTGATCTGCGATGTGCCGGGGGACAGCGGGCCCACGACGCCGGCGCTGTTGAGCATGATGATGTCCAGCCAGCCGTGCCGCGCCACGGCGGGATCCACAGCCGTGGAGACACTGTCCTCGACGGCGACATTGCAGGGCACGAAGGATGAATTTGTTGGCGTACATAGATTAGATTGCCTCCGATATCTTTTATGGAGAAGAATTTTTGTTATAATAATACGTTAATAATTAATTAACAATGGAAGTATGCCACCGTGTATATACTTTTTTACTATAATGTCAGTATAGTTCTCAGCGGTACTCGTTGGCTGAAAAAGAGATATTTGTTTTTTTAATCTACATATAACGGCAGAGGTGGGTATCTGTTTTTCTCTAAAAAAATATATTTGTTTCTTGAATCTATATATATAATGGCAGACGTGGGTAATTTCTTATATAACACAATAAATCCAATGGTCATGGGTGGTTATAGACTTTTGATTTGATGGTCGGATGTTTCTGATTAACGTGAGAATTTCTAGCATTTATCTTTTTTCTTAACGCATCTGGTGAGAGTTAACGTGTAGCCTCCGTTGGAGCCTCCAATTAGTAATAGTAAGATATTCTTGTTCAGGAGGGGAGGATGATGAGCGCCACAGACGCCATGAAGCTCACAGCGTTGCAGTAGAAGAAGGCCTTGTAGCGGCGATGGTACTTGTCCGGGAGGACCGGGAAGCCCGCCTGGTGCCCAAACTTGTGATCGTCCTCCCACAGGTCACCTGGCGGGGTCAAGCCGGCCTGGTAGGCGAGCGTTGCAGCCAAGACCGCAAGAAGCATCAGCAGCTCGCGCTTCCTCTCCAGCTCCTCTTCATTGTAGTTCCTGTTGTCTAGCGTGAAGAAGACGATGTGGATCACCACGTAGATGAGGACGGCACCGGCAGTGGCCACCGTGTAGATCGTCGTGCTGGTGTCCCGGCAGCTCCCGGCGGCGTACGCGCCTATGAGGCCAAAGAAATCCAGTATCAAGGCCACCAGCAGCGCGTGGCCTCTCGTCACCAGGTTCGTCTTCTGCAGCATCACCACGATGACGAGGGATGCCACGAACGCCGCTGAGTTGAAGTGGAAGAAGACCTTGTACCGCACAGGGTGCGTTGTGAGGAGGATGGGGTCTCCCACGTTGTGGCCCTCGCCGCTGTTTGCCCAGACGCCACCAGGTGGATCTAGTCCAGCCAGGTATGTGATGGTTGCACGAAGAGTGGCAATCAACTGAGTGTATTCATCAAGCTTTCCATAGGCATTGTTGCCTGGTGTTTTATCCTTGGCATTTTCATCCTCGCCACTCCAAATTCTATGGATACCACAACAAAAAATTAGATTCAAGATGTAAAATTATATATGAAGGTAGTAGGAAACGAATTCGATCGATGCAAAACCAAATTAAGAACGAACTTCAAAATTAGCATGGTTAGGCCTTGTACAATGCAAGGTGCTTAGGGGGGTGCTTAGAGAAATAAACCAAGCTTTTCTTAAGCACCGGTGCTTATTTGTACTGGGTAGACGCTTAATTAGGCGTCTCTCCTATAGAAATAGGCACTGGTGCTTCAAAAAAACCGGATTTATTTTTCTAAGCACCTCCCTAAGCACCTAGCATTGTACAAGACCTTAGTGTAACGACGCATAACTTGAAGGTGGATCCGAGTCTGTTGACTAGAACTTTTGTGACTAGTGCACATTAGTTAAACATATATAGCTGTATATGCACGTTATATATATGCATGATCGATGCCTTGATGAATAAGATCCCTTGAAACTTTTGGAACTTTGGACATCAATATATTTCAAAATATGGCTTGGAAACATAAAAAACCTGTTGTTCTTGGCCTTGGCCAGAGAACCCCCTAGCCGGAACTCGAGCTAGCCGAACACAAAGGATCGAGGAGTTCAGAGACGAAACGAAGTATATTAATCAAATTCCTGAGAAATAGGGTCCTTCCTCTTTTTACCCCTCAAGGGGAGGGGGCTATTTATACACGCCCGTAGGCTTTTACATGACGGCTTTGCCCTTTCAACTACCGCCTATTCTCAGAATATCCGCCCGGCAGCCACGGCTACACTGTCGTTGGGCTCTTGGTGCTTCCGGTCCTCGTACCAACCGACCGCCTAAGGGCCCACCACGTGGAGATGTCGACGCCCTTCCTCCTCTGGGATCGACGCCGAACCTGGAGAGCAAAAACCTCTTCACTGTTTAGGAACAAATTAAAGGAGACGAACCATATTTCGCCTGAGCGAAAAGGTGTGAGCTGGTCGTCCACCGGGCCCTTTCGTACCGCCGACCCAGCTGCCTTGGCGAAAACCCCTTCTCCAAGGCGAAAGCGTTTTCGCCTGGTCGACGTCGCCCTTGCTTTCGCCCCAAGATACCTTGATATAGGCAGGCTGAGCCCCAGATGGGTGAAAGGCCGTTCGATCGAGCGAGAGATCTTTCGCTGAGCTTGGGTTTCTCGCGCTATCCTTGTTGGAACACCTTTTAGCTCGGCGAGAGCTACTTCGCTTTGGCGGAAAGGCTTTCGCCCTTTGGCTCTTCCTTTTTAAACGAGTTTCCGCCAGTCGTGCGGCACCGAAAGCAACGCGGGGGAAGGACTGGGTGCCTACACCCTGCTCTGCCAACAACATTAGCCCCTCGACGACGGTCGTAATGGTAGTTTCGGCTTACTGACCGCCGTCGGACTTCTTGGGCTTGTCATAGTTGCCGCACGCCGTCCCCTTGTAAGGACGGAAACCTTTTTTTGTTTTTTGATTTTTTTTTATTTTGAATTTTGAAAATTTTTGCGTGAAAAATGCGCTACTGCGGGATTGGTTGAGAGCGGGCGCGGGAATCAACCGTCGCTATGCTGCCTCGGGGCGCGTGCAAGGTGGCGGTTGACGTCTGAGCTGCCCCCTGCCTCACCTATAAAAGGTGCGGTGCGCGGCAGACGCCGTGCGCCTCCTGTCTTCTTTGCTGCTGCCGCTTTTCGCATTTTCGGCTATCTGCCTTCGCCCTGGGTTTCCGTCCTTCATGCGAAATCATTTTGGTAAATTCTTTATTTCGCTTTTTTTTTACGATATGTGCCTTTTCGCACTTTTTAGCACTTCGGCTTTGTTTCTTTTCTCATTTCGCTTTTCTTTTATCTTTCTTAGTTTCGAAGGTTTCGTTTAGATTCGGTTTTATTAAAATGTCAAACGATCGTTCCACCGAAAGCACGTCTGGGAGCTCGTCTGACTCAGAGGCGGAGTCATCCGAACATACCCCAACGCGTTCACTTGTGGCAGTGGCCGAAGGACATCTCGCTGGTCAAGAGGAGCCCGCGTTCTCTGTTGCGCAAGAGCAGAATGGAGGCGATAATGCTATAGATGGAGACTGAGTATGTCGAAATATTGAATGTTGATGAAGAGGAGGAGGATGGGGCCGATTCCGGTCCCAACCCAGGGTCTGAAGGATATCCTCCAACGTACTGGTTGGGTCGTACCCTGATGACCGAAGAGAAGCTGGACAAATACCTGATAGATGGTTGGATGAATGTCGAAACCCGATCTAAATGCCGTGTGCCAGGTAACGAGAAGGTCCCGCATCCGGAGCCATATTGTTCTTCTAGGCCTAGACCTTAGAACACCGTAGGAGTCGCGCGAGACCAAACACACTCGAAACCCTCACACGGGAGACGCGAGTAGAGAGCACGAATTATATTAAAGGACCTCCCTGAAGATCAGGGTCTCTCTTTTCTGTTACAGTGCCGAGCACGGCTATTTATACACGCCCCTAGGCTTTTACATGACGTTTTTGCCCCTTCACCTACCGCCCATTCTTGGAATATGCCGCCTGTCCTTGGCCCTTTTCCGTCCGGCTTGCTGTTCCACTCACGTAGACACAGACACGCGGGCCCACCTGGCGGTAGCTGTCGGGGTCTTGCCGTCCGTTCCTGCTACCAAACCTGTGGATATCGAAAGTAAAAGGCTCAGAGTTATCAAGAGTCAAATGCCTAAAACACCGCCGACCGCTATCGCCGCAGCGAGAATGGCCGACCGGGCGGTCGATCTAGGTGGGCTTTCGCCATAGCGAAAGCAAACCCAGTGTTTGACAAGGCGAGGCATTGACCTATACACGGTCGTTTCGCCATGGCGAATACTCTTTCGTCCGTAGCGAAAGTTCGTCTGTCCTAACTTGAAAACCAGTGCTTTTTCGCTCCTTCAAGCGAAAACCTATCCACCTTAGAGCGGCGCGCGCTGCCCTTTTGTTAGTGGAGTGTTTCGCCGCTCAGTCTGTCTTTTCGTCAGGTGGGGGTGGCGAACCCTATGGGCCACCCCAACATTAGCCCCTCAGCATTGCCCGCGGCCGTCTTTTGCGTCTGCGGCGATGCTGTATGCTGCACACCTGATGCCACCCTAAAGGAACCGTTAAGCGGTTGCTACTGTTTGAACGTTTTTTTTTAGGAAATGGCGCGGCGGTTATCTCGATTTTTGAGAACGGTTACTCTCGTTTTGAACCGTCACGCCTCGTGAGGCGCACCCGCTCGCCTCCACCCGATCGACCCGGTATAAAAGGGGCCGGTGGGTGAGGGGGGCCGCGCACCCTTGTGACTCATCTGTCAGAGCGTGTTTGCGGCTTCGTCAACGAGCCTTTCGCGAGATCTTCGTCGACTTTCGCCTTTGATTCAGTCTTCGGCGCTCGCAGTTGAGTCTTGTTTTTCTCTTTTCCTTTGTTAGTATTTCGCTATCTTTTCTTTGTTCTCGAGTTATTTTTGCGAGACGTCTTTTTCCTATTCGAACTTTGTTTTTACTTTCGCGCTTCTTTAGATGGCCGGTGAGTCTACTTTCGGGTGCGATTCGTCTAACGGGAGTTCTTCCGACAGTAGCAGTTCTGGCTCCTCTCATTCAAGGAATCATACAACGACTTTAAAACCTAATCGCTTGGACAAAGAAACTTCTACTGCTGGTCAGGAGTCGTTTCACGCAGCTGATGCTGCCGGTGCTGGCAAAGGAAAGGCCAGCGCTGAAGTCGAATTTGTGGATATTTTGGGCAGCGAGGAGGAAGAGGATGATGTCAAAAGCATGGAACGCGTTGCAGAATCTGCGGATAAGCCTGTTTCCACCGATCACATTTTGCTCTATAGGCTTAAGCGATCTAAGGTTACCGAAGAGACCTTGGATCAATATGCGAAAGATAGAGTCATAAGTCCCCTTATTCGCACAGCGTGCCGGGCATCCGGGTCTGAAGCTGTTCCCGAGCGGCAGCCGTATGAGGCTATTGTCTTTCGGGATTACTTCGTGGCTGGCCTAAATTTCCCTTGTGAGCCTTTTGTTGAGGAGGTGTTGGCGAGATTTAAGCTACAGATTCATCATCTGACACCTAATGCTTTTGCGCGACTGGTGGTCTTTGCTATGGCCCTGAAGATGACTGGGTGCCCTCTGAATGTGAACACCTTCGTTCGTCATTATGATAGTTACTTTCGTGGAAAGAAAACCACTGACAAACGGACAGAAGTGACTTCGCATTTGGAGTTCGGTTCTTATAACTTTGTCCCGAAGAACAGCAGACATGCTATAGTGCCTGCGTATCGCAACAAGTGGCTGTTGGCGTTTCTTAGCGTCATCACCAGGATTGCAAAGTCCATGGCAATTGCACTAGAAACGCCGGTTGGTATTCTGTAATATTTACAGAATAAGTCCGCTAGCGCACGGAAATACCGTTGTAGCATTTCACCCGAAAGTATTCAAGGTATCATTATTTATATTTTCTGAAAGGAAGGCATAGTGTAAAAGTATCTGATAGGGACATGGACAAGATAACATGACTGCATAATAGACCAATGTTCATAACAGGGGTAAACATGGTATAGTTCATGATAGTGTGACACACACACTCAAGCCAATCTCAAGGATAAAGATAAAAGAAAGAACAAAGAATAAAAGAATAAACCTAAACTGGAACAGGCATATCTTAACTAGCAATGTTAAGAGAGCAGATTATCATACATATACATGCTTTTTATAGGGTTAGAGATTCTAAGATAAGATAGCCAAGGTCACTATTGACTTACTTCGGGCACCGGAGCGCACCTGGTCTGCCAGGCGATACCGGCTTACAGCTCTACACCGAACCCGGACGTGGGGGATTACGAGGGACGGACAGGGCTGTCACCACCTGCCGCCTACCACCTCAACCGTACGAGAACGAGGCAAATGAAGGTAGCCTCTAGCCTAGACACCACGCCTACGCTATCGACTACTGCTCTAGCGTCGTACAGGGTGATCCGTCTTTATCAGAGACCCTCTACTAGAGCATCCGCCACGGGGACGGAAGACGAACCCGCAAACCAACAACGACCAAGACTAAATTAAAGCAGAACTCATCACCTCAACTTAGCTCTAGGTCTAAACATGTAAGTATGATAGATTAAGCATAAAGTTCTATACGACAAGATCATAACATAGAAACTATATGCTAGTTCATATGCTAAAATCATATCATAAGAACTATACTCTAATATCATAACAAAGCTATATCGATAAGATAAGAACAAGAACATAAGGGAACTCTTGATATTATTCATACCAAAATTCCCCCTAGATGTTCAAGCTCTCCAATGAAGCTTGCCTTGCTCCAACAAAACAAAACTACTAAGAAAATAAAAGATACAAATGGAGAGAGGCTCTTGAATGTGGTGTGTCTATGAATGGAGCCCTCCCCATCTATTTATAGCCTAGGATGGTCGGTTTGGCGCTGGAAAATAAGGAAACCACCAGAACCATCCTATGCATGGTGGCATGCAACCGCCAGAGAAAGGTGGGCCCGAGAGGCGATGGTGCGGTTCCGGCCGGACCCATGTGGGCCCTGCTTGCCACCGCCTTCACGTGGTCGGTTCTTCACTGGGCCTGGACTCCTACTGTGGCGGTGTCTTGGCCCAGCTCGTTTGCGAAGATAGATTTTTCTATTTCTCCTTGTTTGTGCATTTCTGGAAATTGCGCTTTCTCTTCTCTTTTTGTGCACATTTTGCTTGTTTCTGGGTAAGTGTCAGCAAAACATATTTTCTCCAAAAACAAGTGGAACAAGGTCAAAGTATATGCATATGTGTTAAAAGATTGCTTATTTCTCCACTTATTGGCGGTTCTAAATGTGCAATAGTGACCGCCAACAAGTCCCCCAAGCTTAACCTTTGCTCGTCGCGAGGAAAAAGCTAAGTACTTGGTTGTTGATCAGGAGTTGCTACTATGCCGATACAATTCACAAGTGCCATGTTTATAACAAAGCATTCCATCGTAATTTAAGTAAGTTGGCATGTTATCCACTCTTTGCCTTGATACTTGTGGGGCTTCTAGTTTTTCCATGTTCTTGGGCGGTTGCAAGATAGAATGGTTGTAACAGAATTACCAATCATCCATTCTTTGATACACCGACTATCTGGAGTTTTTTTTATAAATTGTGCAAAATAAAAGTAAGTTCCTCAAATGATTCTCTCAATCGCTCAATGTGTATGATTACCTCACCATAGGCATTTTGAATTTGCTTTCTTTTCAAAACCTACCACTAAAGCTTTTTGAGTGGAGTTTTGGGTAGGTACGAAAGTGGGCATACTTGCATCACATATATTGCTGAGTCAAAAACCAAACCACAAGGAGATGCAAGTCATACACTATGATCGAGACGTGCAAGTGTGTGGAAATATGGTGGATATTTATGGTGTCTAACCTAATTCTACTATGCTCTTTAGAAATACATCTCTCTCTTTAGTGGGACTTGGAAAAAATTTCTATGAGAGCATGGGCTATCTTTATTCTCTTTTTTTTTCTACTCATTTTTTTCTTTCTTCTCTTTTTTTCACTCTTTCTTTTCTTTTCTCTCCCTTTCTTTTTTGAATGATAGGCTCATGTCCATTTTTGCAACAAAAGCTTTTGAGAGAGATGTCAGCATGGATATAGAGCATTTATTTTGATGGGACCTAATAACCATTTTTTTTCACTCCCAGTGTAGGAGTAGAACATTTATTTGGTGGACGGAAAAGTACATTTGTGGCAGTTTGGGCTACTTTTGAACATTTAGGGACTTAGTTTTCGCCTCGTGTGATAGCCTGTTTGTTGGAAATATGCCCTAGAGGCAATAATAAATTAGTTATTATTATATTTCCTTGTTCATGATAATCGTTTATTATCCATGCTATAATTGTATTGATTGGAAACTCAAATACATGTGTGGGTACATAGACAACACTGTGTCCCTAGTAAGCCTCTAGTTAACTAGCTCGTTGATCAAAGATGGTTAAGGTTTCCTAGCCATAGACATGAGATGTCATTTGATAACGGGATCACATCATTAGGAGAATGATGTGATGGACAAGACCCAAACTACGAACGTAGCATATGATCGTGTCAGTTTATTGCTATTGTTTTCTGCATGTCAAGTATCTGTTCCTATGACCATGAGATCATGCAACTCCCTGACATCGGAGGAGTACCTTGTGTGTATCAAACGTCGCAACGTAACTGGATGACTATAAAGGTGCTCTACAGGTATCTCCAAGGGTGTCTGTTGGGTTGGCATGGATCAAGACTGGGATTTGTTACTCCGTGTGACGGAGAGGTATCTCAGGGCCCACTCGGTAATACAACATCACAATGAGCCTTGCAAGCAATGTGACTAAAGTGTTAGCCACGAGATCTTGTATTACGGAACGAGTAAAGAGACTTGCCAGTAACGAGATTGAACTAGGTATAGAGATGCCGACGATCGAATCTCGGGCAAGTAACATACCGAAGAACAAAGGGAACAGCATACGGGATTAACTGAATCCTTGACATAGAGGTTCGACCGATAAAGATCTTCGTAGAATATGTAGGAGCCAATATGGGCATCCAGGTCCCGCTATTGGTTATTGATTGTAGAGGTGTCTCGGTTATGTCTACATAGTTCTCGAACCCGCAGGGTCTACACACTTAACGTTTGGTGACGATTAGTATAGTTGAGTTATTGTGTTGGTGACCGAAGGTTGTTCGGAGTCCCGGATAAGATCCCGGACATGACGAGGAACTCCGAAAAAGTCCGGAGGTAAAGATTGATATATGTGATAATAGTGTTTTGATCTCCGGAAGGGTTCCGGAATTAATCGGAAGGAGTTCCGGATGTTTACCGAAGTGTTCGGGTGCAGCAACACTTTATATGAGCCAAAGGGGTAAAGCCCACGAGGTATTGGAAAGTGCAAAAGGAAGTTTTGCTGCTGCCTTAAGCGGTACTACCGCTGGTAAGGCAGTACTACCGCGTAAGCGGTACTACCGCTCATGTGAAAGCGGTACTACCGCTCAAGCGGTACTACCGCTTGTACGCGATACTGCTGGAATCCGAGTTAGACTCTTTCCGTGCGGGCCAAACCGACCTTGTGCGGGCAAAACCGACCTTGTGGAGGCTTTCTCTCCAAGTTTAGACCCCAGGGCTCAACATATAAATAGAGGGGCAGGGCTAACACACGGGACACATTAAGATTTCCCAAGCCGTGTGCCGGCAACCCTAACCCTCTAGTTCTCTCGTCATAATCTCCGTAGTGCTTGGCGAAGCCCTGCAGAGATTGTTCCTCACCACCATCACCACGCCGTCGTGCTGCCGGAACTCATCTACTACTTCATCATCGCTCGCTGGATCGAGGAGGTGAAGGCGTCATCAAGCCGTACGTGTGCTGAACGCGGAGGTGCCGTCCGTTCGGCACTAGTTCGTGATCGGATCGAGGGACGACTTGCGATTTGGATCGCGGAGACGTTCGACTACATCAACCGCGTTTCTTAACGCTTCCGCTTAGCGATCTACAAGGGTATGTAGATTCACTCTCCCTCTCGTAGATACTCATCACCATGGATAGATCTTGTGTGTGCGTAGGAAATTTTTTGTTTCCCATGCAACGTTCCCCAACAGTGGCATCTGAGCTAGGTCTATGCGTAGATGAGATCTCGAGTAGAACACAAACGAGTTGTGGGCGTGGGTGTATACATATTGCTTGCCGTTACTAGTTGATACTTGATTCGGCGGTATTGTGAGATGAAGCGGCCCGGACCAACATTACTCGTACGCTTACGAGAGACCGGTTCCTTCAACTGACATGTAACTTCGTTGCATAAAGATGGCTAGCGGGTGTCTGTCTCTCTCACTTTAGTTGAATCAATTTCAATGAAGAGGGTTCTTTTAGAAGATCAAAAAGCAATCACTACACCACGTTGTGGTTTTTCGTAGGTAAGAACGGTTCTTGCAAACCCGTAGCAGCCACGTAAAACTTGCAACAACAATTAGAGGACGTCTAACTTGTTTTTGCAGGATATGTTGTGATGTGATATGGCCAATTACATGATGAGATATATGTGATGTATGAGATGATCATGTGTTGTATAGAATATCACGACTTGCATGTCGATGAGTACGGCAACTGGCAGGAGCCATAGAGTTGTCTTTAATTATTTTCGCCGTTTTTGCTTTACTTTATCGCTATGAGTTAGCTATAGTCGTGGAAGCAACAGTCGGCGCGACAACCTCATGGCGACACGTTGATGGAGATCAAGATGATGGAGATCATGGTGTCATGCCGGGGACGATGGAGATCATGCCGGTGCTTTGGAGATGGAGATCAAAAGCACAAGTTCATGGCCATATCATGTCACTTATGATTTGCATGTGATGTTAATCCTTTTATGCATCTTATTTTGCTTAGGACGACGGTAGCATTATAAGGTGATCCCTCACTTAAATTTCAAGATAAATTGTGTTCTTCCCGAGTGTGCACCGTTGCGAAAGTTCGTCGTTTCGAGACACCACGTGATGATCGGGTGTGATAGACTCTACGTTCACATACAACGGGTGCAAACCAATGTTGCACATGCGGAACACTCGGGTTAAACTTGACGAGCCTAGCATGTACAGACATGGCCTCGGAACACAAGAGACCGAAAGGTCGAACATGAGTCATATAGTAGATATGATCAACATGAAGATGTTCACCATTGAAACCACCTCAACTCACGTGATGATCGGACTTGAGTTGGTGGATTTGGATCATGTTACACTCGAATGACCGGAGGGATGTCAATTTGAGTGGGAGTTTTTAAGTAATATGATTAACTAAACTCATTATCTTGAACAATAGTCTAAGTTGTCTTTGCTATATTTATGTTGTAGATCATGGCTCGCGCAGTAGCACCCCTGAATTTTAATGCGTTCCTAGAGAAAGCTAAGTTGAAAGATGATGGAAGTAACTTTGTGGACTGGGCCCGTAATCTAAGGATTATCCTTACGGCTTCCCAGAAGGCTTATGTCCTTGATGCACCGCTTGGTGATCCACCCGCTCCAGTTGAGTCTCTAAACGTTGTGAACGCCTGGCAGGCTCGTTCTGAAGATTACTCAATAGTTCAATATGCAATATTGTATGGCTTAGAACCGGGACTTCAAAGACGTTTTGAACGTCATGGAGCATATGAGATGTTCCAGGAGTTGAAGTTTATCTTTCAAAAGAATGCCCGGATCGAGAGATATGAGATATCCGATAAGTTCTATGCTTGCAAGATGGAGGAGAACGGGTCTATCAGTGATCACGTACTCAGAATGTCTGGGTACTCCACCCGTCTGGCTGAATTGGGAATGCCCCTTCCGCCAGAGGCTATCACTGACAGCGTTTTTCAATCATTGCCACCTAGCTACAAGAGCTTCGTGTTGAACTATAACATGCACGGGATGAACAAGTCAGTCGCCGAGCTGTTTGCGATGCTGAAAGCCGCTGAGTCTGAAATTCAGAAGGAGCATCAAGTGTTGATGGTCAATAAAACCACTAGTTTCAAGAAAAATGGCAAGGGTAAGAAGGGTAACTCCAAGAAGAGTGGCAAAGCAGTTGCTCCTCTCGTGAAGAAACCCAAGGCTGGACCCAAACCAGAAACTGTGTGCTTTCATTGCAAGGGAACTGGACACTAGAAGCGAAACTGTCCCAAGTATTTGGCTGACAAGAAGGCGGCCAACAACAAACAAGGTATATATGATATACATGTTATTAATGTGTACCTTACCAACTCTCGTTGTAGTGCCTGGGTATTTGATACCGGTGCGGTTGCTCATATTTGCAACTCAAAACAGGAACTGCGGAATAGACGGAGGCTGGCAAAGGACGAAGTGACGATGCGCGTGGGAAATGGTTCCAAGGTTGATGTGATCGCCGTTGGCACGCTCGCTCTTCGATTACCATCGGGATTAGTGATGAACCTGAATAATTGTTATTTAGTGCCTGCGTTAAGCATGAACATTATATCTGGATCTTGTTTATTGCGAGACGGTTACTCATTTAAATCAGAGAATAATGGTTGTTCTATTTATATGAGTAATATCTTTTATGGTCATGCACCCGATGTGAGGGGTTTATTCTTATTGAATCTCGATAGTAATGATACACATGTTCATAACATTGATGCCAAAAGATGTAGAATTGATAATGATAATATCACTTTCTTGTGGCACTGCCGTTTAGGTCATATTGGCGTAAAACGCATGAGGAAGCTCCATGCTGATGGACTTTTGGAGTCACTTGATTTTGAATCACTTGACACATGTGAGCCATGCCTCATGGGCAAGATGACTAAAACGCCGTTCTCTGGGACAATGGAACGGGCAAGTGACTTGTTGGAAATCATACATACTGATGTGTGCGGTCCGATGAGCATTGAGGCGCGCGGTGGTTATCATTACTTTCTCACCTTCACTGATGACTTAAGTAGATATGGGTATATTTACTTAATGAAACACAAGTCTGAAACATTTGAAAAGTTCAAACAATTTCAGAGTGAAGTTGAGAATCATCGTAACAAGAAGATTAAATTCCTACGATCTGATCGAGGAGGAGAATATCTGAGTTATGAGTTTGGCAGTCACCTAAGACAGTGTGGAATTGTTTCATAATTGACACCGCCTGGAACACCACAGCGTAATGGTGTGTCCGAACGTCGTAATCGAACCTTATTGGATATGGTGCGATCTATGATGTCTCTTGCCGATTTGTCACTATCGTTTTGGGGTTATGCATTAGAGACAGCTGCATTCACTTTAAATAGGGCATCATCGAAATCCGTTGAGACGACGCCATATGAACTTTGGTTTGGCAAGAAGCCAAAGCTGTCGTTTCTTAAAGTTTGGGGATGTGATGCTTATGTCAAAAAGCTTCAGCCTGAAAAGCTGGAACCCAAAGCGGAAAAATGCGTCTTCATAGGATACCCAAAAGAGACAGTTGGGTATACCTTCTACCTCAGAACCGAAGGCAAAGTGTTTGTCGCTAAAAACGGAACATTTCTTGAGAAAGAGTTTCTCTCGAAAGAATTGAGTGGGAGAAAGATAGAACTTGATGAGGTTGTTGAACCTTTACTTCAACCTGAAAGTAGCGCAGCACAGAAAGATATTTCTGTAGAGCCTACATCAGCTGAAGAGGAAGTTAATGATGATGATCATGAAGCTTTGGATTAAGTTGCTATCAAACCTCGTAGGTCGACAAGGACGCGTACTGCTCCTGAGTGGTACGGCAACCCTGTCTTAGAGGTCATGTTGTTGGACAACGATGAACCTACGAGCTATGGAGAAGCGATGATGGGCCCGGATTCCGAGAAGTGGTTAGAGGCCATGAAATCCGAGATGGGATCCATGTATGAAAACAAAGTATGGACTTTGGAAGTATTACCTGAAGGGCGTAAGGCCATTCAGAACAAATTGATCTTTAAGAGGAAGACGGACGCGAACGGTAATGTCACCGTCTATAAAGCTCGACTTGTGGCAAAGGGTTTTTCACAAGTTCAAGGAGTTGACTACGATGAGACCTTCTCACCCGTAGCGATGCTTAAATCCGTCAGAATCATGTTAGCAATAGCTGCCTTTTTCGATTATGAAATTTGGCAGATGGATGTCAAAATAGCGTTCCTTAACGGTTTCCTTAAGGAAGAGTTGTATATGATGCAACCAGAAGGTTTTGTCGATCCAGAGAATGCTGACAAAGTTTGCAAACTCCAGCGATCCATTTATGGACTGGTGCAAGCATCTCGGAGTTGGAATCTTCGCTTTGATGATGTGATCAAAGCGTTCGAGTTTATACAAGTTTACGGAGAAGCTTGTGTTTACAAGAAAGTGAGTGGGAGCTCTATAGCGTTTCTAATATTATATGTGGATGACATATTACTGATTGGAAACAATATAGAAATGTTGGAAAGCGTGAAGGGATATTTGAACAAGAGTTTTTCAATGAAGGACCTAGGAGAAGTTGCTTTCATATTAGGCATCAAGATCTATAGAGATAGATCGAGACGCTTAATAGGACTTTCACAAAGCACATATCTTGACAAAGTTTTGAAGAAGTTCAAAATGGATCAGTCCAAGAAGGGGTTCTTGCCTGTATTGCAAGGTGTGAAGTTGAGTAAGACTCAATGCCCAGTGACTGCAGAAGATAGAGAAAAGATGAGTGTCATCCCCTATGCTTCAGCCATAGGCTCTATCATGTATGCAATGCTGTGCACAAGACCCGATGTCAGCCTTGCCATAAGTATGGTCGGAAGGTTTCAAAGTGATCCAGGAATGGAACACTGGACGGCGGTCAAGAATATCCTGAAGTACCTGAAAAGGACTAAGGACATGTTTCTCGTTTATGGAGGTGATCAAGAGCTCGTCGTAAAGGGTTACGTCGATGCAAGCTTTGACACTGATCCGGATGACTCTAAGTCACAAACCGGATACGTATTTATTCTTAATGGGGGAGCGGTTAGCTGGTACAGTTCCAAGCAAAGCGTGGTAGCTGATTCTACATGCGAAGGGGAGTACATCGCTGCCTAGGAGGCGGCGAAGGAAGGTGTCTGGATGAAGGAGTTCATGACAGATCTTGGAGTAGTGCCTAGTGCGCTTAACCCAATGACTCTGTTTTGTGATAATACTGGTGCCATTGCTCTAGCCAAGGAACCAAGATTTCACAAGAGGACCAGACACATAAAGCGACGTTTCAATTCCATCCGCGATTACATCAAGGAGGACGACATAAATATTTACAAAGTACACACGGATCTGAATGTTGCAGATCCGATGACTAAACCTCTTCCAAGGGCTAAACATGAACAACACCAGAACTGCATGGGTGTTCGATTCATTACAATGTAAATCACATAGTGATGTGAACTAGATTATTGACTCTAGTGCAAGTGGGAGACTGTTGGAAATATGCCCTAGAGGCAATAATAAATTAGTTATTATTATATTTCCTTGTTCATGATAATCGTTTATTATCCATGCTATAATTGTATTGATTGGAAACTCAAATACATGTGTGGGTACATAGACAACACTGTGTCCCTAGTAAGCCTCTAGTTAACTAGCTCGTTGATCAAAGATGGTTAAGGTTTCCTAGCCATAGACATGAGATGTCATTTGATAACGGGATCACATCATTAGGAGAATGATGTGATGGACAAGACCCAAACTACGAACGTAGCATATGATCGTGTCAGTTTATTGCTATTGTTTTCTGCATGTCAAGTATCTGTTCCTATGACCATGAGATCATGCAACTCCCTGACATCGGAGGAGTACCTTGTGTGTATCAAACGTCGCAACGTAACTTGGTGACTATAAAGGTGCTCTACAAGTATCTCCAAGGGTGTCTGTTGGGTTGGCATGGATCAAGACTGGGATTTGTTACTCCGTGTGACGGAGAGGTATCTCAGGGCCCACTCGGTAATACAACATCACAATGAGCCTTGCAAGCAATGTGACTAAAGTGTTAGCCACGAGATCTTGTATTACGGAACGAGTAAAGAGACTTGCCAGTAACGAGATTGAACTAGGTATAGAGATGCCGACGATCGAATCTCGGGCAAGTAACATACCGAAGAACAAAGGGAACAGCATACGGGATTAACTGAATCCTTGACATAGAGGTTCGACCGATAAAGATCTTCGTAGAATATGTAGGAGCCAATATGGGCATCCAGGTCCCGCTATTTGTTATTGATCGTAGAGGTGTCTCGGTCATGTCTACATAGTTCTCGAACCCGCAGGGTCTACACACTTAACGTTTGGTGACGATTAGTATAGTTGAGTTATTGTGTTGGTGACCGAAGGTTGTTCGGAGTCCCGGATAAGATCCCGGACATGACGAGGAACTCCGGAAAAGTCCGGAGGTAAAGATTGATATATGTGATAATAGTGTTTTGATCTCCGGAAGGGTTCCGGAATTCATCGGAAGGAGTTCCGGATGTTTACCGAAGTGTTCGGGTGCAGCAACACTTTATATGAGCCAAAGGGGTAAAGCCCACGAGGTATTGGAAAGTGCAAAAGGAAGTTTTGCTGCTGCCTTAAGCGGTACTACCGCTGGTAAGGCAGTACTACCGCGTAAACGGTAGTACCGCTTGTACGCGATACTGCTGGAATCCGAGTTAGACTCTTTCCGTGCGGGCGAAACTGACCTTGTGCGGGCAAAACCGACCTTGTGGAGGCTTTCTCTCCAAGTTTAGACCCCAGGGCTCAACATATAAATAGAGGGGCAGGGCTAACACACGGGACACATTAAGATTTCCTAAGCCGTGTGCCGGCAACCCTAACCCTCTAGTTCTCCCGTCATAATCTCCGTAGTGCTTGGCGAAGCCCTGCAGAGATTGTTCCTCACCACCATCACCACGCCGTCGTGCTGTCAGAACTCATCTACTACTTCATCATCGCTCGCTGGATCGAGGAGGTGAAGGCGTCATCAAGCCGTACGTGTGTTGAACGCAGAGGTGCCGTCCGTTCGGCACTAGTTCGTGATCGGATCGAGGGACGACTTGCGATTTGGATCGCGGAGACGTTCGACTACATCGACCGCGTTTCTTAACGCTTCCGCTTAGCGATCTACAAGGGTATGTAGATTCACTCTCCCTCTCGTAGATACTCATCACCATGGATAGATCTTGTGTGTGCGTAGGAAATTTTTTGTTTCCCATGCAACGTTCCCCAACACTGTTTGCTCTAATGCTTCTTGGCCAAAGCGAAACCTACCCTGGCCTCTTCACAAGATAGCTAGTCATCAGTTTGAGGCACTGGCCCTAAGAGAAATTGAGTGCGTGGTGCCGCGGTGGAGGATTTTCTACACCCGAGCTCGTTTGGGCTGTTTAGGGACTGAGTTTTCACTTCGTGCGATAGCCTGTTTGCTCTAATGCTTCCAGGCCAGAGCGAAACCTACTCTGGCCTCTTCACAAGATAGCTAGTCATCAGTTTGAGGCACTGGCCCTGAGAGAAATTGAGTGCGTGGTGCCGCGGCGGAGGATTTTCTACACCTGAGCTCGTTTGGGCCGTTTAGGGACTCGGTTTTCGATTCGTGCGATAGCCTGTTTGCTCTAATGCTTCCAGGCAAGAGCGTAACCTACCCTGGCCTCTTCACAAGATACCTAGTCATCAGCTTGAGGCACTGGCCCTGAGAGAAATTGAGTGCGTGGTGCCATGGCGGAGGATTTTCAAATCCCGAGCTCGTTTGGGCCGTTTAGGGACTCAGTTTTCGCTTCGTGCGATAGCCTGTTTGCTCTAATGCTTCCAGGTCAGAGCGAAACCTACCCTGGCCTCTTCACAAGATAGCTAGTCATCAGTTTGAGGCACTGGCCCTGAGAGAAATTGAGTGCGTGGTGCCGCGACAGAGGATTTTCTTCACCCGAGCTCGTTTGGGCCGTTTTGGGACTCAGTTTTCGCTTCGTGCGATAGCCTGTTTGATGTAATGCTTCCAGGCCAGAGCGAAACCTACCCTAGCCTCTTCACAAGATAGCTAGTCATCAGTTTCAGGCACTGGCCCTGAAAGCAATTGAGTGCGTGGTGCCGCGGCGGAGGATTTTCTACACCCGAGCTCGTTTGGGCCATTTAGGGACTTAGTTTTTGCTTCGTGCGATAGCCTGTTTGCTCTAATGCTTCTAGGCCAAAGCGAAACCTACCCTGGCCTCTTCACAAGATAGCTAGTCATCAGTTTGAGGAATTGGCCCTGAGAGAAATTGAGTGGGTGGTGCCGCGGTGCAGGATTTTCTACACCCGAGCTCGTTTGGGCTGTTTAGGGACTCAGTTTTGCTTCGTGCGATAGCCTGTTTGCTCTAATGCTTCCAGGCCAGAGCGAAACCTACTCTGCCCTCTTCACAAGATAGCTAGTCATCAGTTTGAGGCACTGGCCCTGAGAGAAATTGAGTGTGTAGTGCCGCGGCGGAGGATTTTCTACACCCGAGCTCGTTTGGGCCGTTTAGGGACTCAGTTTTCGATTCGTGCGATAGCCTGCTTGCTCTAATGCTTCCAGGCCAGAGCGTAACCTACCGTGGCCTCTTCACAAGATAGCTAGTCATCAGCTTGAGGCACTGTCCCTGAGAGAAGTTGAGTGCGTGGTGCCGTGGCGGAGGATTTTCAAATCCCGAGCTCGTTTGGGCCGTTTAGGGACTCAGTTTTCGCTTTGTGTGATAACCTGTTTGCTCTAATGCTTCCAGGCTAGAGCATAACCTACCCTGGCCTCTTCACGAGATAGCTAGTCATCAGTTTGAGGCACTGGCCCTGAGAGAAATTGAGTGCGTGGTGCCGCGGCAGAGGATTTTCTACACCCGAGCTCGTTTGGGCCGTTTAGGGACTCAGTTTTTGCTTTGTGCGATAGCCTGTTTGCTCTAATGCTTCAAGGCCAGAGCGAAACCTACTCTGACCTCTACACAAGATAGCTAGTCATCAGTTTGAGGCACTGGCCCTGAGAGAAATTGAGTGCGTAGTGTCGCGGCAGAGGATTTTCTACACTCGAGCTCCTTTGGGCCGTTTAGGGACTCAGTTTTCGATTCGTGCGATAGCCTGTTTGCTCTAATGCTTCCAGGCCAGAGCGTAACCTACCGTGGCCTCTTCACAAGATAGCTAGTCATCAGCTTGAGGCACTGGCCCGGAGAGAAATTGAGTGCGTGGTGCCGTGGTAGAGGATTTTCAAATCCCGAGCTCGTTTGGGCCGTTTAGGGACTCAGTTTTCACTTCGTGTGATAGACTGTTTGCTCTAATGCTTCCTGGCCAGAGCGAAACCTACCCTAGCCTCTTCACAAGATAGCTAGTCATCAGTTTGAGGCACTGGCCCTGAGAGAAATTGAGTGCGTGGTGCCACGGCAGAGGATTTTCTACACCCGAGCTCGTTTGGGCCGTTTACGGACTCAGTTTTCGCTTCGTGCGATAGCCTGTTTGCCCTAATGCTTCCAGGTCAGAGCGAAACCTACCCTAGCCTCTTCACAAGATAGCTAGTCATCAGTTTGAGGCACTGGCCCCGAGAGAAAATGAGGGCGTGGTGCCACGGCGGAGGATTTTCTACACCTGAGATATTTGTCTAGGTTGGTACAGATATATAGTATCAGTATCAGTATTAGCATCTATATCTATAACTCTATCTTTATTTCAATCTCTATCATTATCTTTAACTCTATCTATCGATCTATATATCTGTACCAGCCTAACTATTTATTGTATGTCTGCCTATCTATCTATTTGTCCAAAATTTAATAAAAATAAAAATTTATTTATGTCTATATCGCGCCTGTATCTGTCTATCTGTACCTACCTATCTATTTGTTTTGTGTATGTATATATGTAGTTATTTATTTATCATCAATCTGGACGGCACTAGCCATCAATGTGCCTCAAGAGTATTTAATTATTTGTTTATTTATTTTATGTATTTATTTACCTAGGATTTTATTTGTTTATTTATTTACTTAAAATGTATTTAATTAGAGTAAGACCCTCAAGAGTAATTTTGTTGCAATAACCAATAGCGCAAGCATAAAGCCACAAATTTACTACCTTCTTCATCACAAGCCGTAGACTACTTTGTTCACCTACCACCATAGGACCTAACGTATGAATTTTGGCTCTCGTAATTGTAGAACCAAATAGACTTATCTAAGGAAACCATAAAACATGTTATGATCGTGCTGGAGAAGTAGAAAATCAACTATTTTCTTCGGCAACCATATAACCTATTTACCATTAATAGATCGTCTGACAATGTAGCAGTAAATTCAGATTTTGTCGCTACATGGTGATGGAAGCTAAATGCCAACTTCCGTTATCGTATAGAAAACTTGAGAATATATTGCATTGGTTTCCAATGAACTCGGAATACTCTAGTTTCCAATGCGCAGTCATGCATTGTCCATTGCCGCCCATAGTTGAAAATTTATATTTGCCAATAAAGAATAATGGTGTGATGATAATATTAAGAAAACTCAGTTAAAAGTGAATATCTTGGAGCCCTTCACTACAATAGTCATGTGCAGATAGGTGCTTTGTGAACTGGCTGACAACTCCAAATTGTACGTCGCGGCATTTTTCGCGCGAAAATCGTGCTTTGCGGCTGCTGGGATTCGAAGTCGTGATCTCCCCCTCGCGCGTACCCTCCTCTACCACTGCACCCCTTAGCCAGTCGTGTCTATATTCCATTTTGGTTCCCGGCATATTATTACAAACCGAGTGTAAATTCTTTGTTTGAGGCCCTAAACGAATTGAAATGAAAAACTTGTCAACAACAAAGTTTTATATCTTTTCGAGATCTACAACTTTCGTTTTGGTAGTTTCTCCATCCGAGGTCGTTTGCAAAATTTGAATTTTAAATTTGAAAAATTCAAACGTACTTTTCCTTGACATGATTTCAAATCAAAAAATTATCAACTATAAAGTTTCATAATTTTTTGAGATCTACAATTTTTATTTTGGTTGTTTCTCCATCTGAGGTCGTTTGAAAAATTCAAATTTCAAATTTTAGAAAATTCAGATGTACTTTTCCTTGACAAGATGATTTCAAATCAAAAAGTTGCCAACTACAAAATTTCATAACTTTTCAATATCTACAGCTATTATTTTGGGTCATTTGTTCATCCGACAAAGCGATAGTATTGTTGTTCATAAATTTTACATATCTCTCATATGGTTCCATAGGGTTCCATAACCTACAAAAGAGACATATAAGATTTGCGAACAATGTTACTTTCACTTTGTCATATGAAAAAATGGCCATAACAAGAACTGTACATCTTGATGAGTTATATAACTTTTATGTTCATGACTTCTTCAGCCGAAATCATTTGATGTTTCAAAATATTATTTGAATTTATTTTTTTAATTCCAATTTTTAAATGTACACAAGAAAAGATGACCAAAAGAATAGCAGTAAGAACACAATAACTTGATAGACTATGATTTTAGAAAACTTTAGAAAAAACCATCATATTTAGAGTTAGTATGGGGGAGAAAGACTAGTTACAAGTTTTAGCCACAGATTAAAAAGAGAAATTAGAGTTGTTCAACAATTTGAAATTAACTTTTCAAACAATATTTTGAAGTAGTAAATGATTTCAAATTAAAAAGTTGTCAACTACAAAGTTGCATAACTTTCTGAGATCTACAAATTTTGTTTTGGGCGTTTTTCCATCTGAGGTCATTTGAAAAATTTAAATTTTTTTGATATCCAAACGATCTTAAATTAAAAAAGTTTGAACTATAAAGTTGTACATCTCATCGAGTACTACAACTTTGATATAAAGTTTGACTTCATCGGACGTCACATTAGAAAGTTATGAAGTTTTCTTGCATATCAGTGTCGGTGGAAGCGGAAGCCACGAACCGACAGTGATAGTATCAGTGTCGGTTCTTGATAAAACCGGCAGTGATGACCCAATATCATTGCCGGTTCATGACTAAAACCGACAGTGATATGAACCAACAGTAAGACCCGAATATCACAGTCGGTTCATCCTATCACTGCCGGTTTTAGCCACGAACTATCGGTTTTCTAAAATCCAGCAGTGATGATGCCGACAGTGAAGACCAAATTTGTAGTAGTGTACGCACCTAGATTTACGCTATGTATAGATACATAGTAAAAACTATGCATCTAAAAACATCAAAACAATTTATAATTTGGAATGGAGGGAGTATAATTAGATAGCAATACAATGTAGTTATCTATACATGCTAGATAAAAACACGTGATATTCTACAGAAAAAGGAGACAGATACTATGTGTATTCAAAAATTGGAATCTGATTTTCTAATTTAGTTGGAATATATTTCAGAGATGGCTGGCAACTATTTCCGCCACTGAAAATCCATTTCTACTGGCGGCTCATGTACCTAGCCGTCTCGAAAAATTGATTTCTAGAAGCCGTTGGATAGCTGTGGCTAGAAACAATTGATTTCTAAAGAAACATTGGAAGAGACGGATGAAACATCCTCTATAATCCTATCTAACCGTCATGAAAGAGTGTTTCCGTTGTAGTGCAGCCACATGCAAGCGGCGTGGTGTGCTCAAGGGAAAGCATTGGGCGGCGAGGCAATGTGGTGACGGATGGCTCGCATGGGACAACAACAGTTATTGGGCGTGAGCATAGGTGAGCAGAATGGCATGCGGAAATGCTAGCATGGGGGTGTGCGAGTCAGAGCGGAGCGATGGCTGAGGGTGATTTTATGTGGCAGCTGAGCATGCAAGGCCGAGGCAAAGTGGCACAGTTGGTCAAAGTTTATGCGACGACGAGATCTCCTACTATATCCTGTTATCGGTCACTAATGGAGTGGGCCTTGATGGACCGTATGTTGGACCGTGTAATGGCAGGCAATTGGGTTTCCTCAATAGACCCCAACCGATTGGATTGCTTAAGCCAGCACAATCATCAAAAGCGATAAATATCCTAAAACTGTGATACTTGAGTGTCCAGAAAAGGCCAGGGTACTCGAGCGAGCTTCTAATCGATCCTGTGAGAATGCCCGCCAGGGAACCCAGAAAGCGATCGATCAATTCGGACAAGTACACTGTTTGATAATTGACTTGAGGTTGATGGTGTGCCCCAGATGGGACTCCTGAGCTGAATACTCGATGTTGAGTTCCAAGCATGCGCCACTCACTACTACAAAAAATCTTTCGCGAGGCATTTTGAAAAATGGCCTCGGAGGCTGGCGAGCTTTTAAGCTGCCTCGGTTAATGCCTAGGATTAATCGAGGTGATCATTTTTTATTAACCGAGGTGGTTACAGACAACCACCTCGCAAAATCGATTTACCGAGGCGGTTACAATAAAATCAATTAACTGAGGCGGTTCTTATAAGCAGTCCGCCTTGGAAAATTTGGAGATTTTTTGAGGCGGGCTTCTTAAAATGGCCCTTCATCATGTTCGTAGATCGACAAGTGGTAGGCATTGCTGCACATTACACAAAATTCCGATTGCTCAAATGATGGTGCCTCTAAGGGTACCATCCAACCCACATTTTATCTGAGATGCAGCCTGATCGATTAAGATCTTATGAACAGTTTGTAAGATAACTCTATCGATACGCCCAAAACCTGGTTGACGTTATCGATTAGTGCTGCTTTTTCCTGATCTACTGGAGGAAAGTACTCAATCTACTCAAAGAAAATACTAGATCGATTCAAGGAAACATTAGAGCAATTCGGATAAAGATCCACAATCGGGACTTCAATTATTCGATATAAATTATTGTGCTCGATGTACAATAACAAATACCTTCGATGGGTCACAAGGTGTACAATAACAAAGACCTTCCATGTACAGGGCTTCCTAACACTCAGTTTCATTCCAAACATGTGTTCTGCCTACACCTATGGGTGAACACAGCTTCGAGGCTTAGGTAACAAGGCTCTATCTCAGCCCATCTAGAATGTGTTCTCTCTGTTTATATAGTCTAGGGTTTCTAAATGGGCTGGCTTAGGCTGGTGGGCTTCCCACGACTAACAAAGACGGGCCTCTTAAGAGGCCCACCTCTATAAATGGATTTTACGAGACGATCATTTTTTCACCGCATCCGAACAACAATTTTGAGAGGTGGTCAATTTTGTACCGCCTCCAAAAATAAAATGGACGCCTCCGAAAATCCTCTGGCATACGTAAATTTCGTGACCGTCTCGTTAATAAAATATCATACCTGTCTCACAAAATCTTTTATTTAGTAGCGAAAGAATTCTGTGTTCAGTGAGGAACTCCACCACATCCGATTTTCTAGGAGAACCACAAAGATTGGGTAGGTGGATTAGATGGTGCTGATCCACACATCCTAGCGTCGCTAGTAGAACAGGAAGGGTGAGGAAGATGAGGTGGCATCGCTACTGATGGAAGAGGAATGGGAACCAAGATTTTAGTGTTGATCCGATAGGATCCGAAAGATTTCTTTGTAACACACTAGGAAACCTTGCATGTAACCGATGGGATTCTGTATATAAGGCGAGGTAGGGAGCCACGATCATTATCTCATTAGGGCTAGTTAGTACTCCCTCCGTCCGAGAAAACATATCACCGACGACAATTTTTGAAAACCCCCTTCGCTTTAATCCGACAAACGACGCAGCCCGCACCGCGTCCCATCCTCTCCCTCGCGATTTTGCGACGGCGACGGCGACGTACTCTCCCCCGGCCGCCTGCTCCGTCACCTCGCCGCGCGCCGGCTGCCTTCTCCCCCTCATCTGGCCGCTTTTCTTCGTCCGCGTTGCCTGATGCGGACGAGGGGGGAGGGGAGGGGAGATCATGAGGAAAGCGATCCCCTTCTCTGCAAAGTGCTCGATTTGCCGGCTCCGACGTGCTGTGGCGCCGAGGCGGGGCGGACCTGATCGCGCTGCTGCTAGCGGCCGCCATCGCGTCCGGCGTGCTCCTCCTCCTGCTGGTGGTGCTTCTCCGACGGGGCAGCAGCAGCGCAAGAGAGGCGCCAGCAAGATGCCGGCGTCGCTGCAGAGCCCTACGCGTACCAGGACAAGGTCACCGACGGGACCAAGAAGAGGCTGGCCATGGAGGCGTCGCGGCTGGCGCAGTACGCCGGGCTCACCGCCCGCGACGTGCAGAACGCGGTCCGCCTCGTGCTACCCGGCGAGCTCACCAAGCACGCTCACCATGTACTCCATCAGAAGAAGCAGGGCAGCAGGGCGTCAGTAGCAGCAGCACAGGTTCGATTTGCAATGCACTACTCCAAATCCTGGTCAATTAGTTGCTGTTGATGTAGTCTGATTACTTTCAATCTTGCAGTTGATGTAGTCGGATTACTTTCAATCCTCGCCAAATGCTGCAGTTGATGTAGTCCATATTACACCAAACTAACCAGAAAAAGCCTAACTAATCATAGGCTTTAATAGCAGGTAGTCAGAATTTAGAGTGGAATCCTGCAGTTGATGTAGTCCAGTATGTCAGATTTGATTTAGTCTGAATTTAGAGCTATGTGTAGAGCCAAACTGGATGATGTAGTGCTCTGAATTTAGAGTTGTATGTAGTGCCAAACTGGATTTACACCAAACTAATCATAGGCTTTCAATCTTGATGATGTAGTGTTGTTGATGTAGTGTGAATTTGTTTCCTCGGGATTACTTTCAATCCTAAGTTAGCCGGTCAATTAGTTGCTTTGTTCAGAAGCTTTAACAGTATGTAGATACAGTCTTGTTCAGATCTTACTGAAGAAGAGAGAGGGTTAGTAGGCAGGTTGCTTCAGAGGCTTTGTTCAGATCTAACTGAAGAAGAGAGAGGGTTAGTAGGCAGTCTTGTTCTGGTTGCTTCAGATCTAACTGAAAGCTTTAATCAGAGGCTTTGTTCAGAAGAGAGAAATTGGAGCAAAAAATTGGTGCATGTTTTTGTACAAATTCACTGCGTGTTGCTTCAGTTTTACTCACCATCATTCTTCTGCGTGGTTCTTCTATCTTTCCTGTGGCATCTAATAAGATTTCCAGAGTTTGAATGCCAACTAGTATCAGTTCATAGCCTGATCTTTTCAGTCTATTTTCTGAACGTTAGTTTCAGTGTGAACTTCTTTGTAATTTCAATTAAACTTCACAGTAATTCGAACTTCAAGTCACATGAATTTGTCATAGTGCCTAGTTTCTGGAATACAGTTTTTTGTTTCCTAGACTTTTTGTTTGAGCATTTTCACAGTTGATTCATAGCTTCCTGAGCATGTTTTCCCCCAAACTTTCTCGAGCATGTGTTGTGACTATAGTAGTGAATTCAGAAACTTGCAGGTACATTTTATTCATGTGACCATAGACTTGTTGTTCCTAAACTTTCAGCCTTTGTTTCCCGCAACTAGAATTCAGAAACTTTGAACTAGATTTTACTGTCCATGTAATCCATAGAGGTCTTTGTTTCTTGCAGATGTTGACAGGCAAGAGAAGAAGAAGAAGATGAAGAAGAAGAAGAAGAAGAAGGAAGAAGAAGAAGAAGAAGAAGAAGAAGAAGAAGAAGAAGATGCTCAAGACCCTAGCATATGCTTTAGATTCTTCTTCTTCTTACATCTGTACATGTGAACAGAGAGGGATTTGTACTCCTTGTACCCTTGTAATGACCATGTACATGTGAACAAAGATGGAGTATTTACATCTTGTAATGACCCTTATTGAAGATATTATTTCTCTCAACTGGAGTTTTGTCTTTACATCTTATCATATGATATTATTGTCAAATTAATTCAAAAGTTCATGTACAAAATTCAGTTTACTGCAGAATGTTTCAAGCAGAACATGAATTAAGATGCAAGAAGCTTCAAGTTGATAGCAGTCAATGCAAAATTGTTCACTTAAACTTCAATGTCCAATAACTGAAATTTTGTGCATCTACAGTTTAAATTCAGCACCTCCATTTTTTGGTTGATTTAAGATGGACAGGGCTAGGAATTTTATATCTGGCCCTAATCAGGAGCTTCTGGATATCAAGCCAATAAGGTCTTTAGCTCCAATGTTCCCTGAATGCATCCATGATCATGCAATTTTATTTCTGAAACTTTAGACTTGCTTTCTACTGAATGCATCCATGATTATGCATTATGCATCTACTGAATGGATCAAGAATCAATTGACAACAAGAAACAATCACTGATCAGCAGCAATTCTCATCACCATGATAAGACAAGCCATATGCTCTATTTTTAATTAACAGTAATCCATGATCAGCAGCAGTTTCTTTCACTAATTTTCAGTTAACAGAATCCATGATTTTTTTCACAATGATCAGCAGCAATTTTTGTATTAAAATGAATGTACTCCATGAATTTTAAGTTAACAACTGATTGGCATTATCATGATTCTGTTAACAGTAAATCAACTCAATTGGACTAATGTTCAGGTATAGTACTCCGATGGAGTACCTTCTTCAGAGTGCAGAGGAGCAAAATTGTTCTGATCAGCAGCAGCACGGCACGGTCACTTGGATCAGCGGCAGAGGAGCATCAGCAGCACGGGCAGAGGAGCAGCAGCAGCGGCAGCACGGGCAGAGCTCCACCGGCGGCAGGGGAGAAGCAGCCGCGCGGGCGCACGGGCAGAGGAGAAGGAGCAGCACGGCCGGGGTTGGCAGCGGCGGCTGGGGTTGCCGCGAGCGCGAGGAACCGGCCAGGGACGCGAGCACGGCGACGAGGAGGAGGCGCCCGTCGAGGTGGTCGCCTTGGAGGAGCAGCCGCAGGTGGGCGCCCACTGTTTCTACGGCGGCTGCCGACGGCCGCTTGGTCCAGCCGCGGTCGAAGGAGGAAGAAGCAGAGGTGGGGGGATTAGCATGAGATTTAAAACCAGAAGGTTTTTTTTGCAAAATTAGAAATGAACTGAGCTGGTGACAAGTTTTCTCGGACGGAGGGAGTAGTAGGCAAGCTCATCAGCGTCCATATAAACACTAGGGCATACAAGATAAGAGATCGATTCTCTACTAGACATAGGGTATCTTGTACCTCAACCGGTATACATATGTGCCCCATGTGCTACCCCTCTTATTACCTGCTCACAAAATGCTGATCTACATTGTCAAGGTAAAAACCTACGACAAATACTGAGAACACCATGTGACATTCTCTAGAAAAAAGGAATATACACTCACATTATGTGTTTAGAATTTGAAATTTGAATTTTCAATATTGGTGGAAAAATATTCTAGAGGTGGCTGGGGACCATAGCCTCCTTTAGAAATCCAATTTTAGAGGCGGCTCATGTTCCCGACAACTTCAAAAAATCTATTTCATGGGACAGCTAGACAACAGCCTCTAGAAGTAATTGACTTCTAGAGACACATGGGTAGAGGCAGATGAGGCATCCACATCAATGAAACCTTTCTAACCACCTCGAAAGACTATTTCCATAGTAGTGTAGGTGCATGGAAGAGGCATGGTGCATGCGCGCAGGGGCAACTGTGGGCAGCGAGGCAGCTTGGCGATGAGTGTCCTACAGTAGCACACACAAGACTATCTAAAAAACTCGATCCGCGATGCTAGACAGGTCGTGGGTATTCCGGCTTAAGAAGAAGATCTTCTCACGCAGAATGAGAAAATCCCCGAACCCCTGCTCCACCCATACACAGCGGCACCGCACCTTCATGACATGAGCTGGCCACAGACCTGTGCTTTGGATGTGGAGCAGACGAGGGACATTTTTCCCCTGTCGCTGCTGCGGCCGAAGCTACAAAGAGTGAGACCCTCAGGACTCGAACTCTGACCAGCCCAGCGGGAGGTACTGAGCCTGCACTGACGCGGCCGAAGCCACAAAGAATGAGTCCCTCAGGACTCAAACACTAACCAGCCCAGGGGGAGGTACTGAGCCTGCACTAACCCCCTAGGGGGAAGACTATCTAAGATTGTCAAAAAAACATTTATAGAGGCAGGAAGCCTGGCCCCACCAAAGAGTCACAATTAACCATGATCAACAGGAGTGGTGCTTCATATAGAGCATACCACTGTGCCAAACTAAGCCCACCGTCGAGCTGCCACCACCACCATACTCACCCCTGGTGC
This sequence comes from Elymus sibiricus, assembly GCA_039707655.1. Taxonomy (NCBI): domain Eukaryota; kingdom Viridiplantae; phylum Streptophyta; class Magnoliopsida; order Poales; family Poaceae; genus Elymus; species Elymus sibiricus. Next base: position 372,427,121 of record CM077672.1, on the reverse strand, counting down.
CCTCCATCGAACAGCTACCCAGTGTTGCATGAAACCACTAATACTACCTTTTCCTAGCCCACACCCCCTCCAATTGCCATTGTGATTGGCAGAAGAGCGCTCGGGTGGCGTGATGCACGTTCCTCGGTGGATCTTGCTGTGAGCGCTAGCGCCGGAGTGTTCGGGCCACGCGACAAACCCTGGTCGACCGATCCGGCCATGGGTGCCGCCGAAGGAGTGCTAGGGCTGCACGACAGACCCTCCTGGAGGGCTCCCGAGCCACCGCTAAAGGAGCATGCCTCGGACACGCGATGCCACTATAGGAGTGCACCAGATGCGTGACACAACCAAATCATTTTGGATCCAGCCAAGAGTTCCATTGAATGTCTCCAGGGACGGACGCCACTATCGGAGGTTGCCCTGAATTTGTGCCGCAGATGGAGCAGAACCCTAAGACGCATGTTGCTAGTTGGATTGGGGTTGGGAGCAGCGGGGGCTTGTGAGGATGGAGGGTGACAGGACTGAGGGAGGTCGGAGAAGTCGAGGCAACAAGTACCACTCTATCGAAGAAGGGGTTGCGGAGCGGGGAGAGGGAACCACTGAGATATCAAACAGGGGCAGCTCTTTTTTTTTTTTTGAATTCAGAGAGCTTTATTAGATAAAAGCATTCGCCTCACAGTCAGCCAACAGGCTGCTGATCAGGAAGCTCGGAGTTTTGTCCAGCCAGCTCTCGGTCACGTCCACTGTGCATGCATGCTTCGCACATAGATGAGCCGGACCGTTAGCTGACCTGGATACATGATCAATTACAAAAGAATGAAAAGTACTAGCTAGCTCTCCAATCTCTGAAAAAATAGGTGCCACGATTGAACGCGAATCATGGCGATTGGCCCAAAGGTTTACCACCTCCAGGCAATCCGTCTCGAGGACGACGCTCGTAAAGCCCCTCAGCTTGGCGAAGATGACCCCATCTCGAACTGCCATCGTCTCCGCAATGAGAGGATCCGTCACACCTGGGAATGGCTTGCTCCATGCTCCAAGGAAGGAGTTTGATGATCTTGCGACACCGCCTCCTCCTCCTTTCTCGTCCTCGCGCCTTACAGCAGCATCGGTATTAATTTTAATCACGTCGGAGTCAGGAGGGCGCCAGCCATGCCCTGGTAACACAAAGACTTGCCGCCGGGGCACATCCAGGAGCGCCAGCGACTCCCTTGTCCTTCGGACTGACTGGGCCGGATCCAGCTTGTCCTCCCCGTGCGTCAGCTTGTTCCTTGAATGCCAGACCGACCACATAACAGAGACAATGATGGCACGGTCCCTGCTTGAGAAACGATCATCGCATATGATATCCCTGGCCCATGTATCTGGGTGCAGGCGGGGCATATGGAAATCAAAGAGCTGCTGGGCTTCTTCCCAAAAGAGCTGCGCATGAGAGCATTTCAGCAAGGCATGCTCCAGATTTTCCTCCATAGCCAAACAAATTTTACATAAACTGATATCCCGCAGATGCCGGTGATGGAGAGTGCTTTCATCCGGCAGAATACCCCTCAGGACTCGCCAGAAGAACACCCGGACCTTTGGCATCACGTTTAACTTCCACAAAGCATTCCACATCCGTTGATTATCATTTGAGGAACCGGTAACCTGCCCTTCTTCTAGAGCTTGACGCTCTTTCTGAGTCATTAGAGCTCGGTACGCCGTCTTGACGGTGTAGATGCCTGAGGCCTCGTGCGCCCATGCGATGAAATCCTCGCCTCCTCCGGAACGAAGCGGGATATTGAAAATGGCCTCCGCATCCGGCGCAGTAAAGGAGTCCCGAACCAGCTGTCTCCTCCATGTCCAGTTTGCTGTGTCAATCAGCTCACTAACTCTTGATATTGTTGTGTTCGGTGGACGAAACAGCGGCGACAAAGTTGTTGAGGACGGGATCCAGCGATCCTCCCAGATCGAAATGGAGGACCCGTCCCCCACCCTCTTGACCAAGCCTGTAATCAATGCCTCCCTCCCGGCAAGTATTGCTCTCCAGGTTGCCGACGAATTCTTGGGGGCTGTTGCTTGCATGAAATCTGTATCCGGAAAGTATCTCCCTTTTAGAATTCTTGCACAAAGAGTGTTAGGTTTTGTTATAAGGCGCCATCCCTGCTTCCCTAACAGGGCCAAGTTGAAGAAGTGAAGATCTCGAAAACCCATACCACCCTTGCATTTGGGTGCACAAAGTTTCTGCCAGGACATCCAATGTAGCGATCGCTTGTCAATGGAACTGCTCCACCAATATTTAGCCCATCCTGATTTCAGATTCTTGCACACTTTCTTGGTCAGAAGAAAACAGCTCATGCTAAAAGTTGGGATTGCTTGCGCAATGGATTTTATAAGAGTCTCACGGCCCGCACAAGCGAACATCCTCTCCGACCATCCCTGCATCTTGCTCCTCGTTCTTTCACCAATGTGATCAAAAGTCCCGCTGGTGATCTTGCCCACCGCTGTAGGTAGGCCGAGGTATCGCTCACTGAACGCCTCGACATGGATGTTGAGCGTAGTCTTGATAGCCTGCCTGCTGGTATCCATTGTGTTTGGGCTGAAATAAATTGCACTCTTCTCCGGGTTTACACACTGACCAGAGGCTGCACCATACACTTGCAAAATGTTGTTCAAACGAGCTGCACTTTGGTTGTCAGCTCTCATGAAGATAAGGCTATCATCCGCGAACAGCAAATGATTCACCCATGGAGCTCGGTAGCTGACCCGTATGCCTCGATCAATCTGACCATAGTGTTTTAGAAGGGAAGAAAAACCTTCTGCACATATAAGAAACAAGAATGGTGACATGGGGTTCCCTTGCCTTAGACCACAAGTGGGAACAAAGAAGGGTAGCAACTCCCCAGTTACCCGAACCGAGAACCGAACCGAAGTAACGCACTTCATGATCAGCCTCACAAAGTTGATGCCAAATCCAATTTTAAGTAGAATCGCCTCGAGATAGCTCCATTCTACTCGGTCATAGGCTTTCATCATATCTAACTTGACTGCACAAGCACAATTCTTCCCCTTCCGCCTCCTCTTCATGGCATGCACACTTTCAAACGCCACCAGAACGTTATCCGTGATTAGCCTGCCGGGGATGAAAGCACTCTGCTCCTGACTAATGATCTCGTCCATAAACTCCCTCATCCTGTTTGTAATAGCTTTGGCTGCGATCTTGTATAGAACAGAACACAGAGATATAGGACGATATTGCGTAATATTCTGTGGGCACCGTACCTTAGGGATAAGAGTAATCGAGGTGTCATTCAGTCCCATCGGCAAGTCTCCACCATTAAGAAAACCCAGAACTGCAGTTGTCACGTCATGTTTAAGTAATTCCCAGTGCTTCTGAAAAAATCCGGCTGTGAAACCATCGACACCCGGTGCCTTTGATGGTGCCATTTGGAAGAGAGCCCTACGCACCTCCTCTGGTTCGAACGGCCTGTCTAGGACCGCATTCATCTCCGCAGTGAAGCGCGTTGGCACAAATGATAATACCTCACTAGCCTCGGCCGGCCCTCGCGAGGTATATAACTATTGGTAGAACTGCTGAATTTCAGCCTTCACGCCGTCAGCATCAGAAACTTCCGAGCCATCCGACCTGCGCAGCCGCGCGATTTTGTTAATCCTTTGCCTTTGCTTGGCCTGCGCCTGAAAGTACTCAGTGTTGCGGTCCCCATCACGGAGCCAAAGCACGCGAGATCGCTGCCGCACCCATATCTCCTCCTGACGGAGAGCCTCCCTCAGTTTAATAACAGTACGTTTCTCCTCGTCGGTTGGGCCACGCCCCATGGACTGCCGTCTCAATTTGTCTAGCTTTTGTTGCAATTGTCGAACTGTCCTAGCAAGACAGCCGAATTCCTTCCTCCCCCACGGTCCGAGCCGTTGTTTCAAAGCTTCTAAAGACTCGACCACACCTTGCATGCCCGGTGTTCGCTGCTGCTGTAGCCAACACTCGCTCACCACTCTTTCATAGTCACCATGAGTCTGCCATACATTCTCGTATCTGAACGGCTTTGTACCCCGTCCGCGTTGATCAGCCAGCTGCTTGCAGCACTCCACCTTGACAAAACAGTGATCGGATTCAGCTGCACTTATATGGCGTACACATGTATGAGCAAACATTTGTCGGAATTGTTCGTTGGCAAACACACGATCAATCCGAGCCTTCACATTAGCTCCTCCATCCTGCCGGTTGTCCCAGGTGAACGGGACCCCTGTCCATCCTAGGTCTTGGAGAGCACATTCATCTACAGCTTCACGAAAAGCTCTCATCTGCCCCTCAGGTCGAGCTGAGCGGCTAAAATGTTCATCACCGTATAATGTTTCGTTAAAGTCTCCCATACACATCCATGCATCATGCGGTAATGCATGCAAAGTTCTGAGAAAACGCCAACTATGTTGCCGGTCCTCCACCCTGGGCGCTCCATAGAACCCCGTGAATCTCCAAACATCCGAAACCTCGTTTACCCTCCGCACCACAACATCAATATGGCCGGTACTGTAGTTCTTCAACTCAACAGACACATCATTAGTCCAAAACAAACCAATGCCCCCGCTGAGGCCAACGCTGCTTACAGCAAAACAACCTGAGAAACCCAAAGTAAATTTCAGATTCTCAACTCTCTCAGCCCTAATCTTGGTCTCCATAACAAAGAGAAGGGCGGGACCTTCCTGCTTCACCACATTGTGAAGCTCGCGAACTGCCTCGGGGTTCCCAAGCCCCCGGCAGTTCCAGCTTAAGCAATTCATTGCTCCCGGCAGGGCTGCCCCGCAGCCGCTGCCGAGTTTTCAGAATTTGTTGGGGTCGGTTTCTTCTTCTTCGGGACTCTCTCTGTGCCATCATCTTCATCCCCATCCCCAACAACTGCCTGTTCATTGCCTGTGACATCTCCACCCCCATCATTAGCTGCATGATTCATCAAAAGGGTCCTTGCCACCTGTCTGTACACCTGATTCGACGGCCCTCCCTTGCGTTTAGGCGCCGGATTCTTCTTCCTTGGCGAGATCACCTCTGCTCCTCCATCAGCTGCATTGCTCGAGTTCATCGACTCTTGTTTTGAATTCTTCCCTTGCTGGCTCTTGGAGGATGAAGTCTCGGACGGCGCAGCCTTCCTTTTCTCTTCCGGTGGCCTGAGACCCTTGCCAAACGGCAGATTTCCTTGCTCATCCCTAGTCCCCGGCGTCGGACAGAACAAATCAGCATGGCCTAGCCGGCCACACGAAAAGCAAAAGTGGGGTATATTCTCATATTGTATGTCGTACAGGTCCGTTTTACCCCTCCTTACAGACTCAATCAGAATCCACCTCCTCAATGGTTTGGCCACTTCTAGGGTTACTCGAGCCCGTAGGTAGCCTCAATTATGGTCGAAGTGGACAGCAGTAGCTTCCTTGTCAATCTGTTTAGCAATCGCCTTACACCACCGCTCATCCCTAAGGTTGAACGGGAGATTCACAACCCGCGCCCACACTTGCATCTTGTCGAAGCTGAGCTCTGAGGGCTGCATACACTCATCGAATTCTGACAGGACCACCGCGTGCTTACTGATGTGCCATGGACTCCCCTCCCACACGCGATCGCGATCCCGCTTTGCAGCAAAATCTGCCACAAAAGTGTTCTCTCCAACTATGCGGAAGATCAGTCCCTTAGGGTTACCCCACGCAGGATGCAGGGCGTTGGAGATCGTCTGGATGTGCAATATGTTGCGATGGAGTACCTTGCCTGCAATCATCCACTTCTCCGTCTCATCCTGAACTCTGTCATCAAGAACCAGCGGAGTAGCCTCCTCTTCCGTGATATCGAGTTTCCCTAACTGCTCCTCTAGGCGAACCCTAGCCGACTTGGGCGAGAGCTCCCCTCCACCTTTGCCTCCGCCGCTGCCTGAGGGATCCATCCCCAGGCCGACGATCACGAACGCGCCCCGCCGATCACCTCAGACATGCGCCGCCGGTCCGCGAAACCCTAGTCGCCCGAGTCGCCTCAGGAGCTCCGGGGTTTCCGGAAAAAAGTCTACCCCCTCAAACAGGGGCAGCTCTGTGGGAGTGTTCGATATATGGGCCGAGGTACTTCATCGCCCGTATAATCGATAGACAATTGTCTGCTTGGGCAAAGACGATGAGGAATTAAGCCCGCAAATACCAGGCGTATTTGTTGACCTGGAGATCATGTCATTCCTGAATTATATCTGGTGCCGTCGTATCTAGGCTATATGATAGAACCATGGTTTTATGCTTTCCACTCAATGAACAAGGAAACACATCTGTTAGATGATCAGATATATTGTAAATAAGCGAATCTAGTAATGTAATTGTGAGTTTCAGGCCTATTTTCGGAAACTGGCTTGGGATTTGCCTCTAAAAATGGACACCATTTCAAAGGCGGGCCTCTGTTAATCAATTTTGGAAAGGGGTCATTTTGAAAGTGTCTCCTAAAACGAATAGATCATCTAAGTCTAAAGTCCATTTCTAGGGACGCCATCAAATTTTGCCCACCTGCAAAAATGAAACTTGCCTGTCTCAGAGCGAGCATACGTGAGCGGAATGGCACGCCGAATAGCTAGCATGGCTGCAGATGATTCAGAGCGGAGCGATTGCAAAGGGTGACTTTGAGTGGCAGCTGTGCACTCATGTTCGAGGTAGTGCGTCGGCACGCAAGGTGCAGCAGTGCCGCTGCTGTCGCAAGCGAATACAGTCGCAACAAGAGGACGGCCGGGCCTATGGATGGAAACAAGTCTGTTTGTCCTCAACACGAAACAAACAGTTTTTTTGGCTCTGGCCTTTTGGAGCCGAAATCATCATTTCTCCATTGAGAAGTCATTTCCGTGTCTCTTCTATTAAAACTCTTGCTGCAGTGGCAGCCTCATTAACGGCAAGAATCCACTTGTGTTAGGAGCGCCCTTACTTTGTAACATGCATCCGTTGTTTTTACTACGAAGGAACTTTTGCGTGGTGCGTGTTGATTGCCGGCCGCTTTTCAACACCATTCCCTATTCAGTTTTAGAAACTGATCAGTTCGCTCGATCGTTGTCAAGCTATCGCGTCCATACCCCTTATGTTTGTATGCAGTAGAAACGAATTAAATACAGCATCATGTGCATCTAGGCACCAAAAACAACCATTTTTACTGTGTTGCCATCAAACAGATGCTTGCGCGGTTACATTTCTTAATGTGGGCAGCAACATTCCCATTTAGCATCCTGTCTCCCTCTCTTAAATCCTCAGTGAACTCATCCCACGAGATAGTATCAGTATCAGGGATCAAAACGACACAGTTTAGGAGTTGGAGGACCGGGATGACACACCCGCGCAACTTGGAGGACCGGCCATGAACTTTACTCTTTTCTTTTTTATCCTAGCTAATTCCTTTTATTCTCCTATTGTTGCAAACTTACCGTAACTCGGTTTATTAGGTTCTTTGTGGTGGAACCTATCAAATAAATAAGGTTCAAGTTCTCAGCTTGGATGGTGTAAACATTTTTTATATTCTTTTTGTTACTAACATTTTTTATATTTATTTTAGGATTTAACAACATTGTTAATTTTTAGTAGTATAAGTGACTTGCGCCCATGAATAGCACGGCGACTATGGTGATTTCGTTAATTTGGAAATATGTTAGCTCACGTTATTCGAATGCGCTCACCAGAATAGGGCATGTGCCTTAAGTATGTGTACATGCGTTTGTTTATGACCATGAGCGTATAATGTGGTTCGCAAAAATAAAATAAAAATTATTGTATTGTTTGTCAATCTTGAACTTCTTGATTGTCATTTAATTTGGTAGCCAAGGAGATCGAATTTCTATTGATAATCGAGTCTTCAGAAGACATAATCCCTTTGTTTGACCTTATGTTTACTACCTAGAGATTATTTGGTTTCGGGTGCTTGTCTGTTGGATATAATGAACGTAATTGTTGCAATTCTTCCACGCCCTACACTATTTAATAATGTCTTTTTTGAAAAAGATGTTTATTGTACCATGCATGCATGATGTCTATCTATAAAACTGATATATGGATAGTCATTTTCTAATTAATATTTGGGTTATTTGGGACTGCTCCACAAACTCCACCGTGGAACAGCTCCACAAAAATCTGAAGTATGTGGAGTACTCCTTTAGCTGCTCTTATAACTCCATCTTTTTTACTCAACAGAGCGTGTGGAGCTGAAACCATTTGGCTAAACAACGTGGAGCGGAGCTGAAAAACATGGGCGGAGCAGTCCCAAACATCCCTTTGAATATAGCTTAACAAACACCTCAGGGGGGCCTAAAAATATTGTAAGGGAATTTTGGGATTTTTTTTTTTAGTGGTAAACCGAACTTTATTGACGAGTCTCAAGGTTTATAGAAATGATAAAGGGATCATGAGGAACCCCTAGCCACAAATGGCGTCCAGAATCTAAACTAGAAGAAAATTTAGCTAAATTATGAGCATCCCAATTCGACGAACGACCTTCGAAAATGAACTCACAGCTGGTGAAATCTCTTGAGCGAGCTACAATCTCTTTGATTATGCTTGAATACCTGCCTTCAGTGCCCATCCTAATATCTGAGATCACCGTCTTACAGTCGCTTGCGATAATGATCTTGTCCACCGCCAGATCAAGCGCGAGAGATAGAGCTTCCCGGCACGCAAGAGCTTCGAGTGTAGCTGGGTCCACTATGTTAGAGAAGACCATGGCAGAAGAGCCTAAGAACACGCCATTATGGTCTCTACAAACTGCTGCTGCCGTTCCCCTGTCTCCGCTTCTTGCTAGACCTCCGTCAACATGAATCTTCGATATGCCCGGTCCCGGAGACCTCCACTGTTGGCGCGGCTGTGAGTTTCTGGGATTCCCGCTCGCAGCTCTCCCCTGCGTTCTTACTGGCCCTTTTAGGGAATCAAGTTCAGCAATGAATCTTACCACAAAAGAGTGTGTGGCGTGTGGGTTCTGGAGCTCGCCCTCATGAATAGCTTTCCTCCGTGCTGTCCAAATTGCCCACAAAGTAACCGCTGACTCAATCAGTTTCGAGTGTGGCAAGCTTTCAATCAAAGAGAAAATCCAACTTTTGGCATTCGGCTCTATTGTGGACTGAATATGATTAACAACATCAACATCTGCCAAGGCCCAGACACACCATGAGTCCTGAACACCACATAATTGGCACTTATCAACATCTGACATATTTCGCTTGTGACGAACATCCTCGGTGGGAATCGATTGCTTTGCTAGCCTCCAAAGAAAATTACGGATTTTCCCCGGAACCTGAACAGACCACAAAGAGGACCACACCTTGCCCTCCTCCTCATAATTTGAACGTCCCACATTGTTCTCCAGCCAGTCTTCCCTCCTTCTTTTAGTATCTACTAGCATGTGGTACGCTGAACGTACTGTGAAAACACCGTTTCTCTCATAATTCCAAGCCCAAAAATCATCCAAGTTTTTAGTACACAAAGGGATACTCGCAATGGCATTAACATCAGGGGCTAGGAAGAATTGGTGTAGCCGCTCCATCCTCTAAGTTGCACTAGTAGCATCAATCAATTCACTGACCAAAGTAGGCGGATTGCTGGACAGACATGCGATTGGTCTCATCATCACGTTGGTGGGAATCCAATTATCCTCCCAAATCATTGTTGCTGCTCCATTACCAATCCTTCGAATCATTCCCTGGCGAAGGATGTCACGACCTTCCAGGATGGCGCGCCATACCTGAGATGGGCTGCCTCCCAGTTCAGCCGTGAGTATGGATCCGTTTGGGAAATATACTGCTTTGAGTAACTGAGCACATAAAGAATCAGAATTTTGTAGCAGGCGCCAGGACTGTTTAGCGAGGAGGGCCAAATTAAACAGCTCAAAATCACGGAAGCCGAGACCTCCCATAAATTTCGGTTGAGTCATTGAAGCCAAGACACCCAATTTGGTTTTCGTTTGCCCTCCTTACTCCCCCACCAAAATTGTCTGACCAGCTTGTTCAAATGTTCACACAGTCCTCTTGGTAACTTGAAACAAGACATAGAGAAAACTGGCACTGCCTGGGCCACTGATTTAACTAGCACTTCCTTACCAGCTGATGATATAGTTTTCTCAATCCAACCTTTCACCTTACTCCACAGCCTATCTTTCAAATATTTGAAGGCCCCAAATTTAGAAGTACCTATATAAGAGGGCATGCCTAGGTACTTGTCATTCAAAGTTTCATTGGGGACATTTAGGATTCCTTTAATCTCCTGCTTAATATTAGAAGGACACCCTTTACTGAAAAAAATAGAAGACTTGCTAGCATTAACTCTCTGACCTGAAGCTTGACAGTATTTATCTAGCATGTCAGAAACCTCCATCGCCCCAACACCATTAGCTTTGAAGAACAGCAGGCTATCATCTGCAAACAAAAGGTGGTTAACGGGTGGTGCCGACGGCGCCACTTGGATTCCACCGATCTGAGATGACTGGTCTAAGTTTTTTAGGAGGCACAAAAGGCCCTCTGCTGCCAACAAAAATAGGTACGGGGAGATTGGATCTCCCTGACGAAGTCCTCTGCTAGGATTGAACTCCTCAAGTTTTTTAGGAATTTTGGGATGCGTCGGGTATAGCTAAATGTATATTTTCATGGGCTAATTTGGACTGGACAAAGGAGCTGTTAAAGAGTTTTTTGGGCCACGCCCCGGGCTGCAGGCCGGGCAGCCCAGAGCCTAGATCCGCCCCTGCTACTCTGTATACCTATCTATCTATCTATCTATCTATCTTTTCTCAAAAAAAAAAAAAAAATCTATCTATCTATCTCTACAACTAAAACATTCGCAAAACAATCGTCCCCCGGCACTAATCGCCTCGCCTCCGCGTGAAAACACCGCCCGGCTTCACCTCGCCTCTCCCCACGATAGATGGGCTCGGCGCTCCTACGCCCGTAACCGCGATTCGTCCGCCAAAAGCAAAAGGAAACCGCGATCCGCTCTGCCCGGCGTTCGCAGGTACACAGGCTCGCTCCCCCACACCGCACGGTACAAGCCCCAACGCCGCCGCCCCGACCTGCTCCCGACGCCGCCGCCTGCTGCCGCCCCGGCCCTCTCCCGCTGACGCTGTCGTCCCGGCCCGGCTCACTGCTGCCGATTCCGCCGGCTCGCCGCTGCCCGCCGCCAAGCCCCATCGCTCACCGGATCAAGCCCTCCTCCGCCTGGTGGGGTGCCGTGCTGAGTACGAACTCAGCTCCTTGGTTACAGCCTTCCATGAAGGACGTGGTGAGTCTCCTTCAAATCCTCAGATCCCTGAACCTCTTCCTTCTCCATGTCCTGCTGCTCGATCTGAAAGCCCTTAGAAAGATTACAGGCTGGCACAGTTATCACTTTCCCACGCTGCCAGCACAAACGGGCATACGGATGGCTTTGGCGCAAGTATGCAGTACCGCCGCCTCGGCACCATGCCATGGCTAGGCGGTGGTACCTCAACGCCAGACTTCAGTGGACAGCAGGAAATAGGAAAGACAATCATGGCAGCGTGAAAAATGCATAAACTAGAAAGGTATCTCTTGGAGCATGAACTTTCCCCTTCCTCCCGGGCCGCTCGCGCGGGCGGCGGAGCCCTAGCCCTCAAGCGCCCCTCCTCTCCTTGGCCCCCCTGGCCGCCGCCGCCGCCGCCGCCGGCGTCGGCGGTGGTGGCGGCGCCCGGCCGACAAAGGCGGCGGGAGGGAGGGGGAACCTCGCCATCTCGTCGATGGCATGTAGATAGCAGTGGCGAAGCCAGCTAGAAAAATCTGTGGGGTCATTGAAATTTTTTGGTATTATTTTCTTCATAATGCACAGTGTTTGTACAGTAATTATAGGCTGTTTTCTGGAAAAGCTGTGGGGTCAGTTGACCCCACAGCTTGAACGTGGCGACGCCACTGGTAGATAGGGTAGGGCTAGGTTTTCGTCCGTCCGGCATCTCGGTGTCGACGGTGGCTGTGGCACCCCGGCTCAGAGAACCGGTTTACCAGTGTTTCCAACCCAGAGAACATGTATTCTGGAAACACACAACAACTTGGAACAGAACAGAACTGAACTTTATTGATACATCACAAGTACAAGCTCATATTTTACATGGATAACGAAGCCTGAAGCACATCACGTGCTATGACAATATCTACATTATTTATGGTACACAACAAGGGCCTCGATACTACTAGGTGATTCTACGGCGTAGCGGAACATAGCGCGGAAACTCCATCCACAGGGACACTGCTGGGACACAGCCTAGTTAGCATAGCACGAACCATCGGGACCTCCGTCCTCGGCTTCTCCTGCATCTGGCATGATACGCCAGGTGAGTACTTGAAATGTACTCGCAAGCTCACGGCAACCAAAACAATGCAGCAAACAATAGCATGACAATAATCATGTTGAGTGTTTATGTGGTTTACTGTCACTGAGTACCAACTTACTCTCATCGGGGTTGTCCCACAACCCTCTGAATACTTAGGAATCACTGAGCACTTTAAAGCATAAGACAAGTTCTTTCATCATTATTATCATTAACATTACGGTTGACCATTTAGTGAGGCCTAGTACGGACTGTACAATACCGTGGACGCGGCTATTAGAATAGATTCATACACTCTGCAGAGGTTGCGCACTTTACCCACACTATGGAGCTCCTGGTCCCGTACCTCGGTACACTTCCCTACAGGGTGGACCGGTGCTGCTCCAACGAAACTTGTCTAACTCGTGACTCCTCCACCGTACCACCGACAATCATTCCCTCCCAGGGTCATGTCCTGAGTGGCCCCTGTGTCACCCCGTGACACCTGCCACCGTCGTGGCCAAACAAAACTGTCCCAAACGGGGACGCCGGCAAAACAACTCAACTGGGCTCACAGGATTATCGTTGTCTACCTGATCAGGGTAGCACGCACGCATAACCCTCCCTCTTTGGTGGTACCGATAAAAGAGCACAAAGCCAGACCAAGTCAAGGCCGCCCCATACCGCCAAATGTGGCTGCACGAATAAGTCTGGATAGGTGGCTCGTGATCAACCAATTAAGTTTATTCTTAACAAGTACCCATCAAGCATGAGTATTCATCATGATTAACTCAACATGGCAGTAGCTATGCAACAACGTAATTTACTATGAATTATCACATATTAAAATAATGCATATAATTCAAATAAATGTTCAACACTATTGTAATGCTTCATGAAATGGATGTCATGGCTTGCCTTGCTCTGTTGGGTTGTCCACAAACTCCTGGGCTTCAAAGTCAAAAGAATTTCCCTCTGAAAATATTTTTAAAATGCAAAGGAAAATATCACATATTACTGTTCTGTCTACCAGAAATTTTGTGAATAAGAGAAAATTACCAAAATTTACCAGAAAATGGAGGAGCTCAAGACAAACCCAATGCAAAAAGAATCAATTGATTTGGACTTATAGATAAAAAGTTATGGATGGTCAAAGGTACTGGTCAAATCTGATTAAAAACAGAAAAATAGAAAAACTGATAGAGGGCCACGTCAAAGGCGTAAAGTGGAGGGGCGCCTCCATTTACCGCTTCGGCGTGTCGCTGTCACGCGGGCCCCGGTGTCAGATTTGAAAGAGGAGGAGAGGAACAGAGAACGGCGGGGCTCCGGTGGTCGTCGCCGGCGATACAGACGGCGGCGAGGTCCACCGACTACGGGGATGGATCGAGCGCGAGGAGACGAGCACGCACGTACCAGTAGCGCGACGGGAGTTGGCCGGACGGCGTCGTCCCCTTCCTCTCCGGTGGCGGCGGCGCTCGGGTGTCGTCGAGGACAACGATTCCGGCGAAGATTTGGTCGGGCAAGGGGTCGGGCGTGGTCAGTGGAGTGAGCTGAGCTCAATGGTGGAGTCGGTGGAGGCTAGGGAGGAGTAGAACGACGAGGTGGCTGGGCTCGGGTGGCGGCGGATCTCCGGCGAAATGTGAGTCCAGAGGGCCTCTCGGTCTTGGCTCGCTACCAGGGAGCTCGATTAGGAGCGGAGGGAGGTCGATGAAGAGCTGGGAGGGGCGGGCATGGCTATTTAAAGGCGGGGGCGAAGTCTCTGGAGGCGGCGGGACTCGGGCCACGTCGCCGGCGCCAGGACGCCGTGCTGGCTGGCCGGGCATGGCGATGGGATAGAAGAGAGCAGGGGAGAGTTATGGCGCTGGTGGCGGTTAGCGGAGCAAGACGACGACCAGCGCAGCCACAGTGCGGGCACTGGCGGCATAGTGCCCTGGTGCGGTGGCGGCCGTCGAGGAGGATTCCGGGGAGGAGAAGCTGCGGGAGTGGGGTAGGTGGACGGCATCGACGAAGTCGGCACCCCCGGACAACAAATGACAGTGCGGGGCAGCCGGAGTCGTCTCATCAGACGCGGGCGAGATGCAGAGCACGCGCATTGGCATGCCAATGCCGTGCTCACCACGGGTGTTGATGTCTGCAAGCCACGCAAGTCTGGTGCTCCATGTCTAGCAGGTTCTCCTTTGGTCATTTAGCTCCTCTGTGGCCTTGGTTTGGCTAGATTCATCCTGATACGAAGTGTAGCTTCAGCTACAGTTTTTGACAGAAATCTAGAGAGAGATCTAGAGGAGAGGTGAGCTGGAGATGGAGCCAGAGAAGATGTCTGGGATGATCTACTATGGAAGGACTCTAGACTGGCCAAATTTGAAAGGATTTCATCAAGATTTGAATGTAGTTCATGTACAACTGTTGTACTGAACCAGAAACCTAGATGAGCTTGAAGCACTCATCTGGTTGATCTTCTGGAGCTAAATTTTGGTGTGTGAGAGTCATTTGGTGAGTAGGAGATGTCATAAAAATTTCAGCTCAATTGAATACCTCTAGCTGGTACTTCCTTCACAGAGGTTGCAAATGAGCAGAAACTTGTCAGAATATTGCTGCTGAAAATTTATACTGGACAAGATGATATTATTGGATATTGTGGAAAGACAGGTTCCCTAGTATCTCAGGGAATTATCTGAGAGTTTTCTGAGTTGGGAAAATATGAGTTGCTTCACAAATGGCTAGTGTTGTCTAGAAGACAAATGGAATATTCTCGACAAATTTTTATACCGGACCATGAGATGTTTTTGAAGATTGTGGGAGTAAATAATGATGAGAAGGTGTGGGATTAATTTGGGATTTTTTTGATCATCAGAACTATAGGTTGCTTCATAACCCATAGTGATGACAGGTTTTCCCAAAAAGAGAAAATGATTATTTGGGAAATATGGAGAATTGGAATTTAATCCAGAAGATGTGTGACAAGGTTTTGGCAAGACACTACAGGAATAAGCTGATTTGCCGTCCGCCATGGCAGACGGCAAAGGACCAGAAAGCTGACGGCAAAGGTCTTTGCCGTCAGCCCCGGACGGCAAACCAGTCCGGCACTGTAAGTTACGGTAAACAGCTGATTTGCCGTCTGTTTTCTCATGGCGGACGGCAAAGATCCCTTTGCCGTCGGTGGCGGACGGCAAAGAAGGTGGACGGCAAAGAACAGACGTTAGCCACGTTAGGTGGCTAACGGGAGGCTTTGCCGTCTGCCAGCAGACGGCAAACATGCCCTCCCCTTTGCCGTCTGCCGTCTGACGTCAGCAGACGCGTAATGCCCTCCCCGCTCTTTGCCATCAGTCAAAATGTGCCCTGTGCCAGACTAAACTATAGACGGCAAAGAATTTTTTTATTTTAAAAAAATTGCTTCACACATGCCACGGACTGCACGATCTATAAACAATACACTGTGCACGCATCAACTAAAAAAAACAAATTGCCTCTGACGTCGGAGCAGAGCATCTCGCCCAACCGCCGTAGTCGATCCAAATTGGATCGAGGCCGAGCTCGCCGGAGCAGAGCTGCTCGCCGCCAGCGCCGAGAGGTCCGCGTCGCACCTCGTCATCGTCGACGGCCGGCCGTTCCCTGCTTTGGTTTGGCGTCCATGCCGGAGAGAGGAGAAGCCGCCGAAGAGAGTGGGGAGGGAGCTGCACGCGGCGAGGTGGCGGAGCTTCACGCGGCGACGACGGCGGAGCTGCACACGGCGAGGCCGCTGGCCACGATGGACAGGCGGGCGAGGGGCGCGACGCCGGACGGACGGGCGAGTGGTGCGGACTCCGGCTGCTCGAGGAAGGGCGAACGGGCCGGTGCGGCGCCGGACGGACGAACGGCGAGGGGTGTAGAGTCCAGCTGCTCGGGGCGCCGGACGGGCCAGCAGGCGGGCACTGGCCAGCGGCGCGCAGCTGCTCGGGGGCGCCGGGCGGGAGGGCGGGCGCTGGCCAGCGGCGCGCGGCTGCTTGGGGGCGCCGGACGGGCTGGCAGGCACTGGCCGGCGGCGGGGCGGCTGCTCGTGGGAGAAGGAGAGAGGAGGGAGCAGGAGAGAGGAGAGTGCTGGGCGGCGGCGTGTGTTTGCTCGGGGAGGAGAGAAGAGGGAGCTCGGAGGAGAAGGAGAGAGAGGAGACAGGCGCATGGGTGGGGGTGGGTCGTGGGGGCGCGTGCGTGGTGGGGGCGGGTCGTGGGGGTGTGTGGACGGCCGCGTGCGTGAGTGGACTCGTGTGTGGGTGAGATGTGCGTTCTAGATCTTGCCATGTCAGCGATCCGCGTGAGCGATCCGCGTGGGGTGTTTAGGCAGCCTCTTTGCCGTCCGTTAGCAGACGGCAAAGAGGTCTGCAAGTAGACGGCAAAGAGTGGTGGGGCCGGGTGGAACGACCGTTAGTTAGGTTCTTTTCCTTGCCGTCTGCTGGTGGACGGCAAAGGTCGCAAAGGCAGACGGCAAAGAGCAGGCGGACGGCATCCAACCCATCCGTCTGACCTAACCAGCCTCAGGGTCCAGTGGGGCCCAGCTGGGCTCTTTGCCGTCTGCCTTTGAGACCTTTGCCGTCCGCTGAAGAACTGGCGGATGGCAAACTCTATATTTGCCATCAGCCAGTTCTTTGCCGTCTGCTTTCTGATAGCGGACGGCAAAGACGTTCTTTGCCGTCCGCTAGCAGACGGCAAAGAACTGGCTGATGGCAAATTCCCTGATTCCAGTAGTGAGATGTTGAGGGTTTTGGTTTACTCAGAGAAAGATTCAAAGAATTTCATAAGTCCAAAGTCAACTGAAAAGGATCAAAACCAACCAGATTGCAAATAAAACCAAAAATATTTCGAAAAGAAAAGGTTGCCAAAAACCAGGGTGTCACAAACCTACCCCCCTTAGAATGAATCTCGTCCTCGAGATTCGGTTTCTCATGGAACAAGTATGGATATGCTGATCTCAGAAAATCCTCTCTTTCCCAGGTAGCTTCTTCCTCGGTATGATGTTCCCACAATACTTTGTAAAATTTGATTACTTTACTCCTGGTAGTTCTTTCCATCTCATCCAGTATTCTGACAGGTCTTTCCTCATAGGTCAAATCTTTGGTCAGCTCTAGCTCACTCATATCTGCCTGTTTGATCGGTGGTGCAATGCACTTTCTCAGCTGTGATACGTGGAAGACATCATGTACGTCAGACAACTCTGGTGGTAATTCGAGTTGATATGCCACTCTGCCTCTTCTAGCGATTACTGGAAAGGGTCCGATATATCTCGGGGCAAGCTTTCCTCGAGTATGAAACCTCTTTATTCCTTTCATGGGGGTGACTCGAAGATAAGCATATTCTCCAGGCTCAAAAGTTACTTCCCGGTGCTTGGGGTCATAGTAACTCTTTTGACGGGACTTGGCTGCTCGAAGACGTTCCTGAATATCCTTGACTTGCTTCTCAGCCTCGAGCATCAAATCCGTGCCGAAGATACGGCTGTCTCCCGTCTGAGACCAATTTAAAGGGGTGTGGCATTTTCGTCCATATAAAGCTTCAAATGGTGACATCTTGAGACTTGACTGATACCTATTATTATAAGAGAATTCTGCGTAAGGCAGACTATCCTCCCATTTGGGTCCATAGGTGAGAGCACAAGACCGAAGCATATCTTCTAATATCTGGTTCACACGCTCAGTCTGTCCATCCATCTGTGGATGATATGCCGTACTGTGCCTTAGCACTGTTCCCAGGGCTTGATGCAATCGTAGCCAAAATGCTGAAGTGAACAAGGAGCCTCTATCTGATGTGATAGACTTGGGTACTCCGTGAAGGCTGACTATCTAGGATATGTAGAGTTGTGCAAGCTGAATAGCTTTGAAAGTCGTCTTTACTGGAATAAAGTGAGCCACTTTCGTAAGTATATCCACGATGACCCAGATAGCATCATGGCCTCTTGTTGACTTGGGGAGTCCAACAATGAAGTCCATGCATATGTCTCCCATTTCCACTGGGGAACTGGTAAAGGTTGCAGTAGCCCAGCGAGTTTCTGGTGTTCAGCCTTGACTCTGTTACAGATGTCACAGCAGGCTACATAATATGCAATATCCCTTCGCATTCCTGGCCACCAAAAGGTTTCTCTCAAGTCCTGGTACATTTTTGTCCCTCCTGGATGGATAGAGTAGGCGGATTCATGTGCCTCTCTTAGTATTTGCTGCCTCAAGTTTTCTTGGTCAGGCACACATATTCGGTTCTCAAACCATAAGGTGCCTTGATCATCAACATGAAAGGACTTGGCCTTTCCAAGCGGAATATTTTCCTTGATTTCTTGTATTTCTTTATCTGATTTCTGAGCTGCCTTGATCTCTTCCATAAGTGTTGGAATAATCTCCATTGTATCCGGGTTAATTGAGCCGCATAGCACCATATTAAGCTTGGCAAACTCTTCTTGTAGCCTTGGGTGGATACCCTCAATTAGTGCATTCACGGTGCCTTGTTTTCTACTGAGAGCATCAGCGACCACATTAGCTTTTCCCGGATGATAATTTATTCCAATGTCATAATCCTTGACCAGCTCAAGCCATCTTCTTTGTCTGAGATTAAGGTCGGGTTGAGTGAAAATATACTTGAGACTCTTATGGTATGTGTATATTTCACATCGCTGTCCAATGAGATAATGCCTCCAAATCTTTAATGCATGAACCACGGCTGCCAATTCCAAATCGTGAGTGGGATAGTTCTCTTCATGGGGTCGTAGCTGTCTAGATGCATATGCTACAACCTTTCCTTCTTGCATTAGAACGCAGCCGATTCCACGCCTGGAAGCATCACAATATATTTCAAAGCTCTTGTGGATATCTGGAAGAATTAAGACAGGGGTCGTAGTTAGCCTCGTCTTTAACTCCATGAAACTGCTATCACATTCTTCCGTCCAAGTAAATTTGTGGTTCTTTTTCAACAGCTCCGTCAGTGGTTTGGCTATCTTTGAGAAGCCTTCAATGAAACGACGGTAGTAGCCTGCCAATCCCAGAAAACTGCGGACTTCAGTAACTATGGCTGGTGTCTTCCAGTTTAACACCGCGGTCACTTTACTGGGGTCGACGGCCACACCCTGTTCTGACAGAACATGTCCCAGAAAGCCCACCTCTTTTAGCCAAAATTCACATTTACTGAACTTGGCATACAGGCGATGGGTCCTTAATCTTTCCAGGACAGTACGGAGGTGCTCTTTATGCTCTTCTTCATTCTTGGAATAAATGAGGATATCATCGATGAATACTACCACAAACTTGTCCAAGAAGTCCTTGAAGACCTTATTCATCATGCTCATGAAGTATGCTGGAGCATTTGTCAGCCCGAATGACATGACTGTAAATTCATACAGACCATATCTTGTGGTGAAGGCTGTCTTGGGGATATCCTCTTTTCGAATTTTTAGTTGATGATACCCCGTTCGGAGGTCAATCTTGGAAAATACCCGGGCCCCATTCAACTAGTCGAACAGATCATCAATGCGGGGAAGCGGATATTTATTTTTAATGGTAACCTCATTTAACTGGCGGTAATCCACGCACATTCGTAGGCTTCCATCCTTCTTTTTAACAAACAGCACAGGTGATCCCCATGGCGAAGTGCTTGGACGAATGTACCCTTTCTGCAGCAATTCATCTAACTGTTTCTTTAATTCCACCAACTCTGGGGAAGGCATACGGTAGTACTTCTTATAGATTGGAGCAGTTCCGGGAACAACGTCAATTGCAAACTCTATTTCCCGGTCTGGTGGCATTCCGGGTATTTCTTCCAGAAACACGTCTGGAAATTCACTGACTACCGGAATCAGATTCATGTCTGTAGCGGTGGCTTTGAATGCCATTCCCTTCTTTGACATCATTCTGCTAGCAGTGAATTGCACTGTTTGGCCTGCCGGGTTGACTAATGTCACCATTCTGGTGGCATAGTTGATACACACCTGATGTGGTACCAACCAATCCATCCCCAATATTATATCTAATCTCGGGGATTCGATGGCCATGAGAGTAGCTGGAAACTTGATGCCATGTATCGAAATTTCCAGATCCTTGTATACCACATTTGTTCTGAGCATAGAGCCAGGGGATTGTACCACCATGATTTTGTCCAAAATAGAAGGAGAAAATTTGTGCAAGGTGGCAAAACTCCGTGAAATAAACGAATGAGAAGCCCCAGAATCAAATAAAATTATTGTGGGTATGTCGTTAATAGAGAACATACCAAGGACTACATCTGGTGCTTCGCGGGCTTCCTCGGTGGAGATATGATGGACTTGGCCGCGATAAAAGTTTGGATTTGGGCGGCGTCCAATATTGTTGACTTGTGGCTTGTAGTCAGATTGCGGCTTCCCATTTCTTGTAGGGCACTGCCTGGAGTAATGCCCGCTCTGGCCGCAAGTAAAGCATGTGTTGTTGCGTCGGCAGTCCTCCAGCTCTGGCTGTTTGCCGAAGGTCTTGTTCTGAGTGACGGGCTTGTTGCTATTATTGCCATTGTTCCAGGCAGGCTTGTACTCAGACGGACCTGGTTGCTAGAGGCGTGGCTTCTGCGTAAACTGGTCACGATTATCTTTCTTAGGTTCAAACTTCCGCTTACGATCATCATATCCTGACTTATGCTCTCGTTCAGCTATGAAAGCCTTATTCACCAAGGTCTGAAAGTCAGGAAAATCAAGCATGCAAAGCTGACAGCGGAGGTTATGGTTCAACCCTCCTAGGAATCGGTCAATCTTCCTTTCTTCTGTGGACACGTCATGAGTAGAGTACCGTGCCAGATTATTAAACTTGTTCAGATACTCACCCACTGACATGTTCCCTTGAGTAAGGGCCAGAAATTCCCTCTGCTTCACTTTCATTATGCCTGTAGGAATATGATATTTGCGGAATGCCTCTTTGAACTTCTCCCAAGAAATATCTTCTTCAGAAGGCCACATGATTTTTATATTGTCCCACCATATAGCTGCTAGTCCCTCCAGGTAGTGAGTAACAAAAGGAACCTTGTCTGACTCGTCACAGCGGGCTATGTCCAGCTTCTTTTCCATAGTCCTTAACCAGTCATCAGCTTCCATAGGATCCACAGCTTGACCAAAACTGGGCGGCTTGGTACGCTGAAAATCAGATAACTTAGAGTGTGCCCCATTGTTGTTTTTCTGACCCACCAGAGTCTGCATACTTTTTAGAAATTCCATGAAATCTTGATTTCTTTTCTCTTCAAACATTCTCATGATTTGATCAGTGGTTGGTGCCTATGGGGGTGGGGGTGGTAAATCTTCTGGTGCCTGTCCTGCTTATCTGGCGGATCGACGAACAGGAGTTCCATCGCCGCCTTGATTACTACACCTCTTCATCCTAAATTTGTTCCCATTGCAAAAATGCCGAATCGATGAGCAACATCCATAAGGGAAGCATAGCAATATGACACCAGAAAGAAACCGAATAAAAGAGAAGATAAAAACAACATAATTATACAAGGCAACCCAACATTATACATGACAAGCTAGTAGGGGAATATCATGACTAGACTGCTCATACGACAGTTGACATATGTAAGGATGCTACGATGCATACACTGATACTCAAGCCTCCACTCTAGTGACGCCGATGGCACGAACACTGGTAAACTGAAGACTCCTCGTCATCGGATCCTGTCTCAGAATCTGAGCTGATAATGTGAATCTCGGTCTCTGGGTTAAAGGTGACACGACGACGCTGACGGGAAGGCTCTGCCTCAGAAGGAGAAGAAGCACGACGTCGCAGCATCGGAGCAGCTGGAGTAGCTAAGAGTGAGGCCCACTCTGCCGGGGTCTCACGTCGGCTACCAGACGAAAAACTTGGCGGTCCGAACGAGCTAGAGGGAGTCTCAGAAGGTGGAGCGGGTGGAGTGTACACTGGTGAAAACGGAGGTGGAGGAGGAGACTGTGCTGCCGCAACGGCTGCAAGTGCCTCTCGGGCATGGGTCAGCTCCTCAGCTAGTGAAGTGATCATACGGTAACTGGCGTTCAGATAACGAGATAACACACCAGTAGCACGATCACTCGCCGGATCAACAGGTGCAAAAAGGACTCGCCCCGTCGCAGGTGACAGGGAGGGATAGTGAAAGAAACCTGGATGAGTCTGCATCTCGACCTCGTGGAAGCGCAAGTCAGTGAGAGCCTCCATCGCGGTAAACTGGATCGCCAACTCCGGAGTAGAAGCAGTTCCGCCCTTGGAAGAGCGGGAGTAGCTGCCAATATCCGAACTCGCCGTTAGGAAGGCCTCCGCATGATACTCGTATACTGACCCCGCAAGCTTCTCTCGGAACACCTGGTACACTGGGTCTTCGCCGTTGGGATACAGCCGAAGCCAAACACTACGAAGCAGTACTGGAAAAGTGAACGGTGCCGGCTCATGGTTGTAGTGGTACGGAACTGGTGCCATCTACACTCACAAGGCCAACGGTTAGCACAATAAAAACTATATGCATGACATGCAGCAATCAGATGCAGCAAGCAAGACACATCCCAGGACTCTAAACTAATCGCGATTCTAGCGCAGGGTTAACTAGGGTGTCCTACAGTCAACCTGGCTCTGATACCAAGTGTTGTGGCACCCCGGCTCAGAGAACCGGTTTACCAGTGTTTCCAACCCAGAGATCATGTCTTCTAGAAACACACAACAACTTGGAACAGAACTGAACTGAACTTTATTGATACATCACAAGTACAAGCTCATATTTTACATGGATAACGAGGCCAGAAGCACATCATGTGCTATGATAATATCTACATTATTTATGGTACACAACAAGGGCCTCGATACTACTAGGTGATTCTACAGCGTAGCGGAACATAGCGCGGAAACTCCATCCACATGGACACTGCTGGGACACAGCCTAGTTAGCATAGCACGAACCATCGGGACCTCCGTCCTCGGCTTCTCCTGCATCTGGCATGATACGCCAGGTGAGTACTTGGAATGTACTCGCAAGCTCACGGCAACCAAAACAATGCAGCAAACAATAGCATGGCAATAATCATGTTGAGTGTTTATGTGGTTTACTGTCACTGAGTACCAACTTACTCTCATCGGGGTTGTCCCACAACCCTCTGAATACTTAGGAATCACTGAGCACTTTAAAGCATAAGACAAGTTCTTCCATCATTATTATCATTAACATTACGGTTGACCATTCAGTGAGGCCTAGTATGGACTGTCCAATACCGTGGACGCGGCTATTCGAATAGATTCATACACTCTGCAAAGGTTGCGCACTTTACCCACACTATGGAGCTCCTGGTCCCGTACCTCGCTACACTTCCCTACTGGGTGGACCGGTGCTGCTCCAACGAAACTTGTCTAACTCGTGACTCCTCCACCGTACCACCGACAATCATTCCCTCCCAGGGTCATGTCCTGAGTGGCCCCTGTGTCACCCCGTGACACCTGCCACCGTCGTGGCCAAACAAAAATGTCCCAAACGGGGACACCGGCAAAACAACTCAACTGGGCTCACAGGATTATCGTCGTCTACCTAATCAGGGTAGCACGCACGCATAACCCTCCCTCTTTGGTGGTACCGATAAAAGAGCACAAAGCCAGACCAAGTCAAGGCCGTCCCATACCGGCGAATGTGGCTGCACGAATAAGTCCGGATAGGTGGCTCGTGATCAACCAATTAAGTTTTTTCTTAACAAGTACCCATCAAGCATGAGTATTCATCATGATTAACTCAACATGGCAGTAGCTATGCAACAAAGTAATTTACTATGAATTATCACATATTAAAATAATGCATATAATTCAAATAAATGTCCAACACTATTGTAATGCTTCATGAAATGGATGTCATGGCTTGCCTTGCTCTGTTGGGTTGTCCACAAACTCCTGGGCTTCAAAGTCAAAAGAATTTCCCTCTGAAAATATTTTTAAAATGCAAAGGAAAATATCACATATTACTGTTCTGTCTACCAGAAATTCTGTGAATAAGAGAAAATTACCAAAATTTAACAGAAAATAGAGGAGCTCAAGACAAACCCAATGCAAAAAGAATCAATTGATTTGGACTTATAGATAAAAAGTTATGGATGGTCAAAGGTACTGGTCAAATCTGATTAAAAACAGAAAAATAGAAAAACTGACAGAAGGCCACGTCGAAGCCATAAAGTGGAGGGGCGCCTCCATTTACCGCTTCGGCGTGTCGCTGTCACGCGGGCCCCGGTGTCAGATTTGAAAGAGGAGGAGAGGAACAGAGAACGGCGGGGCATCGGTGGTCGTCGCCGGCGATACAGACGGCGGCGAGGTCCACCGACTACGGGGAAGGATCGAGCGCGAGGAGACGAGCACGCACGTACCAGTAGCGCGACGGGAGATGGCCGGACGGCGTCGTCCCCTTCGTCTCCGGCGGCGGCGGTGCTCGGGTGTCGTCGGGGACAGCGATTCCGGCGAAGATTTGGTCGGGCAAGGGGTCGGGCATGGTCATTGGAGTGAGCTGAGCTCAATGGTGGAGTCGGTGGAGGCTGGGGAGGAGTAGAACGGCGAGGTGGCTGAGCTCGGGTGGCGGCGGATCTCCGGCGAGATGTGAGGCCAGAGGGCCTCTCAGCCTTGGCTCGCTACCAGGGAGCTCGATTAGGAGCGGAGGGAGGTCGATGAAGAGCTGGGAAGGGCGGGCATGGCTATTTAAAGGCGGGGGCGATGTCTCTGGAGGCGGCGGGACTCGGGCCACGTCATCGGCGCCAGGACGCCGTGCTGGCTGGCCGGGCATGGCGATGGGATAGAAGAGAGCAGGTGTGAGTTATGGCACGGGTGGCGGTTAGCGGAGCAAGACGACGACCAGCGCAGCCACAGGGCAGGCACGGGCGGCACAGTGCCCTGGTGCGGTGGCGGCCGTCGAGGAAGATTCCGGGGAGGAGAAGCTGCGGGAGTGGGGTAGGTGGACGGCATCGACAAAGTCGGCACCCCCAGACAACAAATGACAGCGCGGGGCAGCCGGAGTCGTCTCATCAGACGCGGGCGAGGTGCAGAGCACGCGCATTGGCATGCCAATGCCGTGCTCACCACGGGTGTTGATGTCTGCAAGCCACGCAAGTCTGGCGCTCCATGTCTAGCAGGTTCTCCTTTGGTCATTTAGCTCCTCTGTGGCCTTGGTTTGGCTAGATTAATCCTGATACGAAGTGTAGCTTCAGCTATAGTTTTTGACAGAAACCTAGAGAGAGATCTAGAGGAGAGGTGAGCTGGAGATGGAGCCAGAGAAGATGTCTGGGATGATCTACTATGAAAGGACTCTAGACTGGCCAAATTTGAAAGGATTTCATCAAGATTTGAATGTAGTTCATGTACAACTGTTGTACTGAACCAGAAACCTAGATGAGCTTGAAGCACTCATCTGGTTGATCTTCTGGAGCTAAATTTTGGTGTGTGAGAGTCATTTGGTGAGTAGGAGGTGTCATAAAAATTTCAGCTCAATTGAATACCTCTAGCTGGTACTTCCTTCACAGAGGTTGCAAATGAGCAGAAACTTGTCAGAATATTGCTGCTGAAAATTTATACTGGACAAGATGATATTATTGGATATTGTGGAAAGATAGTTTCCCTAGTATCTCAGGGAATTATCTGAAAGTTTTCTGAGTTGGGAAAATATGAGTTGCTTCACAAATGGCCAGTGCTGTCCAGAAGGTAAATAGAATATTCTGGACAAATTTTTATACTGGACCATGAGATGTTTTTGAAGATTGTGGGAGTAAATAATGATGAGAAGGTGTGGGATTAATTTGGGATTTTTCTGATCATCAGAACTACAGGTTGCTTCATAACCCATAGTGATGACAGGTTTTCCCAAAAAGAGAAAATGATTATTTGGGAAATATGGAGAATTGGACTTTAATCCAGAAGATGTGTGACAAGGTTTTGGCAAGATGTTGAGGGTTTTGGTTTACTCAGAGAAAGATTCACAGAATTTCATAAGTCCAAAGTCAACTGAAAAGGATCAAAACCGACCAGATTGCAAATAAAACCAAAAATATTTCGAAAAGAAAAAGTTGCCAAAACCAAGGTGTCACAGTGGCGGCGGTGGCGGAGAATAAATTTGCTCCGGATTTCTCTCTTGTGGGTCGTGGTGACGCGGCCGACGGCAGATCTTGGAGCAAGCTCGCCAATCGGGGCTGGTGCGGCGACGGTGCTGGCCTCAAGGTGGCTTTTGTGCTCTGGCCTCGTCGACGCGGCGGCGCGTGCTCTGGCGCCGGTGCGAGGCCAAGGAGCTTGTGCAGGTGCGTGGTGCTGGAGGTGCCGTGTTTTTCCTGCATGTACAGGAGCAGTGTTGGCCGGAGATGCTGTGTCGGCTCCGTCCGGGAGGTGGCTCGCCTGGAGCTTGGGTTGTGGATGGAGGTGGTTGGCTCTGGAGTTCCAAGAAGTGCGGGGATTCTCCCCGGCCGACGACCCACATCGGCAAGTGCGCCGTCGCTTGCGGCGGCGTCTGTTTCGAGGTCCGCAACGCAGCAGGGCTGCCATGGCACTTTCTTGGAACTGGGCTAGTTGGAGGCTCGCCTTCCTCTCCTCCGGCAGACGCTACGGCGACGACGGCGGCTGGAATAGACGGGCGTGAAGACGGTGGTTGCAGGGACCCAGAAGGACCTTTCTGCTATTTTTCTTTTTCTGGGGTCGTTCCTGTAAGTTTCCCTGGTGAGCTGTCTCTCTGGTTTATTCCGGAGAGAGGCCGCGTGTGTTGTTCTGTGCTCGTTGTGTGATTGGATGCGTGCCTTTTCCCCATCAAAAAAAAAAACGATCCTTGGCACGGTACGGCAATGTCGCCGTCGAACATGAATTCATTTAATTGATCGCCATTTGGCACAGGAGAGATGACCATGTGTGCAGTTTCTACATACAGTGCATACATGGCAATGATAATTAGGCACGACGTTTTGGTTGGTGAATTCGCATGATGATCTCAGAGGCGCTAGCAGGGGCCAAACGTTGATCAGTAGCTAGCTCAGATGCTTCTTATTAATTAAAAAAAAATCTGGAGTAGTACTTTCTTTTTTGGTTTTTTCATCATTTAATCAAGTCGACTATACCGTGACATGCAGGCAGGTTGGTTGGCGCGCAAACCACAGGTCAATGCCCTGTGCACAGAGCGCTGCTACACAGACAACAAAATCTGAACGATTTTCTAATGATGCAGCACATCAAGCCGTCCATGCCGTCTGCACAGTAGTTGACGAAGTCACCACAGGCGCCTCATAGTCGAGGGGAACGTCTCCGCCCACTGAACGCGCATCGTCAGAAATTCTGAAATAAATTCAGGAAAATGCGAGCACGAGGACTTGAACTTTGGTGGGCTGAGGATACCACTGTCCTCCTAACCATCCAACCATAGTTTGGTTCGTTTCGTTATCCATATATGTTCCTCACTATTTTTCGTTGTGTCAGACAGACTTGACCATCGGGGTTACAATAAATAAATAACCGACTTGAGTACGATGCATGGGTCGTAAAATATGCGTGCTCATACAAAATGCACCTTCTAGTGTACACTAGAAGATATAAAGTATAAGTCTAATAGTTTGATGATATGAAACTAGTTAATTTGGTGTACTTTCCATATATTTTGTGTAAAGTTGTCAAAACTTTGAATTTTTTTGTTCACTGGTAGTTATTGTTCTATAATCTAGATATATGTGGCATGATTCATGATAAACATTTGTTTTTTATATATTAAATCAATAAATTTGATATGAACTTCATATTCACTTGTTACATGCTTCGTCATTGTCCAATTATTATCTTAAACAATTACGAAAAATAAAGACGTGACGTCAATGCAAAATAGTACTGACCCAATAACTTATAGCTGTGAACACTCATACTGGTTGCGTCGTGTGCATATATACCGCTCCATCTTCTCTCAAGATTTCTGAGTTAGAACACCTTCCATCACATTCAAATATGTGTGGCAGATGGAGAAAGAAAGTGGAGCTAGTCCTGAACATAAGAAGGTTAAATATGCATTACGGAATGAGAGACATTAGGAACCAAAGGATCGTTAGTCAGTGGACAATGCATCAACTTATGTTATTGTTAACTACTAGAAAGTTCCACAACCCCATTAGTTCTTGTGTAGACACAAGTATAGTTAGGTAATATCTTGAGTGTGGAAATGGAGGCCTTGGAACTCTCGTTTATGCATGCTCCCAACACAAGATAGATCACACTGTATATTGCTGACCAGTCAATGGCAGATTATGTTTCCACTCAAGTATTGATTGATCTCCTATACCGCTAGGATATAGCATGTTCTTTTTGCACCATGCATGCATAATTCATCTCAAATTATTGGGTATTGTGAAACTCAAATACCCCACAATTAAACGGTATGCCATTTTGAAGGAAAATCTATGATTCTAAACATATGGACTGCTACTATTAGTTTTCTTGGACGTCTATTTCGTAAGGCAATTGTCGCTCCGATGCTTTAAGCGGGCACCTGTGGATGTAGTGTTGTACCCACAATCCCACAAATTATTCAACATTATATTTGGTACCAGGCGTTATCAAGGACAAGTCACCTTGATGGGGAATGCACTTACTCCTAACTAAAAAGGAGGGGAAATGAAAAAACACAAAATGGGTACTGAGTGTTCTTTTCAGGAAGATAATATGCCAACACTCTAATTATCAGCTTTTCAAATTTTGTATTTCATACCTATCATCTGATATATCAGCCGTTTCTTTGCTTCATATTCTCATACATATCCGATTTCTCGATGACACTACTGCCTTATTTCAGAAGTGATGCATATTCAATGTAATGTCTTGGATAAAAATATATAATATCTCGTGACATTAATTCAAGCTTGTACGAACAACACATCGGCACAATCCAAACATGAATTCACATAGGAAAAAAATCAGCCTACTCATTCATGCCAATCTCTACTGCTTAAAAAAAGAATACCTTTCATTTACCTGCTAGGCATACTGCTTCGTCCAACCTTACATGCGCCCCCTCTCTCCGTTTTGATTTTTTCCCCTCCCATCTCTGTTTTTTTTCACCGGTTATCCTTGAAAACCGTCTTAACTGTCCCACTTTTTATCGACTTACCCAAAAAATATGTTTCTTTGATAAACCAAAAAGTTTTTACCAAATAAGTGATTTTTGTTTAGTTTGGTAAATCACGGACAGGATTTATAAACATTATTTATAGGAAGGTAATCAGGGAATAACATATTAGAATCTTTATATCCCGTTGCAACCATGAGCAGTTATCTAGTCTTCACCAAAAACAGTCGCCCAGTAACCGCGGCGCATGTGCCACTATCTTTACTTGGCGCCGCCTCATGGTGACTGGACAATATTGTGCCGAACTCGAAAGAAGAAGGACGATGAAGGAACACCTCATCTAGACATTTAAAAAATGGCAGGACCTAAAGTTAATACCAAGTCGTACTGATACAACAACTCCCAACATGAATACCTACTCGTTCCTCGTGTCTGCATATATACCTCCCCATTTTCACTCAAGCAGTAGCATCGGCTTCCACTAGTTGGAACACTACCGTCACATTTAAATATGTGGAGAATGAAGAAAAAAGAGGAGCTATTTCTGAGAGACAGTAAATGACCATCAAAAGAACGTGAAAATGTATAAGGGAATAAGAGACATCGGGAAGAACTGGATCGTTGCTATGTAGACCATGCATCCAGCTCTATTCACTAGTAGCAAACAGGGCATTAGTCCCGGTTCCTAAGGGCCTTTAGTCCCGGTTCTGCAACCGGGACTAAAGGCCCCCACTTTTAGTCCCGGTTGTGTTACGAACCGGGACTAAAGGAGCTCCACGTGGCCGGTGTGGAGCGCCCAGGCAGGAGGACCTTTAGTCCCGGTTGGTAACACTGACCGGGACTAAAAGACAGCCACACATCAGCACCTGCCAAGCGCTGGGTTTTTTTTTTTTTTTTTGAAATGAGGGGTTTAGAGTTTTGGAGGGTTTAGGGGTTTCATATTGTGTTTCCCCTTTTCTTTTTGTGTTTACCATTCAATTCTTTTACATTTAGGATTTTCGTTTTTATTTTATGTTTTCCATTCAACTCGACGCTAGCTACTACATATAGCAATGAAGGAACCATTACACAAATCGTCATGAATATAGAGAGAAGTGACCTCTCTTTCTTCGTGCTTGGTCGAACAACAAGTTTTCGTATATCTATTCGACGCTACTATGTATAGTACACGTTCATGCATATATACAATGTAACATCTCTTACGATCCCTAATATCTAATTACCAACATTCACTATCTCAATTCTCGATGGTATTCTCCGGTTTTATCTATGATCTCTTGACAGAAGAATCCCGCCAATTCCTCTTGAATTGCTCGTATGCGAGCTTTTGGAAGGAGTTCGTCCCGCTTCCGTTCGATCTAATTTAAAGAAGGGGGTCAATATATATATATATACATATATATATATATATATATATATATATATATATATATATATATATATATATATGAATGAATGAAACTCAACACAATTGATGGTAATAGAATAAATTTGTGAATATTGTTTACGTACTTCAAGTTTTTCAAAAAATCTGCCCATCTCAGAGGTCGTCTGGCGAATGAACTCGCAAACGTAGTATCCACATAAGTTATTCCCGGATCCCTGCCTCGAGCACTTTACGAGAATAGAGTTCAATCAAAATAATAATCAAGCATGATAGTGGTATTGAAACTAGAATCAAAGAGATGCGCTGACCTAGCTAGTACTACTTACACTGAGTTGTTCAAATCGCAGCTCCTCTCTCCATTCACCCCTAACCTGCTTGGTGAACTCTTTCCAAACTCTGCCCAGTAAAGAAAATGAATAAAGGAGTTATTAATTACTTAATATCAGGAAATGAACGATAGTTGCCGATATAGTGCGATAATGATTGAAATTACCTCTGGAGAATTTTTTCAGGTCCGCCCACATCTCACGGTCTTTACGTAACGAGTCCATGACAAGTACTTTTCCTGCGTCAAACTGAATGACTAGCAGAATAAAGTGGAACCTGCGCACGCATAGCTCATCAATTACACTTAACATCGAGTAAGCGAAACAGAATGATGTGTACAAGACAGTATAACACTCACTGGAAGTTGTAAGGAAATAGTATTTCCCTTTTGGTTTGTTGTTCAATTAACGCCCTTAGCAAGTTCTTCTCTGTATCGTTGGCGTTCCATTTTACCGTAGCTTCATGAATAGTATTTGAGTTAATGAACCCAATGTCATAGGTTAGTCCTCTTTTGCATTTGAGGATCTTCTTTCTGCATAATATATATAGTGAGGATAATTATACATGCAATGAACGAGCTGAGCTAGAGACTTAATTACAGAAATGATACTTACAAACAATAGCAACTGACGATAGATTTGTCGATGGCGTCTTGATTGTATAACTAAAATAATTCTTCAAATTCAATGTAAATCTCCTCATCTCCATTGAAGTAATGCTCATCTTTAATTCCCGCAATGATATAGTTGCTCCCTTGCTTTGAGGATTCCAAGTACCAGTCATGCAATATTCGCATCATCGTTGGTAGATGCGGGAGCTCCTCGGGTCTGACGAGAGGCTTCCCGTGCTCGAATTTAAAGGCTAACTCAGCCATTTCGAACTGTACCTCATCGCCTAAGTAATCACCAAGAGTGAAACCAGGATCAGCGGCCGCTACCCCCGGAACATTAGCGATATCGGTAAACACCTTGAGCGGGGGGCACGATTGGTTTTTCTGTTCGCCGAGCTGGGGAATTGTTTTCCCCCTTGCACTACTGCTACTTCCCGACCGCTGTTGTGGATCTCTATATGAATTTACAATAGAGCGGTCATAGTTTGATAGCAGTGGAGGCGGCAGTGGTTTTGTAAGGTTTTCCAGCAAGCGCCTCGCTTTTACCGGATCTATTTTCTCCGTTGGATCTGGACGGGTCGGTGCAAGCTGGCGTTTCACGTCGGCAGCCACGATCTCCTTGGTTTCCTCCTCAGTCATGTCGTATGGTAACTTGGCAGGAGCCTTCTTGACTCTACCTGCTCTGGATTTCTTCGCTGTTGTACTACTAGCCGCCAGAGCGGCGGCGGATCTCTTCCGCCGGTGCTGAGGTGGCGGAGGAGACGGAGTCAGCTGACGCGGCGGATTCTGCTGAGGGACCTTCTCCGGCGGAGTCCGCTGACGCGGCGGAGACAGCTGAGGCGACGGAGTGTGCTGACGTGGCGGAGACGGCTGAGGCAGCGGAGACGGCTGAGGCAGCGGAGATAGAGCTGGACTGTGAGGAGTCTGCTGAGGGGCCTCCTCCGGCTGAGTCTGCTGATGCGGCGTCTGTAGGAGATATGCCCTAGAGGCAATAATAAATGTTATTGATTATCTCCCTGTTCATAATTATGTTCATGTTCCATGCTATAACTGCAATGATTCTCGAGTCTGCAAATAAAACGAGGCTTGGAGGGAAACTCATGTGCACGTGTGGGATAATAAACGGTAAAAAGTATTCCTAGTCAAGCCTCTATGACTGGCTCAAGTATTGCATGATGATCCTGTTTTCCTGATCATGGGCATGACTATGCCGGCAATTTTGAGGGCACAATTGTTGGTAGAACACTTGTGTTGAATCGACCCGAATTGATGTTATGCTATGAGATACATTCGTCATTAGTTAATGGTTAATAACACAGAGATGGTTAATGTTTGCATGATTCCTTAGACCATGAGAGTATCGAGTTTCTTCATGCTTGCTTCATGAACTTTGGGGTTTGTTAAACGTCATCCGTAAATGGGTGGCTATTACGGCGGCTTACGGGTTCATGGAAAAGTATGTCAAGTAACTTGATAGCTCAAGATTGTGATTTGCTCCTCCGACGATGGAGAGATATCTCTGGGCCCTCTCGGTGTTACGGTATCCATCATCGTCTGGCCAGACACTTTGTGATTTGATCACGGGGATGCCGGAACACGGGAACGAGAAAAGAGAACAATACCGGTAACGAGGTAACTGGCATAGTGGACAAGTTGTTGATCCACGGGGATGCCTACATGTCTCACCTCGGGTATTTGTAACATATCGCGAAGCAACAGGAATAGCACACGGCAACTGGAGGTTCACTCGAATATTCATTCGTGTGGGTATAGGGGTCAATATGGGTGTCCACGGCTCCGATGTTGATCATTGATCGGAAAGTGTTCCGGGTCATGTCTATACTTCACCGAACCTATAGGGTCACACGCTTAAGGGTCATCTATCTGCTGAATACTAGACGGGGAGTCTGAGAGAAATTCACCGAAAAAGTTTCGGACGAAACGGAAACGTTCCGGAGAGGATATCGGAATAGTTCCGGTAAAACTGAAAAGTTGTTTCAGAGGATACCATAAAGTCAGATTGGTTTCGGCACATGCCTGATAATTCTTGGAGGGTGCCAGAATCGTTCTGGAAACTTTCTGGAATTTTGCGGGATGAAAACCGGAAATGTTCCGGAGCTGCCGGAACCGCTTCAGATGCTTTTCGCAGATGAAAATCACTAAACCGGAATTGTTCCGGATCGCATTGAAACTTATTTTAGTGGGTACTGGAATTGTTCTAAGCCCACATAAATATTTTCAGTTCGACCGGACGCTGAAAAATGTCGTCGTGAATAGTGAAATCAGATTTATGGATATGGTTGGAAGTTGGCTTTCCACAAATATCTTCCCAAGATATTTTGGGATGACATGGCATTTTGGATATGCCCATCCTACCCCTTGTTTTTCCTATAAATAGAGGGGAGGAGGCAGCCCCATATGCTTCATCCTTGCTCTCACATACACATGCCATGACATTTCTGGCTTCTCTCTCCCTCCCAGCGAAATAGTTTCGTAGAGCCGAAAGGCTGTCTGGGTTCCGGTGGGAACTAGTTCTGGACGGCGAAGCCCTGCCGGATAGATGACACCGTATGTGTGCAACTCTGTAGAGAGATCGTAGTTTCGGTCTTAGTTCGAGAGTGCCTCCCGAAGGGCTGTCCGAGTTACAGTTTGAGTTTCGGGTGTCCTCCCGAAGGGCTGTCCGAGTGACCCGCCCGAAGGGCTGTCTGTGAGGCCTCCCGGAGGGCTGTCCGAGGATCCGTCCGGTGGGACTATCCGAAGGACTGTCCAGAGGCCTCCCGGAGGGCTGTCCGAGGATCCGTCCGGTGGGACTATCCGAGGGACTGTCCAGGGGCCTCCCGAAGGGCTGTCCGAGGATCCGTCCGGTGGGACTATCCAAGGGACTGTCCCGATGCCTCCCGAAGGGCTGCCCGGAGATCCGTCCGGTGAGCTGACGTGGGAGTACATCCTCGCGGTTGGGAGGTTGTAAATCCTAGCTGCGGGGATCTGCACCGCCGTTCGTCATCGACTCTACTTCCGCTGCGCTACGAGTCGGTAACGAAAAAGATCAAACCTTGTATGCAGTCTCCATAGTGATCCTGGGCTGGTACGCAGGTCGGAAATTTTTTGTTTTCTGCTGGGTTACCCTACAGTGGCATCAAGAGCCGTGCTATGCGTAGATGCAGGTTGCGATCTAGAATACATAGAGATGTATGGGTGTTGCACAATATAATTAGGTAGTAGATGAGTTCTATTACTGAAAATTATTTGTGCGGGTAGCAGATGAAATCTGTTACCCGATGTTCTTGTTGCTTCCCTGGAATTTGCATATTTCTGATCTTGATAACAGTATGGTGGAGTTTCAATGTTCTGGCAATCCGCGATCCTGATTGATCAACGAAGTGCTAACAGTTCATTGAATTCCACCGTAGTTAAAAAGAAAGATGAAATTTCGCAGACGAAAGGGCAATGCAGATATGATCTGCACGGGGGTCACGCGTATGACGAAGTTTAGTATGGGGCTCGAGATTTTATTATCTCGTGTTTCATACACCCCGCAATGTTAATCAAGCGACTTGGATTATCATGCTTGATGATGGACGTTGGTAGCTTCGGTTTGTTTCGAAACCTTAGAAGCCACGAAAAATAAAATTTTGCATGAACCGATTAGAGGCGTCTAACTTGGTTTTGCAGGATGGTTTGCATGTGCATGTGATGTGGTATAGCAGTGCTCATTATAATTTGATTATGTATGAGATGACTATATAATGTAAATTGATTAACATGACCTGCGTGTCATGATTCGGCATGATGGCTGGAGCCATATGAT
The DNA here is from genome assembly GCA_039707655.1 of Elymus sibiricus. Taxonomy (NCBI): domain Eukaryota; kingdom Viridiplantae; phylum Streptophyta; class Magnoliopsida; order Poales; family Poaceae; genus Elymus; species Elymus sibiricus. The sequence goes on along the minus strand of CM077672.1, from coordinate 372,391,720 downwards.
TGTCACTTTAATGACCTGCGTGTCAACCTTCAGTAATGCACTTATTTTATTAGCTATAGAGATAGCAATATTATCTGGTGCATCGACAAGGTGGTGGCAATATTCGCAAAGGTGAACACCGACGCGAATGCCGGAGACGAAGAAATACAAGACTTCTCCGTCAGAAAGGGCTATACCATATCATGCTATTATGAATTGCCTGAGATGTTTATCCCTTATGATGCACCCTTTTGATTGCGCGGTAGTCGCTTTTATTAGGGTGATCTCTCACAAAAATATCAAGTAGTTAGTGTTCTCCCAAGTGTAGCACCGTCACGGCACTTTTCTTTTCGGGGTATCACATGGATGCATGGGTACGAACGATTAGACATGTGTGAGGCGGGTGAGTTGAGACCTCGCAGCAAGATCACTTGGTTGTCTTGACGTTCAGGCATGAAAGTCATGAGCTCGGAACACACGCATCGAAAGATGAACAAGAATCACATAGAGATGTGATTGGCAAGTTGGCCTACCAAATGAAATTCTCGTCACTTGAGATGGATGCATCCTTGGCGTTGAATTGAAATTTGGATCTTGAATCACTCACAATCAATTATGAGAGATATTGATTTGAGTGGGAGCGCACTGTAGAATTACCTTGTTTAATTCTCAGTGCAATTAATCTTGAACACTGTCTAAGTGTGATTTGCATAATAAGTAGAATAATGGCTCGCGTTTCCACCTTCCCTATTAAAATTGAATAGCTGTTAAATATATGGTTAAAACTTTACGGTTGGTAACGTAATGTGAGGATTGTCCTCAAGAGTGCCGAGAAGGACTTTGTCCTATCGCATACTTTCGGTATTCACCCGCTAATGCTATGGATGATATGACTCTCGTCCTTCGATCCAAAAGCTAAAATTCCGTTACGGTCAAGTGAAATATGTTTGCTTCCATGAGACCCGAACTTCGAAAGTTGTGGGATAGTTATGTGATATTCATGGAACTGAAAATTAATTTTCAGATACAAACAAAGGCTGAAAGATATGAGATATCTAAAGCCATGTTTGTTTGCAAACTATTAGTAAAAGTGTTTACTAGGCATTTGACTGATAAGAGGGGATCCAGAAGAACGCCTGCATATGATGATGGTGAATAAAACGACAACTTAAAGAGAAAGGAAGTGTCCGAAGGGTGTTAGTGAAACTTTCACGCCTAGGAAGTCCGGGGCTAACGCCACTCTTAAGTTGGGTGCTTCTTCTGAGAGTAGAAGAAATACTGAAAGTTAAAACTATTAGAAGTAAAAAGGCAAAAGGAAAGGAGACTGGAATATCCAGCTCATGTATGAATGTCATACAGGTTTTTGATGTATAGAAGGCTGGTCAAAGATATAGTTCTTGGGAATTATGGTTAAACATGTTAATCACTAATTCTTGGGTATTGTGAGTTAATCACAAAGATACCCGCTCGATTGCATTCTGTTGCAACTTGATGTAAGAACTACTATGGCCTGAAAGACTAGCCAGGAATGAGGTTTAGATACACGCAGGGAACATAGTAAATGTTACTATGCCTTCCATAGGTGTATTCCCGACGTATTTACTTTCATAAATCATTTTAGAGTTTTACACACTCTAGCCCATTGCATAAAGTATCTTGCAAGAAGGTTGTTCATAAGAGAACTTTTAATGTTCGGAGTTATGAATAACAAAAGGGCCATACTTTCATTATGAATGAGAAGTATGTTATGAATATTGATAATAATACATTACCTCTGTATTTACTTTCATAAATCATTTTAGAGTTTTACACACTCTAGCCCTTTGCATAAGGTATTTTGCAAGAAGGTTATTCATAAGAGAACTTTTGATGTTCGGTGTTATGAATAACATGAAGGGCCATGCTTCCATACAAGATGGGATGTATATTATGAATATTGATGGAAATATGATACATCCATAACACTGACGCTAAATGTCGCAAGACTAAAAGAATACCACACAAGTGTGGCACTGCATTTGGTCACATTGGAGAAACCCGCATGGAAAATTCCATTGTGATGGATTTTGAAGTCGTTTGATTTTGAATCATCTGACACTTGCAACTTTCCTCTGAAAAGTGAAGTGACTGAAATACCGTTCACAGACCATAAGGAACGAGCAAAGAACATATTGGTGATCATACATTATGATGTGTGTAGTCCAATAAATGTTGTTGCAAGTAGTGGAGTTATCTATCTTCAGAAATGACTCAAGTAGATATATGGATATTTACTTGTTGAGACGTAAGTCTAGATCTTTTGAATTCATTCATAAGGTTTTCAAAAATGAATTAGAAGTTATTGTAACAAGAAAATTATGTTTCTACAATTCGATTGCAGAAAGGAATATTTGAGTTACAAGTTTAGCGAATGTCTGATGAGTTGTGAAAGGGGTTTCATAACTTGCACCTCCCGGAAAACCACTGCAAGTGGAGAGTCTGTGTAGATGTAATCGAACCATTCATGACATGGTAAGATCAAAGATGACATAAATAAATTTGCCATTACCCCTTTTAAAAGAGTGATGCTTTAGAGACTGCGGCTTTTACACTGAAAAGAGCTCCATCGGGTCTGTTGAAATGATGCCATGGTATGGTACGCCCAACCATGTTATATCTTTTCTTAAGCATTTGGAATATGGGGCTTGTGTAAAAGGTTACAAACCTATTTCAAATCAGGCAAGTGCTACTTTGTAAGGTTATCCCAAGTCATTGGGTATTCCCCACCACTATACCGAGGCAAAGGATTTTGCCGCAAAACGGTATGCTTTTAAAGAGAATAGTTCTTACAAAAGGCGAGTGGGAGGACAGTGCAACTCGACGAGATAACCAGTATCTTCGTCATCAGATCAAAGGAAAGAAACCTTGGAAGTGATTCCGGAGTTTCCTACTGCGACTGATACGGAAGTCTCTACAATAAAATGTATGGACTTCAGTCGAACTTGCAGCTGAACCACGTAGGCAAGGCTCGTGCAAACCTCTCAGGTGCGCAAACGAGATATTGTTGTTGGACAACAGTATACCTACGATACATAAGGAAGCGATGATGGGCCCTGACTCCGGAATTGGCTAAATGCCAATACAATCTGAGATAGTTTCCATATCAATGTTTCAAGATTAAAATCTTGATACACCTTTCGGAAGGCTTAGAGTCTAATGGATATTTATGGAACTAAAAACTGATACGGATAAAAATGTTTTATCCATAAAGCTCGACTTGTTGCAAAAACAAGTTCAAAGAGTTGACTACGATGAGATTGTCTCACCGTAGCGATGCTTGAAGTCGGTTCGGGTTGAACTAGCAATTAATACATATTTCAATCATGAGATATGAAACATGGATGACAAAAGGATTTCCATCTGATGGGAATGAAACCTAGGACTTGTATGTGATACAGTCCAAAGTAATTTGTCGATCCAGAGGATGCTAGTAAGTATGCAAACTTCAGAGTTCCAGCGATGGACAGAAGAGAGCAAAGTGGAGTTGGAATCTTCGTTTTTGATGGAATGGTCAAAAGGGTTTTTGACTTCATCAAATGGGTATCGAAGATGCTTGTGATTCAAGAAAGTAAGTGGGAGCATAATAATATTTCTAAAAACCTTGTGTACTTAACACATTGTTAATTGGAAATAAATTTCTTGACACGAATTAGGACTTCATTTGAAAATAGTTTTTCGATGAAGTGCTTAGGCTAAATAGCCTTAATATTAGGCATGATGATCTATGGAGATAGATTTACCTAATGGGGCTAAGCTATGAATACATATTGACAAGGTGCTAAAACCTTTTAGCATTTAAAACGCCAAGGAGTGATTCTTGCCGAAGTCACATGGAAAGGGTTTTGCAAGACTCAGTGTCTCAAAACACTGATGAGCAAAATACATGATGGTGATTCCACACACTTTTGTGTTTGGATTAATCATGTATTCCATGGTATGTAAAAACAACCAGATATGTCCAATACTCCAAAGTTGTTGCGAGTATAGATACCATAGTGATCAAAGTACTGATCATGGGACAACAGTGAAAGATGTCATTAAGTACTAGAGCAGTACCGATGACATGGTTTCTCGCAAGTGGAGATCATGAAGAGTTCGTTGTAAAAGGTTACATCGATACAGTCTTCATCGATGCTCCATGCGATTTTCGATTTAAGTTGAGGGTTTTGTGATACACATCATGGTGGCACGGTAGTTGGAAATTGTTCCAAACAAGATATTGTGGCGAATTCTATAACAAAGGCTAAGTATGTTGACACTTAAGAAGTGACAAAGAAGTTGTTGAATCATATAGTTCATTCATGAACTTAGTATGGTTCCAAGATGGCTTTGGTCTATGGGACACTATTGCAGATAGCTGCTCCATAGCTCAGTCTGAGGAATCAGGTTTCGACCAATGATTCACACATATGCAAAGCCAAGTCCACACAAAATATGAATTTTGTGAAAGCGTGAAAACGCAGGGATATGCAAAGTTACACACGGAGCTGAAGTCGTCAGATCCGTTGGACATCAGGCTATACCACATGCGAAGCATATTTTACACCAGTATGCCATAGGTGTAAAGTGCATTAGCATTGACTAGATTATTGACTCTAGTGCAAGTGGGAGTCTGTAGGAGATATGCCCTAGAGGCAATAATAAATGTTATTGATTATCTCCCTGTTCATAATTATGTTCATGTTCCATGCTATAACTGCAATGATTCTCGAGTCTGCAAATAAAACGAGGCTTGGAGGGAAACTCATGTGCACGTGTGGGATAATAAACGGTAAAAAGTATTCCTAGTCAAGCCTCTATGACTGGCTCAAGTATTGCATGATGATCCTGTTTTCCTAATCATGGGCATGACTATGCCGGCAATTTTGAGGGCACAATTGTTGGTAGAACACTTGTGTTGAATCGACCCGAATTGATGTTATGCTATGAGATACATTCGTCATTAGTTAACGGTTAATAACACAGAGATGGTTAATGTTTGCATGATTCCTTAGACCATGAGAGTATCGAGTTTCTTCATGCTTGCTTCATGAACTTTGGGGTTTGTTAAACGTCATCCGTAAATGGGTGGCTATTACGGCGGCTTACGGGTTCATGGAAAAGTATGTCAAGTAACTTGATAGCTCAAGATTGTGATTTGCTCCTCCGACGATGGAGAGATATCTCTGGGCCCTCTCGGTGTTACGGTATCCATCATCGTCTGGCCAGACACTTTGTGATTTGATCACGGGGATGCCGGAACACGGGAACGAGAAAAGAGAACAATACCGGTAACGAGGTAACTGGCATAGTGGACAAGTTGTTGATCCACGGGGATGCCTACATGTCTCACCTCGGGTATTTGTAACATATCGCGAAGCAACAGGAATAGCACACGGCAACTGGAGGTTCACTCGAATATTCATTCGTGTGGGTATAGGGGTCAATATGGGTGTCCACGGCTCCGATGTTGATCATTGATCGGAAAGTGTTCCGGGTCATGTCTATACTTCACCGAACCTATAGGGTCACACGCTTAAGGGTCATCTATCTGCTGAATACTAGACGGGGAGTCTGAGAGAAATTCACCGAAAAAGTTTCGGACGAAACGGAAACGTTCCGGAGAGGATATCGGAATAGTTCCGGTAAAACTGAAAAGTTGTTTCAGAGGATACCATAAAGTCAGATTGGTTTCGGCACATGCCTGATAATTCTTGGAGGGTGCCAGAATCGTTCTGGAAACTTTCTGGAATTTTGCGGGATGAAAACCGGAAATGTTCCGGAGCTGCCGGAACCGCTTCAGATGCTTTTCGCAGATGAAAATCACTAAACCGGAATTGTTCCGGATCGCATTGAAACTTATTTTAGTGGGTACTGGAATTGTTCTAAGCCCACATAAATATTTTCAGTTCGACCGGACGCTGAAAAATGTCGTCGTGAATAGTGAAATCAGATTTATGGATATGGTTGGAAGTTGGCTTTCCACAAATATCTTCCCAAGATATTTTGGGATGACATGGCATTTTGGATATGCCCATCCTACCCCTTGTTTTTCCTATAAATAGAGGGGAGGAGGCAGCCCCATATGCTTCATCCTTGCTCTCACATACACATGCCATGACATTTCTGGCTTCTCTCTCCCTCCCAGCGAAATAGTTTCGTAGAGCCGAAAGGCTGTCTGGGTTCCGGTGGGAACTAGTTCTGGACGGCGAAGCCCTGCCGGATAGATGACACCGTATGTGTGCAACTCTGTAGAGAGATCGTAGTTTCGGTCTTAGTTCGAGAGTGCCTCCCGAAGGGCTGTCCGAGTTACAGTTTGAGTTTCGGGTGTCCTCCCGAAGGGCTGTCCGAGTGACCCGCCCGAAGGGCTGTCTGTGAGGCCTCCCGGAGGGCTGTCCGAGGATCCGTCCGGTGGGACTATCCGAAGGACTGTCCAGAGGCCTCCCGGAGGGCTGTCCGAGGATCCGTCCGGTGGGACTATCCGAGGGACTGTCCAGGGGCCTCCCGAAGGGCTGTCCGAGGATCCGTCCGGTGGGACTATCCAAGGGACTGTCCCGATGCCTCCCGAAGGGCTGCCCGGAGATCCGTCCGGTGAGCTGACGTGGGAGTACATCCTCGCGGTTGGGAGGTTGTAAATCCTAGCTGCGGGGATCTGCACCGCCGTTCGTCATCGACTCTACTTCCGCTGCGCTACGAGTCGGTAACGAAAAAGATCAAACCTTGTATGCAGTCTCCATAGTGATCCTGGGCTGGTACGCAGGTCGGAAATTTTTTGTTTTCTGCTGCGTTACCCTACAGCGTCCAATGTGGAAGCACGATGTGTTCCTTTCTCCATAGAATGGTAGTCCTTATGGCATCTCCCAGATGAGTCTCCCCTTCACCTGTAGGGTACTCAAGCTCCAGCTGCTCAAATCCGTTGGTAACTTCATCCACCCCGACAACAGCATAGCCATCTGGAATCGGAGAGCAATGGTAAGTTCCATCTGGTACACGAGGTAAGGTATAGCCGACCGCCACCTTCAAGGTTATGTTCATGCATTTCGCATGTAGATCACAATGTTCTCTCTCCGTGATATCATCCACGGGGTAGCGATCAGGAGCTGTGATATCATCTATGGGCGGCTGAACGAGCTCCGTGGAGGCCACGCTGCTTTTCCGCTGAGATGGTGGGGTAGCTCCGTGGGAAGTATCGAATGAAGGATCTTCGTGATGCTGAGATGATGGGCCGGTAGCTCGCTGGCTGTTAAGTGCCTCTATTTGCTTCTCCTGCAACGCTAATCTTTCTTCTACCTTCTGCAGCCGGTCTGCATCCTCTTTCTTCTTTCTCCCTCGGCTTCTATAAGTATCTCTGCTGTCGGGAAACCCAACCTTCCACGGAACGGAGCCTGATGTGCCTCGTGTTCGTCCAGGGTGTTCAGGATTCCCGAGGGCGGGTGACAGCTCGTCCTTCTCTCTGTCGGGATGGAACTTCCCTTCCAGCACGGCCTGGATTGCATCCTGAATGTTTTTGACGGGTGTTGCAAGTTGAGCTTTCGTATAAACACACTTGTCTGTTTCTGGGTGCAAAGTTCCCCCATGCCCGAAGAACCAAGTCCTTGCCCGTTCGGGCCAGTTCAATGTCTCTGGATGGATCCCTTTATCAAGCAGGTCGTTCTCAGCTTTGTCCCACGTTGGCCGGGCAACCTTGTAGCCACCTGACCCCGTAACATGGTGATATTCCTTCTTTGCAGCATTTTGCTTATTTATCAGTGACCTTTTCTTACCTTTCTCCGACGTCTTGTACGCCACAAATGCGGGCCAGTGATCTTTCATCTTCTCATATTGACCGGTGCATGTTGGAGTCTTCTCTTTCAGGACAAACTTTTCGTGCAATCTTTTCTTCCATTTCTTGAATTGTTCGGCCATCTTCTTAAGAGCCCACGCCTTGACTTTTCACTCTACAACATTGCTATTTGGATCCACCTCTGGCGGTAGGCTGAAATTTGTCATGAGCGTATTCCAAAGCTCATCTTTGGATCTATCATCGACATAAGAAACTCCATCGTCCGCCTTTGGCTTATTCCATTCTTGAATGCTGATCGGGATGCTGTCCCTAACAACAACTCTGCACTAACTTATAAATTGGTCCGCGGTCCGCTTGGGAGCAGTCGGTTTGCGATCCGCAACGATTTCTTCGATCGTGAACCTTTCATTCTCGCCCAACCTTTTCTTCGGGCCTCGTCTCTTTACAGAAGGTTGGCTCGATCCGGAGGGCTAAAAGAAGAAAGAAGCGTTAATATATGTACATACAAATCAATTAATGCATCTCGTCAGCAGGCTTAATTAATATATCTCGCCGGACTTTGCAACAGTTAAGGCTCCAACACCGCCGGAGCCGTCATCTTCGCCCTCCATTCGATCACCGGAGCCGTCATCCTCTCTTCCCTCACCATCGGAGTCGTTGAGAAACTGTGAGGTGATATCATCACCTCCGTCGCGGATTATATCCCCCAACATCTCTTCTTGTTCTAAGTCTCTGTCGTGTTCCATAGTTTCTGCAAATATTACAACATGGCAATATACAACCATGAGAGATAAGCTGTTTTTCAGACTTCATGAAATCTGGGAATGCAAAACAGTAACATTATGATGACAACTTGAGAGCAAGATTGAGTCATGCTACAGCAACTTTACATGGCAACCAAGGGCATGGCATCAAAGTACACATTACATAGACATTGGACATTATCTAGAATCATATCTGATGAGTCGTCCTATCTTTCGGGAGAGAATACTTTGCGGACCGCCTCTCTCATGCCTGTCTGACGTGCAAATCATGTTTTCATATGCCTCAAAATCAAAGGGAAATCACCTCTCACAACTCTCCGCGGTGCCCAACAATCTGAAATCATTCACTAATATTGATGTTCGACTCGACTAAATATGCACTCCAAAGTCCAATCAACTATATAAGCCCGCGGTGATCAAACACATACATGTTACAAAAATTTCTATGTTCACAAAAATATATAAGCCCGAGGGAAATTGAACGGCGGCGGCTCACACAGCGGGGGCGGCGTTGCACCGAAGTTATACCGAAGTTATCGGGGTTATGTTTATACAACAAATGGACATTTTTTTGTCGAACAACGGAGGGACGTTCAGGGACCAACAGCTCCAACGTCGACGATCACTCCACGGAGATGCAACACCACAAATCCTGTAATTCCACCGAGTGAAAAAAAATTAGGTCACCACAATTTTGTTCTTCAATTTGTTTTAGCTAGATCATCATGATGAAGTAACCACTCATCATATGCAAATTTTAACATTTGTTTCTCTATCTAAAAAAACCTAAAAAAAATTCTCTTCCATCTCATCTCATCTTCACAAAACATCTATCTATCACATTGAGTATATGTATCTAAAAACCTAGTAAAACTACACAAAACAAACAAAAAAAATCAGCCATCTCCATCTCATCTCATCCATCTCCATCTCATCTCATCCATCTCCATCTCATCTCATCCATCTCATCTCATCTCAATGAACAAAAATTAGGTCGGCCAGCAGAGTGGCGCGGGCGGCGTCGGGGTCGGGCAGCAGCGCGGGCGGCCGGCGTCGGGGTCGGCGGCGTCGGCGTCGGCGCCCAGCAGGGGGGGGAATAGGAGGAGGAGGAGGGGATCGGGGCGGCGCTCACAGCGAGGAGGCGTCGGCGACGGCGTCGGGGCAGGGCGTCGGCGACGGTGTCGGGGCAGCGCGTCGAGGCGAGGAGAGCCGATGGAGAAGTATGGGGGAGGAAAAATTTCGCTAAGTCCTTGCGGTTTATATAGCCCGAGCTTTAGTCCCGGTTGGTGCCTCCAACCGGGACTAAAGGAGCTAAATTTCAGCAGCCCAAAGGGCGCGAAACCCAGGCCTTTTGTCCCGGTTGGTGGCACGGACCGGGACTAAAGGGAGGCCTTTAGTCCCGGTTGGTGGCACCAACCGGGACTAAATCTGTTTTTTGGTTTTAGACCTTTTTAGGATATTTTAATTTTAGTTTTCTTTTAAACAGATTCAAAAACAGTAGCATACATGCCTAGTTTTCATTTAATTCTTTTTGCTATTAAAGTGTTTAACACAAAATACTTTATGAAAATTTTAGTTGCATAAATTTTATATAGTTTTAAGTTAATATTATTTTGATCATAACTAGAGTTTTATAAATTCTAGCATTGCTAAACATGTCCAAATGAGCGGTACACCTGCTAAAATGGTCTACATATTTGCATTGATTAACTCCTCTGTATAATTAAAATACTAAAAGGATATGAATAATTAAAATTTCATAACTTAATAAATAATTATTCTAAAATCATGTTTCAAATGCCAAAATGCCCTAGCTAGCTCTTACAAAGATTCCCTCTGGTGTGTCCGAAGTCCGGAAACTCACAGTAGAGAGAAAGTGATGGCGGTGAAGCCGGTCACATCCCAGAGTGGGATCTTTTGGGGTATAAAATTATTTCTTCGCGTGTGTCCCTTGCTTATTGCGCCGTAACCATGGATAATCTTCATCATTTAACAGGATGCTTGGGTCAGTCTTCACTGTGAAGGGAGGAATTTCATGAAACTTTTCATAATTTTCTGACATGTCTGTCTTGTCCTCCACTCCCACAATGTTTCTTTTTTCTGAAAGAACTATGTGGCGCTTTGACTTATCGTATGATGTATTCGCTTCCTTATCTTTTCTTTTTCTCGGTTTGGTAGACATGTCATTCACATAGAAAACCTGCGCCACATCATTGGCTAGGACGAATGGTTCGTTTGTGTACCCAAGATTGTTGAGATCCACTGTTGTTATTCCGTACTGCGGGTCTACCTGTACCCCGCCTCCTGTCAGATTGACCCATTTGCACCGAAATAAAGGGACCTTAAAATCACGTCCATAGTCAAGTTCTCATATCTCCTCTATGTAACTATAATATGTGTCATTTGTCCTATTGGTGTTTGCTGCATCAAAGCGGACACCACTGTTTTGGTTGGTGCTCTTTTTATCTTGGGTGATCATGTAAAATGTATTCCTATTTATCTCGTACCCTTGGAAAGTCAATACAGTCGAAGATGGTGTCCTGGCCAACAAGTACAGCTCATCTCCAACAGTGGTGTTACCCATGAGATGTGTTTGCAACCAACCGCCGAAAGTCCCCACGTGTTCACGTGTAATCCAGTCGTCAGACTGCTCCGAGTGTTTGGAGCGTAAAATATTCTTGTGTTCATTGATATACGTGGCCACCAAGGTAGAATTTTGTAGAACTGTGTAGTGTGCTTGCGCCCAAGAATGCCCGTCCCTACATATTATTGCTTTCGGTCCTAGCGTGCCTTTTCCACCTAGTCTCCCCTCATGCCGCGATTCAGGAACACCAATCGGCTTAAGGTCAGGAATAAAGTCAACACAAAACTCAATGACCTCCTCTGTTTCGTGGCCCTTGGAGATGCTTCCTTCTGGCCTAGTACGGTTATGAACATATTTGCTTAAGACTCCCATGAACCTCTCAAAGGAGAACATATTGTGTAGAAATACAGGACCCAAAATTGCAATCTCGTCGACTAGGTGAAGTAGGACGTGCGTCATAATATTGAAGAAGGATGGTGGGAACACCAACTCGAAACTGACAAGACATTGGACCAAATCATTCTGTAACCTTGGTAGGATTTCTGGATCGATTACTTTCCGAGAAATTGCATTGAGGAATGCACATAGCTTCACAATGGCTAATCGAACATTTTCTGGTAGAAGCCCCCTCAATGCAACCGGGAGCAATTGTGTCATAATCACGTGGCAGTCATGAGACTTTAGGTTCTGGAATTTTTTTCTCTGCCATATTTATTATTCCCTTTATATTCGACGAGAAGCCAGACGGGACCTTGATACTGAGCAAGCATTCAAGAAAGATTTCCTTCTCTGCTTTGGTAAGAGCGTAGCTGGCAGGACCTTGATACTGCTTTGGATGCATGTCGTCTTTTTCGTTCATACGTTGCTGGTCCTCCCGTCACTACTGGAATCAGAGGATTTGCCATTAGCCACTTCTTTGCCGTCTGCTAGCGGACGACAAAGGAGGTCTTTGCCGTCTGCTTCCAAAAAAGCAGACGGCAAATACCTGGCTGATGGCAAAGATCATATTTGCCATCAGCCACTTCTTTGCCGTCTGCTAGTAGACGGCAAAGAGCAAAAAGGCAGACGGCAAAGGCCCCACTAACGAGTTGCTTATAAAAAAACCTAACGGCCCCCTCTTTGCTGTCTGCTAGCAGACGGCAAAGAGGAAAAAAGCAGACGACAAAGGCGGGGCAGACGGCAAAGGTTTGACTTAACTAACGGTCATGCCCCACCCCGCCCCTCTCTCTCTCTCTCTCTCTCTCTCTCTCTCTCTCTCTCTGTTTCTCTCCCTCTCCTCCCCGACGACCACCGCACGCGCGCCGTCGCCCCGTCGCCCCACCGCCCCGCCGCCCCGGCACCACCGTGGCCCCCGGCGCCACCGCCGCCCTGCCGGGTCGGCGCCGCCGCGGCCCGGCCCCCCCGCGCCCCACCGCCCTGGAGCCCTGCGGCCCCCGGCGCCACCGTCGCCCTGCCGCTCCGAAGCCCCGGCCGACGCCCTCTCCGGTGAGCCCTTTTTTTTCTGTTTTCTTCTTTTTTTTTGCTGTTTAATTGTTAGATTAGATTAGATATGTTAGTGTAGGTTTAGTGCTAGATTAGATTAGATTAGATTAGTGCTAGGTTTTAGTTAATTAGTGATAATTAAAAGAAGTAGAAAAAAGATTAAAAAAGAAGAAGATGAAAAGAAGAATAAGTAGAAGGGGGAAGAAGAAGAAGAAGAAGAAGAAGAAGAAGAAGAGGAGGAGGAGGAGGAGGAGGAGAAGAAGAAGAAGAAGAAGAAAAAGAGGAGAAGATGAGAAGAAGAAGAGGAAAAGGGAAAAGAAGGAAGAAGAAAAAGAAGAAGAAGAAGAAGAGGAGGAGGAGAGGGGAAGAAGAGGAAGAGGAGGAGGAGGAGGAGGAGAACAAGAAGAAGAAGAAAAAGAGGAGAAGATGAGAAGAAGAAGAGGAAAAGGGAAAAGAAGGAAGAAGAAAAAGAAGAAGAAGAAGAAGAAGAAGAAGAAGAAGAAGAAGAAGAGGGGAAGAGGAGAAATTAGGATTTGAAGTATCATGATGATCTAAAAACTTGACTACATGTCATTAGCAATATGATTTTTTTCATAGTTTGATGTGTCAATGCTTTATGTGATGTGATGTCCTAAATTTTCTTGAGTCGATTTGTAAAATTTACAGGCTTTGTGCTATTTCATCTCCTTGGAGTCATCGTGGTCGAAGTTTTTGGTCCGTGATCCCACCGTTGTTCGACTACTTCCTCTACAGCCGAGGGTGAGCTACGAATCCACCTTCACGTCCTACGCTCTTTTAATCATGTCAGTAGATTTCGTTTTCATGCTAAGTCGCGTAACCTAGGCGTCTCCCGTCCGAAAGGGTTGCATCGATAAATATGCATTCAGTTGCATATTTATCACCGTAACTCATTCGGATTGTCCAGCGATTTCCACGGACAGCCCGAGGATGTGTAGATTGGGTACGTTCTCCATGCTCTACCCCATTCCAAGACAAAATTTCGGCAGTGCCTCCCTGTTGTTCTCCGGATGCACATTCTCTCGGCTTTTTGCCGAGACGTGTATTTGGAGAACAGCGGGGAGGTGCTGCCGAAATTTTGTCTCGGAATGGGGTAGAGCATGGAGAACGTACTCAATCTACACATACTCGGGTGGGATCAGGACCTATCTTTACCTATTAGAGTGTAGGTTGCATGGACGTAATAAAATTGACAAACTAGATTAACTGATGAATATATATGATGAATTATATATATATATATATATATATATATATATATATATATCTTGTGTGTTTAGTAGGTAGGCAAGATGAGTGATCATGCGTGGATGTACACCGGCCACACTAGTCAGAAAAAAATGACCACTGAATGGTTCACAAAAACCAAGGGGTTTGTGAAAGCCGCATTTGCAAATGGCCAGAGAAAAAACTGGTGCCCCTGTGTCCGGTGCGACAATTGGTACAAGAGGACAGATGATGAAATGGGTAAACACCTGCAAAAGAGTGGTTTTACGCCCGGTTATACGGTGTGGACATTTCATGGTGAGTCTGCCCAACGTGCCAGAGCTGAGGTGGTTCGTCGTCGCACCGACGAGCATGGTACCGGGATGGAAGACATGGTGCAAGACTTTGATGATGCTCGGGATTCAAACGAGGAGATGGAGGAATCTGCAAAGGCCTTCAATGAAATGTTGGAGTCTTCAAAACGTCCTCTCCACGAGCACACTGAGCTTTGTCAGCTGGATGCCATCTCACAAGTAATGGCTCTGAAGGCTCAATTCAACTTGGGCAGAGAATGCTACGACGCGATGATGACAGTATTTGGACGCTTTCTACCCAAAGGCCATGTAATGCCTGCAAACCTGTACCAGTCGGACAAAATCCTCCGTGCAGTTAGGATGCCCTATGAGAAGATACATGCCTGTGAGAAAGCATGTGCCTTATTTAGGCTTGAGTATGCGGACTTGAACTATTGTCCCATTTGCAAGTCTTCCAGGTATGTTGTGGTAGACAACGGTATGGGTGAGAAGTCGCAGACCAAAATCCCCGTTAATGTTCTTCGGTATATGCCAATCGTACCAAGACTTCAACGTCTTTTCATGGTCGAAGAGACGGCCAGACAGATGACATGGCACAAAATGGGCAAAAGAACCGAACTAGATGCAGATGAGAATCAGATGATGGTACACACATCGGATGATTTTGCGTGGAAGAAGTTCGATGAATTACATGGGGATAAAGCGGCAGATCCAAGGCATCCTCGAGTCGCCATCAGCACGGATGGGTTCAATGTGTTTGGTCTGACGGCAACCCAATACAGTTGTTGGCCTGTATTTGTCATTCCACTCAATCTCCCCCCGGACAGATTATGCAAAGAAAGAACATTTTCCTGACGTTGATAATTCCAGGGCCCAACTATCCGGGGAAGAATATGAATGTGTACATGCAGCCGCTTAAGGATGAATTGCAAGAAGCTTGGGATAATGGGTTCAAGACATACGACGCCGCTAGCAAAAAGAACTTCATAATGCGTGTCTGGTACATGTACTCGATGCATGACTTGCCGGCGTATGCGCTATTCGTTGGCTAGTGTGTGCATGGAAGGTTCCCGTGCCCCACATGCAAGGGAGCTCTTCAGTTTCGTTGGCTACAGGCGGGTCGCAAGTATTCTTGCTTCGACTTTCATAGACCGTTCCTGGAACCTCACCATAAGTTCAGGAAAGACAAGAAGAACTTCATCAAAGGTAGAGTTGTCAAAAACTCTACACCACCTGCGTTGATAGGCCAACAGATCCTGGATCAGTTAAACGCTCTCGAGCCAGATCCAGAGCGTCCAGGGTATTTCAAAGGGTATAATAAGGAACACGCCTGCACTCACAAGACATGCTTGTGGGATCTGCCTTACTTCAAAGACCTCCTTTGCCCACACAACATCGACGTGATGCACACTGAAAAGAATATCGCCGAGGCCCTTTTTGGTACATTGTTCGACATAGAGGGGAAGTCAAAGGATAATACTAAGGCTAGAGTCGATCAAGAGGCGCTATGTGATAGACCGTTACAAAACATGCAAGAACCGAAAGGAAAGCAGAACTGGACGAAGCCAAAGGCATGGTTCAATCTTGGAAGGCCAGCTATGAGGGAAATTATGTTGTGGGTGAAAATGCAGTTGATATTCCCCGATGGGTATGCAGCGAATCTAAAGAGGGGAGCGAGTCTTGAAAAATTGAAAATATTTGGTCTCAATAGTCATGATTGGCACATATGGATTGAGCGGGTAATGCCGGTGATGTTGCGTGGCTTCATCCCTGAGGATGAATGGCTAGTACTGGCAGAGCTGAGCTATTTCTTCCGTGTTCTTTGTGCGAAAGAACTATCGCCTGGCGTGCTAGAAGAAATGGAAGAGTTCGCGCCGGAGTTGATCTGCAAGTTAGAGAAGATCTTTCCACCGGGCTTCTTTAATCCAATGCAACATTTGATTTTGCATCTCCCGACCGAGGCAAGATTGGGGGGGCCCGTGCAAAATCGTTGGTGCTACGCAACTGAGAGGATGCAGAAGACGCTTCGAGCAAAATATAAAAATAAACGTAGAATTGAAGCATCGATGGCCGAGGCATTCATTACTGAGGAGGCGGCAAACTTCGTGACAGCACACTACGAAGCCAAAAATCGTCATTTGCATAATCCGAAGCCTCGGTACAATGCTGGCGACCCTAAAAAAGGTGGATCCAACCTCAGCCTATTCAAAGGGAAGCTCGCACCAGCCGGTGCTTCGAAACCAATACCGTTGGATGTCGAAGAATGGCGGACCATTTCGTTGTATATCTTCAACAACCTAACAGAAGTGCGGCCGTACATCGAGTAAGTTCTCGGTACATTGTTTCACAACTTCTAATTCCTTTGAACTGCTCTTATTCCCGGATATTTGAAACAGTCGATACGTCGCCAAATTCTCGGATGGAGCGGGGATCCAAAAGGAATCCATCGAAGAGTATGAGCTTCTGGCAAAGCATGGAGGTGGCTTTCCCGGTTTCATCTATTGGTTCAAACAAACGGTAATTTCCATTAGACCATTCTCATTTCTTCGTCTAATTTGCGGACTGCAACAATCCTTTCGTATTAAACTTGTAGGCTAATTCAGAGTCTATGGACGCCGAATTGAGACAAGTCGCTAATGGTTTTGACTATAAGTTCCGTTCATTTGACAAATACGACATCAACGGGTATCGCTTTCGTACCTACGGCAAAGAGCTATCTATGGCCGACCGAAAGTCTACAAATTGTTGTGTCTCTGCTATCGGCGAAGGAGGTACCGAGTATTATGGGAGAGTTGAAGCAATTTATGAACTTCTATTCTATGGTGAAAACCCACCGAACGTCGTAGTCTTCAAATGTTGTTGGTTCCAGCCGACGGAGACTAGAAGGACTCATGAACATATAGGGCTAGTCGAAATCAAACAAAGCACCCATTTAGATGTCCCCGATGTCTATATTATGGCTCAACAGGCGACCCAAGTTTTCTATCTACCGTGGGCCTGCCAAACTGATCCAAATCTGAATGGTTGGGATGTCGTTTATGAAGTGACGCCACGTGTTTGACCACCTCCCCCAAATGAAGAGGATTATGAACCTCACATTAACCCAGACACATATGAAGGAGAATTCTTCCAAGAAACACGTCTTTCCAAAAAACGTTTCAAGAAACGCTCTACTTCACCCCAGAACATCGAAGTAGACAGCGATAGTGAATCCGACTTCACCCCTGAGCCGGAACAAGAAGAGGTTACTGTTGTGGATGACCTGTCAATGCTTGACCGATTACATAAAGGTGGCCTTCCACATGTTGATGACGCTGAACCCGATGAGCACGTCATTCATGATAGTGATGATGATGATGCATTTATTGATCCCGGAGCATATATAGACGATCAAGATTATTATTAGTTCATGTCAGGTATTCAATTTGTATTATATATATATATATTGTTAGTTCATGTTAGGATTTCAATTTTTTTATGTTGTACTTGATGATGATACACTTAAGTTATATACATATTATTATTCATGTCGGTATTAATTTTTTTTATGTTGTACTAATTTCATTTACTCTTTGTCATGGCAGGTGTTGAAAGATGGTGGGCGCGGGTAAGGAGCGCTCCAAGGCTCCTTCTTCGTCGGCGCGTGGTGGGAGTGGTACTTCTATTCCACCCGTACCTCTCCGGAGAGCGTTGTACGAGGGTATGGCTTCACCGGTGGGCGCTTCTTTGTTGGCGTCGTTGCCCACCGGGAGAGGAGGTCAGGGAGGAAGGAAGAGAGGAGGTCAGGGAGGACGTGGCCGTGGGAGAGGTAGGCAGGCTCGTACGCCTTCCTCGCCGCCACCCCCAGCTGATTCACCCGAGCACAGGACTGCTAGGGTGGACACGTCTGAGGAGGAGGCTACGCGGACTCCGGTCCAAGAGCCTCGGGTCGACGGGCCTTCGGCCCACGAGACTTCGGCCCACGAGACTCCGGAGCAGGGTATGTCCCAGGAGACGTCCGGATGGGGTACCTGGCCGGATCCGCCCGAGGGGCCGAGTGGCCATGCTGATGGTGGCGGGGATTCGGCTGATGGCGAGGGCGAGGTGGTTGAGGGGGCCACCGTCTACCAGCGTGGTTGTACACGGCTCCGGACCGTGCTGGCAACCCGCGAGCAGAGGTGGTTGATTTTCCCTGATGGGGAGAGGTAAGTGCATTTACTCTTTTTGTACCTTTTGCCTTCACGTTTCTTCAAATATCTAATGCGTTGGCCTTGTCATACTGCAGGGGTTGGGACCACGCTCTGGATGTCCGCAGGCCCAACACCGTCCTTGGTGTGCTTTGCCGGCAAAACTTCCTAGGGTTTGTCACGTTGCCCGGTGAGCGTCAGGTTCCGCAGCTAGGATTGAGCTGGGAGCACTACTTGGCTGCCCCGGCCCCGCCGGAGGAGATGATCGAAGGTGTCTTGTGCCACACGAGGGCAGAGATGGTGATCAGAAAGTTTTGGGTAATTTCTCCTTTACACAATTAAAAATCTTCAAATAGCTAGTTATTGTACTAATCAATGTTGTCTCGTTTGATTGTAGACCTTCTACAGGTGTGAGGAGGGATACGAGGAGGCCGCGGCACAGGTTATCGATGCCGCGTGCAAGCGCCTACTACAAAACTTACGGCACGAGGCTCGGGTGCAGGCTGTTCGAGACTACTACGCCTCGCGTGTTATTAAGAAGACCAAGCAGGCGTGCCGCGAAAAGTTTCTGAAGAAGGAGCAGTACATGACGGTAATTACCTATTCTTAAGGACTTGTACTTAGTTTCCTTGATTTGATTCGTAGGCATAGCGCTCAAGTTTCTCTTTACTAACTTAGGTGCCCCCGAGATGGTGTGTGGATCAGATGGATTGTTGGGAGGTGTTGGTGGATGAGTGGTGCTCAGACCAATGGCTAGCCCTCCACAACAGTGCCAAGGAACGGCGTGCCCAAATGGAAGGTGTGCCACACCATCAAGGCAGCGCCAACTTATATCAGTTCGGGCGGAACTGGGTATGTGCTTTGCTTCATGATTCATGCAATTCATTCTTCATGCTAGCTTGAGCCCTTTAATTACTAATTTACTCTGTTCCTCTCTTTTAGGGGCGATACAATAAGGCGGAGGTGCCAGAGGTGTACGACCTCTATGCCATGGCCCATACTGCCTCGTACAAGAAGGTCAAGGCATTCTCTGCGTCTGACCTCGATCATCCAGAGAGCTTCACCAACATCTCCTCGCACAACAAGCTCGTGAGGTACAGAGATGAGGGGAAGGCGAGGAAAGGGGAGGACTTTAACCCGAGCCAGGGTCCCATTGATCCAGAGCTAGTGATGATATCTGGTGGCGGGAGGTCCCATGGCTCGATAGCCATTGGAGATGGACTTATACGTTGTCCTAGCACTCTCCCGGAGATCAAGGCGCGCCAAACGAGCTCCGCCCCTGAGATAAGGCCTCGTCCACGGCCAATGGAGCTCGCCATCGAGGTTAGTTATACGGACTCAGATTTCTTTCCTCTCCATTACATTGTGTGTGCGGCCATCGATGATTACAATGCTAATGAGGAGTGGTGTTGCAGGCTGCTATTCAGAAAGAGAGAGAGAAAACCCAGACGCTTCTGCAGGAGAGGGACCGGCAGGCGGCGGAGAAGGAGCGGGAGTTGGAGGAGAGGACGGCTAGGATGTTGGAGGAGGAGAGGGCACGGAGTGACATGGCGAACCGGGCCATGTACGAGCTCCTCGTGGTAAGTTTCTTCTGCATATTAGCCAAATCATGCACTTAATGTTCGTTTCATTACTAACTAATATGACTGACTCGTCAAAACCAAATGTGCAGTCTGTGTGCGAGAAGACCGGTCAGACCCCTCTGCCGATGCCAGTCATTGCTCTGGGGACCACGGTGAGTTTTATTTGAATGGTCATTAGTTACTAGTCTTAACATTTGAGTGTCATCATGCTAACGAGACATTGCAAATGATCTTTGGTGCAGCGTAACTCCAGACAAGCATCACACGATCCTTCTCCAGGTGGTACCGGCACGAGCAACTCCGGTGCTTCACCTCCGTGATGAGGGTAAGTTTTCTCTAGTGTTTTGCTTAACAAATGCATAATGACCTAGACTTAGCTTTATTTACTCCAATATACTTACCATAATGACCTAGACTTAGCTTATTTTCCTCCAAAATGACATAATAACCTTACTTAGCTCCAAAATGATCCAAAATGAGCTAACTTAGCTTATTTAGTTCATTTATGATATAAGTAGCTTACTTAGCTCATAAATGGCATGATAACCTGGTAAGCTCATAAATGTCATATAGTTAGCTTACTTTCGTCAAAAATGGCATGATTACTTAGGTTAGCTCCAAAATGATCCATTTTACCTAAGTTAGCTCCAAAATGATCCATTTTACCTAGGTTAGCTCCAAAATGATCCATTTTACCTAACTTAGCTCCAAAATGATCCATTTTACCTAGGTTAGCTCCAAAATGATCCATTTTACCTAAGTTAGCTCATAAATGATCCATTTTACCTAACTTAGCTCATAAATGATCCATTTTACCTAAGTTAGCTCATAAATGATCCATTTTAGCTAACTTAGCTCATAAATGATCCATTTTACCTAAGTTAGCTCATAAATGATCCATTTTACCTAAGTTAGCTCATAAATGATCCATTTTACCTAAGTTAGCTCCTAAATGATCCATTTTACCTAAGTTAGCTCATAAATGACATTTTTACCTAAGTTAGCTCATAAATGTCATGTACTTCTTCTTCTTCTCTAGTCTTCTTCTTCTAACTTTCTTATTTCCCATTTTGCAGATTTCATTCACGTCACGGAAGCTTGCATTGATGGAGTGCTTGTTTTCCCTTTCTGTTTTTCTTTTGTATCGATGAACTATGCATGTATGGTTGGATGAAACTATTGTAATATGTATGGTTCGATGCCTGTATGTGGAACTTGCTATGTATGGTTGGATGGAACTATGCATGTATGATGAAACTTATATGTGTTGGATATCTCATATGTTTGCTGTGAAATTGCCCTGTGAAAAATATGTATATATCATATGTTTGCTGTGAAAATGCTTGGATATAAGAAAGAACAGGAAAAAATAGGCAATGCAGGCTCTTTGCCGTCTGCCACCGACGGCAAATGAGTCTTTGCCGTCTGCCACAGACGGTAAAGAGGCCACGTGGCAGCAACCTGTGCAACCTGGGAGCTGACCCATTTGGTCACTTTGCCGTCTGTGGCAGACGGCAAAGGCTGGGACGGTTTGCCGTCCGTGGCAGACGGCAAAGGCGGGGGTTTGCCGTCGGTGGCAGACGACAAAGAACGGGAGGGCATGACGCGTCTGCTGACGTCAGATAGCAGACGGCAAAGGGTAGGGCATGTTTGCCGTCTGCTGGCAGACAGCAAAGCCTCCCGTTAGCCACCTAACATGGCTAACGTCTCTTTTTTGCCGTCAATTTTCTTTGCTGTCTGCTTGTGCTGGAAAGCTAACGGCAAAGGTCTTTGCCGTTCGCTGTGGGAAAGCAGACGACAAAGAAGCTCTTTGCCGCAACTTACAGTGCCGGACTGTTTTGCCGTCTGCGGCTGACGGCAAAGACCTTTGCCATCAGCTTTATGGTCCTTTGCCGTCTGCTATGGCAGATGGCAAATCCTCTGATTCCTGTAGTGCGTGCCTCCGGTGTATCTTTTGTCTTCCCATACATGCCCGAGAAGCCTAGCAGGTTCACGCAAAGATTCTTCGTCACGTGCATCACGTCGATTGCAGAGCGGACCTCTAGGACTTTCCAATAGGGTAGGTCCCAAAATATAGATTTCTTCTTCCACATGGGTGTGTGTCCGTCAGCGTCATTCAGAACAGATTGTCCGCCAGGACCCTTTCAAAAGATTGCTTTTAAATCCTTGTCCATATCAAATATATCATCACCAGTACGGGGGACAGGCTTCTTCCGGTGATCTGCCTCACCTTTGAAATGCTTGCCTTTCTTTCTTAAGGCATGCTTGGTCGGAAGAAATCGACGATGTCCGAGGTACACATTCTTCTTACATTTGTCCAAATATATACTTTCAGTCTCATCTAAACACTGCATTCATGCGTTGTATCCCTTGTTTGTTTGTCATGAAAGGTTACTAAGAGCAGGCCAATCATTGATGGTTACAAACAGCAACGCTCGTAGGTCAAATTCCTCCTGTTTGTGCTCATCCCACACACGTACACCTTTTATATTCCACAGCTGTAAAAGTTCTTTAACTAATGGCCTTAGGTACACATCAATGTCGTTGCCGGGTTGCTTAGGGCCTTGGATGAGCACTGGCATCATAATGAACTTCCGCTTCATGCACAACCAAGGAGGAAGGTTATAGATACATAGAGTCACAGACCAGGTGCTATGATTGCTGCTCTACTCCCCAAAAGGATTAATGTCATCTGCACTTATACCAAACCATAAGTTCCTTGCGTCACCTGCAAACTCCGGCCACTTTCTCTCGATTTTTCTCCACTGCGACCCATCAGTGGGTACTCTCAACATCCAGTCTTTCTTACGGTCTTCTTTGTGCCATCGCAACAACTTGGCATGCTCTTTGTTTCTGAACAGACGTTTCAACCGTGATATTATTGGAGCATACCACATCACATTGGCAGGAACCCTCTTCCTGGGGCGCACGCCCTCAACATCACCAGGGTCATCTCGTCTGATCTTATACCGCAATGCACCGCATACCGGGCATGCATTCAAATTCTCGTACTCCTCACCGCGGTAGAGGATGCAGTCATTAGGGCATGCATGTATCTTCTGCACCTCTAATCCTAGAGGGCAGAGAACCTTCTTTGCTTCGTACGTACTGTCAGGCAATTCGTTATCCTTTGGAAGCTTCTTCTTCATTATTTTCAGTAGCTTCCCAAATCCCTTGTCGGATAAACTATTCTCTGCCTTCCATTGCAGCAATTCCAGTGTGGTACCGAGCTTTGTGTTGCCATCTTCGCAATTTGGGTACAACCGTTTTTTGTGATTCTCTAACATGCGATCGAATTTCAACTTCTCCCTTTCACTTTCGCATTCTCTCTGTGCATCAACAATGACCCAGCGAAGATCATCAGCGGGCACATCTGGTGCCTCTTGATCTTCAGGTTCCCCCGTGGCAGTATCACCGTATTCAGGGAACATAGGATAGTTGTCATCATCCTCTTCTTCTTCATTGTCTTCCATCATAACCCCTCTTTCTCCGTGCTTGGCCAACAATTATAGTGGGGCATGAAACCCTTCTCAAGCAGGTGGAAGTGAAGGATTTTCGAGGAAGAGTAATCCTTCGTATTCTCACAGACAACACATGGACAGTACATAAAATCATTCTGCTTGTTTGCCTCAGCCACATCGATAAAATTATGCAGGCCGTAATGTACTCGGAAGTGCGTCGGTCACCGTACATCCATTGCCGGTTCATCTGCATTATGTAATTAAGTATATCAAAAACCATTACAGAACATCATGAATAGAGAAATGACCAAATTAATACAAGTTCATCATCACATTAAAACCAAAGTACAGTAGTGATCAAATGTTATTACTGCAAAAATAAATACATAAAGTTCATACATAATTCTCATAAAACAACATACAACTATGTAAAACATTTAAATGCAACAACAAATGCGATCAAAATCGCAACTAAGGTAACAATTGATCCAACAGCATAATGATACCAAGCCTCTTTATCAATGACATATTTTCTAATCTTTTTAATCTTCAAGCGCATTCCATCCATCTGGATCTTGTGTAGATCGACGACATCGGCAACATGCAACTCCAATTTCATCTTCTCTTCTTCAATTCTTTTCAATTTTTCTTTCAAATAATTATTTTGTTTTCAACTAAATTTAACCTCTCGACAAGAGGGTCGGTTGGAATTTTTGGTTCACATACCTCCTAGATAAAAAACATATATGTCAAGTTGGTCGGCATAATTGTCATAAACAGTAAATGAAACAAATAGTTATAAAAGATAATATACCACATCCGAATTATAGACCGGACGAGAGCCGACGGGGGCGGATACCAAAACCATGGCACTATATAATAACAAACAATAATACAAGTAAGAAAATTATAGAAGTAGATATCTAAATCATACAAGTAAGAATTTGTTCTTTTAAAAAAAAGATAAGAACAAGAGGCTCACCACGGTGGTGCCGGCGACGAGATCGGCGCGGGCGATCGACGGCGGTGAGAACGTGGACGGGGACGGGACGGCACCCTACACATGTGCAAACTAAGAAGTTAATTTGAGCTCAAATTGTGCATCTAAATCAAATAAACTCCCACATACACTTCTCCACTAAAACCCACAAACCACTCTACTTCTAGAGCATATGAAATGAGCTAAACTAGCAGTGAGAGATGAAAGGATGAAGTTGCTAACCTTTTAGAACACTTGGATAGTTGGTGCACCGCCAAATCTAGACAAATCTTGAGGAAAATTGAGCTTGGAGAAAGAACAGAGGAGAAAGCTTAAGTGTGGCTCGGGCATTTCATCAAACACCTCATGTGCATAAGAAGTGAGAACAGAGTAGCGCACACACCTTCCACCTTCTACGGCCAAAAAACAGAGAAGAGAGCGGGCAGGGGCGAGAATATATATATAGGCATCTTTTTAGCCCCGATTGGTGTCTAAAACCGGAACTGAAGACTAACCTTTAATCCCGGTTGACTAAAGGGGTTGCGCCAGGAGCGAGGCCCTTTAGTCCCGGTTGGTGTCTGGAACCGGGACTAAAGGTCCCAGTCGAACCGGGACTGATGCCTGCCGAGGCCCGGCCGGCGTCCTAACCGCTCGAACCGGGACTGATGCTCACATTAGTCCCGGTTCGTAACATGACAGAGACTATTGCTCTGATCTGACCAAAACCAAATTCCTTTTTTCTACTAGTGATTGTATCATGCTCGATGGACTCCCTTTACTGCTACTAGTGCCATTCTGACAGCAGAACCAAACTCTGAAGAGGCTGGTACTACTGGAGACAACGGGTATTGTGGTTGAGACCATCATAATCTACTAGGCGGGGTCCTCGACACAAGCATCAGCCGAGTGAGGTGCGGTTTGGTGTAGCTGCATGAACACAATTTCATTTTCTCACCACCTGATGGAGCTGCTACCGTTGAGCATGCCCTTATTTCTGTCGACCACTAGGCTCCTCTACTCACTATTAAGGAGTAATGCATGTGGAGTGTGGGCCATGCGTGCATGCAAGCCTTTAGAAATCTCACTCATGCTTCCCACAAGAAGCTGGTGCACTGTATCCATATGCCCGGCCCGTCCCAGATGTCGATCCTTGTTATACTAGTACGATAATATACGATAGTATATGTTCCTTTTGCCGCCACATATGCATGCGATCGATCATCTCACATTCCTAATTCTGGCCTGCCTCGATATGATGTGCAACCGAGGGTTTTCTTCAATTTCCGGTAGATGACAAGTAATTTCCCGTGGTAGAAAGATCGATCATTATTATAGACTCAAAAAAATAAAAGATCGATCATTATAAAAGTGAATAGATGAAGTAGGTGGCGTCAATTTTTTGTCGCGCAAACAAATGACGCTCCTACGTCCACTGCTACATGATGGTTGCACGCCAGGTATATTTAAAAATTAGCGATGTTTGCAACAAAAGGGGGGAAAAAAGCTAGCTGGTGCTTAGCATGTGTATCTGCTGGCATGGCAATCCTAGCTTGACGCGGTACCGCAGTGTCGCCGTCGGAACATGCACACACACCATTCTATAACCATTTGGCATAAGGGAGACCATGTTATTATTTGATTTGTAAGGGCATCTCCAACGCTGACCTATAAATTTGCTTCGGCATTCGTCCGCATACAGAGGGACCAGTCCCGTACACGGATACGGTAGGCGGCTATGCAACGCTGCCAGCATACATTTCAACCGGGTTTCAGCTAATCGGACGAAATTCATGCAAACACGGCGGATTTCATCAAAGTTCAGATAGAAAATAGCACGAATCATCCGTACATAGCATGCAAATAAGTCTAGTACAACAATAGTTCTAATTCAACGAGATTAACCGGATGTTCAACAATTATTTCATGAACGGGTCATGTCGTCTCACTCATACTGCCCCTTCAGTTTCATCCAAGAGTGTATGTGCGTAAATGACCGCCCCTTTGTCCTGTGGTACATCACGGTAGCGCGTGTGGGCTACATAATGTGTAGACCAACATTGAGTAATTGATTCAATCAACAAGTTGAGCAAGAAAAAGCAAAACTTACGATCTCCTCTTGTGCCGTGCGCAATGGCCACCTTGCCACCAGCCGACCAACCGCGTCACAAAACTTGGTGTGGAGGTCTAGATGGCGTACCATCGATACGATAACGAGCTAACATTGCATTGTTGGTTGATGTGCATGTCGTAGGGCTCAATGTGCTTTCGCGCGTGAAACGAATCATGCACGCTGCCCGAAGATCCCCCCTCTGCTCCTGCCTATGAAATCCATGGATATGGCCAAGCACGCATCGCACAACAACTCATCCTCCCTGGTCAAGTAGCTCGCCATCCTTCGAACTCTAAAAAAGACATGGCGTTCGAAAATAAGCTCAATGGCATTTGACCGAACACCTACCGGGCGTGGTGTCCGCATGGACGACGTTGAAAGCGGGGGGAGTGTACCTGCCTACGGACGGGTCCTGGGTGGACGACGCCGTAGTAAAAGGCGAGCGGGCGCGTCGGTGCTGGTTGCGGATGTCCGACAATGCCTGTGTGCTGGCCGTATACCTGGCCAGGCCGGCCCGACCCGACCCGGCCCAAAAAGCCTGACCCGACCCGGCCCAGTCTTGCCCATGGGCCGGGCCTGGGCCTGAGTTTTGAGCCCGAAGCACACGTCAAGCCGGGCCTGGACTTGGTTTTTTGCGTTTTAGGGAAGGGGCCCGGCCCGAGGCCCGGCGGGCTTTTTCACTGTCGGGCCTGGCTTGGGCCTAAAAATTAGGCCCAACGGCCGGGCCAGACCCAAGCCTAGGTTTTCTGCCTCGGGCTTTGTTAGGCCCGGCCCGAAGCCCGGCCCGGCCCAACGGATGGCCAGGTATAGCCGGTCGGAAAGGTACAGTGGGGGTGTCGAAGGAGGAGGGTGCGGATGCAAAGCAAGGGGGGAGAAGGGGCGGAATGAAAGAAAATGGGACCGGGAGGGGAGATTTAGTGGGCCGGGGGTGTCGGAGTCCTACGTGGCTGCTGTCCAGACTCCCGCAAAGCCCCCCCACCCAACTTTGCTTCAACTTTGCGGGAAAAAGTGCATCCGAACCACTCGGCGGACCGATACAGGCCCGCATTGGATGGCACAACACGTCCAGACAGCGCGGTCTGGACGTATGCGGGCGGTTTGAGAGCTCGAGTTGGACATGTCCATCAGGGAGCTTCTCTTTCTTTCTCTCGAAGGAATGAAAGGTGATCTCGCCTTCTCGCCAGGAGAGTCTCCTCTGCCGCCGTCCTCCGGCGGCTCCCCTCCGCCGGCGATCTTGGTCGTCCGTGGGGATGGGGAGCCGCCGGATCCACGCGTGTGGATCATTTTTAGGCCCTAGTAGCTTAGGTTTTTAGGTTGTTCATCGTCTTGGCTTCAGTGGCAGCGATGGCGGCGCTGAATAAAGAATCTTCAGATCCTCTCCCCGTCCCCCGACGAGGCGATCGGTCCTATGGTCGTGGATGTATTTGGAAACAGTCTATTCAACCAAGGATGGCGTGGCGGCGGCATTCTCGTGGTGGACTTGTGTCCTCGGGCACCCCCGTTTCGATGGTGTTTGCTCCAGAGCCGGCGCGGAGCTTGGGAGATAGTCCAGGAGCAGATGCAGATTGTGGTCTACATTGACAACATCTGGAAGATGGTGGATCATGTTGTGAGTTCAAGGTTCGTGGATGGCAGGTATTGTTTCCTCCTCCGACATCTTAGTCGTGCGGGGGTGGTACATCTAGAGTTAGATGGCATGTCCGGAGTGTTGCCCCGGTCTGATTCGTTCAACGGTAATAGTTTCGTCTTTGGTGAGCCACCTTGGAGGTCCGCAAAGCTACATATCAGGGATGGAGCCACGTCGAGCTCGGGGGTGAGAAGATGATCCGACATTTTTTTTCTTTGGTGGCTACTCTGGTGGTGCCAGAGGCATGTGACGGCCGTTGGTGTCAAGCTCAGAGAATTCTTCAGTCTTGATTGTAATTTTCATTCTTGGCTGTTATTTCTTTGTGGAAAGCCTAGCGTTCTGCTGTTTTTTCAATTTTGCTAGGTCGGTGTTTACGTTGATTGTACTATGATCTTTATGATATAAATGAGGCACGTATTACCATGCAAAGAAAAGTATTTGGTTTATAGGGACACCATGTTATTTCGATTACCCATAGTGGGGAGTAACTTAGACTAGTAACATGCATATGTTACTAGTCTATGTTACTACCTTTATAGTGGGGAGTAACATATGTGTGGTATCATACAACACTTCATTTATTAGGTTATAGATTCATCTTGTCTTGATATGTGTGATGTTACCCATAGTATGAGTAACTAGGTATGTTACTCAATTCACCTCTCTTCTCGTTGAATCATCGCCACATAACCAAATTTGCTGAGTTGGACCATATGTTACTGCTGAAGTTACTCCTACTATGGACAATCTTCTTATGCACAGTAGTAATTAGCCACGGTGTTTTGATTGATCAGCTCACATGATGATCTCCGCGGCGCAGCTAGCTCCACGGGACACACACGCTTAATTGTTGGCTTTGACTAAGATTAACACGGAGAGGCTGGGGTAGAGGTTGACCATGTATGACAATCCGTTATGTACGTATGACTAAGTTGGCACTTAGCTAACTCCTCATGGATGGCACTCGCCGTTGTTAATTCCGTGCCTGCAGGGAGGAGATGCAGCTAGTTAATATATCAACTAGAGCCTGCCTGGAGGCTGCAGCCGTGCGACGCGGCGCGCGGCCGGTCAGATGAGTGACGGTGCAGTAGTATTGTTGCTCGTTCTTTCAAGGAACCTAAGGCCATGTTTAATTCATATAGTATATAGAAATATAGAAGTTGTAGAAATGGGATCAACATGTAGTATCTCAAATTCTATAGGAAAAGCGATGTTATCTGGTTCAATGGATGGGATTCTGCCCATTAGAACCGACCTAACGTTATTTTCCTTTGAAATGTGAATGATAGAAACCAACCATGTATATGAATATGAATCTATTGCAGAAAAACGAAGGGCTCTAAAAGAAAAGTTTCTTCAGGAATACTATCCTTTGGAATTCATAGAAAATTCCTCCAAGAACTCCTTTGGTTGAAAAGAAAAGTGAAGGAAAAACATACTCCCTCCGTCCGTGAAAGATTGTACTTCCAACTTTGTGGGAGAGTCAAACTATCTCAAAGTTTGACCGAGTTTGTGCAAAAATATATCTATGTTTGTGAAACCAAATAGGTATATGATGAAAATATATTTTATCATTAATCTAATGCTACTAATTTGATGGCATAAATGTTGGTGTATTATTGTATAAATATGGCCAAACATAAAAAAATTGACTTTCCAACAAAGTTGGAAGTACACTCTTTCAAGGACGGAGGGAGTAGGAATCGGAAATTTTCCAATGCTGCTACTATCCATGACTTTGTTCAAAAGAATGGGGCAAAGGAAAAACATTGAGAAAAATTTCCTTCGATCCGAGTTTCAAAGGAAAAAACGTAGGAATTCTAACATCCACTAGGACCTCCTTTTCAATTCGAATGCATGAAGAACGATACTAAGATCCTTTGTGGCACAATAATATTCCAACCATTTATTTTCTCTAGAGAGATAACTGCATGATGGTTGGAAGTGTAGATTCCTTTCTAATTAACTGGTGTTAATTAAAACTTAACATTCCCCTTAATCTATGCTTGTACATGATGTATTATCTTATTAAAAAGAGGCTTCTCCAAAAATCCTGTGGGAAAATATGAGGAGAAACATTTTTGGTATGTTGCTAAAACTCCTTAAAACCTAGTGAAAAAATAAGGAAAATATGATGCAACTCATAATGGTTATTGTCTCTTTTAAGTTAATACAGGAAAACCCATAGAATTCAGAGGAAAAGGATCATTTTTGGAAACAAACAGAGAAGTGTTGATTATTGCTTCTAAACTTTCAGGGTGCATTTCTCCACGATCACAAGTGAGCAAAACCTAGTTTTAAAGGACGGTTACATGCTTTGCTAGACGTTTTGTTATTCTCAAGATGAAGGATGACCAAGAAATATATCACCTAGACCTTTCCAGAATTTGAGGACATCATGACAATAGTACTGAATCAACAACCATCAACCATAAAGACCCCGCGCTTGTTGTGTGTGCATATATACCGCCCCATCTTCACTCGTGATGTAGCATTGAGTTATACTAGTTGGAACAATCTTCTATCACATTCAAATATGTGGCACGTGAAGGAAAAAACAGGAGCTAGTCCCGGAGAGACAATAGATGAACCATTGAAAGTACGTGAAAAAGGAATAGGGGAATAAGAGACACCAGGAAAAGAGGAGCGGCCCTACCTACGTGGACCATCCGTCAAGTTCTATTCGAGCAAGAGCATGCACACTGCACTTCCCCAAGCTTCTATTTGCACGCAAGTAGGCCTTGATGCCATCGTGGGAGCACGTCCATAGCCAGCACGGCATAGGTAATGCTTGTGGAGGCTTTGGAATGAGCGAAATGCCAGGGTGTTCCGCCACAAGTACGCGCCGCCGCTGATTCTCCTTAGCATCATCTTGGATGAGGCAAAGCTTTGGATTACCGCGGGTGCTAAAAGATTAGGGACTATTTTCTTTTTTTTTGACGGTTAAAGGCAGGTGCTCTGCCGCTGCATTATAGAAGGAGGAAAATTTACAGATTGACTGAAAGCCCAGCCAGGAGGCAAAGAGAAAAAAAATACACAGGGTCGCCACACTTGCCCTCAGGCCAAAAAGGCCAGACCTGAAGTAGAAAACAACTACTCCCTGAACGCCTCCCTCAGGAGTCCCAGCTCATCCTTGATAAAAGATAAAATAGCTTCAGTGTTAGCGTTGATGCCCTGAAAAGTTCTCCGGTTTCTCTCGAGCCAAATGTTCCAGATGGTGTACATGGCCACAGTAATATCCCATCTCTTCTCCTTGGTTGCAGCCGATTTGGTCAAATCCGTCCACCATTCAGCCAAAGACGATGTTGCCCTCTCTGCAAACAGATGCACCCTTGGGAAATCCTGCTTTAGTGCTAACCACAACTCCTGGGCAAAAGGGCACTGAAGGTACAGGTGAAAAGCACTCTCGAGGATCAGATCGCAGAAACAGCATTTGGGATTATGATCCCAACCCCTCGCCTGCAGCCGGTCCGCAGTCCATGTCCTGTTCTGCAGGACAAGCCATACATGGAACTTCACCTTCCCTTCCGCTCGGCATTTCCATACTTTCATCAGGTTCGGCTGCAGCGTCCGCGACAGGAACTGGACCTCATACGCAGAGCATGCCGAATAGGAACCATTAGCCGTCAGTGTCCACTTGATTGTATCTGGCTCGCTCCCGAGCTGCACTCCCGCAATCATGTCCCGAAGGGTCAAGAATTGATCCAGCTGATTCTCCGAGTTGATGCGATGCAGCCCTTTCATCCACCTTCCATCCTGTAGAGCCATTCTCACAGAGAGATTCTTACGAAAAGCCAACCTAAAAAGCTCGGGAGCAACGTCCCTGGGCGCAGCCCCATGAAGCTAACGATCCTTCCAAAAAGAGGCCTTTTCTCCATCTCCAAGAGAAATCTTTGTGCAGGCCGCAAACAGTTGCATATCCCCATCGTCACAGGGTACCGGAGCCCCAATCCATGGTCGATTCACATCAGTCCAAGCATACCAAGGCCATCTCATTCTCAGAGCCCTACTATAGCAAGCAATGTCCTTTATTCCGAGCCCTCCCGCACTTCTTGGAGCACAAACCTTGCCCCAACTGACCATACATTTTCCACCATTCCCTTCCTCTTCTCCGTTCCATAAAAAAATCCTCTTAATCTTGTTCATCTTCTTGATAGCCCACTTGTCCGCAGCAAAGCAAGTGAGAAAATAGGTTGCCAACGAAGAGAGCACCGAATTAACCAGCTGTAACCTAGCAGATCTGTTCATTAGCTTTCCCTTCCAAGGCTTAAGCCTACCGGCCATCTTGTCGATAAAAGGCTGCACTTCCACCCTCCTAGGCTTCCTGTATCCCAGAGGCAGACCCAAGTACTGGCAAGGAAAGACCCCAGAATTGCCTACCTGCTCACACTTAACTGGGTAAATTGTACATTTCGCAAGGTTTACCTTGAGCCCAGAAATATCTCCAAAACGATGTAAAATGCCATGCACCGCCTCCAGATCCTCCTTGCAAGGGTTCAGGAACAACGCCGCGTCGTCGGCAAACAAGCTACACCGGATCTTCGCCCTCCTGATGGCCAAAGGAGACAGAATGCCCCTCCTCGTAGCAGCCTCCAAATGCTCTGCAATGGCTCAATAGCAAGAATGAAGAGCATTGGCGACAAAGGGTCGCCCTGTCTCAGCCCTTGGCGATGCACAAGAGGCTGCCCCGGGATTCCATTCAAAAGCACTCGCAATGAGGAAGAAGCCAGGATCAGAGAGACCATGTTTCTCCACCTTTGCCCAAAACCGTACTCTGCGAGCACCTCAAGCAAGTAATCCCAATGGACCGAATCGAAAGCCTTGGCTATGTCAAGCTTTAGAAAAAGTGTCGGGTGCTTGAGCCTGAACGCCTCCCTTATCACGTTCTGCACATACAGAAAGTTATCTTGAATGCTTCACCCTTTCATAAACGCACTCTGACAGGGGGAAATTAACAACCGGAGCTCGGGGGCCAATCTGTTGGCCAAGACCTTGCAAAGGATCTTAGCCACGCTATGCATGAGGCCCACCAGCCTATAATCCGATGCCCTGCACGCCCCCTCCTTCTTTGGCAGCAGAACAATAAATGTCGAGTTCAACAACTTCCATTGATCTCCTCTCAGCTGATGCAATTGGTTCAAAGCTGCCAGCAAATCTCCTTTTATCACATTCCAGCAAGACTTAAAAAAAACCCCAACGAAACCATCAGGCCCTGGTGCCTTCTCCACGTGCATCTCAAAGACAGCTGTCTTTAGCTCCTCTTCCTCGAAAGCATCATCAAGATGATCTAGATTAACCCGAGGAAGGTTCAAAAAATCCCAATTCAGCCTGTGTGTTCTGACCCCACGGGTCCCCAGCAGGTTATTGAAATGTTGATGCAAAATATTTGCCTTCCCTCCATGATTAGAAACAGGACCTAGCCCGGCGTCCAGAACGGGGATGTGATTCTTCCTTCTACGACCGTTGGCACGCAAATGGAACAGCTTTGTGTTGCCATCCCCTGCCCGGATCGTTGTCAAGCGGGACCGTTGCTTCCACATGGCTCTTTCAATTGCCGCGAATCCCAATAACCTCGCCTTGAGCAGCCGTCGCCGATCTCTTTCCTCAGCAGAGAGGTCCCGTTCCTCCTGTGCCACGTCCATCCTGAAGATGACATCATTTGCAAGGTCCACAGCCAATCTCCTCTTCTTTTTCATTCCCCTGCTCCACTTTCTCAGAGCTTTGCCCGTGCGAGATAGCTTGATGTGAAGCACCCTCATGGCATTATTGGAAAGGGCCTCAGCTCCCCAAGCCGACTCAACCACCTCCCTAAACCCCTGCATCTGCAGCCAATGTGACTCAAATCTGAACCCACGGAAGTGTTGCACCTGCATTTTCTTCAGAATTAGCGGGCAATGGTCAGAAATGGCAGTGGAAGCCGGCGTGAGCTGATACTGAGGGAACTTCAACTCCCACTCCTTAGTGATGAGAATTTTGTCAATCATGGTGTGCGTGGAGTGCTCTCTTTCATTGGACCATGTAAAATGCCTCCCAAGAAGGGTGAACTCCTTCAATTCCAGGTCGTCAATGAGACTTCGAAATCTCCCGATCATCTGTAGGTTGATATTGCTA
Source organism: Elymus sibiricus (assembly GCA_039707655.1). Lineage (NCBI taxonomy): Eukaryota > Viridiplantae > Streptophyta > Magnoliopsida > Poales > Poaceae > Elymus > Elymus sibiricus. The sequence goes on along the minus strand of CM077672.1, from coordinate 372,357,535 downwards.
TTGCTCTTCTCCCTTGCCCTACAAATCATGTTAAAATCCCCAAGGATCATCCATTCCGGTTTGGCAAACTGCTTGACAGTCCTCAACTCTTGCAAGAATAAGACCTTTTGACTGTCGTCTTGAGGTCCATACACCCCAGTAATGGTCCAAGAATCACCATTAGATTTATCAGTAACATGCCCAGAAATCGAATAGGGCCCATCAGCCAAAGGCTCATGCACCAGCGAGAAATCGTCCGTGCAAGCCACCAAAATCCCCCCTCTTGTGCCAACAGCAGGTCTGAAAATGAAGTTTTGACCAAAAGCATGCCCCAGCGTCTCCATAACTAGCTGAGCATCAGCATTAGCAACCTTGATCTCCTGGAAGCAGACCAAATTACATCGAAGCTCTGTGACCAAGTCACGCACAGCCCCCCTCCTTGCAGGATTATTGAGCCCCCTCACGTTCCAATTCATTAAGATGTAATCCATAGAACAACCAAAAAACACTCGAACTGCAAAAACTGAACTACAATACTGACCAGACACCACCCGCCACCCAACACCCATCTGAACTCTGAAACATGGGCACAACACTGCCCCAAAACCACACATCCTCCATACCACAGCACCATAACTCCAAAAGAGAACAAGATAAGGGAAACTAAACTAGCTCCAACACCACCAAGACCACCGCACTAGGCGACAGCCACGGCCTTCTTGGACTGCTTGCCGATATCCACCAGGGTTGTGACCGCCTCTATGAAGCTGCTAGGCAGAGGCTTCTTGTAGAGGTCCTTGTAGCGCTTGATAAGCACCTCATCAGGCATCCCCTCCGACCGAACAACGCCCTCCTTCTTGAGCAAGACGCACCTCGCCTTGTCCAGCACCGAGAGGCCACTGGTAGGCTTGGCCTTGAGCCGCCCGCTAGCTCGGATCGAGATCCCTGCAGCATCGTCGTGAACCACCATCTCCGACCTCGCCTCCAAGCCCACGATCTCACCCGCCACCGGCGCCGCCGTTGCGCCCATCACCTCCTCAGGGGCAGGCAGGAGTGGAATGGGGAGGGGGGCAGAGCAATCCACAAGGAAAGAGGCAAGGGCATCGCCTAATCCTGTGCGCACGGCAGCCCCCTCCAAGTGCCCGTTCTCCTGGGCCGAGGTGGCGCCGAGCGAGATGGAGCCGAGCGCATCCAAAATCCCACGGCCCCTGTCAGCGTCCCCCAACAGAGACTTTGGAGAGTGGGGGCCGAAGCCCACAGGGCCAGGCCCAGAGCCGAGCATGGGTTGCTCGGCTGGTGACCCGTCAGTGAATCCATCCCCGTCCCCCACCAGAGAAGTGATGAAAAGCTGGTCCCCACCACGCTCAAACTCCTGTAGCTCTTTCTGCAGCATCTTGTCTACGTGTTTCTCCTGCAGCAACTTTTCTGCTGGCTTCTCCTGTATCATCTGCGCTACAGCCTGCTGCCCCGGAGTCATAGCGTGAGGCCCCAAGCCCTGCACCCCAAGCATGTCCGCCTTATCACTGAACGTGCTACCAGCAGGACTGATAACATTGACGCCCCCCTGTTCCTTTTCTATTTCTTCCTCGGTCAGCCTCCCATCAAGCATATACCCAGTGGTCAACAGCAGTGGGTCCCTGACTGGCGATGGATCAGCCAACAAGCCTACCATTGGGTCCCACCAACCTGGTGGCTCCTCCGATGCTCGCAATCCCCCGGCCGCAGCCTCTGGCTCGGCGACTCCATGGCGCCGGCCACCGGAAAACCTCCTTCCTGCGCCATCTTGAGAAGATTGGCCCCTCTGCTGTCCATTGATGTCCCAGGTGTCCACGTCCCAGCGCGAACGGCGCCCCTGACCTCGACCCCTCCTCCCTTCATCTCCATCCTCATCTCTCCTTCCCTCAGGATATCTCAGCCTGCCATGCACGGAAGGCCTCGGCGGCGGCGGAGGGAAGTTACCATCTTCCCAACCAAGGTTCCACCGGTAATGCCACTTCTCAGGGTACTCCTCAGACATCATCACATCGGACGGCATGCCACTGATATCACTGTGATCACTCCTGTAGCTCTCCGAACAGCTCCCTGGCTTGATCGTGTAATCCCAGATCCGGTCCAAATGGATTAGCACCTTGTGCTCCAGCAGGATGACCGGACCCCATCTAGGCTGCTCCTCATCGAAGATGCCCAGCTCTGGGAAGTGGTTCCCCGGCGACGCGACCTCCCTCGGCTCCTCCAACTGAAGCACCCCCTTGGTCGCCAGCTTCTCAGCGGTCTCCATCCAGACCCAAATGTTGAAGCAGGCAGTCTCCTCCTCCGAGTACGTGGCCGAGTCCACCGAATCAAAGATCATGGCGTGGTCGAACAGCCCACGGACAGAGTCCCACGACCAGGCATGCTTTGGCACCTTCTCCAGAAAGACCCTCACCTTGAACCTCATCTGCACCGGCGACGACAGCCGGAACCTAGTCCATGGCGAGATGTGGAAGGAGACGCTACCCAAGGTCAACACCCCTTGGATCCGAACCGCCTCGTCGCGCTTCCTGTGATCGTTGAAGAAGACGAGGAACTCATGCGGTGCGAACACCGACACCTTGATCTCCGCCAGCTCCATGCCAAAGCGTGCCGCGAAAGCCCTCGCCATCCCCGACAGCTGCCAGTCAGGCTGAAAACCCACCATGGCCGCCACCACCGCGTGCCTACTCCAGCTGGACTCTACCGCCGCCAACGCCGCCGAGCGAGGGACAGCGGCCGTGACCAGGGGCGGACGCAGCGAGATGTCGCAGACCGACTTCGCCATGACCAGGGGAGCCAGCAGCGCTTGGGGAAGTGAAGGAGCCGGTGGATCTTGACGAGGCGGGGACAGGGGCGGAGGCGGAGGGGCTTGGCGAAGCGGAGGTGGAGCAGCCTGGCGCCGAGGCGGAGGAGGAGGCGGACCCGCGTCGTGGCGAGGCCCAGCTGACGGCCGCTGAGCAGGACGACGAAGAGCCAGCGGCGGCGGAAAGCTGGAGCAACCGCGAGCTTTGTGACCAATCTCTCCACACAGCAGGCACACAGCGGGGTTCCTACAATCAGCAATGCGGTGGTCGGGGCAAAGGCAACGGAAGCACTTGCCCCATGCCTTCCTTAAAAGAAGAGCCCTGAACTCTGAATGCCGCTGGCCGCCATTACTCCTCTTCTGGACGAGAGGCCGGCCCTTCTTACCTCTGTCTACCCTCTTCCACCCACCCTCATCAATGCCGGACTGGTCGGCCCCCACTCTTGCAGGCGCGATAATGACGGACCCACTACTAGGAAAACGGCTATAGCTAATATGGACATTAATGACGCACCATGTATGTGGTGCGCCACTGCTATATAGCAGTGGCGCACCAGATATGGGTGCGCCATTAATGTCCATATTACTAATGGCGCACCTGGTGTGTGGTGCGCCACTGCTAAGTTTCTCCTGGGCACACCCCCCTCCCCAGACTTACCAGTGGCGCACCGGGGTGTGGTGCGCCATTACTAGTTTTAACTAGTAATGGCGCACCACACCCTGGTGCGCCACTACTAACAAATTTTTTTTCAATTTTTTTTTCAAAACTAGTAATGGGACATCGAAGGTGGCTTCGCGACGATGACGCATGGAGAAAACGCAAGGATCTGTTCGATGGTGAAACCGAACCCCGAAGACCCCCACGTACGAGGAGCGGTGAGGAAATAGACGAGCTGTTGAAAAATTGGAAAGAGTGCCCACCGCCGGGAAAGAAGCGAAAGGCGCCAGAGCCGCTGCTGAAGGTATGGAAAACGAGGTCTATTTTCTGGGACTTGCCGTACTGGAAGATCCTCCGTGTGCCTCACAGCCTTGATGTCATGCATATCACGAAGAACGTGTGCAAGAGTCTGCTTGGTACCCTGCTCAACATGCCAGAGAGGACCAAAGATGGGCCGAAAGCAAGGGCAGACTTGCAATCAATGGGCATCAGGGAGGAGCTTCACGCAAAACGCCCTAATGATGATGATGATGATGATGATGATGATGAGGCGAAGGACACGGAAAGTCGTCGCAAAGGCAAAAAGGCCAAGAAGATCGAATATGACTGCCCTCCCGCGTGCTTCCCTCTAAGTCAGAAGGAGATCGAGCAGTTTTTCACCTGCCTCGTAGGAGTAAAACTTCCTTACGGTTACGCGGGGAAGATAAGCAGATACCTAGACTCAGCGAAGCAGAAGTTCAGCAGGATGAAGTCTCACGACTGTCACGTGCTGATGACGCAGATACTTCCAGTTGCAATCCGTGGGATCATGGACGTGCACGTCCGTGAAACGCTATTTGGCCTATGCAACTTTTTCGACATCATCTCTCGGAAGTCGGTTGGTATGAGGCAACTCAGAAGGCTACAGGAAGAGATCCTGGTGATACTATGCGAGCTTGAGATGTACATCCCGCCCGCATTCTTCGACGTTATGGTGCATCTGCTGGTCCATATCGTGGAGGATATCATCCAACTCGGGCCGACGTTCCTGCACAGCATGATGCCGTTCGAAAGGATGAATGGTGTCATCAAAGGATACGTTCGCAACAGGGCACGTCCAGATGGAAGCATAGCCAAGGGCTTTCTGACCGAAGAGTGCATCTCCTTCTGCACGAATTATCTAGGCATCGAGAACCCCGTTGGTCTGCCCGTCAACAGGCACCTCGGCAGGCTCGCTGGATGGGGTCACCGCGAGGGTCGCCGCGAAATGCATGTCGACTTCGAGGGTCGACTCGCCGACTTTGAAAGAGCAAACCTAGTCGCGCTACAACACATAGACGTGGTCGATCCTTGGGTGGTAGAGCACAAAACCTTTATTGAGAAGACGTACAATGACCGAGGCCAACAGAGGACGGACGGAGATATAATCAAAGAGCACAACTCATGTTTCACGCGTTGGTTCAAGGACAAGCTTCTGTGGTACCCTTTACATGAGGATTCTTCCGCGAAAGAAAAACTCATATTCGCCTTGTCACAGGGCGCCGAGCACAACCTGATGACCTATCAGGCATACGATATCAACGGCTACACATTCTACACCGAGGAAAAGGACATGAAGAGCGATTATCAGAACTCCGGGGTAACGATGGAATCCTACACCGGTAACGACAAGGACAAATACTACGGAAGGATCGAGGAGATCTGGGAGCTGAGCTACGCTGGAGAGAATGTCCCGATGTTCCGTGTCAGATGGGCCAAGAGCGTCCTAAAAGAAGACCGGTATTTCACCACCATGGTTATACCCGAAGCCAAATCCAAGACTGCGGGCGCAAACGTCACCGCGAAAAATGAGCCATGGGTACTGGCTTGCCAAGTGGACCAATGCTTCTTCATTACCGACCCGTCAAAGCCCAGTCGTGTTGTCGTGAGGAGAGGCAAAAGGAACATCATCGGAATGGATGGAGTCGCCAATGAGCAAGACTTCGACAAGTACGGCGACCCGAAGATGGAAGATGACGACGACGATGAAGTACCATACACCACAAGAAGAAGCAGGACCACCCTACCTAAAGGACGTCCGTTCAAGAGAAGAATTCAAGGGGTTCCGGGGCTAAATTATTCAACCGCGAGAAAGAAGGGCAAGAAGATTGTGAAAAGATAGCTAAGATCGAATCACGACGTGTCGGCCGCGTGTGTGTGTGGGCATATTATATTATGTATCATTTTTCTATGGAGATGGATATGGCATATTGTTAATCTACACATTTTTCTATGTGGGCATATTATAATTATGTGTGCTTATTTAATTTAGAGTATTTGAAATTTTAAACATTTTTTGAATATTTAATCAAAATTTGAAATTCTGAACATTTTTTGAAATTTTAAACAAATTTTGAAATTCTGAACTTTTTTTAACATTTTAAACAAAATTTGGAAATATGTATATTTATGGCGCACCAGGCAGAGGTGCGCCATTGCTATATGTATATTTATGGCGCACCAGGCAGAGGTGCGCCATTGCTATATGTATGTATGGCGCACCCCTCCGAGGTGCGCCATTGTTAACCCTCCCCCCCACCTACATACACAGCGCGCTTCTCTTCTCCCCGGCCTGACCCTCCCCTCCGCGCACTGCCCTCCCTCGACCGCCGCCCTCCCCTCCGCCGTCGCCCTCTGCGCCCCGCTCGTCGCGTGCAAGGCCTCCGCCGTCGCCCTCCCCTCCACCGCCCTCCCCCGACCGCCACCCTCCCCTGACCCTCCCCCCGAGCTAACGACCAGACCAGAGAGAGAGAGATCTGCCTCCCTCCCCTTCCCGAGCGCGACAGCTAGGGTTCCTCGCCGCCGCCCTTCCTCCGCGGCGCGCCCAGCCGGCCGAGGCCCCCGCTGCCCCTCCGTCGGTGCAGGAGCCCAGCAGCGCCTTCACCGGCTCGCCCCCGACCGCGCCTGCTCGCCCCCGACCGCCCCTGCTCGTCCCCGACCGCCCCCGGCCGCCCCTGCTCGAGGTAGGTCCGCCAACTGCTCGCCCCCTCCTCGTCCCCCTCTTCTAGTTGTCTGCAGCTGTGCTCATTTGACTGCCCTTCGGATAAGTAGTACATTGCAACGAATTGAATGATGTTTGTTGGTTACTGTTAATTAGTCGCTTCCAGTGAATCCACTTGTGCTTGGTTGGTGCGTGGAGGAAATAGTTCAAATCTCTGCAGTGGCCATTTCATGGGCAAAACTAAGTGTTATTGCTTGATAACTCAATTTGGTGCACGCGAGCATTCATGTACTGCATTACTGGAAGTGTTAGGGGAACAACGTCCATGTGATCCTTTTCTGCTAGACTGTTTGAAATGATGATTTTGATCTGTATGATTTGTCGGAATTGACACCGTTGTGTGCAGAGTCAGTATGCAGATACGATTTATTCATATTCGTCAATGCAGAGGGAATGCCCCAGCCAGCAGGTCTTATCCTAATAAATGTTTGAGTGAGAACAGCTATGTTTTTTTGTTATATTTGCTAGTTACAGAAGGTGGAATCCTTTTTAAGAAAAAGTTATATAATGTGCACACTGTTTATCTGCTGCCCAATTCTGATCTTCATTCCCTTTCCATTGGTGACCAGAGATTTTCCTTGCAAGAGGACTCATCGAAGAGGACGTCTTCATATCCTGCCAGTTCAGCTTCTTGTGTGCGCGAGGAATCTCAGCTGCAACTGACAAAAATACCAACCAACCCTATCCACCGCTGGAGCCCCTCTCTTCCGGATAGCAGATGTAAACTCAAGCCCTTGCACCTGACAGAAATTACATTTCTGTGGTCATGTGATGTGATTTAATTAGCAGAACATGTGGCTGCTGCTATGAACTGTTTCTATGAGCTGTTATGGCATACTGCATTCTTTATTTGTGCAGGGATTTGTGCCCGTTATCGCCGAAATGTTGATTCATTTCCGTTTCGGCGAAAAACAGGCACTTCTAGGTCAAGAAAATAGCAAAGGTCATGCCGAATTTTTCCTAGAATTTATGTTGCCAGCTAATTATTAGCCATGTGCTTAAGATAGATAGTACGAGCCACAACACGAAGAATAATCATGCTGCTGTTCCTCAACTTTTTCAGCTGTGGTGATCTCACCATATGAGGTGGACTCGGCCTTGTCAACCCCTTTGATTCGAGCCTCCACCTATACACAAATTCAGCTAAATGAATTAATTTAGGCAAACTAAGCTAACTGCTAGGCATCTAAATCAAAACAACTGCGAATTGATTCATCGACACAGTATGCTTCTATCAATTCTATGGTACATGCCTATATATCATCTTGTTGCATTAATGATCTTTGCTTACATTTTGTGTCTTGTTACTGTTTCTGTTTTATTGTGCTTCGTGCTCTCTTCTCACTGCAGTAAACACTTAAATGGTAAATACTGTTTATTTACGTGGTTGGAAATAATAAGTGATGCTTCCCTCCATGATCAGAGCAAATTCTGTATACATAAAGTTTGATTTACCAGGTGTCTTGAAAACGCAAGAGATGGTGTTGTAGATAGCTAGAATAGAAATAAGGAAATGCAGTTCGTTCAGTCTTCCTATCCTATCAGTGATTATAGAAATATAGTACCCTGTTATATAAGTAAGAGCCTATATGATTATGTTCAGTCTTCCTATCCTATCAGTATCAGTTGAGATTCAGATTTGCTTAGTGAGAAGTGAAAAGTTTTTGTTCAATACAAGTCCTTATCACGAGATTCAGATTCTTATAAGACATACAAGTCCTTATCGAACGACCATTTTTGTTCAATCTCCGATACCGTGTAAGGCTGCTCCAGTGCACAATCTTGCAACTTCAAATTGCTGCGTGGACACAATAATCCGGCCCCTGTTCATGCTCGGGAAGTATGTTTTGATCCAGTCCCACTCTTCTATGGTAGACACATCAGCAATAACAACCAAGTACCTTTTCTCGGTTACATACCAATTAAACTCATCGACCAAACAATGATCTGGTGCTGCCATCTTCTTCAGAACTGTCAGCCCAGTGACTGTTCCTCCTTGCATACTAGCTTTACCAGATTCTTCACATGTATCTTGGTAGAACTGCCTCATCACGCTGACAAAGATTATTAGCTACTAGTATTAATTGTAGATCACCATGGCACTAATTATTAGCCATTTTTTCCTATTTAGAGCGAACATGGCCGACAACAATGAGGCCGGCGGTTTGGGCAAGCCATTCTGGGAGCTGTCCCAGGAGATGGAGGAAGAACCTCACCGCTATGAGGACGCCGCGGAAGACACCGATCCCGACTACACAACCCCTAGTGGCGTCGGGGATGACACCACTGATGGTGCCGCCGGGGATGCCACCACTGATTATGGCAGCGAACGCACAGATGGCAGCCAACCGAAGAGGCAACGGAAGGACCGGCGCCCGAACGTGCTCGGCACCGTCAAGGAGGAATTTACTGAAGTGTCCTCCAGTGGGCATCCAACGGCGCCCAAAGAATTAGTCGGTGGGTACGCGGGACAACTCGGGTGCATTCTCCGGAGCACCGTCTCGATCAACACCGAGAACCTAAGGCATCGTGATCGAGGGAATTTGCGCAACCTCCTCTTCACGAAGCTGCACGAACGATACAAGTTCCCCGGTGACTTCGCAAACACACGCCTCTCAGGGAATAAAGTGAACAGTGCCGCCCTCACGAAGATGAGCACGGCCCTGGCTACTTGGAGAGCCGCGGTGAAGAGAATGATTCTAAGAGGTGATAGTTATGAGAAGATCAAGGAGAAAAATCCTTCGATCAGCGAAGCTGACTACCTGGAGTTCAAGATCAAGTGCGAGAGCAACGCATCCGCGGAATCAAGTCAGTGGGGGAAAGATATGCGGGACTTGAACTTAGGGGTCCACAAACTCGGTCCCGGCGGTTACAGAGTGGCGGAACCTAAATGGGACAAGGAGGACGCGGAGCGTGCCGAGCAAGGCCTACCGCCCCTCTTCGATAAATACCATGAAAAGCAGACCAGGAACTATGTCAGGGCCCGGTACAAGGTGGACCCGGTAACAAAGGAGCTTACCACGGATCCGAAGGTGAAGGATCTTGAGCGTGTTCTGGTAAGGAATACACCCCCGCGTAATTAGCTCCATATGGTTGCATTCTAATTAATGAAGCCAAATTTCTAAATGGTTCACGTTCCTTCCGCAGGAAACTGAAAGCAGTAGCGCGGGGTCTCAGAGCTCCCCGTCTGCCCCTTGGGACACCACTTTAAATAGGGCGTTGAATGTAATGAAACACAAGGATAAGTTCAGTAAGCCGTCGTCAGCTGGTCGTGTGGCCGGCGAAGGCTTGTCCACGAAATGGTCGGAATACTATAAGGCTGGGCGAAAGGAGAGAAAGACCAGCTCGGAAAGCCAGGAGCGCGAGGTTAAAGAACTCAAGGCACAAGTGGCGCGGATTCCGGAGATAGTCCAAGAGCAAGTGCGAGACCAACTGGGAGCGACGATCACCGCCATTATGCCTACCTTGCTTGAGGGGCTGCGGGGGTGGATTGCGGGCGGCCAACAGGGGCCGCCCCCGATTCCCAGCTTCACGGGCAGCAACTCGCACAACGCGCCGGTATTGGAGCTTAATGCACCCGGGTGTGGGAAGAATACGCCGGTCGACACCTCGGCAGCAAGCGGCCCCTCCGTCACTTGCACGCCCGCCGTTGGCGGTGCCTCGACATTAGCCGAGCTCGACGCCATCACGGTAACTAAGCCTCGGCCGATGACTTCATCTCCTTGCCTTTGACTGGGCATCCCTGACGCCCTACATGTTTTCGCAGGGCGTCGCAAACGTTCCATGCACTCTCCTGCACTTCGTGGACGACGAGTTGATCGATGTCGCCAAGGCCAAAATCGTTGAACCGGGCAACCGCGTGTTCCACGATAATCCGATGCCACCCACCGTGTATAGGGTTCAACTGGTTCGGGTGCTGCGGGGCTGCGACGACTTGTTACCTCCGTATCGACCCCCTGGGGCCGACGAAGATGATGTGATGACTCTCAGCGCCTGCTTAAACTTGTCCATGCTTTGGCCGAAGAGCCAGATTCGTTTGGGGGCGGGGGACACCACCCCACAGACAACACCGCCAGTCGTGCCGGCGCCAAGCCATGGCAAGACCGCCGCAACGCTACCGCCGTCAGCTGATCCGGACATGCATATGGCACAGGATGGGTACGGTAACGAATTCTTGGGGCCTCCTTCTCAAGAACCCAACCCTGCAAAAGACGATCGCGATCTAGCTGGTACTGCGGAGAAACCCAATTGCAACAGGCGTCGTCTGTTCAGTTCTCAGGAGACGCCTCCAGATGCCGCCTTCACCGAGACTCAAATAGCCGAGGTGCGAAATATTATCAGCCCCAACACACTCAAGAAGGTGGTCTCTGAGCAGAACTCGATCCCATTACTGCAGAAGAAGCAGAAGGGACGGAAAAGAAAAAATAACAAGGGTGCGAGCCAGCCGGCACCGAGTACGATCCATGCTCAGGACGGGCCACCAATACCTAAGGATATCTCGAGGAGGGTGCATGTGGCGGGTAGGCCGATGCTACCGACTAATCTGCTCAATGCTGCAATCGGTGTTATGCGGAGTCTGCATGACGCTGTTCTTTCTATGGAGAAGCGGCTTCTCTCCGAGAATGATGTAGCATACCCGGTTTTCGTGGCCAAGGTGCCAGAGGGCAAGGGCTTTGTCGATAGCACCATCGGGCGTATGATCGTCCTGCGGTTTGATGACATCTTCGCTATGTTTAACCTTTATCCGCTGCACTACACCTTCATTCGGCTATTTTCGCTCAGTATGGAGATGCGGATCATTAGAGACAAGACCCCGTACATCGTGATAGTCGACCCCTTCTACATGCATGCCAAGATCTTGGGCAGCGCTGGGGACCGGCAAGTCGCGAGTGTTGGAAATGTGCCCTAGAGGCAATAATAAATTGGTTATTATTATATTTCCTTGTTCATGATAATCGTTTATTATCCATGCTATAATTGTATTGATTGGAAACTCAAATACATGTGCGGGTACATAGACAACACTGTCTCCCTAGTAAGCCTCTAGTTGACTAGCTCGTTGATCAAAAGATGGCTAAGGTTTCCTAGCCATAGACATGAGATGTCATTTGATAACGGGATCACATCATTAGGAGAATGATGTGATGGACAAGACCCAAACTATAAACGTAGCATATGATCGTGTCAGTTTATTGCTATTGTTTTCTGCATGTCAAGTATCTGTTCCTATGACCATGAGATCATGCAACTCCCTGACATCGGAGGAGTACCTTGTGTGTATCAAACGTCGCAACGTAACTGGGTGACTATAAAGGTGCTCTACAGGTATCTCCGAGGGTGTCTGTTGGGTTGGCATGGATCAAGACTGGGATTTGTTACTCCGTGTGACGGAGAGGTATCTCAGGGCCCACTCGGTAATACAACATCACAATGAGCCTTGCAAGCAATGTGACTAAAATGTTAGCCACGAGATCTTGTATTACGGAACGAGTAAAGAGACTTGCCGGTAACAAGATTGAACTAGGTATAGAGATACCGACGATCGAATCTCGGGCAAGTAACATACCGAAGAACAAAGGGAACAGTATACGGGATTAACTGAATCCTTGACATAGAGGTTCGACCGATAAAGATCTTCGTAGAATATGTAGGAGCCAATATGGGCATCCAGGTCCCGCTATTGGTTATTGATCATAGAGGTGTCTCGGTCATGTCTACATAGTTCTCTAACCCGCAGGGTCTACACACTTAACGTTTGGTGACGATTAGTATAGTTGAGTTATTTTGTTGGTGACCGAAGGTTGTTCGGAGTCCCGGATAAGATCCCGGACATGACGAGGATCTCCGGAAGAGTCCGGAGGTAAATATTGATATATGTGATAATAGTGTTTTGGTTTCCGGAAGGGTTCCGGAATTCACCGGAAGGGGTTCCGGATGTTTACCGAAGTGTTCGGGTGCAACAACACTCTATACGGGCCAAAGGGGTAAAACCCACGAGGTTTTGGAAGTGCAAAAGGAAGTTTTGCTACTGCCTTAAGCTGGTAAGGCAGTACTACCGCTACTGTAGCAGCGGTACTACCGCTACCGTATCAGCGGTACTACCGCTCAAGCGGTACTACCGCTCGTGAGCGGTACTACCGCTTGTGCGCGGTACTGCAGGGATCCGAGTTGGACTCTTTCCCTGCGGGCCAAACCGACCTTGTGCGGGCAAAACCGACCTGGAGGAGGCTTTTACTCCAAGTTTAGACCCCAAGGCTCAACATATAAATAGAGGGGCAAGGCTAGCACACGGGATACATCAAGATTTCCCAAGTCGTGTGTCGGCAACCCTAACCCTCTAGTTCTCCCGTCATAATCTCCGTAGTGCTTGGCGAAGCCCTGCAGAGATTGTTCCTCACCACCATCACCACGCCGTCGTGCTGCCGGAACTCATCTATTACTTCATCATCGCTCGCTGGATCGAGGAGGTGAAGGCGTCATCAAGCCGTACGTGTGTTGAACGCGGAGGTGCCGTCCGTTCGGCACTAGTTCGTGATCGGATCGAGGGACGACTTGCGATTTGGGTCGCAGAGACGTTCGACTACATCAACTGCGTTTCTTAACGCTTCCGCTTAGCGATCTACAAGGGTATGTAGATTCACTCTCCCTCTCGTAGATGCTCATCACCATGGATAGATCTTGTGTGTGCGTAGGAAAATTTTTGTTTCCCATGCAACGTTCCCCAACAGTGGCATCTGAGCTAGGTCTATGCGTAGATGAGATCTCGAGTAGAACACAAACGAGTTGTGGGCGTGGGTGTATACATATTGCTTGCCGTTACTAGTTGATACTTGATTCGGCGGTATTGTGAGATGAAGCGGCCCGGACCGACATTACGCGTACGCTTACGCGAGACAGGTTCCTTCAACTGACATGTAACTTCGTTGCATAAAGATGGCTAGCGGGTGTCTGTCTCTCTCACTTTAGTTGAATCGATTTCAATGAAGAGGCTCTTTTAGAAGATCAAAAAGGAATCACTACACCACGTTGTGGTTTTGCGTAGGTAAGAACGGTTCTTGCAAACCCGTAGCAGCCACGTAAAACTTGCAACAACAATTAGAGGACGTCTAACTTGTTTTTGCAGGGTATGTTGTGATGTGATATGGCCAATTACATGATGAGATATATGTGATGTATGAGATGATCATGTGTTGTATAGAATATCACGACTTGCATGTCGATGAGTACGGCAACTGGCAGGAGCCATAGAGTTGTCTTTAATTATTTTTTGCCGTTTTGCTTTACTTTATCGCTATGAGTTAGCAATAGTCGTGGAAGCAACAGTCGGCGCGACAACCTCATGGCGACACGTTGATGGAGATCAAGATGATGGAGATCATGGTGTCATGCCGGTGACGATGGAGATCATGCCGGTGCTTTGGAGATGGAGATCAAAAGCACAAGTTCATGGCCATATCATGTCACTTATGATTTGCATGTGATGTTAATCCTTTTATGCATCTTATTTTTCTTAGGACGACGGTAGCATTATAAGGTGATCCCTCACTTAAATTTCAAGATAAAATTGTGTTCTCCCCGAGTGTGCACCGTTGCGAAAGTTCGTCGTTTCGAGACACGCCGTGATGATCGGGTGTGATAGACTCTACGTTCACATACAACGGGTGTAAGCCATGTTGCACGTGCGGAACACTCGGGTTAAACTTGACGAGCCTAGCATGTACAGACATGGCCTCGGAACACAAGAGACCGAAAGGTCGAACATGAGTCATATAGTAGATATGATCAACATAAAGATGTTCACCATTGAAACCACCTCAACTCACGTGATGATCGGACTTGAGTTGGTGGATTTGGATCATGTTACACTCGAATGACCAGAAGGATGTCAATTTGAGTGGGAGTTTTTAAGTAATATGATTAACTAAACTCATTATCTAGAACAATAGTCTAAGTTGTCTTTGCTATATTTATGTTGTAGATCATGGCTCGCGTAGTAGCACCCCTGAATTTTAATGCGTTCCTAGAGAAAGCTAAATTGAAAGATGATGGAAGTAACTTTGTTGACTGGGCCCGTAATCTAAGGATTATCCTTACGGCTTCCCAGAAGGCTTATGTCCTTGATGCACCGCTTGGTGATCCACCCGCTCCAGTTGAGTCTCTAGACGTTGTGAACGCCTGGCAGGCTCGTTCTGAAGATTACTCAATAGTTCAATGTGCAATATTGTATGGCTTAGAACCGGGACTTCAAAGACGTTTTGAACGTCATGGAGCATATGAGATGTTCCAGGAGTTGAAGTTTATCTTTCAGAAGAATGCCCGGATCGAGAGATATGAGATCTCCGATAAGTTCTATGCTTGCAAGATGGAGGAGAACGGGTCTATCAGTGATCATGTACTCAGAATGTCTGGGTACTCTACCCGTCTGGCTGAATTGGGGATGCCCCTTCTGCCAGAGGCTATCACTGACAGAGTTCTTCAATCATTGCCACCTAGCTACAAGAGCTTCGTGTTGAACTATAACATGCACGGGATGAACAAGTCAGTCGTCGAGCTGTTTGCGATGCTGAAAGCCGCTGAGTCTGAAATTCAGAAGGAGCATCAAGTGTTGATGGTCAATAAAACCACTAGTTTCAAGAAAAATGGCAAGGGTAAGAAGGGTAACTCCAAGAAGAGTGGCAAAGCAGTTGCTCCTCTCGTGAAGAAACCCAAGGCTGGACCCAAACCAGAAACTGTGTGCTTTCATTGCAAGGGAACTGGACACTGGAAGCGGAACTGTCCCAAGTATTTGGCTGACAAGAAGGCGGCCAACAACAAACAAGGTATATATGATATACATGTTATTGATGTGTACCTTACCAACTCTCGTTGTAGTGCCTGGGTATTTGATACCGGTGCGGTTGCTCATATTTGCAACTCAAAACAGGAACTGCGGAATAGACGGAGGCTGGCAAAGGACGAAGTGACGATGTGCGTGGGAAATGGTTCCAAGGTTGATGTGATTGCCGTCGGCACGCTCGCTCTTCGATTACCATCGGGATTAGTGATAAACCTGAATAATTGTTATTTAGTGCCTGCGTTAAGCATGAACATTATATCTGGATCTTGTTTATTGCGAGACGGTTACTCATTTAAATCAGAGAATAATGGTTGTTCTATTTATATGAGTAATATCTTTATGGTCATGCACCCAATGTGAGGGGTTTATTCTTATTGAATCTCGATAGTAATGATACACATGTTCATAACATTGATGCCAAAAGATGTAGAATTGATAATGATAATACCACTTTCTTGTGGCACTGCCGTTTAGGTCATATTGGCGTAAAACGCATGAGGAAGCTCCATGCTGATGGACTTTTGGATTCACTTGATTTTGAATCACTTGACACATGTGAGCCATGCCTCATGGGCAAGATGACTAAAACACCGTTCTCTAGAACAATGGAACGGGCAAATGACTTATTGGAAATCATACATACTAATGTGTGCGGTCTGATGAGCATTGAGGCGCGCGGTGGTTATCGTTACTTTCTCACCTTCACTGATGACTTAAGTAGATATGGGTATATTTACTTAATGAAACACAAGTCTGAAACATTTGAAAAGTTCAAACAATTTCAGAGTGAAGTTGAGAATCATCGTAACAAGAAGATTAAATTCCTACGATCTGATCGAGGAGGAGAATATCTGAGTTATGAGTTTGGCAGTCACTTAAGACAATGTGGAATTGTTTCACAACTGACACCGCCTGGAACACCACAGCGTAATGGTGTGTCCGAACGTCGTAATCGAACCTTATTGGATATGGTGCGATCTATGATTTCTCTTGCCGATTTGCCACTATCGTTTTGGGGTTATGCATTAGAGACAGCTGCATTCACTTTAAATAGGGCACCATCGAAATCCGTTGAGACGACGCCATATGAACTTTGGTTTGGCAAGAAGCCAAAGCTGTCGTTTCTTAAAGTTTGGGGATGTGATGCTTATGTCAAAAAGCTTCAGCCTGAAAAGCTGGAACCCAAAGCGGAGAAATGCATCTTCATAGGATACCCAAAAGAGACAGTTGGGTATACCTTCTACCTCAGATCCGAAGGCAAAGTGTTTCTCGCTAAAAACGGAACATTTCTTGAGAAAGAGTTTCTCTCGAAAGAATTGAGTGGGAGGAAGATAGAACTTGATGAGGTTGTTGAACCTTTACTTCAACCTGAAAGTAGCGCAGCGCAGAAAGATGTTTCTGTAGAGCCTACATCAGCTGAAGGGGAAGTTAATGATGATGATCATGAAGCTTTGGATCAAGTTGCTATCGAACCTCGTAGGTCGACAAGGACGCGTACTGCTCCTGAGTGGTATGGCAACCCTGTCTTAGAGGTCATGTTGTTAGACAACGATGAACCTACGAGCTATGGAGAAGCGATGATGGGCCCGGATTCCGAGAAGTGGTTAGAGGCCATGAAATCCGAGATGGGATCCATGTATGAAAACAAAGTATGGACTTTGGAAGTATTACCTGAAGGGCATAAGGCCATTCAGAACAAATGGATCTTTAAGAGGAAGACAGACGCGGACGGTAATGTCACCGTCTATAAAGCTCGACTTGTGGCAAAGGGTTTTTCACAAGTTCAAGGAGTTGACTACGATGAGACCTTCTCACCCGTAGCGATGCTTAAGTCCGTCAGAATCATGTTAGCAATAGCTGCCTTTTTCGATTATGAAATTTGGTAGATGGATGTCAAAACAGCGTTCCTTAATGGTTTCCTTAAGGAAGAGTTGTATATGATGCAACCAGAAGGTTTTGTCGATCCAGAGAATGCTGACAAAGTTTGCAAACTTCAGCGATCCATTTATGGACTGGTGCAAGCATCTCGGAGTTGGAATCTTCGCTTTGATGAGGTGATCAAAGCGTTCGAGTTTATACAAGTTTACGGAGAAGCTTGTATTTACAAGAAAGTGAGTGGGAGCTCTATAGCGTTTCTAATATTATATGTGGATGACATATTGCTGATTGGAAACAATATAGAAATGTTGGAAGGCGTGAAGGAATATTTGAACAAGAGTTTTTCAATGAAGGCCTAGGAGAAGCTACTTTCATATTAGGCATCAAGATCTATAGGGATAGATCAAGACGTTTAATAGGACTTTCACAAAGCACATACCTTGATAAGATTTTGAAGAAGTTCAAAATGGATCAGTCCAAGAAGGGGTTCTTGCCTGTTTTGCAAGGTGTGAAGTTGAGTAAGACTCAATGCCCAGTGACTGCAGAAGATAGAGAAAAGATGAGTGTCATCCCCTATGCTTCAGCCATAGGCTCTATCATGTATGCAATGCTGTGCACAAGACCCGATGTCAGCCTTGCCATAAGTATGGCCGGAAGGTTTCAAAGTGATCCAGGAATGGAACACTGGACGGCGGTCAAGAATATCCTGAAGTACCTGAAAAGGACTAAGGACATGTTTCTCATTTATGGAGGTGATCAAGAGGTCGTCGTAAAGGGTTACGTCGATGCAAGCTTTGACACTGATCCGGATGACTCTAAGTCACAAACCGGATACGTATTTATTCTTAATGGGGGTGCGGTTAGCTGGTGCAGTTCCAAGCAAAGCGTGGTAGCTGATTCTACATGCGAAGCGGAGTACATCGCTGCCTCGGAGGCGGCGAAGGAAGGTGTCTGGATGAAAGAGTTCATGACAGATCTTGGAGTAGTGCCTAGTGCGCTTAACCCAATGACTCTGTTTTGTGATAATACTGGTGCCATTGCTCTAGCCAAGGAACCAAGATTTCACAAGAGGACCAGACACATAAAGCGGCGTTTCAATTCCATCCGCGATTACATCAAGGAGGACGACATAAATATTTGCAAAGTACACACGGATATGAATGTTGCAGATCCGATGACTAAACCTCTTCCAAGGGCTAAACATGAACAACACCAGAACTGCATGGGTGTTCGATTCATTACAATGTAAATCACATAGTGATGTGAACTAGATTATTGACTCTAGTGCAAGTGGGAGACTGTTGGAAATATGCCCTAGAGGCAATAATAAATTGGTTATTATTATATTTCCTTGTTCATGATAATCGTTTATTATCCATGCTATAATTGTATTGATTGGAAACTCAAATACATGTGTGGGTACATAGACAACACTGTGTCCCTAGTAAGCCTCTAGTTGACTAGCTCGTTGATCAAAAGATGGTTAAGGTTTCCTAGCCATAGACATGAGATGTCATTTGATAACGGGATCACATCATTAGGAGAATGATGTGATGGACAAGACCCAAACTATAAACGTAGCATATGATCGTGTCAGTTTATTGCTATTGTTTTCTGCATGTCAAGTATCTGTTCCTATGACCATGAGATCATGCAACTCCCTGACATCGGAGGAGTACCTTGTGTGTATCAAACGTCGCAACGTAACTGGGTGACTATAAAGGTGCTCTACAGGTATCTCCGAGGGTGTCTGTTGGGTTGGCATGGATCAAGACTGGGATTTGTTACTCCGTGTGACGGAGAGGTATCTCAGGGCCCACTCGGTAATACAACATCACAATGAGCCTTGCAAGCAATGTGACTAAAATGTTAGCCACGAGATCTTGTATTACGGAACGAGTAAAGAGACTTGCCGGTAACAAGATTGAACTAGGTATAGAGATACCGACGATCGAATCTCGGGCAAGTAACATACCGAAGAACAAAGGGAACAGTATACGGGATTAACTGAATCCTTGACATAGAGGTTCGACCGATAAAGATCTTCGTAGAATATGTAGGAGCCAATATGGGCATCCAGGTCCCGCTATTGGTTATTGATCGTAGAGGTGTCTCGGTCATGTCTACATAGTTCTCGAACCCGCAGGGTCTACACACATAACGTTTGGTGACGATTAGTATAGTTGAGTTATTTTGTTGGTGACCGAAGGTTGTTCGGAGTCCCGGATAAGATCCCGGACATGACGAGGATCTCCGGAAGAGTCCGGAGGTAAATATTGATATATGTGATAATAGTGTTTTGGTTTCCGGAAGGGTTCCGGAATTCACCGGAAGGGGTTCCGGATGTTTACCGAAGTGTTCGGGTGCAACAACACTCTATACGGGCCAAAGGGGTAAAACCCACGAGGTTTTGGAAGTGCAAAAGGAAGTTTTGCTACTGCCTTAAGCTGGTAAGGCAGTACTACCGCTACTGTAGCAGCGGTACTACCGCTACCGTATCAGCGGTACTACCGCTCAAGCGGTACTACCGCTCGTGAGCGGTACTACCGCTTGTGCGCGGTACTGCAGGGATCCGAGTTGGACTCTTTCCCTGCGGGCCAAACCGACCTTGTGCGGGCAAAACCGACCTGGAGGAGGCTTTTACTCCAAGTTTAGACCCCAAGGCTCAACATATAAATAGAGGGGCAAGGCTAGCACACGGGATACATCAAGATTTCCCAAGCCGTGTGTCGGCAACCCTAACCCTCTAGTTCTCCCGTCATAATCTCCGTAGTGCTTGGCGAAGCCCTGCAGAGATTGTTCCTCACCACCATCACCACGCCGTCGTGCTGCCGGAACTCATCTACTACTTCATCATCGCTCGCTGGATCGAGGAGGTGAAGGCGTCATCAAGCCGTACGTGTGTTGAACGCGGAGGTGCCGTCCGTTCGGCACTAGTTCGTGATCGGATCGAGGGACGACTTGCGATTTGGATCGCGGAGACGTTCGACTACATCAATCGCGTTTCTTAACGCTTCCGCTTAGCGATCTACAAGGGTATGTAGATTTACTCTCCCTCTCGTAGATGCTCATCACCTTGGATAGATCTTGTGTGTGCGTAGGAAATTTTTTGTTTCCCATGCAACGTTCCCCAACAGCGAGTTCATACCTCGAAGGCGTCATTCTGGCGAACCCAGATAAGGATAACTTCCTCGTGCCTTACTTTTCCGAGTAAGTCATCCCCTGACCGCCCCGTAACATATGATTTCTTAGATTTCGATCGTTCTTTTTTTTTCTAACATTCCGTGCTTTGTGCAGTGACACACATTGCACACTCATCCTCTTAAGCCCAAAATATTCCATGGCCACGTATTTCGACTCAGACCGTCAGTCGAAGAAAGACTACACAGATATCAAGAAAGTTCTTGATGATGCTCTCCCCGGCTACGCCAAATCTGGAGGCACCTTCAGGAGGCCAATTTGTAGGTACGGCAAGCACGTGTTCACCCACGTAACGATGTTCCCCTGCGTCAAGCAGCCGCCTGGCAGTCAGAAGGATGCCTACTACGCCCTCCATCACATGCGGGCGATCATACGGAACCATCATCAGCGTATGCTACGAAATGATCTCAAAGAATTGGCCGCACACTTGTCGGCAATCCAGGACGAGGACATCAGACAAGAATTCTTTCGCATCCAGTCGGAGTTAGCGGAAATCATCTATCAAGATGTCCTTCGTACCTCGGGGCAGTTCTACCTCAACTATCAACCGTCCAACAGTGAAATAGAAACAACGCTACAAATGCAGGCTGACAACGACCGCACATTCATGACCATCACGAAAGACGGCGGCTTCATCCACGCTCCGGTCCCTGAGTCGAGTCGAAAGTATTGATGCTATGTAGTTCTGAAATATCGATTAGCTCATGTTGTAATTAAACTTTAATGAACTTGTATGTCTCTTTAGTTTGGACAGTCGTTCAACTTATATGTAATCGATGCTATTTATTAGTAGGACCATGAACCGTGCTATTAATGTGTTGCTTTTCTCTTCCGATCCTTTTGTTGCATACTTATATATTGCTTATATATTATCTGTGAATTGCTACTAACGTTTTGTTTGTCTAGTGCATAGAGATGCCGTCGTATGTCGTGTACGAGGGTGAGGTTCCCGGAGTCTACGACGACTGGGAGGAGTGTCGGAAACAGGTTCACCGTTTCAGCGGTAACAGTTACAAAGGGTACACCACTAGGGCGGAGGCGGAAGCTAGATACGCGCGCTATCTAGCGGGAGAGAGGAGGGAGCGGAGGAGGAACCGGATGAAGACCAGTTTCATCGCGATGATGCTCATCGTGACCGCAGCTCTCTTCTATGTGATGGTAGTTTAGATGATATCGACTTTGTAATGTGACGACAAACTCGCTACTCGGTCTCGAGACCTAAACTTGTCTAATATTTCACTATTTCGAATTCGGAGACTAATATGACGAATTGTATTATATATGTGCTGTTTATATTATGTGTTGTCTTTATTCTGTGCTGTGTATTGTATTCTGTAACCTGTGCAAATACCAGAAAATCAAAAAATAATAATTCCTAGAATTAATATTAGTGGCGCACCATAATTCATATTAGTGGCGCACCCAGTTAAATACCAGGGCCCCTAGGAGGCATATCAATGGCGCACCAGGAGGCATAGCAATGGCGCACCCGGTTAAATACCAGGGCCCCTAGGAGGCATATCAATGGCGCACCAGGAGGCATAGCAATGGCGCACCCAGTTAAATACCAGGGCCCCTAGGAGGCATATCAATGGCGCACCAGGAGGCATATCAATGGCGCACCATGTGGTGCGCCACTATTATCTGGGATACTAATGGCGCACCAGTGGTGCGCCATTAGTATTTGTTACTAGTGGCGCGATAATAGTGGCGCACCTATAGTGCGCCATTAATAGCCAAAATAGGTGCGCCACTAACAGCCTTTTTTCTAGTAGTGACCTGAGCGGCGGGCGCGGCGCGGCCTCGGCAGCGGCGCCAGGCGCCCCATCCACAGCGGCAGAGGACAGCAGCGCGTCCTTGAAGGAGGCCACGCGCGGCGCATCCATCCCAGCGGGTAGGGGGGAGGCCCGGGCAGCTCCACAGGCAACGAAGAGGGACCCACGGCAGCCGAGCCAGCGGAGAGAGAGGCCATCCCCAGCGAGGGGGCGAGCGGAGAGAGCCGGGCCGCCGCCGAGGAGGCGGCGTCGACGGCAGCGGGAGCGAGGCTACCTAGGTGCTACAGCGGCAGCGGGTTTCCCTCACCATTCACCTTTTTTGGGGACTATTTTTTTGCGCGAGTAATTGCCATGCCGTGTATGTGGGTGCTCTTGTAAAACTCTAAACCTTGCTCCTCCCTTATTTAATAGAAGAGGCAAATTTTTTGCCTCCGTTTCGAAAAAAAATATATATATCACTCATGCTGCCCACAAGAAGCTGGTACACTGTATCCATATGCCCGGCCGGTCCCAGATATCGATCCTTGTTATACTGGTACAATAGAATACCTTCCTTTTGCTGCCACATATGCATGCATTGATCATCTCACATTTTTAATTCTGGACTGCCTCGATATGATGTGCAACTGCCGGGTTTTCCACCATTTTCCGGTGGATGACAAGAATTCGCTGGTAGAAAGATCATTATAAAAGTGAATAGATGAAGTAGGTGGCGGCAATTTTTTACCACGCAAACAAATGACGCTCCTACATCCACCACTGATATATGATGGTTGCGCGCTAGATATTAGTTAAAAATTAGTGATGTTTGCAAAAATAAAAATAAAAAGAGAGCTAGCTGGTGCTTAGCATGTGTATCTGCGCTGGCATGCATGGTAAAATGTCGCCGTCGGAACATGCACAAACACCATTACATTATTACCTCTGTCTGATGCACCATTAATCTATGGCCATTTGGCATAAGGGAGACCCTGTGTGCACCATGTTACTATTTGTTTATTTGTAGAAATTGACCAGTTCACATGATTAGACACGGCATTTTGATTGATCAGTTCACATGATGATCTCAGCGGCGCCGTGAGGCCACACACGCTTAATTATTGGCTTTGCACTAGTAGAAAAAGGGCTATTTGTCCCGGTTCGTAAGGGCCTTTAGTCCCGGTTCTGGAACCGGGACTAAAGGGTCGGGACTAAAGCCCAAAACCTTTAGTCCCGGTTTGCTTACGAACCGGGACCAAAGGCCCTTCACGTGGCGCTGCCTGGGGCGGGGTTGGAAGGACCTTTAGTCCCGGTTGGTAACACCAACCGGGACTAAAGCAGCACAAGCGGTACTACCGCTTACAAGCGGTACTACCGGGTCCTACAAGCAGTACTACCGCTTACAAGTGGTTCAAAAAAAATCAAATTTTTTTGATTTGTTTTTAATTTTTTTCTGATTTTCACAATTTTGAATTATTTGACAATTTAATCTCTAATCACCCCTCCTCACTACTTCAGAATTTAATCTCTAGTCTCTAATCAGCACTCATTCCAAATCGTCTAACTTCCCGGCCGGTCACCCATCCTGTCACTACTCCAGCCCCAGCACGCTTAACTTTCAGGTTCTATCTCCCCTAGTTTCCAAGTCTGCACTTGTTGTTTTCCTGACAATCTTAAGCTATCAATCCTGTTAACCCTTAGGTCTTGATGTCACATGATTTAATTTTTTGAATTCTAAACAATTATTAAAATAAACAAAATAAGTACTAATAATATTGAATTTCAATGAAAATAAAATAAGTAATAATATTATTTTATTCATTTTTTTGCCATTTATTCATTTAATATGACATAATTAATATCTTTAAATCTGTAAATCGAAATTCAACAAATAATATATCCATTATTATCAGAAAAATGTGAGGAATCCAAATATGACATCTTATTTTTAAATAAAATTAATTTTTAAATTTTTTAAATTTTTTTTGATTTGAAATAACTTTTTTTACTTTTGGATTTTTGAGAATCTGAGAAAACTTCACCGGGTAAACCCGGGTGAAATCGAGTCCCAATTTTTCTCTAGTTTTTTTTTATATATTAAACTTTTTTTTTCGACGTCGTATGCAAAAGTTATGGCCGTTTATTTTCTAAGCCACGCCATTTTCTACAAAACTAAAAAAGGCGATCCACGGGGGGGCAGGGGGGTAGAGTTTGAAAATTTCAGAACCCCTTTAGTCCGGGTTGGTGTCCATCCAATCATACCGTCGACTACACATCTGCTAGCACCGTGCCAGCCAGAGTCACAACTAAGGTTAACCAAGTCAGAAAGGTATGCGGGCGTCGGCTTCGAAGTATCAGGGTTTCAGACGAAAACTCGTCTGTTACAAAGGCATTTCATTTTTTTAAACATATTTCAACTCCAGACTTTTTGTGTGTTCATTATGCACCATTCGAAGCCACGCCATCAATTTTCAACCCTTTCTGACTTCATTTGCTATTTTTCATGCATTTACTGATTTTTTTGAGCTAAATGACCCTGAAATTAAAAAGCCCTACAAATGAACTCTGAAAAGGTTGAAACTTGGCATGGTATCATCATTTCACCCATATAGCATGTGCTAAAAAGTTGAGAGGGTTACGGCAAAAACTGGATGCACTTCGTGTACAAAATGAACAATCTCTTTCGAAGTGTCAGGGTTTCGGACGAAAACTCGTCTGTTACAAAGGCATTTCATTTTTTTAAACTTATTTTAACTCCAGACTTTTTGTGTGTTCATTATGCACCATTCGAAGCCACGCCATCAATTTTCAACCCTTTCTGACTTCATTTGCTATTTTTCATGCATTTACTGATTTTTTTGAGCTAAATGACCCTACAGAAAGAACTAACAAAAATAATAAAAAACAACAATTAAATGACTAAAACAACTATATAAGCAAAACAGTATTGTTTTAATTAAAATCCTAATTTAAATTATTCTAAAAATAACCAAATAGATCTTACTGTGACTACAATCTAACACGTGATTAGGAGCAAAAAGAATTAAATTAAAAACTATTTGTAAACTCAAGTTATTCACAATCTAGGGTTTGAAAAATAATGGCACAAACAGAAACTAGACAAAAATTTGAATCCAATGCAAAAAAGAATCACTCAAAAACATTAAATATCCTAAAAGATATAAGCAATTTAAAACAGAAACTAGTAGACGGAGCAGTACAACCGGTACTACCGCTTACAAGTGGTACTACCGCTCAACCCCTTTAGTCCTTTAGTCCCGGTTGGAGACACCAACCGGGACTAAAGGGTCTGGCACCGTTCGAAGCCGGTCACAAACAGAGCATTAGTCTCGTTCGAACCGGGACTAATGCCTGCGCCGCTCGAACCGGGACTAATGCACCCATTAGTCCCGGTTCGTAATAGAACCGGGACTAATGCTCTGTTTTGGGTTGGACCAAAGCCCTGTTTTGTACTAGTGTTGGTTAAGATCGACACGGAGAGGCTGGGTCGGGTAGAGGTTGACCATGCATGACAATCCGGTACGTACGTACACGCGGCCGGTCAGATGAGTGGCGGTGCAAGACTATATCTTATGTCACGTTCTTTCAAAGGAACCTAAGGCCTTCTCTGTTTCATAGTGTAGGAACATAAAATGGGGTAACATATATCTCAAATTCTATAGAAAAAGAGATGTTATTTGGTTTAATGGATATGATTTTTCCCCATTAGATCTGAGCTAATGTATTTTTCTTTCAAACAACTAGCGATTTGAGTAATTTGAGTTTGTCGATGGTGCTTTGTCCCTTAGGAAAATAAAAACAAGTTAAAACAATGAAACATTGCCACCTGGTGTTCACGGTATGAGTTTTAATGGAACACATCTATTCATTTATTCACAAACTCTTCCCCATGTAGCGGTAGTGTCATCCTTATAAGCTACTATAGTATCAGACTGGATGATGTATAAGCATGGGTCCATGTATTAGTGTTGGTCGCCTGTCGATACTGATCCAGAGTGTCGTTGGTTTTATATTCCTGTCCATATATGATCTGTAGATGACAAAGATATACAAAATTATAGCTTCAAGAAATTATGTAACCAATGCCATATTTTAGTATAGCATTTGTCGATTTGAAATTACGTCTCATATAAAGTTAATGTCTCATTCGGATATCTATGTGCAGAAGATGAGCTTTCCAAACTTCAAATTCATCCTATGCTATTAACATGGTGCCAATTAATCCAAACATGCATGCATTCTTAAAGGGTCCTTACAATCAAACCAGGACACCAATGTTTCCTAAGCTAGACATGTCAATCGTGTGTACTCGTCTTTGTTTAGTATCACTTCATGCTTGGAACAACGAAGGAGTCTCTCTGTGTGTGTGTGCGCGCGCGCACGCGCGCGCATATAGACATCCCAATCTTCACTTGAGAAGTAGAATCAAGTTCAACTAGTTGAAACACTTTCCTGCCACATTGAAATTTGTGGAGATTACGGATATTACACATGGAACCGTAGTGGATTTCCATGGAACCACAATGGCCTTCCAAACACCTGAGAATTGCGCCTTTATGGTTAGTTAAACATGTGTACGCAAACCATGGTCCGCAGCAGTGTGAATCAATCGGGCTGAACTTCCGTATAGCTCTTGTGGGAAGGGCACGGAGGAGGGAAAAGTATGAAAGAGGAAAGAGGTAGGACATAATCTGCTAGATGGCGTCCTCAAGGCAAACTTTTGTCAGGCAAACAAATAACCACTCTACAGTTAGGATTCACCTAGGATCGATCACATCAAATCACAACGAACAAACGCACACACAAACACTATAGTCAAGGGCTCTTATTGTGTACTTTGTTTTCCTCTTTTTATTCCTCAATTTTCTGGTCTTTTTTTCTTTTTCCCACGGATAGAAAACTCACGCCCGGGGCTGTGTATATATATACACAAGGCCACCACCGACCAGGGAACCTGACCCTATACGTGTATGACTCCCGGTCCTACATGGAAACAACTTCAAATTGCTGCGGCAGCGTTTCAGATGACAGACTGCCGGGCTCCCGGGAGCAAGACAGGCCACTTGGAAGGCCTCCTGCCTACTGGTGTCGTGGGGCATCTGGAAGGAGCGAAACGGGAGAATTTTCAGCCATGTCATCTCCTCCGCCGAGCAAGTTCATGGCTGAATCAGCAACGAGGCAAGGACCTGGCAGCATGCTGGACTCGCACCCATGTCAGCTTTCTTCGAGCCGCCTTGAGTTCGCTAGATTACATCTGTATAGGCCTATAGGGCGGGTTCATGCCAGCCACGCCAGTTTTGTTTTCTTTTGGGTCCATGATAACCTTGTACTTTGCCTTCCTCTTCGTCAATGAAAATCAGCGCTCTGCTGCCTTTTTATAAAAAAAAAATAACAACTTCAAATCAGAGCATCTCTAGCAGATCCGATATACACCGTCCGGCAAAAATAGGTTTACAAGATACCGCCAAATGTTTTTTGGTATGACGTTTACTCCGGCAGAACAGATCCCGTAAAAATACTTCATGGTCCCGGCAAAATTGCACAACCCCCCCCCCCCCCCCCACAAAACGCCCGCTAAATTACAATTGGGTCCATCTTCCTCGCCGCATCTCCCCATCCGCAGACGAGGCACGGGCTGGGGTGGAGGTGCCGAAGCGCGAGGAGGAGCGAGTGACGGCACCGTCATGGAGCAAGATGAGGAGCGCGGGTGCGGATGCAAGGAGCAGGCGGCAGCTAGCTAGCTCGTCGACGGCGGCGGCGGCTAGCTTCAGCTAGCTAGCTAGCTAGCAACGCTCATGGACGCACCTCGCAGCGCTTGTGGGGCGGCAGCTAGGGTCCGGCGGTCGCCGGTGTCGAGGTGTTCTGATGAGGTCATGCTCGGGGAAGACCGTGGTGGGAGCTGAAAATTCCTTCCCGCCAACCATGTTTTATTCTTCAAATCCATGTAAAAATTGCCCCCAATCACGTAGATATGAAGGACATGAGCCCGCGGACTCGGGATCTACAAAATAAATTCCAGGACAGTGAATTTACGGGATCTATTCGGGCCGGATTTACAGACTCCGTCCCACAAACCGACGATTATTTTACTGGATGGCCGGATTTGCGGGATCTGCTAGAGATACTCTTAGCTAGGACTGAACCTATAACTCACACACGTAGACGCATATAGGAAACTACAATAAAGCAAGGTGCGTTTCGCCAATTTTTTCATCCGTTCACCGCCGAAAAGAAAAAAAAAATTCTATCCGAGGTGGTACTAAATTCTTATGCGTTCGTCTGCTAGAAAAAAAGGCTTTTTTTCAGAATTTCGTACATGGGCCGCGCGGTGTGGCCCAGCGAAGCCAGCCCACTTATTTTCTGCCCACGCAGCTGCGAAAATTCTATTTTCCGCACAGGGTGACAAATAGTCGGAGCTTCGCACAGGACAACCAATAATTGGCTGGCCCATTTTTCTTTGTTTCTGTGTTTTACTTCTATTTTTATTCTCCTTCCCCTATCTCATTTTCCCTTCCAAGTATATTTTCCTATAGAATTCATTTCATAAATTCAAGATTCTGAAATAACATTCATAATTTAAAAAAATCAAAATTTAGAAAATGTTCAGAATTCCAAAATTTTGTTGCTATTTTAAAAAATATTCGGAACTTGAAAAAAGTTTCCCATTTTTTTAATTTTTTATTGTTTTTCAAAATTGTTCAAGATTTCTAAAAATAAAATGGCATTTTACTTATTTTTCTGCCCACGCAGCTACGAAAATTCTTTTTTCCGCACGGGACGACAAATAGTCGGTGCTTCGCACAGGACAACCAATAATTGGCTGGCCCATTTTTCTTTGTTTCTGTGTTTTACTTCTATTTTTATTCTCCTTCCGCCATCTCATTTTCCCTTCCAAGTTTATTTTCTTATAGAATTTATTTCATAAATTCAAGATTCTGAAAAACATTCATAATTTTAAAAAAAGCAAATTTTACAAAATGTTCAGAATTCGAAAATTTTGTTGCTATTTTGAAAAATATTCAGAACTTGAAAAAAGTTTCCCATTTTTTCAATTTTTTTATTGTTTTTCAAAATTGTTCGAGATTTCTAAAAAGAAAATGGCATTTTAAAAAATGCTCCAATTCGAAAAATATTCTTGTTTAAGTGAATTTTTCACAATTCAAAATAATGTTCGCGTATAAAAGATACACATTTTCGAAAAATGTTATGAATTTTCAACACATGTTATCATTCTAAAACAATGGTCACAAATTCAAATAATGTTCATGTTTTTATAAAAAAAGTTGGTGTTTTCAAAAAATGTTTGTGAATTTTAAAAGATGTTTCTGTTCCAAATTTTGTTCGCATTTTGCTGAAAGTGTACATAATTTAAAAAATAACTGTTCAGGATTTAAAAATTGGTTCATGTTTCCTACAATATTCAGAAACTTCATACCTTAAAATCTTCCCAATTGAAAGGAAAAGTAGATTGAATAATTCATGGGCCTTCTCCGGCGTACAATGACGTAACAAAACTCTTAAATACCTTCGATCAATGAATGGAAAAATAGCGAATTGATTACTTCACACTCGGCGAAACCGAGAAGCTAAATGTTTCTTTTTCACGTGCACACAGGGTTTTGTTTGCACATATGATTGTCACTAACTTTAAATGTATACTATTTTTTTCTTCCGTTGCAACGCACGGGCATATGTGCTAGTAGGAAACTAACCATAGCTCACACGGACAAACATCGTCATGCAAGCCAACTAGTATACTCCACGCAACCAGCTAGCTTAGCACTTACCTAAATCTAATCACCGGCAAGCCTAATCACAACTTGCCTGACACAACTTGCACTTGCACCTGCTAGCTACTACTAATTAGGACATGCTATTACATGGAAATTTACTCATGTTTGGATTACTCCAACACCCTGATGATGGTTGCATACGCTAGGTGATAATTACAGATTAATCATCCAATGCTCGCTAGCTAATACTAGCATGTGTATCTGCTGGCATAACACGGTACGACGATGTTGCCGTCTGAACATGTACACAACTATATTTTTGGCCGTATTGTATACAGGGATGCACTTGATTGCCAAATGGCATGTGCATCATGTTACCGTTTGGTAGTACAGTACACTGCCTTTTGATTGATCTATTCACATGATGATCTCAGCGGCACTAGTTGCAGCGGCCACACACCCTTAATTATTAGCTTTGGTTAACTCTCCCCGTGGTCGTCGATGGGTCCTCGCAGCCAGCTTATAGGCTAATACTAGTTAACTAAGTAAACTGTGTTGTACTTTAGTCGTTAATCGCGTGACACATGCAGGCAAGATGGTTGGCAAACACACCACAATCAAGGTAATTTAAGTACTTCATGTTCAGTAATCAAAGCGCGTCTCCATCACGTCGCCGTCGCGTCCTACATGAGGCATATCCTGCTATATAGGACGGCAACACAACATGTTAAGAGACAATATTTCCGTGTCTGCAGGGAGGATGCAGCTACAGCTCATTATCCACTACGGAGTAGCTCAATACCATCAGATCAATATTCCAGCCGGCCGGTCAGGTGTGTTACGGCTGCGGTGGCTACACTGGAAACATACACGAGGACTTAGCAGGCTCTCGTTACCTTTCATATTATAAGGAATATATGTATCCCCACGAAAAATATCCATTTGTTCAAACGAAATGAATAGTTACCACCTAACTCGGCAAACCAGGCCGTAGCCCTGTTTCATAATGAAGCACCAACTGTTAGCTCTAATCTTGATTCATGTATCTGCATAGTTTGATTTTCGTTATGCATGTAGCTAGTTAGTATAGGTTCTCGAGTTGTTGGTCGGCGAAGGTTCAGCGAGGCGTGCGAAAAAGGCGAGATGCCGAGACGCCGTGCGAGACGGCGAGCACGGCGAGATGCCGATGGCAGCGAGAGGCTGCAAGCTGCGTGAGGCGGCACGGCCGTGTGATGCGGCAAGCACTTGAGGCTGGACCCTTCCCGGCTAGACAAGGTTGTTACAGCTGAGAGAATCAGTGAGTTTGTTAGCCACCTGACCGGGTCGTGTGGCCGTTGTGATGGAGCTACTCGAGCGGTGTACGTGGGTTTGCATGTAGTGCATGTAGTTGGTTGGGATAGTGGCCGGGTATGATGGCCAGTTAGTGCGTGCGTGATGGCCGGACGTGATGGCTGGCTGTGCGTGCGTGTGTATTTAAGTTGTAGGCAGTTTGCTTTGAGGTTGAACAAGGAAATAAAAAGAAGAGGCCGTGAGGGCTGAGCACCAAAGATGTAGTCAATGTGTTACCAAGGAGAGAGCCTCTCGGCAAAGCGGCAGCTGGTCTTCTCCTTGGTTTATGTGTGTGTGTGTAGAGTTTCACCATGTGTGTGTGAGAGTTCTTGAGAGAAGAGAGAGCTGTGAGAGGCAGCCAAGAGGTAGAAGAAGCGGCGCTGCAATGGAGGCGGCGCCAACACCAACCAATGAAAAAATAGTACAAGGTGCCGAAAACAAAACAACAATAGTCTGTTGGGCTCACAACATAAGAAAACCCAACCGGAAGAAAAGAGCGGAAGAGAAAGATCACTAGGTGACGGGAGATAGCCGACGCAACATGCCCTGAAGTTTGGTGATGATATTGTCCCGGATGCCATGATCCATGTCTGCAGTGAGTAACCACCACTTTTGCAAGAAGGCAATACATTTCAAAATGGCGTACGTAGCATGAAGTAGAGGTTTGCAGGCAATCTCAAGTTTGTTGCAGATATTCCATAAGGTCCATGTGAGGCGTCTCCTCCTACCCGAGGTTTGAACCGGGATCACAATTAAATCGGCTACATCAGAGGTGCACCACTACACCCCACAACTTCCCTAATGCAACTCCATAGGAATTGATCTGCCACGCACGAGAATAGAATGTGGGTGATGGACTCCTCCGCCCTGCATAATGGGCATAGCAAATCACTAAGGCCATTTCGTTTCCTAACTTCTGTGCCTGATGGTAGGCATTCCCGAGAAGATGCACTGTTTATGAAAACCTCTCACCCCCACCAATGCGGCCACACATGTTCAAAACAACTAGATGATGCCCCACGTGTTGCTGCGGGAACCTTGATAAAACATATGCATAAATATATGCTGAAAAACTAAAACGATTGCAAAACAAATTTAAGAATGCTCTTAGATTATATTTTGAAAACAATAAAGCATATGAGACATGTGACAAAATGTTGTATTAAAATAGAAAACTATTGGATTGAAGGCAAAGGGGTGCCATTTTTAACAAAGATGTGTATCATCACCTACATATATTTGCTCCAAGCGTCCAACGTACAAATATATGTAGGTCATGCTACAAAAATGTGTAACATCACGGTCTATGTCCGCACAAAAATTAGTGAAACAAATTGAGATGCATGATTGATGAGGTGGCATGGTTGCATGATAGATTAGTGCACAAATTGTAACTTATGGACACATGAAAGACTTGATGATCTGGCATGATTGCATGAAGAGAAAAATAGGTAGTGGGTTACAACTATTTGAGAATTTATGTATGTGGGCCGCTGAATGTTCCAAATCCCCTCTCCAAAGAGTCGGGTGCCCCCTTTGTATCCCTTTGATTATTGTTCCAAATTAATAAAGTATGGGATCCCTAAAAAACTAAAAAAAAAATGAGTCAGGGTAGTCCAACAATTGAAACATATATAAAATGTATTTCTTTTTAGATTTTCTTCTATAATATATATTGGATATGATATGTCAGAGTGCAAGTGGAACATAGACCCCCTGCCCACCCCTGATTACACAAATGCACGCAGGCACGCACGCACGCATCATCGCTTCCGCATACGTAGTCGGCTCGTTATTGTCCAAGAACAACACGTTGCAGTCGTGCATATTACGCAACCTTTCCGACCTCCGTGGAACCTGCGCCGACTCCACTGCGGGTTCCCTAACTAATTCCGGTGTGACAGAAGTACCTGCCGGAACGTCCCGAGTATATATATAGATGCAATGGATCGCCATTTGTCACAAGAGAGGCCATGCTATACCTCATATGCTGTACGGTAGATAGCCATACCGTATAAAGATCGTATACTTTCTTTTTGGCAGGGAATGCAATATATTTGAAGATGGCAATATTAATTAGACACAACATACCCTTTGACTGATCAATTCGTATGGTGATCTCAATGAGCGGCACCGACGAGAGCCACACGCTTAGTTAGCTAGCTTTGGTTAATCAACTTTGGCATAGCGGTCGATCGATGGTTGCATTTGGCAAAGCCATTGCATGGAACACCTTTTCACATGGACAAATAAATTAATAGAGATTTTCTGGAGTACCTGGGGTTGGTTGACCCATCATGCAGCTAATTAATTAGTTGTAAAATGGAGTAGTTGTCGATCTAGTCACTTGCAGGCAGGCACCACACAACAAGTCAATCGAGGCCTGGGCATATATGTTTCTCACTTATGTTGCTCTATCTAATCAGACTCATGGGTGAGATACACTCAGCTAAATACTACCTCTGTTCCTAAATATAAAGCGTTTGGCAGTTTAAATTGAACTGCCAAAATGTTTTATATTGATAAACAAAAAGAGCTTGGGTTGGGCTAGGTACTCCTTGTGATGATGAGGACATGGACCTTTTCTATAAGGCCACGTCCATCACGCTTGGGGATGGGAGGACAGCCAAGTTTTGGCACGCGCCATGGCTAGGAGGGGCCAAGCCTAAGGATATTGCGCCCTCCATCTAAAACATCTCTCGGTTCACCAAGGGCTGCGTCCAAAAAGCTATGCACAACGGCGAGTGGGTCCGGCACATCAACACCTCCAAAATCACCACCGCACAGCATATTTTTGAGTTCGTGGCTCTCTGGGAGAAGGTGGCCACTGTACGGCTGCAGAACACCACCCCGGATGAGATTGTCTGGACGCTAAATGCCTCTGGAGTTTACGACGCCACCTCGGCTTACCGGGCCCAATTCGATGACCTTGCTCCTACTACTATGAACCCACTGGTTTGGAAAAACTGGGCCCCTCCAAAATGCAAGACATTTGCCTGGCTCGTACTTCAAGATAGAGTCTGGACGGCCGATAGATTGCAACGGCGGGGTTGGCCAAACTGCGGAGATTGCCAGCTCTGCAAAGTCCAGGGAGAGTCGGCCGCACACATGCTCTTCAAGTGTCGATACTCCGTGCGCATCTGGAGGATGATCCAATCCTGGCTTGGTCTGGTTGGCTTGGACCCCGACTCTTGGAGCGCATTTGTTTCGGTCAAGGAGTGGTGGTCCTCATTATGCCTTCCTGGTGGCAGACGGCGCCGGGCTTTGTCCTCCCCCCTTCTACTTGTCGTGTGGGAGCTGTGGAACGAGCGCAATGCTCGCGTCTTCCGTGGGGTCTCCTCCATGCCTTCTGCGGTCTTCGCCAAAATCAAGCATGAGGCTTCCCTTTGGGGTTTGGCCGGTGCTAAGCACTTGAGAACTTTGATGCCGCGAGAGTAGTCCCATTTTTTCTTTTCTGGGCATCTATGTCCCTGTTACTTTGTTGTAAAACTCCTTAATTAATATGATGAGGCAAAGCTTTTGCCTCCGTTTCAAAAAAAAGATAAACAAAGGGAGTACATACTTCTTAGGTCATAAATCCATTGATTATAAAGATATTTCTGTTCTAAAAGCAATGGTGTATGGTCTGAGCACACGCATTAATTGATTTTTCACACGCCCACAAGAAATATATACACGACTTTTGTTGTTGCAACGGTTTGTGTGTGTGTGTGAGTGTTGCTGCAACGGGTGATCTTCACGACTTGACAGTGGCCAACAGCATA
This sequence comes from Elymus sibiricus, assembly GCA_039707655.1. Lineage (NCBI taxonomy): Eukaryota > Viridiplantae > Streptophyta > Magnoliopsida > Poales > Poaceae > Elymus > Elymus sibiricus. Next base: position 372,322,548 of record CM077672.1, on the reverse strand, counting down.
TCCCGGCAAAAACAAAAAGCGGCCAACAACATAGACGAAAAAAGGTAACGAATAACAGGCCAACCCAGTACGGCAGAAGGCCGTATAGATGGCATGTCTTGAATGGCAACCGTTTCATGCAGGCTCAGCCCAAACTAGTTGAACATATTCGACCTAAGTTAGTGGGGGGCAAGTGATATACATCGCTCTGCGTTACTCTAGCTATCGCTAACTGAGGACATGCGAACTAGTCCAGCCCATTATCTCGGGCTGGGAGCAACTAACTGAGCGTTATCGTTGGCAAGAGACCCTCAAGGGTCACTTTTGGTGGGCGAAGAGCGCGCAACTGTCAGGCATGTGTCGTGTGCTGGGCGCTTCCCCGGGAGTTTTTTAATTTATTTTTCTATACGTGTTTTCAGGTTTTAGATGGTTTTTTCGGGGGTTTCCGGATTTTCGGTTTTGGCCCGATTTCCTCTATGTTTTGGACAACAAATTTTTTTTTGCGCGGAAAAACGAGTTTTTTTTCTTCCGCGAGAAGCATAGATTTGCTTCTCATGGAGGAAACAGGATTGCTTCCGCTACTCTCCGGAAGGAAAACAAAAAGCGTTTTTTTCTTCCGCGTGAGGCACATATTTGTTTCTCGTTGGGCACCGGTTTGCTTCTGCAAGAGGCTCGAAAAGAAAAAAACAAACATTTTGTTTTTTCCGCGAGAGGCATAGATTTGCTTCTAGTAGAAGCACAGGTTTGCTTCCGTGAGAGGCACTCTCGGAATGGTGTTTTTTTATTCCGTGAGAGGCACAAATTTGCTTCTCGTGGAGGCACATCTGTCCCTCACGGAAAGGGAAAAACACTTTTTTTCTTCCGCGAGAGGCACAGTTGTTCCTCTCAAAAAGAGAAAAAACAAGTTTCTTTTCACCTGTGAGAGGCAGATATTTGCGTCTTGTAGAGGCATAGGTTTGCTTCCGCGGGAGGCACTCGGAATGGAGAAAAAAAAACGTTTTTTTTCTTCCGCAGGAGGCACATATTTGACTCTCATGGAGGCACAGTTGTGCCCCATTGAATAGGAAAACCACCTTTTTTTTTCTTTCGCAAGAGACATGGATTTGCTTCCATGAGAGGCACAGCTGTGCCTCTCTGAAAAATGAGGAAAAATCGTGCTTCCGGCTCGGATTTTCTCTTCCGTTTTTTTCAAGAAAAAATAGTTCGTCAAAAAAGGCTTCGTCAGCAAAGACGAGAACGGGGGCCTTTGGAAAATGATAAATAAAAGGGGCGATCAATGAATTGACCAGGTGTAAGCACCTATTAACATGAAATCTAGTTGCAAAGATCTCCACGCGAGAAATCGAACGTTGAAAACAGTTCGTGATTTGGTCGCACGGTTTTAGAGATAAAACGTTTTGAATGTACAAATCAAAAAAAAGAAGAAGGAAAACTCCCATGTGGACCACTTGTCGCAACCTGGAAAGGTGGGAGTGAACTTTGGAAGGGATGCCCCTTAATTAGTGATTTCGCGGTTTTGGGACCTTCTCACCACAAGAGCTACTCCTACTACTTTCTCTAGTTTTCCTTCCGGTTTTGTTCTTTTTTTTTTCAGTTTGGTTTTTCTTCGGTTTTTTTCCACTTCTTCACCAGTTATCTTTGGTTTTTTTCTTTTCCTTCTCTTTTTGATTGCTTTCGTAACGTATCATAGATTTTCTTTGTTTTTTTGCTTTCCTACGTTAGCTCACAAGTTTTCTTTGTTTTTTGTCTGTTTTTTTTTCTTTTCTTCATTGGTTTTCTTCTTCTTTCTACCTTTCTCTTGTTTTCTTTATTTTTTTATTTTTGTTTTCTCAACACATGTATACTTTTCTCCATGTGGAATATTTTTTGATGCACGTTATAAACTTTGAAATAGTCAATGTAATAATTTCAAATACAAGTTTTAAACATTTTTTCAAATACACATTAAAGTTATTTATTAATGACGATAAACATTTCTTAAACTACCTGAACATTTTTTTACAATGTCTAAGTGCTTTTAAAAAATGTAACGAACATGTTTTCCAAACACGTGAATATTTCTTTCAAATGTCAGATATACATTTTTGAATGGTATGAAACAATTATTATACTATGCGGACATTTTTTATATCCTATGTTAAATGGCATGGCCATATTTTTGAAACATGTTAACAAGTTTTTGAAATGACCCGTGCACTATTTTTTAATGGTACAAAACCATTTTTTGAATAATGAGAACATTTTTTAATAGTGTAAATATTTTATAAAGTAATACGATCTGTTTTCGAATTATGTGAACATTTGTCAAATATCACAAATATTTATTAAAATTCTATCAGCATCTTCTAAAAGTTGCAAGAACTTTTGGCTAACACATCACAGTCGTTTTCTTGAATGTGCAATGACAGTTTATTAAAATTAAAATATAATATTTTCCCATTCTAGAAACTAGTCCTCAACTCGTGCACCTGCACGGGCTAGAAAATTTAATATTAATATAACAAATTTGTCAAAATTCAAACTGATGACAAATTCATAGCTAGTCTCACTCTTTGCCTACAGGAAATCTCGATCATCAGCCGCCGACACACCAAATTGTCCTGACGTGTATGAGTTGGAGATAAGGATCTGAGCTGGTTTTCATTTAGCTGGAAGTTTAGGTCTATAACCGTACCCCAATCACAACTAATGTCATATTTTGTTCATCAGTCGTTTGCACTGTTATATACACAGTATCTTGGAAAACCATGCATCCACAAACTAAGCAGAATTATTATACTAGCTAACACATTCACGCTAACAAATTTCAAGCCAGAAAGCTGTCCAAATGATTTGTTAGAAATTTGTTATTTTTATATCTCACAAACGAAGTCGAGTTTGGACAAGATATTTTACAAGGTTGTGTATCATCATATCATCTATATGTGTGATTTTTTTGGTGAATTTAGACGACTTTTTTGCCGTGGTTTGCACGGGTTTTCAGGAAGGTTGTGGTTTCCACCAGATATGTTCCCCTTTAATTTACAATTGCTACATTAAATTTTCTCAAGTTTCTCACCGAACTAAACAAGGCCTAAAACACTGACTACGTATGACAGAGAGCACTTTAAGACGGATGACGACACGTATCTTGGTCTACACACTTGCGTCCTTAATTTTGATTAAAGCTAGCTTATCTGACTGAATATCACAATCAACGTTTAATATTACCACGTCCATGTCTGCGAATTGACTTTGATACCCTACTGACGGCACACCATCGGTTGATAGTTAGCTACTCATTGGATATACGATAGCTACTCATACTAGTAACATCATTGAGTAAATGTTACGCAATAAATGACGAGCTTCTGGTAATCTTTTTGATGTAAAAAATCATTAAGAACAGTAACGAATGACTGAGGGATCGAGCTCCTTCCCAGCGATTAAGTCATAGTTGTTCTCATAAATATACTCTGCGAATTCTATTATTTGATTGCAAAACAATTGGTTATCAAATTATTACTCATGCATAGTGGCACACATCATGTATGTTTACTTTAAAGTTATTTTTTATATATTGATAGTGCTAAAAATGGGTGATTAGAACCGTATGCACATGGGGAATTTACGATACTTTATATAATAGCATATGTTGGTATGTAGTTATAAGTGGTTGATTTTTATTTAAATAATAGCAGCATTGTGTAATTTATATACAAATTTAGGGGTTAACTTGATGGTCTTTCATAGCGACAGAGTTGGTGAGAAGAAAAGAAAATATGTCTGTGGGGTATATGTATAAATCGGTTTCATTTTCTTACATTTGATCAAGTTGAAGTGTGTGTACATGGATGTTTGACTCCTACTCGGTACACTTCAGCCTTTTATGAATGTTCGTTCTTCATTGAGTGTGGCCTCAAGTTACAGTATAGTCGAGAAAAAAACAGTAGACCAACAACAGCTGTAGCTATGACCAGTGAAAAATCAACTGTCAGAAACTCGAAACTGTACACGAGACAGGAACAAATAAACCGACAAAGACCAAGGAACAATCAGATCAAGCGGCTTGAATTTGTCGTCCCAGATATGGTTGGAAAGCTAAACGCGGTAACTCCGAGCCATCTGGAAGAGAAGCACCAAGTATCTCGTGTCCCCAGTCACCGCGTGACTTCCAGCCGGCCGCTTTCCCCGGCGTAGAATTCCTCGCCGCCGGCAGCTCGGTACACACCCATATACGCTGTACACGCTCGCATACGTCCGATCCACCCGTCTATACCGGCTGGCCAGCGCGAAGACGTACGGCGGCGCGCGCACGGCGGCTACGTAGCACCAGTGACGGAGACAAGACGAGACACTATCAATCGACGAGACACTAAGTAAGGCGTGTTGATTAGCGATATGATTCACGTAAACAAGTACTTGGCACCCCCTATCTTAACGTGAATTCTGAAAGAAGGAAATAGGCCCATGTAAAAGCCCATTAGTGCGTCGTTTTCAAGTCCTTGGGAACGCTAGATTGGCCTCGCTAAGGGCTGGGCATTCTCTCCGTGATTAGCGTGTGTGTGCGGATTAGCGCTACGCCGCCGCCGCCCCGTACTCCCGTGCCCTTGCGGCCTTGCCGCCTGCTCGCCTCTGCTCTCCCTATCGATCGATTCACACGGCGACGCATGCTCATTCAATGGACAATTCTTCACGTTCAGCCAACAAACTAGCCGAGGTTAATACATCACACTATCTGCTAATATCTCTTAATTCTCATCTTACATCGTTATACATCATATTTTAATTATTTTTGGTGTATCACAGCGCTAGGGCCTAGGGCACCCACAATTGTTAGAAATCACGCGCATGCCAACGGCGGCCAGCCGATCTACTTCGAGTATTTGACCTAATATATAGCAGAGGGAACGAGCAAGGGCTGGATTTGATTCTCTAGGTATTTTCCCTAATAATACAAAAACAAAATTTGACAATACAACCAATGATGATTTTTAATTCAAACCTATATAAATACAAGCTAAAAGCCAATCGTTTTCTTATACAATGATCGTTCTTGTTTGATATTTTAAATTTCCATATGACATTTTTTTGTAGCACGGTATTTCATGTCATATTTCGGAGTAGTTTGATTATCAACTTCATTATTGACCTATTTAGCTATAGCTAGACAATGCCTCCGGCCGATAAATAAGTGTGTGTCTAGGCAAAGTGAAATATGAATGATATTTGGATACAAAACTATTGGGTAGTTTTGTGATGCAATTTTTTTTGGCTTCACCAGCGTCGTTTGGCCCCCCCTATGTTCAAATCCTGGCTCCGCCCCTGCGTAGCACCCACGCCGGCGACGACGACCCCGAGCGGTCGCCGCGCCCGTGTGCGTCATCGCCGCGCGCGCGCCCTCACAAGCGACAAGCCAGCGAACCCCGGCAAGTGGCACTGCCGCGCGCCTGCCGGGACGATGGCGTGCGGGCGGCAACGGCAAACAGTTGAAGGTGGCGTGTGTGGAAGCGGAACGGGACGGGGACTTCCACGAATAACATCGGGTTTCCGCTCGTGCGCGACCTTGACCCGATCGTCGCCGTCACGAGCGACGCCGCGACGGCGAAAGGATCCTCGTCGTCCGTGCACGGCCCCTGCGTGCTCCCGGCTTTGATCCGTTCGACTTTTCTGACCCGAGCACAGGTACCTTTCCAGAGTTCGGCAGTTCTGTCACTGCCTGCACACGCACGAGCGCTTGACTTGTATGCATATCATTGGCACTCGATGGAAAAATATCACCATGTTTTGATCCAGTAAAATTAAATTATCTAGCGCCGCCGCGTGTTGTCTTGTTCTTTATGAGCCCTCTCTGAACTCCAATCTCTCTCCCGGGTCCCGGGCTCCCGGCGGCCGGCTATAAAAACCGGTGCTCGTGCGCAGTGCTTCACCACACGCAGCACACGAAGAGCGGCAACAGCCAGAGACACAAGCGGACAAGCAAGAGCGAGTCCTTCTGTAAGGCCAGCGATCGAGAGCATCTCCTCCCCCCGAGTCCTTGTTTACGCGGCGGCACTGTATAACCTGCACGTATGCCGGTGACGACCATGGCGCCGGTGGTGCACGCCGCGGGGCTTGGCACCAGCGGGTCCGGCCTGACGCTGAACCCGGTGGCGGAACGGGCGCTCAGCCGCGGCGCGTCGACGCTGTCCACGCCCATGTCGCCGCCGCCGGCGTTCGGGAGCATCGTCACCGTGCTCAGCATCGACGGCGGCGGCGTGCGCGGTATCATCCCCGGGACCATCCTCGCCTTCCTCGAGGAGAAGCTCCAGGTGAGGAGGAGAAATTCATATGTGTGCATGCTACATGTAGCATACGCATGGGATCGAGGCAGACATGCATCTACCTCTGATGCACTACTAGCCGATTCTAATTAACTTCTAACGATCGTTTACTGCATGTGTCGATCCGCAGGAGCTAGACGGACGACCGGACGCGAGAATCGCGGATTACTTCGACGTCATTGTAGCCTCTCGACACTCTGAAAACGGTTCACGAGAGAGAGGATTTGCGCAGCGTAATGCTTGCTGCTTTTCAGTTTCTTCTCCTTTTATTGCTTAACCGAAAACGATCATGCCGCGGCTCTGGCGCTCTTACTGGATCGTGCCATCCCACGATCGAGCACGCAGTCCACGACTCCCTACAAGTCCTCCACGGATCGCACAGAGCGCGTCTCGCGGGAGCTGCTAACTAAATTGACGAAGGAAAAGCGCTAACTGAATCTACTGAACCTATTCTGACGCTGAGACAGAAAACAAGCTGTCACGCTAGCTAAACTAGCTTATTGTGCAACAAACTCCCCCTAAGCTAGGTTGGCTGGCATCCGATGACCCCCACATGATCACGCATCTCCTGGAACTTAATCCGTCTGAGCGCTTTCGTGAGGATGTCAGCGAGCTGGTCACCAGTTCGCACGTACTGAACGTCGATGTTGCCGTCGTCGACGCACTGCCGGATGAAGTGGTACCGCAGCTCAATATGTTTGCTCCTGTCGTGGAAGACAGGGTTCTTGCTCAGCGCTATCGCTGACTTGTTGTCGATGCAGAGCTTGGTGGCGCCGTCGACACGCCCGAGCAGTTCTCTGATCAGCCGCCTGAGCCAGATGCCCTGGCACGCGGCTCCCGCTGCAGCGATGTACTCTGCCTCGCATGAGGAAAGTGCGACGATCTTCTGCTTAGCAGACTGCCACGACACCGGGCTGCCTCCGAGGAAGAAGATGGTGCCGCTGGTGCTCTTGCGATCATCGACGTCCCCGCCCAGGTCCGAGTCGCTGTACCAAACGAGCTCTGCACCGCGCGCCTGCCGAGAGTAGCAGCATCCCGGCTGACGCGTGCCGGCGATGTACCTCAGGAGCTGCTTCACGGCAGCCCAGTGCTCGCTCGTCGGTGCCTCCATGAACCTGCTGACGTAGCCGACGGCGTAAGTGATGTCGGGGCGTGTGTGGGTGAGGTAGCGGAGGCTCCCCACCACGGTTCTGAAGTGCGTGGCGTCCACGGGCTCGCCGGCGCCCTTCCGGCTGAGCTTGAGACGTGGCTGCATCGGTGTGGCCACGGGGTGGCAGTCATCCATGTCGGCTTTCTCCAGGAGCTTGTCGGCGTACGCAGACTGCGCGATGATGATCCGCCCCGGCCTCTGGTCCACCTCGATGCCGAGGTAGTAGCTCAGCAGTCCCAGATCGCTCATCTTGAAGAGCGTCATCATCTCCTTCTTGAACTTCACGATCGCTGCCGTGGACGCACCAGTGACGATTAGGTCGTCCACGTACACGCCCACAAGAAGACGGCCGCCGTCCCCGGTGCGCGTGTACACCGCGTGCTCGGACGGGCACTTCTCGTAGCCGAGCGCGTTGAGGCTGTCGTCGAGCTTCGCGTATCACGCCCGTGGTGCTTGACGCAGTCCGTAGAGTGCCTTGTGCAGCCGGAGCACCTTGTTCGCCGCTCCGGCGAGCTCGAAGCCGGGGGGCTGTACCACGTAGACCTCCTCCTCAAGTTCTCCGTTGAGGAAGGCGGACTTGACATCAAGGTGGTGCACCTCCCAGCCCTCCTGTGCCGCTACGGCGAGCAGTACACACACGGAGTCGAGGCGGGCCACCGGCGCAAACACTTCCTCGAAGTCGATGCCGGCGCGCTGCACGAAGCCCTTCGCCACGAGACAAGCCTTGTGCTTGATCACCTCGCCGGCGGCGTTTCGCTTCTCCTTGAAGACCCACTTCAGTCCGATGGGCCGATGACCTGCGGGCAGATCACAGAGGGACCATGTCCCGTTAGACTCGATGCACGCCATTTCCTCCATCATCGCCGCTCGCCATGCCGCATGGGGCTCGGCTTCTGCAAACGTCGCCGACTCGCCCTCGGGCAGCAGGAGCAGCTGCTCTGCTCTGCCGGAGTTGGCCGCGCCGTGCTCGAGCACGTTATCCACGCGGCGGAAGCGGTGAACAGCGTCGGGGTCATCGGCGTCGTCGAGCATGGCCGGGTCGTAGGGCGGCGGCGTGGCGAACTGCACGTCCTGCCAGCCTGCAGGAGTGGGCGTCCCACCACCCACCATGGCTGTATCAGCTGCCATGGCAGCGAAGTGGGGTGTAGAAACAGCAGGATCAGCTGCCATGGCGGCGGTTTCGCGTGGCGCCGTAGGTGGTGAGCTCGGTGCAGTTGTAGCAGCTTCCACCGAGCCACCCTGCACCATGAAGTCGACGGTGAAAGTACCGCCCGTGTCCGCCGTCTCGTGGCTCCAGTCCCAACTTGCGTTCTCGTCGAACACGACGTCGCGGGACACGTGCACCCGGCGGCTCACCGGGTCGTACACTCTGTACGCCTTGGTGCCGGGCTCATACCCGATGAGCACCATGGGCGTGCTCCGGTCGTCCAGCTTCTTGAGATTGGGTCGCGCGCTCTTGACGTGGGCCACACAGCCAAAGACGCGCAGGTGACTCACCTCTGGCTTCTTGCCATGCCAGGCCTCGTACGGTGTTGCGCCGTCCACACTGCGCGTGAACGCGCGGTTCAGGAGGTAGACGGCCGTGGTCACCGCCTCTCCCCAGAAGTAGTCCGGCATGTCCTTGGCCTTCATCATGCTCCTCGCCATGCCCACCACCGTCTGGTTGCGCCTCTCGACAACGCCGTTCTGCTGCGGCGAATACGGCACCGTCAGGTGCCGCTGGACGCCGGTGGTCGCGAAGTGCTCGGCCAGCGCCGTGGACGTGAATTCCCCGCCGCGGTCTGTGCGCAGCGTGCCCAGCTTGCGTCGTGCCTCCGCCTCTGCACGCGCCTGGAACTTCTTGATGGTCGCGCCCGCCTCATCCTTGCTCGACAGCAGGGTGAGCCACATGTAGCGGCTGTGGTCGTCCACGAGTAGCAGGAAGTAGCGCCGTCCTCCTGGCGTCGCCGGCGTGATCGCCCCGCAGAGATCAGCGTGGACGAGGTCGAGCGGCGTCTCCGCTCTGTACTTGGCCACCTGAGGGAATGGTGCCCGGCGTTGCTTGCCGGCGAGGCACGCCTGGCAGAGCTCTCCTGTGTGCTCGATGCCCGGCAGCCCTCGCACCAACCCCGCCCGCGCCATCCTCTGCAGTGCGTCGACGTGCAGGTGTCCAAAGCGGGCGTGCCAGCGCCATGACACGTTGTCCGTGCGCGCGGCAAGGCAGACCGGACGAACAGGACGAATGAGCAGCTTGTACAAACGATCTGGGGACCGTTTTACCTTGAGGATGAGGGCGCCGCGTTGGTCGTGGACGGTGAGGGCGCCAGGATGCACGTTGATGTCGCAACCGTTCTCGTCGAGCTGTCCAAGGCTCACCACGCTGCTCTTGAGCCTGGGGATGTAGTACACATCCATGAGAGCACGCTGAGCTCCCCCGTCGATGGAGAAAGCAACGGTGCCGCGCCCCTCGATCCGTACCACTGACCCATCACCGAACCGCACGGATCCGGTGATTGCAGTGTCGAGCTCGGCGAAGGCCGCGCGATCGCCAGTCATGTGGTTGGACGCACCGGTGTCCAGGTACCACATCGTGTCCGTGGCGGCGTCCTCGGCGGCAGGAGAAACGTTCGCCTGCTCTTCGTTGAGGAAGACGGTGGCATGCGGCGGGTCAGAGCGGTCCACGGCCACTGCCATGGGTGGGTTCTGAGCAGTGGGGATCGCTGCTACGACGCCGCTTCCTGCCGCCGCCGGAGTGGGATGCATGAGCTCGACCACCTCGGCGAGCAGCAGCTCTGGATCGCCCTCCTCATCTGCCTGGGCAAGGAGGGCTTCCTCCTCCCTTTTCTTCTTCCTGCAGTCACGGGCCCAGTGTCCCCTGATGCCGCAGTACCGGCATTTTTCCTTGTCCCCGCCGCTCTTGTCGGGGTAGTCTCCGCCGCGCCCGCCACCACGTCCGCCTCCTCGGCCACCTCCTCGGCCACGGCCACCGCCCTTGCGACGGTTGTTGCTGCTGCCCGAGGGAGGTCCTGGTGCACGAGGTTGCTGTAGGCGGGCCTGCCACTCCTCCCAAGTGAGGAGCAGCCGCCCACCTTGACTGCTGCTGCCGCCATGCGCGTCGTCGAGGCGGTCCTGCACGACGCGCAGCCTGCCGGTGACCTCGTCCAGGGAGAGTGAGCTGATGTCTAGCAACGTCTCGATCGCGATCGCCACCTGCGCGAACTGTTGCGGCAGAACACGAAGGAATTTGGCCACTACCTTTGATTCTTCCAGGGTGTCGCCGAGAGCGCGCAGGCCGGAGACGATGCCGGACAGGCGGAGCGAGAAATCGTCGATTGTCTCCCCGTCGCGGAAGGTGATGCTCTCGAAATCGCGCCGGAGCTTCTGCGCGTTGGCCTCGCGTACGCGCGTGGCACCGAGGCGCTGCGTGGCGATGGCGTCCCACGCCTCCTTGGCGTTCTCCTTCTCACCCACGGCGAGCAGCACATCCGGAGGGAGGCCGCGGAGGATGGTGATCATGGCGTTGCGCTCGTCGTGGTAGCAAACGTCACCGTGAGACACCGCCCCCCACCAGCCATGGGCCTGGAGGTAAATCTTCATGAGCAGAGCCCACTCTGCGTAGTTGGTGCGTGTCAGCATCGGGAGCGCGCCACTCGAGGACGCCGGCTGCACCACCTGCTGCACCACCGTGTCGCCGCGGCGGCGTGCCCGTCCCCGATCCTGGGACGGCGCGCGGATGCGCGGGGGCGTGAGCAACCGAGCTGCGGCGCCCGCAGATGCCCTCGACATGGTCGCAGGCGTCTTCGACATGGCTCTGAGACCACTTGTAGCCTCTCGACACTCTGAAAACGGTTCACGAGAGAGAGGATTTTCGCAGCGTAATGCTTGCCGCTTTTCAGTTTATTCTCCTTTTATTGCTTAACTGAAAACGATCATGCCGCGGCTCTGGCGCTCTTACTGGATCGTGCCATCCCACGATCGAGCACGCAGTCCACGACTCCCTACAAGTCCTCCACGGATCGCACAGAGCGCGTCTCGCGGGAGCTGCTAACTAAACTGACGAAGGAAAATCGCTAACTGAATCTACTGAACCTATTCTGACGCTGAGACAGAAAGCAAGCTGTCACGCTAGCTAAACTAGCTTATTGTGCAACAGTCATCGCCGGGACGAGCACCGGCGGCCTGGTCACTGTTTGACACGAAAAATAATAAAAACAACGTCGGTTGTCGTGTTATTATCTCTCTACGCGCTAGGGGAAATATACGTTGCGGGCGTGCCAGTGTACTAAGTACACAAATAAATAGAGGGAAACATGAATTTTATTAATCTCTCATCGGAGAAACAAAATTACAAGATCCTATTACATGAGCGCTCCGTGGCCTGCTAGCGCGGCCAATATGACTTGGGCGATTGTGAAGTTCTGGTTCACGGGGCCTCGAAAGGCTCCCGCTTAATTATGTCCGCGAGTCGAAGTCCCGGACCACCTCCGATTAAGCTGCTGCAATGGTCGTCGTCTTCAAGTCTCGTCTTCTCCATGTGGTCGGTGTAGATGGTGGAGATGATGATAGAAGGGTGGAGCGGTACATCAGTCGCTCCGGCTTGTCGATGTCCGATCATGAAGATGTCTGGCTTCGTCAGCTCAGACAGATGGGCGGCCTTTGCCTCGTCGGTGCCCGGCCTGGTTGTGTCCGCCTCGTCGGTGTCGGACATGGTGTCTTGCCTTCGCCTCGTCGGTGCCCAGCAAGATATGGGTAGCTTCATCGGAAGAAGACATGTCGGTGAAGCGGCTTCGCCTCGTCGGAGCTTGGACGGGGTTGGGGAAGCGTGTTGATGTAGAAGTCAGAGTAGACTTGAGTGTCGCCGCGTGGCGGCGTTGCTTGAAGATGACGACAATGCAAGCTCGTCGATGTAGACCTTGGGGAGTCACAGTTATAGGGACGGCCTCCGCTTGGTGTAGACGGTTGGTGTAGGGGAATGGCGACGTGCCGGTGCAGTCGGCCCGGAGAAGATGACGACCTCATGTGGACGTCCGGTGGTGCCGATGTAGATGGCGCCAGATGAAGAGTTGATGAAGATTGCGACGCCGCGTCGATGTAGTTGAATGGCGGCGTGTCGGTGTAGTCGGTGCCCTCGCCGGGAGAGAAGTTGATGAAGACGGCGAAGTCAGGTTGATGCAGAAGCCTTCCTTGTCAAGCCCGAGGTTGGTGATGACGATAGAAGGGTGGAGCGGTACATCCGTCGCTCCGGCGATGCTTAGCCATATCCCTCCGGCGTGTCGATGTCCGATGATGAAGGTGTCTGGCTTCGTCAGCTCAGACAGATCGGCGGCCTTCGCCTCGTCGGTGCCCGGCCTGGTTGTGTCCGCCTCGTCGGTGTCGGACATGGTGGCTTGCCTTCGCCTCGTCGGTGCCCGGCAAGATATATGGGTAGTTTCATCGGAAGAAGACATGTCGGTGAAGTGGCTTCGCCTCGTCGGAGCTTGGACGGGGTTGGGGAAATGTGTTGATGTAGGAGTTGGAGTAGACTCGAGTGTCGCCGCATGGCGGCATTGCTTGAAGATGACGACAAATGCAAGCTCGTCGGTGTAGACCTTGGGGCGTCGTTGTTGCGGAGACGAACTGCGCTCAGTGTAGACGTTTGGTGTAGAAGAATGTCGAAGTGCCGGTGCAGTCGGTGTCCTTGTCGATAAGTGGAAGAAAATGGTGACATCATGTCGTTCCAGGCGTCCAGTGGTGCCGATGTAGATGGCGTCAGATGAAGAGTTGATGAAGATTGCGACGCCGCGTCGATGTAGCTGAATGGCGGCGTGTCGGTGTAGTCGGTGCCCTCACCGGGAGAGAAGTTGATGAAGATGGCGAAGTCAGGTTGATGTAGAAGCCTTCCGCTCGTCAAGCCCGAGGTTGGTGATGACGGCACTGCGAGGTTGATGAAGATGTGACGACGGCGAGAAACTCCTTCGTCTTCTTCGGTCGCACACGGGTGAACTATGATTGTCCGTCCATCTCGATCGTGATTCGGCTGCACTGAAATGAGAAAGATAGAAATAGATAAAGAGAAAATGATGCATGTAGGCATGCCATTAAAGAAAATGGATGACGTGATTTTAATCTTCCCTCGCTAAGGTAGATGATGGTACAGCCTTGGACGACGGCCTCCTCATTCCGGCTTGTGCACCACCGCTGACGTTCGTTGTTGTCGTCGTTGTCGTCGCGGTCTTCATGGACGCGTGCCAGGTCGCCGCCATCTTGAACCTTGTTGTAGCGCGTACTACATCGCCGCAGCGAGTGTCTCATCGAACACATGGAGATGGCACCGAAGCATCTTCTTCATGTCTACGTGAACATCAACTGTCCCAGCTCTTGGGCGTGATGTGCTCTTGACTTGGATGCAGGTTGATGTTGGAATCGGGAAGACGATGCCCGGCTGTAGGTCGACAACTTCGACGTCGTCGCGGTGCCGTAGATGGCGCTGGACCAGACGCAGGTAGGATGGAGATGGCGCTGGGTCGGATGCTGCCGGCTTCTCCGATGTCGCCGCCGAGGTGGAGTTGGCGCCGTGATACTCGCCGGCAGCCTCGCCGCCGTCGTGGTGGTGTCAATGGTGTCGGGCCGAATGCCGCCGCCGAGGTGGAGTTGGCGTCGTGCTACTCGCCGGTAGCCTCGCCGCCGTCGTGGTGGTGTAGATGGTGTCGGGCCGGATGTCGCCGGCCTCTCCGATGTCGCCGCCGAGGTGGAGTTGGCGCCGTGATACTCGCCGGCAGCCTCGTCGCCATCGTGGTGGTGTAGATAGTGTCAGGCTGGATGCCGCAGTCCTCTCCCATGTCACCGCCGAGGTGGAGTTGGCGCAGTGCTACTCGCCGGCAGCCACACCGTTGTCGTCGTGGAAGCGTACATGGAAGAGGATACCGCTGGCGAGCCCTCCGTTGGACGTCCGTCGACGTCGTAGCACGTCCAGGGAGCTGCAATCGTCGGCGCGTCCACGGCTGCCTTGGGGTGCAAGTGCACCGAGTGCGAGGGCCTCTTCTGCGGCTCCCCTCGGTCCTCCGTGACGCGGTGCTGGTGGCCTTGGTCGGCGCGTGTACCCGCCATCACGTTGTCACCTCCTGGGTGCGCGTGTCCTCCTTGGCGCGGTGTCCGCGGCCTCCGTCGGAGCGTGTGTGTGTACCGCCACGACTTGTGTCATATGGGTTGATGCAGCATGTTGGTGTAGATGGGAGAAGGCACCGCCGGCCGGTTCTCCGGCGCACATCTGATGTCGACGTGGCACGCGTGAGACGCCGGGGCCGCCTCAGCTACGAGTGCACGAAGAACATCATGCTCCTTCATGCTCTGCCTGCGGCCTATGATGGCATCGTTGCCTCTTGTTGTGTGGCGGCCGGTCTGCATGTTAGACCTTAAAGCAAAGACTCACATAGCTAGATGATGGAAGCATTCAGATACATCGCACCCGCCGGAGCACGTGTTGCCGCCGCCGGTCTGTCCATCGAGCCAGGCGTGCAGATCGAGCCAGAGGACATGGCTCCCCATCACCGTGCTGCTTCGCTTCGGGACTCGCGGGGTCGGCCGTCGCCACTGCGACAGGCACGTCCCCCGTCTCATCGGACAGGGCCAGAGGCGTGTGTATTGCCCGGCGAGCTGGCCGCCGTCGTGGGCGCGTCTCAACTTCAACTTCCCGACGATGCATCACAGGTTGCCTCTCTCCGCCGGGGCGCGCTCTATGCGTCGTCGCTTCCCCCTGAAATGAGAGATAAAAAGGGAGAGGAGACAGTGAGATTTATTATGAGGAAGATGAATGCTTATGTTGATGTAGCGTGTGGCAGCCTATATGAATGAAGACTTCGCCGGGCTCGCCGGCGGACGTCCGCCGTCATCGCGAACGCCGGCACATCGTGTGCGGTCGCTGCCTCCTCCTTCCTGGGACGCCTCCTTTTCCCTGGGCGCACTTGGTGCTGCCGTCTCTGGGGCGCGCTCTGCCTGGCCGCTCCCGAAATCTCTGCCCTCCGGCCCCTCTCGTCGACGATGCCGCGGTGGGCGCGTCTCAACTTCCACCTTCCCCCTCTGAGGTGTGTATCTGCATGTATTTATAGGCAAGAGGAGCAAGGCGCAGGTGACGCGCACAGCCGTTCGGCCGCTCCGATTTTGTTGGAAGAGATATAGATGCCAAACAACATTGATGTTTATCTCTTCGGCTTGCTGACACGGCAACTATCGTACAGATATTTGGGTATATGTACACGCCGGCCGACTTGCAGGTATTCGGGAACGTACGCATGAGCCCAGGCTAATCATATATACCTTAGCGGACGTGGCGAAGCCCTGCTTGGCCCAATTTGATGCGTTCATGCGCTGGGAATACGCATGCAAACTTGCACACAGGCTAGGCATGTATCCATATACATCACGCATGGGCCATGCAAAATGCACCCTACGTAATAGGAAGGTTGGGCCAGCTAATTATGTATATGGCTAATTAATCGACTGGACATTAGCTCGTTAGCACTCATTTTTAAATCATCAAGTGATGACGGAAGGTCATGGGCACTCCTTGCTCCATGACAAATTCTCAGGCTTCTCCCCTACTTACTACTTACTAGAAGAGATTAAAAGATACCGATAAAAATTGTCATCAAATAACTTTTATTTTTCTTCCTGATTTCGTACTATTTGTAGTACAAAATCTCGTCGAACAGTCACCGCCATGCTCACGTATAGAATAAAATAGCCCGCGAAATAGCCGCGATAGCTGCGCTATAGCTGCCCAGGAGCCTCGCCGCTACGCTATGGTCGCTGCCGCGAAATCATTCACATATCCCTCTAAATGGTTTAAAAATAAGCAAAACCCTCTAGAAATCATCTCTCCCACCAAAAACATTTCCGCTATTTGTCTCAATTGCCCGCTATGGCGGCCGCTATAGCTGCTGGGAGAGGCCGCCGCGAAATCGTTTCTCCCGCGATTTTAATCTATGTGCTCACGGCGCCAAGCAAGAAGGACCCCAACCGCCCGCTCTTCGCCGCCAAGGACATCAACGAGTTCTACCTCAAACACTGCCCCAAGATCTTCCCATCCAGCTGGTAAGCATCATCCAACCTTTGCAGGCTCGAAACGAAGCAAAAATCCTACGACTCGTATGTACTACTAGCGTATATGCTCAGGTCGTCGTGCATCAGCTCGATCTGCCGGGTGAGAATGATTTTTCGGGACTAATTGTTGTGCGCTTTCATTCGTGCAGCCCCAAGTACGACGGCAAGTACCTTCAGTCCGTCGTCCGGGACCTCCTCGGTGACACCAAGGTCAGCGAGGTGCTCCGGAACATCGTCATCCCCACCTTCGACATCAAGCTCCTCCAGCCCACCATCTTCTCCAAATACGACGTACGTCCATGCACAAAGACATCTATAGCTAATTTGCTGCATGTTTGGTCCTACGCCGTGCTAACGTGATTGTGATTGCACGCAGGCCAAGCACGATGTCTCCAAGAATGCTCTGCTCTCGGACGTGTGCATAAGCACCTCCGCGGCGCCGACCTACCTCCCGGGGCACCAGTTCGAGACCAAGGACAAGGACGGCAAGCCCCGGCCCTTCAACCTCATCGACGGAGGCGTCGCCGCAAACAATCTGGTGAGTTATCCGACTGACCCAGGATGGATATGATCAGCACAAAAGTAACCTGTAGTAACTACCACTAGTACAAAACAGGCCTTCTGTCCCGGTTCGGGAGGGCCTTTAGTCCCGGTTGCTCAACCGGGACTGCGCAATCGGGACTAAAGCCCCCCCTTTAGTCCCGGTTGCATTACGAACCGGGACTAAAGGCCCTCCACGTGGCCGCTGTCTGGGGCGGGGGATGGAGGACCTTTAGTCCCGGTTGGTAACACAAACCGGGACTAAAGGAATTTTTTTGAAATTTTTTTTTATTTTTTTTTTTGAAATTTTCTTTTAAATTTTTTTTTGAATATTTTTTTGATTTGTTTTTAAGTTTTATTCTGATTTTCAAATCTTTAAATTATTTGACAATTTAATCTCTAATCACCCCTCCTCATTGCTTCAGCGTCGAGCACTCATTCCAAATCGTCTAACTTCCCGGCCGGTCAACCATCCTCTCACTGCTCCAGCCCCAGCACGCTTAACTTCCTGGTTCTATCGTCCCTAGTTTCTAAGTCTACACTTGTTGTTTTCCTGACAATAGTAAGTTATCAATCCTATTAACCCTTAGGTCTTGATGTCACATGATTTAATTTTTTGAATTCCAAACAATTATTAAAATAAACAAAATAAGTAATAATAATATTGAATTTCAATGAAAATAAGATAAGTAATAATATTATTTTATTCATTTTTTGCCATTTATTCATTTAATATGGCATAATTAATATCTTTAAATCTGTAAATCGAAATTCGACAAATAATATATCCATTATTATTAGAAAAATGTGAGGAATCCAAATATGACAATCTTATTATTATTAGAAGTTATACCTTATTGTTATATGTATCATATCAATCCTATTAAGCCCTTGAGCATGATGTCACACGTTTCACCGTTTGAGTTTGAAACTATTATTCTAAAAAACAATAATTATTTAGTAACACTAATATTTATTGAATAAGTAGTTTGACCACTGTTTGACCATAGTTTGACCAGAGTTTGATCAAAAATTCGAAAAAACTTAAATTTGAGGATAACTTTTTTTCCTTTCGGAATTTGAGGATTCTAAAAATTTGCAAAACGGGCTACGGCAGTTGAAATCGAAACCGGCTTCTCGTGCTGAACATTTTGATATATTATACGTTTTTTTTCGACATCGTATGCAAAAGTTATAGCCATTTTACTTTTTCACAACACTTTTTTGCAAAACATGTCGAAATTTATGTTTTTTAATTTTCCTAACTAGTAGATGTAGTAACATAACTACATCTCGAAGGATTTTAATTTTTGAAGTTTTTATCATTTTCTTTTGTTTTTTTCAAAATTGAAATGGCGATACGGGGGGGTAGAGTTTGAAAATTTCAGAACCCCTTTAGTCCGGGTTGGTGTCCATCCAATCCTACCGTCGACTACATCTGCTAGCACCATCCCAGCCAGAGTCACAACTAAGGTTAACCAAGCCAGAGTCAACCCTTTCTAACTTCATTTGCTATTTTTCATGCATTTAATGATTTTTTTGAGCTAAATGACCCTGAAATTGAAAAGCACTACAAATGAACTCTGAAAAGGTTGAAACTTGGCATGGTATCATCATTTCACCCACATAGCATGTGCTAAAAAGTTGAGAGAGTTACGGACAAAAACTGGATGCACTTCGTGTACAAACTGGACCATCTCCTTCGAAGTATCAAGGTTACGGACGAAAACTCATCTGTTACAAAGGCATTTCATTTTTTTAAACTTATTTCAACTCCAGACTTTTTGTGCATTCAATATGCACCATACTACAACATGTTAAAATCAACAGAAAGAACTAACTAAAAATAATAAAAAACAACAATTAAATGACTAAAACAACTATATAAGCAAAACAGTACTGTTTTAATTAAAATCCTAATTTAAATTATTCTAAAAATAACCAAATAAATTACATGGGGTGGTACTCAGTGTTCTATGGGTCGGACCTGGGCTGCAGCCACCCAAGCCTGGGTCCTGGATCCACCTCTGGGTGGTTGTCTTCTGTGTGGAGCTGAACCGATGCTTTTACTGGCATACCTAAATGGTATTTATGTCGTTTCATGATTTGTGTGTGTTGCAGGTTGATTGGATACGCAGGAGTGGGGAATTGGTGACCGACAGTAACCATGTCCGTGGCGGACGGTGTAAGCGATGCGGCCATCGCGGTGCGCGATAAGCTCCGCGGCAAGATTGGCCAGACCAAGGTCAAGCGGTACTGGCCAGGAAAGGCTCCTGAGTAGGCTGACGATGCTGAGGAGGATATAGACCTCCGAACGGCACGTGTCTCCCTTGACAAGGCATTCCCAAAGGATGAGGATGGTGATATCCCTGCAAAGGATGATCGCCGGCTCCGGCGTCTTGCAGAAACCCGTGAGAAACAAGGAGGAGCTGAGGGCAGACCATCGCCGTATACGGCAGGCTGAGATCGTGTCGACTGTTGAGGACCAGAATGAGAGGCAGGAAGCTGATATCGACGAGGAGGATGAGGAGGCCCAGGAGGAAAGGAGGAGGAGGATAAGGGAGAAGCAGCTCTTAAGGGAGCAGGAGGAGGAGCTACTTCCTCACGAAGATGAGGAACCTGTTGAGGACGAGGAGTCAGAAGAATCTGAGTATGAGACGGATTCCGAGGATGAGCAGATGGGCACGGCCATGGTGAAACCTATCTTCATACCAAAATCACAGAGGGACACAATTGCAGAGCGTGAACGGCTGGAGGAGGAGGAGCGGCAGCTTGAGGAGCTGGTCAAGAAGAGGCTGGAGGCTAGGAAGATTGAGACTAGGCAGATTGTGGTTGAAGAGGTAAAAAAGGAGGAGCACATTGAGAAGGCACTGAATGAAGAGGCCAACATTGAGGATGTTGATACAGATGATGAGTTGAACGAAGCAGAGGAGTATGAGTCATGGAAGAATAGAGAAATAGCAAGAATCAAGAGGGACAGGGAAGAAAGAGATGCAAGGTTGAAGGAGAAGGAGGAGATTGAGAAGGTCAGGAATATGACCGAGGAGGAGCGTCGGGAATGGGAGAGGAAGAATCCGAAGCAGCTTCGGCAGACTAAACAGAAGTGGAAATTTATGCAAAAGTATTACCACAAAGGTGCCTTCTTCCAGGAAAGTGCTGATGATGTTATTCAGTCAGCTGGTAAAGAAGATATCTACAGCCATGATTTCTCTGAACCCACTGGGGAAGATAAGATGGATAAGAGCATTCTTCCCAAGGTCATGCAAGTTAAGCACTTTGGGCGCAGTGGAAGAACGAAGTGGACACATCTTGTTAATGAGGACACTACAGATTGGAATGCACGGTAAGTACTCGTCTGTTGCATCATTATTGATGATGTTCAGTTGGCTTGTTTAATTTTCTTCCATGTGCTTTCAGTAGAGGTTGATATTTTTCAAGTAAATAATGATGGCTTGACAGAAAATAATCATATTTTGAATGCTTTTAATTAGGAAATCCAGTGGATGACCTACTCTTATTTTTTGAGCTGACATACCTACACATAGAAATATTTGCATTCCCATATCTTCTACTTCGTCAAAACTTGAAGCTTAGTACACATTTCTCAGTTGAACTATTTTGTATTGTTTTATGGCGCCTGTCTTGGTTTTTTAACAAGGGAAACTTATGTAATGACTCTGGACTAATTTCTTTCTTCACGAATTTTCAGATGGGCTACAAATGGACCTCTGCGAGCAAAGTATGATGCAAAAATGGCAGGCATGAATGCACCTATTGCTAAACCAAAGGGAAGTAAGAAGCTGAAGGACTGGGATGCAAAATGAGATGCCGGCTCACCTGGTACTACTCTATAAGCCTTACTGCCATACAAGCATAACCTATCCAATAAATGCAAAAAATGCTTATGTAGATGCTTTCTTTTTCATTTTGACTGCATAAACCATGTGAACTTTTTGTGGTATCATTTGTAATGATTTGTTAGAGCTGAAATGTCTGGCCAACACCAATATGATGTAATGATCCATGAAGTCATGAGTATTGTACTTTCTTGTGATGTTTTATCAGAAAAGTATCCTATGTATATTTGTTGCCTTATGCCTATGGAAATCTACAAGTTCACCTTTGATTAACCATTCTCTTTGTTTACTATAAACCTTTGTTTTATTTCCCATTAGTATAAAAACGTATTAAGTGATTATTGCCACATTTGATCTGCCGTATGATGTCGGGCTGCATGCAATTGGCTCATTGGTTGTGCTTGCTGTGATGAGTGTTTGTGGCTGTGCTCTGAGTTGATGCTCCTTTGATGAGACAATTTTATAGATTCGGTATTTATTGAAATGATATGTGGTGTTATTAGTTATTAATAAAACAAGGTATTGCTGCAAAATCCACTTCAACACACTTTGCTTCAGTGAGCATGATCTGCATAATGGAATGCATGTCCATCTTCTTTTCTTTTTTTGTCATGAACAATATTTTCCTATCTACCAGATTATTTGCATGAGACAATTCTGTTTGTATGTTGTACAAGATCAAGTACAAAGTATCTATCTAGCAAAGTTGAACACCAGAATATAGATCCTCGTTTTGTTTTGTTGGTTACTCACATTGTTGGCTCGATGTGAAATTGATTTGGTCATTTGGACAAAATTATCAGTAAGTTCTGAATACAGATCGATTTAATAGAAAAGAATACCAAACTATGGTGGTGGGTTAGGGTGTTTTAGCTTCTAGACCTTTTTTTCTTTTTCTGGAGCCATATGAGTTCATTTTTAGTTACAACTGTGTGCACCGAAACTGTAGGATCACATTGCTTTTGCTCAGCCTTCATTGTAGAACTTGTTCATTACTTATGCCTAAAATTGTTCCGTTTTTATGTTTCCTGAACGGCGGCTGGTTCATGATCAAATTTTACTTCTGACAAAGAGTTATGACAATGAACCTTGTGCAGTGCAACATGATAGGTCTAAGTGGATCAGAAACTAACTATACTCATCAGAATAATATTTAATTGGGAGGTCCGATTTGAATTTTGTTAGGCCTTCCTCTCAGCTTACTGATGTATGCAGCTTTCAGTGTTATAGTTTTATGTATTCTCCAAGCTATGGGAGTGTGAGAGAGCAATGTTTGGTTGAATTGCTTCAGCAGACACTGAATGGTATTTCTGTGCTGCGATAGTAGACTGAGCTGATCAAGTTGTATGTTGGTGCGACTGAATTGAATTCAACCAGATTCAGACATGATAGTATCATGCTCACCTGCACCTAGTAGGACTCTAAAATTGCATTTAGATGAATTATTGAACTATATAGCAGAAATAGTAGCACGAGTAACCTACTGGCATTGGTCATTGTTTTGGTTCTGTTCTTTCTCTGCGCTGTATGGCTTGTACCTTTCTACATGGAAGTTGAATGATGTGCCGGTGCTGCCCCATAAATTGATGTCTCAGTCAGCACGTGGTAGCCAGACATGTTTGCATATTGGCATATTTGGAATAACGTCAGGGGCACCGATCGTTTGTGCCAACATGTATTTTAATACTGAGTTTTTGAATGTTTGTGGTTACATGCACACTTTTTTTTTTGCATGAACGGTTGTGATCTTGTGGGCTTACTGACGTTCTCTTTCAGGTCGACCCTGAATGCACCTTGAAGCGACATGTGATTCAGTTAAAGGGTAACACGACTACGTTGATTTCATGATTTGGGCCTGCAAGTTGCTGCTTTGTATGCCTGAGACGGAGCGACCGGTGAGCCAAGCAATGTGTTTACTGGCTACACTAAAACTTGCCCTCGCCGGCCTTTGGAGCTGACAAGGCAAAATTGCCAGGGAAAACCAGAGCACAAATCTGTCTTCTCAAATTCCGTTTGGGAGGAAAATGCGTTGTTTTCTGACAAATGTGTGCACAGAGCGTGCTTAGAAATATTTATCGAAATAAAAGAGATTTTTTCATCAGGTATTGCAAAATGTGATTGCTTTTATTTCAATCGTTACAAATCAATCCTTAACTACTCTAAACAATGCACTAATCATCTCACCTCGGCTTGACATCAGTTTAATGCCATGTATGTAACAATGGTTTATCATGTAAGTATCATCTGACTAATCACTATTTAGCTATGTTATATGCTAAGTCGAAAATATAAATCAACTCCATCTTCTCATGCATGAAGGTCAGACCTGGAATGCGGTAGTCAACACTTTCTTCTCATGGAAATCAGGAATTGCGATCTACGTGATCAAAGATACGTGACCAAAACTTGCTAAATTGTGTTGTACTTGTACGGCTAATGTTAAGGATCTTCTGAAGCATAGATGAAGAAATTATATGCGTTAAATGGCCTGTGATTCAACCTTGTGTTTGTTCCGACAAGTCAAACTGTAACATGAATTATGCACGGCCAAATTATGTGTGCCTAGTATAACATGGTCATATTGGAATAAAATCAGCCTCCTGTATCCTTTCAGTCTTTATTTCTACATCTATACACAACTTGAACTGATAAATGCTCAGTATTCCAATCTAGTCATTCCTCATTGGTTATACAGTTAATCTAGACAGTTGAGTCATTACAGAAGCAATAAAATTCAGAAAAAAACTTATTGGTGGAAACTGTTTAGCTATGCTGTATCTGAAACAAAGAGATTATAAGCCCATAAGGCCTCTCACATGGAGGGGCTTATAATAAGCCCCAAAGAGTGTTTGAATCTAGGGGCTAAAAGAGGTTAAAAGTTCAATAAATGAGAGCAAAGAGAGTCCTGCCCTCTATAAGTCCTCCTGTTTGGATCAAAAGATGTTTATTTGGAGGAGTTTATAATAAGCCCCTGCTAACGAAACAGGACCTTAGTTTCAGTATTATCACATTTGATTTGAAGTCTTTTTTTTTTTTTGAACGAACCGCACAAGACAGTGCGAGTTTCATTGATATAGCAGAAAAAAAATACAAGACTACGACCCTGGGAGGCCATAGGCAGGAAACAGAAAAGAAAGTAAAAACAACTATACTCACCCGGTTGTATTGGGACATCAACGCGGGTTACCACTCGCCGGCCGGTTGGATTGGGACTTCAACACGACCAAGCCACTATATAAACACAGCGACAGAGAAGTCGGAACATCCGCAGCACCCACCCACAAACCGCACACTTGCAGTCGTCGAACCACCGACGAGATCCAGCGCCGAAGAAGAATCAAAGGAGCGGACACCACCACACCGAGAAGGCCACCGCCATGCAGGACCCATCGCCGCAGTGCTGCTCCATCAAAGCAAACCACCTGACGGAAAGAAAACACCGAGACCGAGCAACCACAACGCGCGGGGGCCTCGCCTCATCCGCCGTTGGACTCCCCCTCTCTCGTGCGCGGGGGCCTCGCCACGCTCGCCACAAAGCTCTAAGCTCCGGCCTCGTTTCATAAGTTGCCGTCAAAACGGCGAGCAGAGATGCCCCACCCACAAAGATCTTCAACAAACAACCAAACCGCCGCTGTAGGTCGACTTCCCCTCGTAGCTTCCCCCGCGCATGAAGCCGCCGCCTTCGAACCAGCAGACCAAGTTTGTCGCTCACGCCGTCTTCCGACGTTGTACCGCACCGGGTGGTTCCAGCCATGATGAAACAACCCGCCACGATCCGCTGCAAGCCGAGTCGTCCCCCGTAGCCGTTGCCGCAAGCGCCGTCCAACGACGCAGTCCCGCACCGCACTGGCCGTTGCAGAAGCAACGCCAGCCGCCGCGGTCCGCTGCAAGCAGCCGAACAGCAACAGAAAGACGACCCCAGTCCACCAACACGAAAGCAGCCACATCTGGTCGTGAGGTAGCCAACACCCTTCACACCTGCCAAACGACGGACAAGCCAACACCGGATGAAGGCGTCATGGGCAGTGTACCGGCAAGACACCGAAGCCGAGCGGGGCTCTAGAGACGACGCCTCCAAGGAGGGCACGACGTCAATGACGCCGCCGTCGCTCGTCCAAGAGCTGGACAGGGTTTTCACCCAGAGACCCTGTGCGGCAGGGATGTAGCTCCATCATGACGCCCCCAACGGGGAAAGCGACGCCCGAAGACGCCGCCGCCATGCCACCAGCATGAAGCTGGCGAAAGCTTTCGCTCGGAGCGTCCAAACCCCCACCGCACACGCACGGCATGGCACACCGGCACCACCGCCACAACAGCCCCACCAGAGCGACGCCTTCGCCGCCTCCCCGCGCGTCGCACCGCCGAAGATCCGCTCCTTTGCCGCTTCTCACGGCCGCTGCCCGCCGCGCCGCCCGGTACCGCACCGGCCGGCGCGCGAGCCTGCAGCACATCGCCGGCACTGCCCGCCGCCACGCAACCGCTGGGGAACAGCCCAGCCCACGCACGGCCAAGCGGCCCGCGCCGGGGCCACCGCCGCGCACGGCCTCGCGACCCTCGCTGGCCGCCGCCGCGCCTGCAACCCTCGCTGGGCCGCCGCCGCGCCTGCGGCCCGTCGCTGGCCGAAGAGGGCCGGGGCCGGTAGATCTAGTGGCGAGGAATCCGGATCCATCCACGGCCGGACCGGATCCGCGCCGACGGAGCCCCGGCACACCGCCCGGTCGAGGTCCTCTGCGTCGTCCCGCCCCGACGCGCGCAGGTCCTGACCGGCGAGATCGTCCCGCCGTCGCCTTCCTTGCCGGCCGCCGGGCTTCGGGTACCGGGGGACGGCGGCACGAGGGAGCCCCCTGGTCGCCTAGCGGGAGCGACGCGGGGTATGACCGTCTGCTCGTTAAGGCAGAGTTTTGATTGATTTGAAGTCTTTATTAAACTAGATTTATACATAGGTCATCGTTGTACATTATTATGGATTGTTTTCTGATTCTCTTATGGATTGTTTCCTGAGTCCTTGAGATTGTTTCTCAGGGTGGTGGAGAGAGTTTTGATGTGTGTGTCGTGCTTAACATTGTCGAGAAACACAAAGGTAAACTGTGATCTTCATTCTTGGGCTCCTTGTGTCCTGTGACCTCCTAGGCCGGCGGCAGTTCGGCATGATGGTCCGACTCGGCCCAGCACAAAAAAGCCATTGGACTAGTGTTGGGTCAAATCGGGCTAGTGCCGTGCTAGGTGCGGACGGCCCATCTGGCCATCTAAACATACGAGCTGATGGGGTACGTTGTGTTGACAGGTGAGCGAGTTATGGTGGTCTCACATGGCGGCACCATCAGGGAACTCTACCGTCACGCCAGCCCGACGAGGCGACGAGCCCTCTCCACGGTAAAATACACAACACGTCCGTAATCGTGATCCTCGTGTCGACGTGTCCGGTATCGCCGGTCGCTGCATCGTCAAGTTGTGCAGAGACATCAATCACCTTGAGGAGACGGGCGCGCGCCACGGAGAAGGAACGCCTTTGGTAGCGAAAAGACCTCCGCCTGATCAATTCCAAGATTTGTTAGGGACCATCGCACTTGCAGCATTTACCACGTGCAGAGCGTGCTTTTTTTTTGCGGGGTGTTCCCGTCATCTTTCTAACTGTACCAATCACCGGCCTGTTACTATCAGTAGCCGGAGAATGACGACCCTACCCAATTCTGAACGTGGGGAACTCCAATCGCTGGCTGGACTGTCCATGGCCGTCCGTGGCTGCACGCCTGCACCCAGCGTGTGTGGATCAGAGACGATCTGCGTTCGCGCGCGCATGTCCGTCCTCATCCACGGCCGCGCCCGATTTGGTTGCTGTTCGAGCACAGAGACGGCCGGCATCCTGTCGCTAGGATCATATCGGTGAGGGTGCATGGCGTGCGATGGGGCACGGAGGCGCGCCCTCATCGCGGATGGGCCGCGAGGGAGTAGCGAGTCCCTATCTGGGATGATGGGAGCGCCGAAACCGTCTCCAGCTAACAGCTAAGTAAAACTGAACGCCGCTGACCCCCCATGCATCCCTTTCGCCCAAATGCACGCCGTGCCCGCGCTCCCTTTCACCTAAAAGGGCGCCTCGAATGCTCTGCGCTACCTACCTGTACAAATTAAGAGCACGGATGCCATGTCAGCTCAAGTCTTGAAGGCACAACTTCTCGGAATAATTAACTATTTGCCATTAAGTGGGGTCAGCGGCGGAGCTCTCCGTATGGCAAGGTACGTATGACCACTTCCGTACCTTGTTTTGCCTGGAGTATCTCATCCTCTACCATACGCTTAACCATATACGTCAAGACTACCCTTCAAACTTCTTCTATTCTCTTTGCTGCTGCTTCAAACTTTGCATTAGGCCTTGTGCAGCAATTGATCCTTAACATCTGCTATTTTGAACTTCAGAATTTCAGATCATCTTGCTTGGCGGCCACCTACTTCATGTTGCACTTTCATTGCGTAGAAACTGCACTTAGTCAATATCTACCACCCGCCCTCCAACTAATCTTGTATCGCCAACCCAGGGACTCCCAAACGACGCCTCAAGAGGAAAGCAACGCCAATGCGCAACCGCCGTTCCAACCAGTGGTTTGGTTCTTCGGGTTTCACCTGAAAAATCCCTGAAGGTCCAAGTTCTCACCGCAACTCCTTCAATAAGGAGAACGATGCATCGGCGCACTGTCGTTGCCGCAACGGTCACGACCAATCATGTCTTTCGCCAGAGAACCTGGACACACTGACGATTACCAGACAACTGTAGGCCGTCCACCTCAGGTCCTCACGCACCCGTATCGGTCGCCCATGGAGGCGGACCACGCCCGTAAGGAGCCGCCATGGGCCACTGCCGAGCGAATCCACTGCGGGGCAACCGAAACCGCCGCCGCCATGGAGCTGGGCCGCGCCTGCCTAGAGGCACCCCCCAAGGCCGGGCGAATCCCCTCGCGACCGGAACGTTGGAGAAGAACCGCTGCCACCTTGGACGCCGGAGAAGAAAGCCGTCAGGGAGGAGATCCGGGTGCACCAACACCGGATCTGCTGCCGCCCCAACACAGACGGCCGCGCCCGCCTGGAGGCACCCTGGATCTAGGCCGGCGAATCCACCCGCGAGCCACCTCTGGAACGCTGGAGAAGAACCGGTCGACGACGGTGGGCTACGGCAGCCCACACAGACGACTGCGAGGGCACGGGAAGGGGGAAGGAACAGGGAGATTGGTCGGCGGTGGCTAGGTTTTCCGCTCAAGCCGCCCTGGAAGCGACGCCAAGACCCGCCGCCACCTTCTTCGCGCCCGCGCGGACTTCCGACGACGCGCTCGGGTTGCGGCGAGGGAAAGGGGAGGGGGAGGGGGCCCTGCTGCCGACGGCTAGGGTTTCCGCCCGAGCCGCCGCGACGTGGGCGTGGGGGAGCTGCCAGATTTGCCACTATGCATGTGAGATGAGTGAATGTGAGAGAGATTAGATGACCATAGCTAAAAGTGGCAAATAGGTAAATGTCTCACGTCATGTTTACGTATATACGTACTATCACTACGGGAAACCGTGGGTTTGCCGAGTGCCCGATACACTCGGCAAAGGCCCAAAAGCCGCCGGCAAAGGGTTTGCCGTGAGCAGCTCTCGGCAAAGAGCTCACGGCAAACAGTTTCACAGCAAACAGCTTGTTTGCCGTGAGCCTCGTCCCTGGCCCACGGCACACGTTTACCGTGAGCCAAGGACGGCTCACAGCAAAGCCGCGTATAGGGGACGGCGCAGGGCAACGGTGACGGCAAGGTTTGCCGTGAGCCTAACGTCTGGCTCACGGCAAACCCCACGACTTTGCCGTGAGCCTAACGTCTGGCTCACGGCAAGCCCCGCGACTTTGCCGTGAGCCAGATCCACGGCTCACGGCAAAGCCACCTCCCCCTGTCCCCCACCTGCCACGTCATGGCACTTTGCCGTGAGCAGTGGCCAAAGCTCACGGCAAAGTCTGCCGTGAGCTTTGGCCATTGCTCACGGCAAACAGCTGAACTTTGCCGTGAGCATTTGCCAATGCTCACGGCAAACCCCTTTTTATTTTCTTTTTTGAATTATCCAGTTTCATATATGGCACCCCAATCAAATAAGCATCATCATAGGCAGTTCATAAGCATCACAGGCAGTTCAAATATCACCATAATCATCACAGGCAGTTCAAATATCACCATAATCATCACAGGCAGTTCAAATATCACCATAAACATCACAGGCAGTCCACAAATGCAAATAAAGTCTAGAATCGTTCATCCACAACCACAAGTTGTCGAAATGCATGTCCATACAAGTCCGTACAAGTCCATGCAAGTAATGAGGTGTCCAAATGCAAAGAAAACATGCAAGTTCATGAACTCACTGCTCCGGCGGGCCCTGCGGCGACTGCGATGCCGATCCCCCACTTGGCGACTGCGACCCCCCGGCCGGTGCATGTGGCCACTGACCCGGCCACGTGTAAGGCGATCCTTGAGCCGGCAACGGCCCCGTTCCTGGCGGCTGCATCCGCGGGGCTGGCCACGGCGTGCCAGACGAGCCATGAGGCCATGGCCCCCACCCAGCCGGCTGAGGCGGCGACATGTCTTGGGTGATGGGCCCACTATTTGATGCCGCCGATTGATTCTGCACAAGATTTAAAGTCAGAAATATTCAAACAAAATCATTCTAGCTTTATCCATCATTCTAAGTTCTATATCACTATGAGAAATGAAAGTACAAGGTTTTGAGCGTGTATACCAAGTCATTTAGCTTTCTAAGTCATTCTAGCGATATCCATTATTCTAAGTTCTAAGCCACTATGGGAAATGAAAGTACAAAGTTTTGAGCACGCACACCAAGTCATTGTAGCTTTCTAAGTCATTTTAGCTTTATCCATCATTCTAAGATCTAAGTCACTACGAGAAATGAAAGGGCAAGGTTGGAAAGTAACTCACCGGAGTATTTGTAGCCGGTGGAGGAGGAGGAGGGAAGATAATCAGCGGTGGCGGAGGGAGTTGCAGGGAGTTGCGCCTGTGGCGCCGTTTGAGCAACCACCAAACCAAGACTCTGCACGTACTGAAGCACCGCTTGCAGCTGCTGCTGGTTGGCCTCTTGGATCTGCTGGATCTGCTGCTGGCTGGCCTGTTGTATCTGTTGTATCTGCTGCTAGGCGGCCCTCTGCGCCTCTTCTTGCGCCCTCTCCCGTTCGGCCCTCTCTGCTGCAAGCTGGGCCTACAATATTTGATCCAAACATTAGAATACAAAGCAAACATATGTAAATGTCAATGAACGACGCATAAAAAAGAAATAACCTGGGAGTCCCTCTTCGGTACAACCCCCTTCACAAATAGTATAAAGGGTAATATAGACTTTTCACAAGTTGTATGTATAATGGGTCACCGGCCGGAACATATACGCTGTACAAAATCATTGAACGGGCCGGCCCATTTGCATGCGTCGAACTAAATGTCAGGAAAAAGAAAGTGAGGTAATGGGATGTCGAACTCCAAACCTGTAGCTTGTCAGCAGAGTTAATAGCCAGCTGACCTAAGAACCATTTGTGGGCAAATGGCAGCTGTATAGTTTAAATACTAAGTATACGGAAGATACTGTTTTTTCAAAATCTTTGACATTTGTTGAAAAAAATGTAAGAAAATTTCCCTAAAAAATGCGAATACTCTTTTCAAATCGTGATTTTTTTTTAAATACAAAAAAACTTTTAGATCATGAACATTTTTTTAAAGTGAACACAAAATTGAAAAATGTGTACAAAGTTTTGAACTGCTGAAAATTTATTATTATTTTTATATAAGATGAATATTTTTAAATATACACTAAATATTTATGCAATATACGTTAAACAGTATTTAAATATACAGTGAACATTTTGCTAATATACGCAAAACAATATTTCAATACCGATTGAACATTGTTTTTCATATACGCTGAACAACATTTAAATACACATCGAACCGTTTGTGATAAACGCTACGCTGAACATTTTTAAATACACGTGAACACTTAAAAAAAATACATTGAACATTTTCTTAATATGTGGTGAACTTTTTAAAAATGTATTTTAAACAATTTATTAATACACATGTAAACTCTTTGTATAATAACCAAAAAGAGAAGGAAACATAAAAAATAAATAAAACGGAACAAAAAAACCATAGGAAGAACGAAATCTGAAAAAAGAAAAAGAAAAACCTAATACTTTGAATGAAGGGTGTGCGGGTAGGGCTAGAAGGCTCCGATTGAGAGCACGTTACTTCTTGACATCCTTTAAATGGCCTCAAATATTTTTCATGGCCTTCTACGACCAATTCAAGGAGCCATGATAAGTTGCTTGAGTTTTCGACAATTCTTGCATTTTATATAGTTTTCTCGGTGAAAAATGGCCGATAAATGGCCGAACGTGACGCAACTTGCATACGGTGTCGGAATTCATTCAAATTTGGCATGGATGCCTACCATGGTCATGCACACCCACTTGCAAAAGTGTGGTTTATTTCATGCATGTCAAAAATAGACCATGTTCAATGGAGGGTGTTCGGGTAGAAGAGAAGGGTACGTTTGGGCCGGAGAACTACATTTCTCGGCATCCCTAAAAGGCCCTAATTTTTCATAATTGTGTATGACCAATTCAAGGCACCATGGCAAGTTGTTTTAGTTTTTCATAATTCTTGCATTTTCAATAGTTTTCTCGGTGAAAAATGGTCGGACGTGACGCAGTTTCCATAGGATGTCAGAATTCATTCAAACCTGACATGTACGCCTACCATGGGCATGCGCACCTGCTAGCAAAAGCCGAGTAGGCCAAAAACATTCTGTTTGAGAGTTCGTTTTTGTTCATGGCCTTGTATGACCAATTCAAACCACCATGCCAAGTTGTTTGAATTTTCGACAATTCTTGCATTTTCTCTAGTTTTCTCGATGAAAAAAATGGTCAATAATGGCCAGACGTGTTGCAACTTTCATATCGTGTAGGAATTTATTGAAACATGGCATGGATGGCTATGATGGGCATACCAGCCTGCTGGCAAAAGTTAGGTCATTGCATGCATATCAAAAATAGACTAAGCCAGATGAGTGCATCCGTGCATGTAGTTTTTCCCAATTTGAATGCTTGTATTATTTGTATTTTTTGTCAGTATCAATCAACATGATCATTTTGTTATGCACTAACCATGTCTTGATATTTGTCACCAATTTTGAAATTCCAAATTGTGTATGAAAATTTTACAAGCTTGAACACCTTTTCCAAAACTGGTAACAAGTTCCCAACAATTGATGAAAATTTTGAAAAAAAATTGGAAGCAACGTAAGTTTCTCAATAATTATCATTTTTTTTCAAACACGAGCATTCCTTAAATTTGTGAACATAACATTCAAAAACATGAATATTATTTGTAATTGTAGAATAGTATTTAAAATTCTACAAACTATTTGAGAACAATAGCATTTTAGGGTATTCCAAACAATTTTCCAAGTTTTCAAAAGTTTCAAAAAGAATAAAAAGTTCAAAACGGAAAAAAGAATTAACAAAAAAAAATGCTTAGCCATTGGCCTAACTAGGCGACGACATCGATCCCATTGGGGGTCTGTTGAGGGATAACATTATTTTACGCTTATTACGTGAATAGTCGTTGTATCACACCCAATCGATACGAATGAACATGGGCCCGCTCATTCTAATTTGTTTGAAAACCATGGAAAATATAAAAAATGGTCGCATTTTCAAAAAGGTTCAGAGTTTGATTTTTTTTGTGTTTTTAAAAATTGTCCGGAATTTATAAAGTCTCATTTTTTAAAAAAGTTCAGAGTTTAAAAATGTGTTTCATTTTTTGGAGTATTCGTTTGCATTTTTAAAGTTTTGTTTACAATTTGGAAAAAAATGCGTTTAAAAAAATTCACGTTCAAATTCCCCAAAAATGTTCAAACATGTCGTTGGTCATAGTTCTTAAACTTCCGCGTTTGTCATTAGTCAATATGGCTTTGTCATTCTAGTGGTTCTGCCTGTTTGTATGATGTTGGGAGGTCAAGTGTTCGATTCCTGCGGCAGGCATTGTGTTTTTAGATTTTCCACTTTTTTCACTACAACACCAGATCGTTCGCTGCTGGGCCGGTCTAGTTTAGCACTTGCCGCTGTGTACCGTTAGGATGACGTATTTTGTAAAAGTACCATCCTATCCTTTCTTATGAAGGGGTATGGATAGATCTGGTCCGTCAATATGTTTAGGGGGTTGTACCGAAAAAGAAGTGATAACCTGGACTGTCTCCAGCAAGGTCTGTGAAACGTTCGGCCGTTGTTGTACGGCCGGGCTTGAGTTCGTGCTCCTAGCTCGAACCTGCGGGAGACTCGGAACATCGGCCGGGTTGAGGAGACTGTCGCCAATGAAGTACCGGCCATGCTTCTTGCCCTGTCCCATCCTCATGATGACTTCTCCATCGAGGGGTGCCCTCCTCGGATCGAACTCTGGCCCATGGACCTCCCTTGCCATCGTGCTGTACCCAGTGATGCGGGGGTGGATGGTCGGGTTGCTGTACGCCTCGGGCTGGTCGTCCTCGCTGAAGGTGATGTCGGACGTCGCCTTGCCCTTGTGAGACAAAGCCCATGCCTCGAGCTCGCCAATCGGCTGACCACCATGTGACCGAGACTGCGGGAAAACAACAAGATGATTACAAATTATGCAGAATTGAGCGTTAGAATAAAGAAATAAATTCACGTACATATCTACGAGCATACTGGCGGAGGTTAAGGTTGCCTTGATGGTGCGCCGGACCTGGCATCCTCAAACGCCGTTGCCGGCGCTCGCTGTGGACAGCCTCCCAACCCGGCACAAACCACGTGTCCACAATCATTTCCCAAGCCTGAGGATGACCATTGCACCACCACGGAGGCACCTGCACGTCATCAAGTGCATACCATACAAGAAGATCAAATTGAGCATACTTAATCGAAGAAAAATGAATATTAACAATGTTCTATATTTACCTCCAAGTATTGTTCTTTAGTGAGCCGCAGGTTTCGGCACTCCTCTTTGCTGATTTTTCACTTTTTCGAATTTAGCCTTGTAGAAAATGTATTGCGAGATGCGCGCCTCATAAATCATATCCTTCACAAGCTTACGACAGGCAGTCATCGCCACATCAGTCGCCTTCTGCAGGTATCCCTCCTCGCATCTGTAGAAATCCTGCATATAGAAGCGTAGTCGTGTGTTCAGGAATATCCAGTTAATGCGATGTATTGAGCAATGCAATGTATTGCGAGGAAGACATACCCATAACTCGCCAACCACCCGCTGGGCCTTGTTCTGGAAGCACCTGCCATCCCGATCAGGTTGATCGACCATGAGGACGTAGTGGTCAAACGTCGTTGCCACCGTCTCTCGACCGGAAACCTCCACCAACCCGGGGAAGTGAAGCCTGCACAAGCCTCCGAGGATGCCATTGGGAAGACGAGTGTGAGCACCTGGAGTGACGATCTCCCAGGACCTGCCAAATTGATTCACACAAATTATTAGTTTCAATTGTGAATTTGAACATAACCAATGAAAAAGCTGTGATAAATTACCTCGGAGGCTCGGGTTTAATAACCGGTCGCTGCTCAAAAGGGAAGGGTCGCTCCGGAAGCCGGGAGGGGCCTCGCAACCAGACATTAGGCCCGCCCCCCTCCTCCTCATCCCTCTCCTGCTCCTCCTCCTCCTCCCTCTCCTCCTCAGACGACGACTCTGGTGGTTGAGAGGGTGCTGATTTGCGACTCCCCCTCCTCCCTCTAGACGACGACGAAGGTGCTACAGGAGAGGGCTCCCTCCTCCCCCTCCTCCCTCCAGACGACGACGAAGGTGCTACAGGAGAGGGGTCCCTCCTCCCCCTCCTCCTCCTCCCACCAGCCGTCCCGGAGCCCGAAGCATTATCAGCATCCTCCGGGTAAAACTCATTGAGGTTCCTCACCAAACCACCGCGCAGCTTAGGAGGCATCTTTGTTCAATCACCTGCAATAAACAAGAGTAAACCAATCAGTACATTTATTTATCCAGCAAAGAGTAGAACTAGTAAATAGAAAACATAATTAGAAATACATGTATTAGAAATACATGTATTAGAAATAAAATAGTACAACTATTAAATAAAAACCATAATTAGTACAAATCTTACATGTTTTAGAAATAATCATCATGATCCGTATTAGCTGGATCATATGTCTCATCATCACTATCACGCATGTCCATATTCTCAACGCCGTGCTCCAAAGGAGGAACGACGTTGTCATCATCACTGTCATTGCCTAAACGTAATCGCTTAAGAAATTCTAAGTCATCATCATTATGAACCTCTTCTCCAGCATCGTCGTCAACAACCATTTCATTGTCCACTTCCATTCTGATCGCTTCTGTTAAGTCTATCTCAAACCTCCCTGGTAGCCCTTCTTCTTGAAAGAACTCTCCGGCATATGTGTTTTGGTCTAGTAGGTTGTAATCTTCATTGTTTGGGGCAGGTAGTTTACTGTGTGGCGATACCTTGTACACAACATCCCAACCCTGGAGACGCTCGTCGGCTTTGCAAGGGTATGAGAGATAATAAACTTGCGTCGCCTGTTGAGCCACAATATAGACATCGTCTCCTGGGTACACGGATGACTGTCGAATTTCGACTAGCCCAAGATTCGAGTTCCGTCTCACCACGCTAGGATCAAACCAATGGCACTTGAATATGACAGGTTTAAGAGGGTTGGAACCATGAAACTCGAGTTCGTATATTTCTTCAAGTCTTCCATAGTACTCTACCCCATTGTGACCTGGCGTACAAACTCCAGTATTTGTGGTTCTTCGATTGGGCCGACTCCGCTCGTGCCTTGTTGTGTGAAAGCGATATCCATTCACGTCATAAGCGGCAAATCACCTGACCCTATAGGCGCAACCATCGGCAACCTGTCTCAACTCGGAACTCATAGACGCATCGGTTTGGCCCTGCAAGTTCAGGCAGGATACTCGTTAATATACATCACGCGTACGAGCAACTCTTAATGTCATACTAAGTACGAGCTAAATTGAACATTACCTTCTGTTTGAACCAAGCAATGAAATCGGGCTTTCTGTTTCCCGCACCCTTACTAAGAAGGGTATCAGTTTCCTGGTCGGTAGGTGGCCTTGAACGACGTCAGAATTGCCCAATAAATTCACTGCACCCAAAAAAGATGACGTTAGATGCAGAAGAGCCAAGATACGAGAACTTACGGGAAAGGAAATTATGAGGTTTATTGACAACTTACTCTATGTACGGCAGTACTTCGTCAAGGTTGCGTAACACATATATCATGATAGTGCGCCAATCTTGATGAAGCAAGTTCTTGGTCGTCGCAACACTTGCACTTCCGAGTTGTCCTCGGAAAAGGCTGAGGTTCGATTCAGCTTCGCCAGCATTGTAACGAGGAGGTGGATTATGCACGCTAGGAAGGTTCTCAGCATAGTATTTAGTTGTGAAGTTTGAAACCTCCTCCAGAATGTATGCCTCTGCAATGGAAGCTTCAATTTTGCATTTATTTTTACATTTGCCTCGAAGAAACTTTTGAGTTCTCTCAATTGGATAGCACCAACGGTTCTGCATGGGCCCCCCCATTCGTGCCTCGTACGGGAGGTGCAAAATCATATGCTGCATCGGATTGAAGAAGCCGGGTGGAAAGATCTTCTCCAACTTACAGAGCAACACAGGCGCATTTGTTTCTAGTTTTGCAATCACATCCGGAGATAACTCCTTAGCACAAAGCTGACGGAAGAAATATCTCAACTCTGCCAGCACTTGCCACACATGCTCAGGTACATAGCCTCGAACCATCACTGGAAGAAGCCGCTCGATCCATATGTGGCAGTCATGACTCTTCAGCCCGTTTATTCACAGAGTAGCTAAGTTCACTCCCCTCCTCAGATTCGCTGCATATCCATCAGGGAACATTAACTTTTGGAACCATTCTAGTACTTCCTTCCTTTGGGGCCTCTCCAGGACGAAATCAGCCTTAGGCCTTTTCCATGACTTGCCCTCTACGAGGGTCAGGATGACTAACTTTGGTCTATTGCATAATGTTTCTTGATCGGCTCTAGCCTTAACGTTGTCCTTTGTCTTCTCTGGTATGTCCATGATTGTACCCCACAGTGCCTCGGCGACATTCTTTTCGGTGTGCATCATATCAATGTTATGTGGAAGAAGAAGATCATTCATATAGGGTAGCCTCCACAAGTTCGACTTCTGAGCCCAGGCATGTTGCTCACCATATCCCACAAAACGCCCTTCGTCTTCATTGAACATGAGAGCGTCTAACTGAGCATGAACCTCGGCACCTGTCATCATGTGTGGTGGTGGGTCTTTAACTACGACACCTTTCGTAAAGTTCTTGGTATCTCATCTGAATTGATGGTCAAGAGGGAGGAATTGTCGATGTTTGTCGAATGAAGAACACTTGTCACCCCTCCTCAACCAAATGAACATCAGAGCTGCCTTGCATACTGGGCAGGGGAACTTTCTGTGGACACACCAGCCGCAAAATATCCCATACGCCGGCATGTCATGCAGGCAGTACATGTACCACACATGCATTTTGAAGTTTGTCTGCGTAGCTCGGTCGTATGTCTGCACCCCGTCCTCCCAAGCACGGAGGAAATCATCAATCAGAGGCTCCATGTACACACTCATATTATCTCCCGGGTATCCAGGAATTATCAACGACAAGAATATGTGCTGTCGTTGAAAGATGATGCCGGGGGGTAGATTGAGGGGGATAACAAACACGGGCCAACAACTGTATGCAGTAGCCATGATTCCATAAGGATTGAACCCATCTATCGCAAGCGCAACACGTACATTGCGAGCCTCAATAGCTTTGTCACCATGAATCCCATCAAAATGGGTCCATGCTTTCGCATCAGAAGGATGTACAAGCTTATCACTGCATCTGACTCCCGTTTTGTGCCAAGTCATTTGTTTCGCGGTTTCCTCGGTCATGTAAAGCCGTTGGATCCGCTGTATGAATGGAAGGTACCGTAGGATTTTCACTGGGATCGTGAGCTACCTCTTTTCACCATCACCTGAGTCTACCTCCACGAACCGAGACGCTTTACATTTTGGACAGTACTTCGCATTCTCATGTTCTTTCCTGAATAAGACGCATCCATTCGGACAGGCATGTATCTGCTCATGTGGCATCTTAAGTGCACGAAGGACTTTTCGTGCTTCATACATGTTCTTCGGCAAAATGTGACCTTCCGGAAGCATGTCGCCAAAAACTGTCACCAAAGCATCGAAGGCGTCTCGACTCAGGTTATACTGGGACTTTACGGCCATTAGGCGGGAGATGGCATCTAGTTGAGACATTTTGGTGTGCTTGTGAAGGGGTTTTTGTGCTGTAGCCAACATGTCATAATACGCCTTCGCGCTTGGCTCTGGCTCCTCCTCCGGACGTTCTCCTTCGAAATGTGCTTCATGATAGTCATCTAACATGTCTCCTACTCCAGCATCACCATCAAGTTCCCCGATGTGTTGTCTCACGGCCTCGTCTCTCATACGACTGGTTTCCCTATGGTAGGTCCACTTTGTATAGTCTTTCGTAAATCCATACTTGCAAAGATGTTGACCCATGTCACGCTTTGTATGCCGACGTGTGTTTCCGCATCTGCAGCAGGGACACCAAATGATAGACGACCCTTTGACCTTTGCAAATGCTTCATCCAAGAAAGCTTGGGTGTTTGCAAGCCATTCCGGTGTCACGCGACCCCCACTTGCCCATCCGTTGTACATCCACTCACGGTCACCCATTCTCTATCATACCAGTGAGTTATATAAAATACATTGCATCTATACGATGTCTATACATTCTAATAGGTAAAGATAGATCCTAATCCCACCCGTGGATGCGTAGATGGGGTCAGTTCCTATGGTCTACTCCGATCCGAGACAGAATTTCGGCAGCACCTCCCCGCTGTTCTCCAAATACATGTCCCGTAGGGAGATTGTGTATCCGGAGAACAACGGGGAGGTGCTGCCGAAACTCTGTCTTGGATCGGAGTAGACCATAGAAACTGACCCCATCTACGCATCCACGGGCTGTCCAAAAAACGTGGACAATTCGAAACAGATACGGCCATAAATATGCAAAGTTCTGCATATTTCGAACCGTGTCTCTTCCGAATGGGAGACGCCTAACTAGGTTTCGTGATCTACGACATCATATGGAAAGAGAATGAAATATGCCTCACCTTGCTGGCCTGAAGACTAACGAGCCGAAGACGAAGGCGGCTGCGGACCGGTGGCGGAGGAAGGCAGCGAGAACCAGATGGCGGAGGTCGGCGGCCGGTTCCTGCAAAAAAATGAACATAACAGTGTCAGTTGTAAATTTTGGCAGCACCTCCCCTACACGGTGAGGTTTTCAAAACCTGCAACAAAACAACGGCACGATGGCCGACAACCACATTCCAAAATTATTGAAATAGTAATTTGCCTCAGATATGTTGTCTTTGATTTGACCTTGAACTTGGAGCATATGGAACATCACAGGTACTAGAAAAAGGGGTTCATGACAGACATGGAACCATGTGACACGTCCATCCCAACCATCATAACATCACGACCGAGTTGTTGCTTGGGCATGGACGTGTCACACGGTTTGATGACAACCATGAGAAGCATAATTATGCAACACAAGCTCAAGGTCATCATATGTTACCCAGCAAGAACACTAGGTAAAATTTCATATCATCATAGGCATGCCATGAGAAGTAAAATTGACAACTACAATTGCTATTAATTTGCTAACTAACTACAAACCCTACTTAAATTGCTAACTAGGGTAACTAAAATCTAAAATATTGCTTAAATTACTAACTAGGCTACTAAAAATTGCTAAAATTGCTAACTAGGCTAATTAAAAATTGCTAACATTGCTAACTAGGCTAACTAAATTTGCTAACTAATTTGCTACCAAAAACTAAAAAAATGAACTAAAATTGCATACCTTGGCGGCGGAGGGGGGCGGGGCCGGCCTCCACCACGGCTACGGCCGAGAGGGGGCGCGGGCCGGCCGGTGAGGCACCCGGCGCAGAGGAGCCCGGCGGAGGGGGCCGGGGCCGGCCTCCACCACCACTACGGCCGAGAGGGGCCGCGGGCTGGGGGCGGCAGCCGCCTTGCCGTGGGCGTTGGCGCGGGCCAGGGGAGGTGGTGGTCGCGGGCGTGCCGGCCGGCGGGGAAGGAGTTGGCCGCCGCCGCGGGCGTGTGCCAGGGGAGGAGGTGGCCGCGGGCGCGCGGGCGGAACCGGGGGAGGAGGTGGCGCGGTGGGGGTGGCGCGGTGGCGGCGGCGGCGTGTGGCGGTGGCGGCGGCAGTTGAGGTGGGGCGGTGGCGGCGGCAGTTGAGGTGGGGCGGTGGCGGCGGGGCAGGGAGCGCTGGCGGCGGTTGTGGAGTGTTGTGTGTGTGGAGTAGTGCGTGGAGTGTTGTGTGTGTGGAGTAGTGTGTGTCATGACAAGTGACGGCTCACGGCAAAGAGCGCCCCGGCCCCACATGGCAGCCGCAGGGGCGCGGCACACGTGGACCGGGCCACATCTTTGCCGTGAGCCAAATCTGAGGCTCACAGCAAAGCGGCTGTTTGCCGTGAGCCTCAAGTCTGGCTCACGGCAAAGATGTGGCCGGGCCCACGTGCAGCCACACACAACACACTCGTGGTGTTTGCCGTGAGCCAACACACGACAAATAGAATTTAAATCAATTAATTTACTAAAATTACTAAACTAATGCAGATTTTTTTTTAAATTAACATGACACGAGTTATGTTGTATATTACTTATAGAAATTTTTTTGAAGTCAAATCCAATTTCGAATGTTACTAAGACTCCAAAACTAATGATTTGAGTTTGAATTCTCTGAAACTTCCGGTCGGATGTTTCGGTTTCTAAACAGCGTACGTGTCGAATTGTTCAAAACATTCTCAATTTTTTACCATAGCCTCTACATATGATATCATGAGCTCTTGACAAATTTCATGATTTTCAAACTTCGTTTGGATTTTATACAATTAAAACAATTTTCGACCGCAACTTCATCATCATGCTTCGGGAACCAAATGTATAAAATTTTGCCTCATTTCATGGTAAAGGTCTTAAAAAGGACTAAGAATCATGAATATCATTTTTTCACTAACTTTAGTCTATGATTTCATGCACTTCCAGTTCAAATCAGACGTATACGTAAAAAATACATAGAATGAAATAAAATTGTTAAATATAGCAAACAGAGCTAAAATTGTACCAAATTTGAAGATGCAGTTTGTAGAAATGTATGTTGAGGGTAGAAAAAGTTTGGAGTAGAGGAGAGTATTTTTTTGCCAAGGTTTGCCGTGTGCTGCAGAAAAGCTCACGGCAAACATACGGTTTGCCGTGAGCCTCAGCTAGGCTCACGGCAAAAGCCTATGTTTGCCGAGAGCTTGGTGGTTCGCCGTGAGCCCTTCTGGTGGCACACGGCAAACTAGACGGCCAAGGCCAACGGCCGTCACGGCACGGCTAGTTTGCCGTGCGCCCTTATCTTTGCCGAGAGCCGTGGCTCCGGGCTCACGGCAAACACAGATAAGGCCGTGTGCCCTTACCTTTGCCGAGAGCCGTGGCTCCAGGCTCACGGCAAACACGGTTGACGCCGTGTGTTAGATGTTTGCCGTGAGCTCCGGCTGCGGCTCACGGCAAACAGGTCGTTTGCCGTGAGCCCAACGTTTGACTCACGGCAAACCCGGAGGCTCACGGCATATTCACGGTTTCCGGTAGTGTATATATGAGCTCGGAATCAGATGCAGGTAGCTTGCAATCATCACACGCACAGACTAGCCTGATGGGTGAGGACTGCCCCCACCTATATGTTGTGCTCCCCCACCATCAATTTCCGATGTGGGACTAAACCCAACAATCTCCCTCGTCACACATTGGGCCCAACTCTTCCATCACATACAACCCATGTGATCTCCCGAAGACGTTATTCAGGCCCCGAGTCCAACTCTCCAGTCACAACCATCCGTGTGACCCTCTGGAGACGTTCACGGGCTCCCCCGTCACCATGTGACTCTGCTACCGTGTCCAATACTGACTCTGAGCTTGCGCACACCTCCGACTCCGTCTCCAGCACGTATACATGCCGACAATAGTGCCCATCACGCACCTGCCCATGACAAACCGATGTCACCCACGAGCCGGCGCCCCACCAGGCCTAGGTCCAACGGAGCCACAACAACAAGGCCTTGGACCTAACTCAACCCAAAAGACTAGCCTGATGGGTGAGGACTGCCCCCACCTATATGCTGTGCTCCCCCACCATCAATTTCTGATGTGGGACTAAACCCAACAATCTCCCCCGTCACACATTGGGCCCAACTCTTCCATCACATACAACCCATGTGATCTCCCGAAGACGTGATCCAGGCCCCGAGTCCAACTCTCCAGTCACAACCATCTGTGTGACCCTCCGGAGACGTTCACTGGCTCCCCCGTCACCATGTGACCCCGGAGATGTTTCCCCAGGTTTTTCTGACCTTCGGCTCTGATACCACTTGTTAGAGTAGCGCAGCGGAATCTGGCCCGGCCCGCTTTACCCACGAGCCAGCGCCCCACCAGGCCTAGGTCCAACGGAGCCACAACAACAAGGCCTTGGACCTAACTCAACCCAAAAGACTAGCCTGATGGGTGAGGACTGCCCCCACCTATATGTTGTGCTCCCCCACCATCAATTTCCGATGTGGGACTAAACCCAACAAACAGAAATGGTAACACTGAAACATTTATATAGATTCTGTGAACTGGATCAGTTTCACATGGCAAAATAGATCAGTTTCACATGGCAAAATGGATCGATCAGTTTCACATATCTTGCCAAGGCCCTACTCTGAATATATCTCCACTACAATCCACACAAGCATTATTCGCAGCACTTTATAAACCGGATCATTTGAGTATGCAGTTTGGAAGTTTCAGATTTGGATTCTGACCATTCGCCATGACGTGCGCTCGCGCAATCGTGCCATGGTCGCGTTGCCGCGGCCCGCGGGAGCTTCTGGCCTGCCTAGTGCGGCTAAGAACA
Source organism: Elymus sibiricus (assembly GCA_039707655.1). Lineage (NCBI taxonomy): Eukaryota > Viridiplantae > Streptophyta > Magnoliopsida > Poales > Poaceae > Elymus > Elymus sibiricus. The sequence goes on along the minus strand of CM077672.1, from coordinate 372,279,579 downwards.
GGCAATCGGGAAGGGGATCAGGTCCAGGCCGCCGCCCTGCTTGCGATGCGCCGCCACCGTGGCCGGCTGAGGTTGTGCCGCGCGATTCGGCGGCTCGACCGGCGAGCGGTGGGGCAGTGGCGTGGGGGCAGAGGCACCGGGGTAGCAGGCCGTGGCGGCGGATCCTCGGCGTGCAGTTCTGCCGGCGCGGGCCGCGGCAGCAGGGTCACGGTGCGACGGTTCGGCCGCCGGCGGCGGGATAGCGTCCGGCAAGCGGCACGGAGTATTGCCATGCGCGGGAGATGGACGAGCGGGGCAGAGGATTTTGCAGCGCGCCGGAGATGGACAAGCGAGGAAGCGGAGGAGCGTAGATGACGCCGGCGCACCCAGGATCTCGGATGAAACGCGGGGCTCTCAGTGCAGGGTCGTGGGTATTGGTAACGGTAGCCAACTCGTTTCATCACCATGACACTGTAATTTTCTCTCACCTCATTAAATTGGTGCCATGTGAGCAAAAATGCTTATGTGGCAGCCTATTAATTGCTGATGAAACCAGCACTGAGACTGACATTATAGCTGGCGACGGAAAACAACGGCTCGAGCATCGATGGGATGGGTGATGGGGGAGTAAATAGATTTCGTTAACCGGGTCGGAAACTATTAAGAGGTTCCTTAATGGTTAGTCTAGAAGCTATATGAACAGTTTTTGTGAGACAAGTTTTGAAATCTATATAAACAGTCTTTGTGGGACGGAGAGAGTACATAGTAAAACGGCATGTTCAACAAATTCTCCTCTGACGTGTAATTTAAAAAAAAACTGACGTTGACATTAGGGGAAGTTGATGTTGTCCACATGTCACTGATCACGTCAGAGGGAAGTTGAGTCAGATTGATCTTCCACTTCCACTATGGGCAGATTTTGCATTATAGATTTCACAGAAATATAACACTATGACGCTCGATACAATTGACTCGATCACTCCAGAACAAGACTAACCAGTTGTCTCTGACTCACAGTTGAATAGATAAACCGAACATGCTTTAAGGTCAAACAGCACTGCAGGCTACACAATGAGCGAGCAGACCTGGTTTGGAAGCATTGTATTTAGCAACCTAAGGGTATGATGCCCTATTTACAGCATATATTATGGTTGCTCTTGAATCAGAAATCTGACTATGACCAAGGCAATGTACAAATGTAGAGCTACGACTGCATGTCAAGGCTAAATTGTGGCAACCGGCAGGATAGCATAGTAGATGTACAAAATTTACAAAATCGCTGTGCATTGTGAAATCACCCATAATTTACTGAACCACCAGGCGTTGGAGATGATCCATGAATACTTGGAAGCTCACATCATCCGTGAATAAGACATCCCCTCCAGGCGGTGGCGGATTGTCGGAGTTATACGTAACAGATGGATTGAGTTTTGCCAGTAAAAATCGGGCCTGCAGTTATCAAAAGAAAGTAAATTCAACAGAAATGGCACTCCATCCATTCTCTTTTGTTTGATGTGAGCTCTTATACCTCTTGTAGCTTTATTTTACTCAAAATAAAAAATGCTTAGTTTATGCAAGTAACTTTGACAACAAGTACAATGATATAGTTTTATTAGTCCAACCTTGATAGTCTATTAGTTTTAACATGTTAATGGTTATAAATTTGATGGAGGTTGACCACATGGATTTCAAAGTGGGGAAACAGAAGAAACAATTCATTTGCTCAGTTAGTTCATGAGCATACCCTGATATGCTGAATGGTTATTGGGACTAAATTGCAGTTTTGGAAAACAGAAGTTTGGACCACTTTTAGTTGGTCAGCTCCTTTTGCCCTCCCAGTCCCAGGCAATTAGGTGTTTTTGGTCTGTAAGAGTGGTGGCATGTGTGTTTGGGTGCGTCGGTCTGTGTGAGTGTGTGTTTGTGTGAGTCTGTGTATGACTCTTCTTCTTCTATTAATACACAGTTCTCCTATGTGTTCGAGAAAGAAAAAACAAATTTTGCACTTACTTAAACAGATATACAGAGGAATGTCCTAAGTGCAAACACTGTGTTGAAAACTCACAAAACAAAACAAGAACGGATTAAAAAAAGAATAACCTGAGAACCATATTGATCGCACACAACCAAACGAGGCACAGGAAAGCGCTCCTTGATTATTGCCTCAGCTTCCTCCTTTGGAGCTTGCAACAATTGGGCAAAGGCCTGTACATCACACAAGGTTAGTTATTTGTTTGTTAAGGTAGCATATACTGTATACAATGAAGCCTATTGTTCTTAGATCGGCCTTACAGCCTCTTATTTAAGCTCTGAGCCATAGAATCTAATCATGGATTTTTTAACATAAGAAGATTGGAAGAATTTCAAAACATTTTAAAAAACAAACACTTCAACAGTTTAGACCAAGCCTGGGGAAAAAAGTTATACGTAGTCATAAATACATACAAGTAAAGCTACATGGAGCTCAACAAGCAAAATCTAGCGTTTAAGGTTTCAACTGACAAAATATTACCTCGTGACCTTCTTGATCTTGGTAACCAGCCTTTCGCCACTGCGCAATTGTTACTCCATGGAATATGACAACAGTAAAATAAGAGTCCAACAAAAGGATCCTATCAGCTGCAATTGCAGTTACATCCAACAGAATAGGCTCTGGACCTGATTGAAATGAATAAGATATAAGTGATGGCTGGATCATGACAACTGCATTTGCTACATTCTCTCTGTTTAACATCATTGTGAAATATGTTGTTTCATCTGGGCTATTGTTAAAAACCTGAACGGAAAGTAAAATAAGTTAGTGCATTGAGAAGTATGGTTCCACATTGCCTGTTGATGGCAACTTCTCAATAAACCAGGGAAAATGCTTTACCTGAACGAACTGAGATCGTCTCAAATTAAACATAAACTGGGGGAAAATTGACAGACGAGGGGATAGGCTGAAAGATGAGGGGGCTTCTTTGTGATACTCTCCAAACTTCGAACATAAACTAATCAATGCTCAATCAAGCCATCTTATCGGGTCAAAATCAGCCTGAATTAAGCATGAAGATATATTATAAGTATATTTAAGGTTCCAAAACAGAAACAATCAATAACTGCAGCGAGCTAGCAACATTTTATTACTGGAAACATATTCATACTTTTGTGATATTATCTCCTATATCAAGCAAATAAATTCGCCTATCATGTCAGGTATGCTCTAATTGTAAAATAATTTAAGAAGTATCGTGAACTACCTCAGCTTCCATCTTAAATGCAACCAAGCGTGCCATGACTGCAGAAGCTGCCTCTTGATCAAAGCCAGCTATTAGCTCCTGAACCACATGCAACCCAAGTAAGTAAAATACTATATTTGCTCCCAAAAGAAACATAACGAGCAAAAACAGGTGATACTATTCAATAGACTAAACAGAAAAATGATCTATTATCATAGTTAGAAAAAAACTTGCCTCAACACCACCTGAACCAGCAACCCATTTTCTTGAAAGTGTAGTAGCTCGTAATCTCATCTGACCCTCATGATGCTGGTAACTGCACAAAGCACCTCAAAGTCAGTTACAAAAAATTCTGACAGCATTGCCTTTTTACCTAAAAATGATGGAGGGCAAACAGATTCCCTACTAGGTTAAGAATTGGAAGTAGAACTGATCATTTGCTGATTGGACAATCGAATCTGGCCCATCTTTCTTTGCAATATCAAATATTATACAGAGTGATGTTTTCCTGTCTAGACCACACATCTTCCAAGCACTGGTGTTTCCCTGACCCACGACTGTATCTGAGGATAGAGGACTTTTCTGCACAAACAACAGCATGCAAAAAGATTCAGATGTATAGTTGTCAGCTTCCAAAAAAATGACAATATGCAACTGATACAAGCTATACTTTCTCCAGGGAAGTACAAGGTCCGATAATTCCTTGGATTTTGACATCCTTTGAGCAGTTAATCTCAAATATACCGCTGCAAATATTCATACATGTAAATCAAAACACTCGAATAACTGATATGCTAAGATATGTTACTAAATACCATGAAGAGTATAATTACTTGAATGATAAACCAAGATCATTGTCACTTGACTGAAAGATTCGTCGAAGTGAATCTTTAAAAACAGAATGACCAAAACTTTCTGCAAGCACAACTATTCCACCAGTTCTCTCCACTGCAACCTTCATCTCAGCAACACCAACCTGAGAAAGAGAATATAAACAAGTTTTTTAATTTTAAAAAACAGCCTGTGCATACTGAATCACCACAGTAGATGTACTAAATACCAGTAGGTTTTTTAATTACCGTATTTCAAATGACACTCATTCAAGTTTTTTGTTGCGCACACCACTACGGTAGAGTTAATAAAGATAAAAAAACTATCATCAAATTTAGCAACTAAAACTTGGTGGGTGAATGTTAAACTAATAATTCCAGAAAACAAAGTCAGTTACTTTACCAAAAATAGATGTGCGATATCAGTCTATTAATTATTACATATCAAGATTAGTTCAATTCCTAGCTAACAACAACACAAACCAAGAAAATGAAACAAATCTTTCATAATTTTTTTTTTAAAAAGGAACGGTACAAGGGCCTTGTTCAACAGCTAACATTTGATCCAGACCCAGACTTCAAAAGGAAAAGAAAAGGCAACAAACCTGGTCAAGCGCACATGCAAAAAATCAAGTACATGCCCTTGATTCACAAGCTGTTTAGAGATATCCTCGTAGAACTTAACAGCTTTGTTATAAAGTGGAGCTGAACCTTTATCGAGGTCTTTGTGTGAGCGAATTGGTTCTGCTAGTGATTTGGATACGATCTGAAATTGTGTAGAAGAATAACATTACAAATAGTACTTAAAAGCATAAGCGATAAATGACTAGTCGCCAGTTTTCAAGGAAAAAAAATGGTATTTGAGACAATCCGACTCTCAATGATAATCATTATCCAGGGAGGATGAATGTCATGGACATACTTGTGCTGACATTTCAACACTAGTACACAAGCAGAGATCTATAGTGAGTGGGAACAAACAGGATAAAATGGCATTAAACTTTAACTGAAAAAGAATCATGCTACATTGAGAAAAAAATAAGTAGAACATCCAAAACAGGTTGATCTTATTTTCATATTACAAACAAAGCAGGAGAGTTAAAGTTTCACTACAGATAAGAAACACAAAATTATATCCAGAACAACAGAACATAGAGCAAGATGCAAAACTGCAAACTTCCCAGTTGCCACCACATGAACGTGAACTCTAAATATACACAACCCTTTAACAAGTTTAGCCGCTCTAAGTCTTTTAAAATTAATCCAATCGATTTCATGGTTGCACAATGTTTTCAAACAACTAGACTTGACATGTGGAGCCAAACACAATCTGTTTGCCAGTACCAACCCAAGTAGGATAGGGTGTAACGAGTAGTTCCAAAGTGTATTGAAGGGAAAACACTTTATTACTTATAATAAAGAGATTAGAGATGGGTTGTGCAGTGGTAGGAGAATGGTTACAAGTACCATCAACTATAAATATAAATGCAGTCATGGCAACATAACTGTTTCGCGCAGCACAGCAATAGTACCGCAGGTACTGTAGCAACATGCCTGTGTGGCTAGGATTTTGGAAGCCATCTTTTTCATGATTAAGATTGTAGCTTTCCTGATAAAAAAAGTATAGCTTTCCATATTCCATAATAGATAATTAGTTTCCTAAGGTATATCTACTGCTTGGTACCTTATCTATTGGTTAGGATGGTTATTATAAATTGATTTTACCTGTATCTGTTAGGAGAGCCTCTAATTTTTTTTTTGTTCTCGAACACGCAGGAGAGATGTATATCATTATCTGTTAGGAGAGCCTCTAATAAGGAAGCCTATTGCAACTATTGTAATTAAGCATGAAGCAAAACAAGGCATTCTAGTCTTAGGGCACGTTTGGTTTTAGCCCATACTCGCCCAGCCAACGTGCGGGCGAACAAATCCGCCGCCCTCGTTTTGCCAATGCTGGGCAAGAAAATGAACTGCCTCTCCCTTGACACAGGCGCAGGAAAATGGGCGAGCCAACGCAGAGGCATTGATCCAAGCACTGGCCAAATTTGCATGAGCGAGCCAAAAATCGGTAAGGCGTGCGTGGGCAATAAACCAAATGCGCCCTTAGATTTCTCCCTTACCCCTAGGAGTGCCAACACAAATTTCTCATCCTAACATCTACATTTACAGCATCAGTGTAGATAAGAACATGCGAATGAAGCTTGAAAACGTGGCATTAAAAAAAAGGAACTTTTGACTTACAGAACCAGGTCCCTCTGTAGATGGGCCACCTACAAAAGCCATAATTCTAGCACCTAATCCAGGGACACAAACTCCCAAGAGACTAGCAGCAACACTTAATGCAACTCCAGTACATCTGGATGAACGTTCATCAGCTGGAACAGGCCAAGGGTCCCTTTGCAGTTCTTCTATAACCTACAGAAAAAGGAAAACAGTGTCAATAACATAATGATGGAATGGAAAGTTGGTACATCACTTGAGACTTGAGAGTGGCCATTTCACAGTGTTCCACATTTTGAGTAAAGTAGTTTGATGTGTCATGGTTTCATAGTCAAGCAGGGCTCTTAACTGAATTTAACACAAACTCGCACTCAGAAGCAGGCAGCAGGAACCTAGCAATGCTCTCTGTTGAAAGGCCATCCCTTGCACCTGCGATCACACCTGTTGTGGGTTTAGTTTTCCCAGCAAAGAAGCTCATTTGGTCCAGAATTTGCTCCTTTGTAACTTCTTTTGTCCCTTTAAACACATATGACTTTGGCAACAAGCCAAAACCCAATTCATGCACCTATGTGGATCAAATGTAATTGATTAGCCATTGAACAGTGCATTCAACAACGAAGTATCAATGAAAGAGATGATAATTACCTGCACATATGTCCCAAAAGTAATAAATCCAACAAGGGATTGATCTGGCAATAGTTCAATAGCTTGTGCTAGAGCAGACTTCAAATGGCCAATCTCCTCCTCAATCATACATATATCAACAGCAAATAGGAAGACTGGAGGCGCCACAGGACCCATTTCAGCAGTGGATACGTACTCCACGGTGGTAAATTGTGGAAAGAGTTCAGCAGGGAGGTTGTTTTCTGAAATAGTGGAGTAGTGTTGGGGAAAGTGGTTGCGCTGAAAGCAGAATGGGCAGACCCAAATCTTTGCGACAAAGTCAACTATGGAGAAGGGGTTGAGGAGACAGCGGCACATGCGGCAATAGAGGGGGGCATAAGAAAGAACAGGAATGGCAGGGTTCGGCTTTAGAGGAGTAAAAATGGCGGAAACAGGGACCACACAGTTAGTAGCATCCTGCTTTGTGCCTGGTATAACATTCCATGCCATTCTTATCCCATCCTGGGCCTCAAGGTCCAGAAACTCAGACATTTTCTGTAATCAAGTCGCAGTAGTGATGAATTGTTCAAAGGAACCTCTGTTTCACAACAGTGTCAGGCCTCTGTCAACAGCAAGCTCTCCATCCTGTAACAGCCAATTCAACATTGGGTTAAATTGGTGAAAGCCAAAACCAATGGAGAATAAGAGAATAGTAAGTAACAACAACTGGTATAAACAAAACAAATACAGCTAGCATATGAACTACTGATATTGCAGGCAGTATCAGTCATTGTGACCTTCTGAATTTTCAAACCACTGCAGCTGTATCTCCAGGTTAAGACTAATGACTGAAATGAGTCTACACAATGAATCTCCAACTGTGTCTGAACAGAGAATTACCTTTTAATTGCTTTAGTATCTGAGAAACCCCTTTTGAAAATGTTATGTCAGTAATAACAGTATTACAACTGTAAGTGGATGTCTCTAGTCTCTACATGGGTAGTCATCACACATCACTACCTGCAGAGGAGATTGCTCATGCCGATATCATGAGGCATATGGGTTCAGTTAAACCCCAATTTGTTCAAATAAAAGGCATTAGCTGCAAAATTAAATCCTAAAATAGTACATCACATCAAACCAATTCGCAAAAGTCTGGTCGGATTGGAGCATCAATTCCAGGAAATGATTGGACTTGATTCCTCACAGCAAATTTTTCCCGCAGAGCAAAACCCCACCCGTCCCCAGAACAGCTGACGCAAGCAAGCTAGGGCTTTCCTTACCAACAGTAGACGAAACCTCTCCAAAATTCGGGTGGATCTCCGCTCCTGAGGGAGGACGTGGCCGACGATGATGGCTAGAAAGGTAGAATTCTGCTGAAGCGCCCGTGTGCTTCACTTCAGTAGGAGGAGGACTGGAGGGCTCGGCGATGGTGTGAGGCTGGGGAGCAGGGGGAGGAAATTGAACGGAAGGTGTCGGGTGTTGGTTGTGGAATCGCGCCGCCCGCGCGAGGGAAGGGGGCGGAGCGGGGGAGCCGGCGGAGAGCAGGGCTAGGCAAGGAACGGCGATCGGTCGCCCTCGCCGCCGAGGGGAGAGGACTGGAACACGACTGTCCAGCGGGTTGGGAGTTCCGACTTTTTTTAAGCCCTTTTCGCGAAAGATGTTCACAAATAGATCTCTGACGGAAAGAATTCCAAAAAAGGACCCTGAGCTCGGCGCCAGAGAAACTGACGCCGAGCTTACATGCCTCGGCGCCAGAGTCCCTGGCGCCGAGGTCTCCAGCCTGAAAAAAATATCAGTTACCCTACTTTGAAATTATTTTGTGAAAAAAATTGTACGTTTTCATGTCCAACAACATGCACCAAATGTTTACTAGACATCATACTCCATTTGGGATCCAAAGTCTTTCAATGTATACATGAAAAATCTTCCAGAATAGAATTTCAAAGTTGCATACCTGTTAATGTTTTAAGGGTTCTCAGCACTTTCAATTTTGGAACCTCATTTTAAATATGTAAACTCACTTATTCTTGATAAAAAAATATTGTCAAATATTAACCAAAGTTCATAGATTCCATTTTGCATGTTGTTGGTCACATTTTAAATACAAAAATTTTCACAAAAGAATTTCAAAGTAGGGTAACTGATATTGTTTTCAGGCTGGAGACCTCGGCGCCGAGGCATGTAAGCTCGGCGCCAGTGTCTCTGGCGCCGAGCTCAGGGTCCATTTTTAGAATTCTTTCCGTCAGGGGCCTATTTGTGAACATCTTTCACGAAAAGGGTTAAAAAAACAAAAAAGTCGGTTGGGAGCTAGGGGTACTTGTCACTTGTCAGCTCCAAGTAGACTTGTAAAAAGAACTAAATTAGGAAGGCCAGCTAGCCTGGTTTGCTCTGTTTGATTGAGGTTGGTTATTTTATAATCAACCTAAATTAAGTTCTAATAAATTCTTTTATATCAAATATGAACGCATAAGTCAATAAGTCATCAAAAGGTTGATTATTGGGATTAAAAGGAGGCTCCCATCTCATTTATTGTGGTCCCTATGCTGCTTTGAGTCCAGACGTTGCTACTTTAACCGAGTCTGGTAGAGCTCAAAATCAGCTTTCGGAGTCATTTTTGCTAAGGTTTTGAACATCCAACTCTTGCCTCAGTTTGGTTTTGGCCATCGAACTCCAAAACCGAGTATCTTTGGCCATCCAACTATCAAAACCATTCAATTTTGGCCATCGGGCTATTTTGATGGGTGGTTTAAATTTTTTTATTTACAATTTAGTTCTTAGATCTTAAAATGATTATTACTTTTTGCTCGTACCTCCGATTTATGTGATTCTTGCGGTCACGCATTCATAACGGAGAGCTTTATCTTTTAAAATGTTCTTTATACTATTTTATCACTATTTGTTATATGATTCTTATGTTGTTGTGTAAAAACAACAATACAAGAAAAGTAAAACAAACAGTTACAAAATAATATGAACAACATTTTAAAAGATAAAGCTCATCATTACAAACGCATGACCACAAGAATCACTTAAATCGGAGATACGAGAAAAAAATAGTAATCATTTTAAGAACCAAGGACTATTTTAATCATTTAATTCCTTGGTTCGTAAAATGATTACTATTTTTTTTCTCGTATCTCCCATTTTTTCCAAATAAAAAGCAGGAGCACCATTATATCACTAAGAAGATGAAGGATGTAAAGTCTTACAAAATCGATATCGATAAAAACTTAGCACACTCATGCTCAAATTGAAGATAAAAAGTCACATAAACTAGGTAAGTTATCCTCCAGTCCTTAAACTAGGTAAATTGGCCCCCATCCATTTTTCCTTTTTATCTCCTGTTTAACCCTTTTTCGAAACAGTATCAATGATACACACTCTTACCTCCTATAAAGTTGTATAATTTGTTCGATGTGTATAGTTGTTTTGTCCCAATAATTTGCTCGAGTATAAATTTTTGTTCCATAAATTCATATAATTTGTTCTATGCACATTTGTTTTGCGAGTACTTATAATTTGTTCAGCAATGTGTACTTATTTGTTTGTGTATTCTATTTTTTATTTCTAGTGTACAATAAATACTTCGTGATTTTAAATATTTTTTCATAGTGTATTATTATTTTGTCCATCATGTTTTATTTTTTTCATAGAAAATTGTCATTTGTTCGTTATGTTCAAGTATTTGTTCAGAGTAGCCAAAATTAATTATTATTTATTAAAAATATTTCTAAATTATTATCCGATCATAGTCAAATCATATCTGGCTTTGAAGATCTTGACATAAAAAATATAATGGTGCAATCGGAATTTAATTTCAATATTTCATTTGAGATTTATAGCTTTTCTAGTTTCGACTATGAATGCAGATGGGTAATGTCATTGCTTTTTTTTTGTCTTTTCTTCATATATTCAAAAGTTTATGTCTTAAAGTAGTGGGGATCACAGCATATGGTGGGCTATAATTTATCTGGAATATGATGGGCTATAATTTATCTAGAATAGTAGTGGTGGACTATCTAATCGATAGGTTGCTCACCTTTATCTCTACTCGTGGAAGAATGTGACACCTTATACGATACATAGACGCCGGCTCGGTCCAGTTTCAGTCACCGACCGGCGGTACGGTCCGTGTGTCTAAGGTTTTGTGCACGGCTGCCGCACATCGTCAGGGGCCGGTCAAGGAACAAGCAGCGCACACACGACGATCGAGGCAGGCGGGCTCTCGGCGGTGTAGCTAGATCAAGCAAGCACGCAGCAACCAACGTGGTCAACGGTCAACTCCACCTACCGCTCAACATCGTCTTCTCTCTCACGTCATACACCACCTAACCGGTGGCCACAAGGAACACCTTCCTCGTAGCGCCTTGTAGATGGGCTGTCTCACGCGTGTAACTCGTCGCATGTCGTCCAACAAAGCGAACATCACGAGGCTCTCTGCCCAGCTGGGCCCCACCAAGGTCATCCACGTGGGCAGCGCTGGTCACGACTAGCTCCAACTTAATTGGAACTGCCGCCGCCAATGCCAGCTTGGCGGCCACCTGCAACATCGTCGTTCCAGTCTTCGACACGGTGGCGGACACTGGCCGGCGCGTCATGCTCGCGTTGTTACGGCTGCAACTTCGGACGGCCGCGGGCACCACCAGCTTTGACAGCAGCAATGCTATCTCTTTAGAGAACGACACACCAAGCATGAACGAACAAATCATGGCATCTTCGTTTCCACTGACCCAGCGGCTCGGGGCGATCATTTGATCGATGCCGTGTGCCTACAGCTAGCGGCATCGTACGACACGGTGCACCACCCAACAACCACCGGCATGACGGCCATCAGTTAGCACAACAAGATCGAAGGAGCCTCGCGTCGACTCGTCGTCCGACGCGGCTACATGTAGTAAAAGGATCGAAAAACTTACCACCGCCCACATGTCCAACCACAACCAACACCCGCCGCCTGAAGCATGTATGCATGGCGGCATGGTGCTACACATTGGATGTGTCGCTCCGGGCGAGGGCACAGACCCACCCTGTCGCCTGCCGCTGCACTTGACCCCAACCTTCTCGCCAAGATGCAATCCAAAATGATCCGATGGATCGCTAACCCGCAGGAGCTAAAGATGATCACGGAGTATTCGAGCACAAGGCGGACGCACGTCATCGAGTCCTTCATCCCCAAAGGAGTAACACCATCAGCAGCGGTGCCTCCACTCGCGCCACGAACCTACTTCAGAACCAATCACAGGCTTTCATCAGGCGTTTGCTCATGGTGCGTAGCCCCATCCTTGCTCGCTCACTCAATATATGCGTGATGATGGATGAATGCAAATTGAGATGACTGTACTCATCGTGCCCTGTTACAACTACGCGTGAATTGAGTACAACGTCGCAGAAGCTGACATTGCTTCAAGAAGATCACACCATCCACCTTCGTGGTGGACGAGTACACCGGCGTGCCCATGCTCAGCAGCTCGGCGGTCCAAGACATCGTACTAGTGGTGGTAGACAGAAAAGCAAAGGTTGGCACAAGGCAGTAGACAAGAAAGCAAAGTTGGCGCAAATATGAGGGCTTTAGCAGACATCATCGACAATGACATAATTGGCTATGACAATCCAATGCCGGAGGAGGTCAGCCAGGGACTGCTTTATATGATGCGAAGGAGGGGTACGGACGGTGATATCATACTCAACCATGTATCGCTCGTACCCATCGAGAACCGCCTCGACTTGAATTTGCGCATGTGCCAACATATGTATAATACAATCGCGAAGCTGAGCAAGTTGGACCGCGCTTGGGTGCAGAGCGCATTCCTCGAGAACTGGCACACACAGACACAGGTCAGAACAACAGGTAACTATTTGGGTTTGAGGGGCACCAAATGCGACATTGTCTATGAGAGTGAACCGAAGATGATAGATCATTGTTATCTGTTGTACAATTATAATCTATATTCAATTCCTTGTCTGCCATTTAAAATTAGAGTTTGTTTTTCATACCATCATCCTAAATTTTAAATTTTTCTATATGATGCCATCGATGGTTATACTCATATACCAAAATAATCCCTTAAAATTGAATTTAAATTTTATTTCAAACTAAATTTGTTATTTTGTACTTTATGCATTGAAACAATCCAAATTATCTCAGTGAGATCAACCACCAAGATATTTGTTTATTTTCAGCGATTAATGTAGTAATTTATATTTCGTATGCCTATAAGTGAATGTGGTGTCTTGTTTAATAACTAATATTAATAATAATATTTATTATTAATATTATAGAGTTTTTCTTCCAAGGAAAAATAGTTAAATATTAAAACATAAAACTTAATACAAGGTGCCATTTTTCTAATAAGATAACCGACTAAAGCTCTACTCAACACAATCCATAGGTTTCCTTTACTCCTTTTATTCTGAACTTCGGTATGGGTGTAGTAAGCCACCATTATAGCTTGGGCTCATGAAAAGTCAAATAGTGTAGATATTATTTTCCTCACCAGTTAAGAATTTTCTAGAGCTTGAGAACAAAAAATATTGGGAAAAGTCTTTTTTTATAACGGGAAGGAACACTACCATATCTTTTAAGAGATATGAGAAGTTCCAAAGTTACAAGTGCTTGATTACATAAAAAAACCTAAATTACTCAATGCTCGAAACAACATATTATGCATTGAAATAAAATTAAGATACATCTGGGCTGCCACAAGCTTGGCGGCGAAGCCCAATCTCCTCCTTGATGAAACCTTCCACCTGCAGCAGCGTCGCTACCACACACTCAAAGATTCTCATGTTCCTCTCCTTCTACAGGTTCCATGCAGTGTACATGAGCACTGCTGCTGTCATGCGCGCGTTGTTGTTTGTGTGTCAAGGACCTGTAGCAGGTTGTTGAATCCAGTTATTTGACCAATCACCGATGCTCCCCACACCTGCATTTCAAAGGAGCAGTGTAGGCACAAACGCACTATCGTTTCTTGCTCTGAATTGAATAGCACACATATGGTATTGCTTGGTCAGTTGCACGCCGCAAGCTTGTCAGCAGTTAGGATCCTGCTCTCCACCATTAGCCACGCAAAAAAAATGTGTTTTCCTTCCGCCTCAACCTTCCATATCGCTTGTGCATCAAAACTGCAGTAGGAGCCCTTGAACTGAATTGCATAAGCTGACTTGGCACTATATATATTCATCGTCTGCTGCCCATCTCCAGGAAATTGTGTCCAGTTACTCAATGAACCGAACATCTTGCACAATGTCCCAGAGCGTTACAAACTCAGCCATTTCGACTATGGAGTCCATTCTCCAGAGCTCTCTAGTCCAATTAAGGTTCAGAACCTCCTCCTAGACTTTTCGTCGCTTTCTCCATGCAAGCTTGTACAATCTCGGTGCTATGTCGTCCATGATTCAGAACAGGCAATACAAAGAACACAGAAGAAGGAGAAAGACAGAACAGAAACTAAAAGAGGGGAGAGGATTCAGGACACAAAGAAAGAAACAAAGAAAATTAAGAAAGTTACAAATTGATCTGAATCCATGATTCTAAAGAAGGGGTAATCCTTGCTTTTGATCTGTGTAGCAGCAAAAGAGCCTCAACCGTGAGATTTCTTTTAAATTCCTGAACTGAAGAGACCTTGTTTCTGAAGATGACATCGTTCCTCATCGTCCAGACGATGGACCAACAGACCAGGATGAAGATATCCAGAGCAAAAGGGGCATTCAAAAAAACTCTCCAGGCAGCATAAATCTGAGGACCTGAGAGGTTGTCGGCAAACCCAAAGTTTAGAGAGTCCCAGCAGGCTACTGCAAAGGGGCAGTAGAACAACAAATGCATAATTGTTTCTTCAGTCAGCTGCTGACAGAGGACACAGTCATAATCATCCAAATGCATTCTTTTCCTTCTGAGCATGTTTCTTGTGCTTAATCTGTCCATCAATACTAACCAAAAAAAACACCTTGTGTTTGCTTTGACATGAGGTGCTCCAAATCCTTTTGAAAATGGGATCCACCTGAGTGTGCCCTGAGAGCAGTTTGTAGGCTTTTGAGGAAGAGAAGGTTGAGGATCCCCAAATGTAGGACCATCTGTCATTTGAGTTGTTAAGCACTATAGAGGAGAATTCCACTTCCAAATCTTGTAACTGAACATAAGCTTCCACTGAAACCGGTAGATTAAAAAGGTCTTGAACCAGGACAGTAGCATGCGCATTGCTTAAACTGATCCCCTTATTCTTAGCAAAGGAGTAAAGTTCAGGAAACTAAAATTTTCTTACTTGACCATTCCAAAGATCGTCCCAGAGCAAGCAAGATGTTCCATCTGATATGGTCACTGACGCCATCCTCTTGAATTTATCTAGTAGCTTTAGGAGGTCACGCCACCAAAAGGAACCCTTTGGTGTTGTGGTACTTGGTAACCTGCCATTTCTGTAATGCTTGTCCCATATCAGATTCACCCAAGGGAGATCATTCCTATTGAAGAATTTATGGAAGTGCTTGAGTAAAAGAGCTTCATTCTGAGTTTGCAAATTAAGAACCCCCAGCCCACCTTCATCCTTTGGAATACAGACCAGAGGCCAAGCAGCTTTGGCCACCTTCTTTGCATTTGTTTCTGCCCCTCTCCAGAGACAGTGTTTTCTAGCTTTATCAATTTGCTCAATTACTGTCTTTGGTAAAGCAACTGAGCACATGGTATAAGTTGGAAGAGATGTTAGGACAGAATTTGTGAGCTCCAACCTACCAGCTTGACTCAAAAAGGGGGAGACATAGTTAAGTCTTCGCTCACATTTGCTTATGAATGGAAGGAAATCATCAACTCTAGGCTTAGTTATACCCATAGGCAGACCAAGATAAGTGAAAGGAAAAGATCCAGTTGCACAACCAAAGGTCTTGGCAAGATGCTCAAGTTTCTCATTTGTTATATTGATGGGAACCATCATTGACTTGCAGATGTTGATTTTTAAACCAGTTGAGTCACTAAAAGACTGAAGAATTCCTTTTAGGAAAAAAAAGTTGAGTAGCAAAGGCTTCTAGGACAATCAGTGTATCATCTGCGTACTAGATGATAGGAAAATCTATGGTAGGAGCTGGAATTGGTAATCTCAAGTGGCCAAGTTGTGCTGCCTTATTGATGATGGATTGAAGGAGATCTACAGTTAGCACAAATAATAGAGGGGAGAGAGGGTCCCCCTGCCTAACCCCTCTTCTACAATGGAATGTTTTACCAGGGACACCATTTAGAAGCACTGCAGATGTTCTAGAGTTAAGGATGGAATTAATCCAAGATCTCCATTTCTGACCAAAACCCTTGTGTGCCAGGACTTCTATAATTGTTTGATGCTCCAATTTATCAAAAGCCTTTTCAAAGTCTAATTTGACAACCACAATTTCCTTCTTTGAATGGTGGCAGAGGTGAAGGTATTCAAAAGACCAAGCAATACAGTCTTGGATGGTTCTTGTTCTTATGAAACCATATTGGTTTTGGTGAACCAGCTGAAGTATTATGGTTTGTAACTTATTGGCTAATAACTTTGTGATGAGCTTGATGGAACAGTTTAGCAAGGAAATCGGCCTGAAATCACCTACCCTTTGAGCGCCATCGATTTTTGGGACAAGGGTGATGAAAGAATCATTTATGCTCTGCAGGCAAACTGAGTTGTTCTGAAAGGCTGCACAAAGATCATAGAACTCTTCCTTGATGAAGTGCCAGCATTTCTTGAGAAAATCATTATTAAACCCATCTGGGCCAAGAGCTTTGTCATTGGGGAGGTTATTCACTACGGAGTCAATTTCTTCCCTAGTGAAAGGATCTTCCAGCCAAGCCAAATTAGGGTTACTGTTCAGGAACCTTGAGATTGAAGGAAATATTTCTGAATTCAGAGAGACCCAATCTTTCCTTGAAAGCCACCCAAAGAGCATCTGCTTTATCCACGTGGTTGTGAACTATTTCTCCATTATCTTTCTGGAGCTGGGGAATCAGGTTATTCCTGTGTTTGAGAGTTGCTGTAGCATGGAAAAGCTTGGTTCCAGCATCTCCTTCCTTTATCCACTTGATCTTGCTTCTCTGCTTCCAGCATGTCTTCTGCTGTTGTAGCAAAAGATTCAGTTTCTCCACAAGAATTTCCTTGAAGTTCCATTCAATTATTGTTAGATCTCTGGATTCCTCAATGATCTCTAGAAAAGAGATGACAGTTTTGACATGGTTCAGAGTTATTCTCAGGTTTGATAATTTCAGCTGCCAAGATCTGAGTACTTTCCTCAAATTTTTGAACTTTGCCGTGATTAATTTGGCCTTATCATCTTGCTGAGAGATTTCTGTCCAGCCCTGTTGTGTAGTTTGCAAGAAAGATGGCTGTTGAAACCAGTAGTTTTCACATCTATAAACCTGCCCTTTGGGAATTGATAGTTTGATTAATTTAGAAGTTCACATGAGGAATCTTGGCTTTGAAGGAGTCTTACAAAGTTACATGTAAGATCACGGATGACGGACGGCTAATATAGTACGACATGTAGATCGAACGGTTGTTAACGAGGGAGAGTAAGATCTCGGACGATGGAGGGCTTATATAGCACGGCGTCAAGATCGAACGGCTATTATAGAGGGAGAGCCCTCCTCAATTTTTTCGCTCTTTTATAGTGTGAAATCTCAATATGTCAATTCACATGTATCTTCAACAGTTTTTTAAAATACATTATTTGATCTATAAAATATTAAAATTTTTACTAAAATATATTAATGAGCCACACCAGTCTAGAGTGGGTGCTGATGTCTACATGGTTGATTTTTGGTAACGTGGCCATGGAGTCGCCATTGGGCTAAGTCCACCATCCTAATACGATATCAATACATTTAACTCATATGTGCGCTGCGCGTTGATCTGACTCTTCCTCCGGTAGGGGAATCAGCTTGGACTCCGGCTAATAAAGCCTGATCAACAATCTGCTCCACCATGTCGTCGTCATCACGTTGTTGATCTGAATCCTCCGGTTCGGGAGGCAGGACTCCAGCGGCCACAGGCTGATCATAAATCCGTTCCAGGACGTCGTCCTGTTCTGCGAGCCACAAAGCAAGCTCCTTTATCTGATCAAAGTACTGATCACCAGAGAATTCACACTGTAACATCTCCGTGACTTGGACGAGGCCTGCTTCTTGCTCAAACGGATGGACGTCGTCGTACACGTCCGCCCCTCATCATGCAATTCGTAGAACTCGACGGACCAATCATCATCGTCGTCGTTGTCGTTGGCAACTTCGTCGCATTGGACACGCGGACCCTGGTCGTAGTCGCTTGCTGCCTCATGATCAGCACTGCCAACGCCGGCGCCGGCGAGTGGATGGCCAACACCGGCCGACGGCTGGGTTACGTGAGCACGCTCTTGGGCGCCACTTACTGATCTCTACCGTGCTGTTAGAGATTGCAAAAAATATTGGAGCAGTTGGGTCATGTCCGCGTCGTCCATGCCGGCCTGATCGTTGGCCTATCGTGAGACGTACATGAGATTAAATCTTAGTTGAACGACGGAGGGCTTATATGAGACGACATATAGATCAAATGGTTATTAACGAGAGTAAGATCTCGGACAATAGAGGGCTCGTGTAGCACGACGCCAAGATCGAACGGTTATTATAGAAGGAGAGCCCCCCTCAATTCTTTCGCTCTTTTATAGTGTGATGATAGATATGATGACGTAAATGCATCAATTTCTGTACGTTGTTGTTAGATTCTGAACGATCTTCATCCCGTGCTTCATATATCCTATATGCAGTACTGTGGCAAAGAAAAAACGTTTGGCTTTGGCAAAAAGAACATCACTCTCTACACTGCATGCATACGAATATATACATAAAAGGTATATAATATATGGGTTACGTTTTTGCTATGGTACTCCTCAAGTAACTATGAACCGTTGATCTCGATGATAATTATCTCATATTATTACCTATTAGGAAATATGCCCGTGCGTTGCAACGGGTCATATATTTTGTTGCGTACCCACGTGATGAACAATTTATGTATGGCTCAGAGATTTATGTAAGGTCAAGTCATCTATCCAATATGCATTAATAGAATCGGACTCGGTACCATCACTCACACATAAACGCACGTCTTTCTAACTTATATGAGCACGCATTGTGAGCTTGAGTCAAATATAGTTTAGGAGATGGCGATCACAGTTTGGGAAATACTCCTTCTAGTCCAGTTTATATAAGGCGTAATCTGATATAGCATAGTCTTCTAAAACATACTTTGACCATTCATTTATAGTATACTCTATAGTTTATGATTATGAGCTTATGTTATTGGATAGTATGTTCGATTACAAATCTAATAGTATTGATTTAGTATTACAATAGTTTAAGGTTATAAACTTTGACTGCAAACATATATTTTACATTTTAATATTTAAAAGCTAAGTGATTTATGGTACATAATTAGTTTCATTAGATATATTGTTGAATCTATATTCATAATAAACTTATTTAGAGATAAAAATGTTACTAATATTTTCTACAAAGTTGGTCAAACTTAAGAAACTTTGATCAACACGAACACCATATAGACAGTATACACGTGGAGCCCGTATTTTATATTCGAACTCAAATATCTTGGAACCAAATTATGTATTATTGCTGGACACGAGTTATTCTAACTTGTATGACTTCGGGTCACATACGTAGCACAAAAGGCATGAGAGCACTTTTTTGAAAAGTAAAATACATGATTGGAATAATCCCTTCACTTTTTAATATATGGAGATCAATCTAAGCGAACTTCTAGAAACGATTATAGATAGATCACATCACTAGTAGAAAAAGGGCCTTATGTGAGACACATTAGTCCCGGTTTGTAACTGAACCGGCACTAACGTGACCATTAGTGCCGGTTCCAACAGCTAGGCGGGCGGCGCTCATTAGTACCGGTTCGTGGCGAACCTATAGTACCGGTTCGTGCCACGAACCGGTACTAAATAGGTGGTGGCAGGCTGTTGTCAGGCTGGGGCCTAACAGGACCTTTAGTCCCGGTTCGTATAACCAACCGGTACAAAAGATCATCCTATATAAACCCTTCGTCCAGCCCAAGCCGAAGCGCTCTGTTTTTCCCCCTCTCTGTTTTCTTCCCCTCTTGCTCGAGCTCACCTCCATTTTTGCCAAAATTTGTCCAAGATTTGAAGGCACCCCATCCATCCAAGTGATCACAAAGGTTAGCAACTTTGTCCTTTCATCTCTCATTGCTAGATTAGCTCTTGCAATGCTCTATAAGTATAGTGATTTGTGGGTTTTATTTTGGGAGGAATTATATGTGGTAGTATTTGATTTATATGCAATTTGAGGTCAATATAACTCTTAGTTTGCATATGTAGGTGTGGTTTACTTAGTGCCTTCCCGTCTCCGTCGTAAGCACCGTCGATCGCCCGCACCGTCCCGTCGCCGGCACCACCTTGTGGTGAGCCTCTTGTTCTTATCTTTTTTATATAAAAAAAATCATGTTTGTGTGATTTAGATATATAGTTACTTGTATAATTATCTTACCCGTACGTTGTTTGTTATACATAGTGCCATGGCTTTGATATCCGTCCCCGTCGGCCCTCGTCCGGGTTATGATTCGGATGTGGTATATTCTCTTTTATAATTATTTGTTGCATTTCGTGTTTATGACAAATTATGCCCATCAAGTTGACATAGATATTTTTATCTAGGAGGTATGTGAACCGGAAATTCCAACCCACCCTATTGTCGAGAGGTTAAATTTAGTTGAAAAAGAAAACGAGTATTTGAAAGAAAAATTGAAAAGAATTGAGGGGGAGAAGATGGAATTGGAGTTGCATGTTGCCGAAGTCGTCGATGATCACAAGATCAAGATGGAGAAAATGCGCTTGAAGATTAGAAAGATTAGAAAATATGCCATCGATAGTGAGGCTTGGTATCATTATGCTGTTGGATCAATTGTTACCTTAGTTGCGATCTTGATACGAGGCGGGGTAACGAAAGACCCGCAGTACGGAATGACAACAGTGGATCTCAACAATCTTGCGTACGCAGACGAACCATTCGTCCTAGCCAATGATGTGGCGCAGGTTTTCTATGTGAAGGACATGTCTACCAAGCCGAGAAAAAGAAAAGATAAGGAAGCGAATACATCATACGATGAGCCAAAGCGCCACATAGTTCTTTCAGGGAAAAGAAACATCGTGGGAGTGGATGACAAGACAGACATGTCAGAAGATTATGAAAAGTTTGATGAAATTGCTCCCTTCACAGTGAATATTGACCCGAGCATCCAGTTAAATGATGAAGATTGTCCATGGTTACGGTGCAAAGGGACACACGCGAAGAAAAAGTTTCACACCCAAAGATCCCACTCTGGGATGTGACCGACTTCACTGTCATCACTTTCTTCTCTAGTGAGTTTCCGGACTAATATATCTGGAAAGTCCCACTTCGGACAAACCGGAGGGAATCTTTGTAATAGTTAATTAGGATACTTATGTGTTTTGGCATTTGAAACGCGAAGAAATATTACGGCAAAAACTGGATGCACTTCGTGTACAAAATGGACAATCTCTTTCGAAGTATCAGGGTTTCGGACGAAAACTCGTCTGTTACAAAGGCATTTCATTTTTTTAAACTTATTACAACTCCAGACTTTTTGTGCGTTCAGTATGCACCATTCAAAGCCACGTCATCAACTTTCAACCCTTTCTGACTTCATTTGCTATTTTTCATGCATTTACTGATATTTTTTGAGCTAAATGACCCTGAAATTGAAAAGCACTACAAATGAACTCTGAAAAGGTTGAAAGTTGGCATGGTATCATTATTTCACCCACATAGCATGTGCAAAAAAGTAGAAAGGGTTACGGCAAAAACTGGATGCACTTCGTGTACAAAATGGACAATCTCTTTCGAAGTATCAGGGTTTCGGACGAAAACTCGTCTGTTACAAAGGCATTTCATTTTTTAAATAACCTAAGTATTACCAAATTGAATATAATGATAAAACACACTAATATTAAACATAAGAAAAAAGAATCACTGAAAAATCTATTTTTAAAGTAAAGTTATTCACAAACTAGTGATTCACACAAATTTCAAATAATTCAAATTTAAACTATTAAAATTTGAAAACTACTGGCACTAACAGAAAGTTTGTAATTTTTTGTACCTAAAGCAAAAATATTCAGAAAGAAACTCTAAATACAGCAAAAAACAACTCAGAAATAAATACAAGAAAATAAATAAAGCAGAAAAGAAAAAAGAGAAAAAATATAAATAAAAAAAAGCCCGCCTACTGGGCCACAGCGGCCTGCATACGACTAGACACCCAAATTGTAGTTGGGCCAGGATGAAAGCCCGCAGGCCCAGTAGGCCCAACAAGGCATAGCAGCAGAGGTAGGCACAGAAGGCCTGCAATACAGAGGAGCTCGAGACAGCAGCCGCGGCGGGGCTTATAACCTGGTGCGGGCGCCCTTCGGCAAGCGAGGTGGGACTAAACTTGCCCGCACCGCACCTGCGGCAGCGCACCACCTTTAGTACCGGTTGGTAGATCCAACCGGTACCAAAGGGATGTCTTTAGTACCGGTTGGAGCCACGACCCGGTACTAAAGGGGGTCGCTTCCCGCCGCTTGGCCTGGCCAAATTTGACCTTTAGTACCGGTTGGTGGCTCCAACCGGTACTAAAGGTCCATCCTATATAAACAACCCTTATGAAAATATTCACTTCTTCTCTGTTCGCTCGTCTCCTCTGCTTCTTCGATCGACAGCGCCGCCGCCCCCCGTCGCCGCCCCCGTCGCGCGCCGTCCCCGTCGCCGCCCCCGTCGCGCGCCGTCGCCGTCGCCGTCGCCGTCCCTGTCGCCGTCGCCGTCCCCGTCCACGTCGCCGCCCCGGCCCGTCCCTGTCGCCGTCCCCGTCGCGCGTCGCCGTCTCGCCGCCGCCCCGTCGCCGCGCCCGTCGCCGCGCCCGTCGCCGCCCCCCGTCGCCGCCCCGGTCGCCCCGCTGTGAGCCCCCTGCGCCATGGCCGCGCCCTCGATCATCCGATCGAGCCCGCCCGCACACACACACACACACAGAGTACACACACACACGTACACACACACACACACACATTTTTCTTAATTATTTTCTGTTTTCTCTGTTTTGTAGTTATATAAATGTTAGATTAATGTTAAAGTTTTAGCTAGATGAATTAGATTAATGTCAATTTGTTAGATGATCGAATTAGATATATTAATGTCAAATGTTAGATGAATTACATAGAAATGTTAGATTAATGTCAAATGTTAGATGAATTAGATATATTAATGTCAAATGTTAGATGAATTAGATATATTAATGTCAAATGTTAGATGAATTAGATTAATGTCCGTTATGTTAAATTTGCATATAGAATTTGCATATAGAATTTGTATATAAGAAAAAATGTTACATTTGCATATAGAATTTGTTATCGACGTCAACGATGCCCGGCCCGCATCCTCGCCGTCGACCCGTTCGCGACGACGTCCTGCTTCAGAGGAGCCATGTCCGGGACTGGGCTCCGCCGGGCTGGCACTGGGAGGTGCTACCTCAGGGGGGCGCCGCTTGGTGAGGAACCCGGCCCCGGGTCCCGTCGACGACCCGGAGCTCCTTTCTGTGGTATTATGCAGGATGAAGATCTATGAAATGAATAAAAAGGGACGCTATGGCATTGGGTTCATTGACCCAAATACCATTAATCAAGAGATATGGACGGATGAATGTTATCGAGAAGACACAGAGAAAAGCATGCTAGAGTTCTTCAAGCGCCTAAACACCAATCAAGATATACTACTTCCTTACAACTTCAAGTGAGTCACACTGTCTTGTACTACAAATTCTGTTTTTGCTTACTAGCTAGATGTTAATAAGTGTATAGGGTTTAGGGTAGTTGATGAGTGTTATGCACATGCCCGCTTAATTTATACATGCAAACGTGTGCGCATGCAGATTCCACTGGATCTTGTTAGACATTCAAGTTGAAGAAGGAAAAGTTGAAGTACTGGACTCACTAATTAAACCAGTTGAGGAGTACGAAACCGTCAAGGGGATAGTCAACAGGTAATTTCAATCATTATTGAACTATATGTCGGCCTATTTAGTTCGTCATTTCCTGATATCAACTAATTAATAACTCCTTTATTCATTTTCTTTGCCGGCGGGCAGGGCTTGGGCAAAGTTCATCAAAACGGTTCCAGGCCAATGGAAACAAAAGCTGTATTGGTATCGACCCAGGGTAATTAATTAATTAGTACTAGCTAGCTACCATCTCTTTAATTCTAGTTTCAATACCATTAATTATCATGCTTGATTAATTATTATCTGATTGAATTCTATTCTCGTAAAGTGCATGAGGCAGAAGCCGGGGAATGATTTATGTGCATACTACGTTTGCGAGAACATTCGCATGATGACGATCGAAAGTAGCACATCTGCTAGACAGCAATGGGTACGTTTGCCAGAACACTATTCACAATTTTTACATCATTATCGATATCTAATCACACAACTAATACATGCATATTGATCTCCTTCTTAAAAGTTCGATATGGTGCGGGATCAGCTCCTACCAACGGATCGCGTACGAGCAATTCAAGAGGAAATAGCGGGATTTTTGCTCGACCAGGTCATAGATCCCAAAGGAGTATACCATTACCCGCTACCGCAGTAATGCCTCCATGTAGGAGAAATTGTATATACCAAATTGTATATATACATGTGTATGTGTGAATGGTGGTGCGAGACATTCGATGATATATATATATATGATCGGTTCTACGAGAAATTCTATTTATATATATGCATAACGTGTACAATATGTAGTATCGTAAAATACCAGCAAATGAAAAAGAATTAAATGGAAAACACAAAATTAAAGGAAAAAGAAATCATAAACCCAAAACCCCCTAAACCTTTTAGTACCGGTTGGTGTTACCAACCGGTACTAAAGGTCTTCCACCCCCGGCGCTGGCTCGTGCCACGTGGTGGCCTTTAGTGGCGGTTCGTGTTGAACCGGTACTAAAGGGGGGGGACCTTTAGTCCCCACCCTTTAGTGCCGGTTACAGAACCGGCACTAAAGGGCCTTACGAACCGGTGCTATAGCCCGAATCTGCACTAGTGCATATATATATTTTTTATATTTATGTAAGTAAAACCAGAAATATAATGGAAAAAGTCACATAAAAGTTAAGAAAAAAACAGACAGGAGGTACTCAAAAAATAGGAAACAAAAAAAACGGACACTGCAGTTTGAAGGTCTTAGTGTTAAATAAGATAAGGCTCGTTGACAATCACATAAGTCTATGTATTGTGGTGGTAAGCCCTTGATGTTTGGTGTGGGAGACCTAGGTTCGAAGCCCCTGCTAGCAGGATTTTTTGGCCTTTTCCCTCGCCTGCGCAGGTGGGCCGCGAGTGGGCTGGGCAGCCTGGTAGCACGGGTGGGCCTTGACTGGAGAGCGAGTGGCCCAGTTAGACCTCGTTAGAATAGGCGGACAGAAAAATTGCCAAGAGGATTGTGCGATCACTTAAATTCTTTGTTACGTAAATTTTGGTGGGGAAGTGCAGATGGTAAAAGAAAAACAAATTGGGTGTCATGGGAAAAGATGGTTCATCCAAAATATATGGGTGGATTGGGATTTAGAGATATAGAAATCTTCAATCTTGCGCTTCTTGCAAAGCAGGCATGGCGGCTTCTTACTAGGCCAGAATCTCTTTGCTCATAAATTCTTAAATCAGTTTATTTTCCATCAAGTGATCTTCTTAATGCTCCTCTTGGGAACAATCCATCCAAAACCTGGAGGGCGATATGTGATGGAATAGAGGTATTGAAACACGAAGAGACTCTTTCACGGCCGCGCGTGCCAACGCGCGAACGGCTTCGCAGGCCATGGTCAGCTTCCGACATAATCTATTCCCTTCCCGTGTCGTTAGTTCTGACATTAAATGCACTGGACCCACCTGGTTTCGCGGAGCGAGCCACGGGAGGGCTGCTAATTGGCATGCTGGCCCATCCAATCAACATTTAATCATCGCCCCCCTGATTTTCAGGGGTGGGCCGGCCGTAACTTAACCCTTCTATTAATTCTCTAATGCTTCCAAATTAGGAAAGACTAGCTGTCGGAAATCGACCGTGCCGACGCGCGCGCGCGGATTAGCAACCCCCATTGAAACAAGGGCTGATAAAATGCATAGGTGATGGTGAAAGCACTGAATTATGGAACTGCAACTGGATACCAAGGATGGACATGTGCAGGCCTATATGTTCAAAGGTAAATAACCCTTCAACAAAAGTGTGTGAACTAATTGACCATACTACTATGACATGGAAGTCTGAGTTACTGAAGCGTGTTTTCTATCAAATTGATAGTGATGCAATTCTTCATATTCCTTTAAGTTTGAAAAAACAGAAAGATTGTTGGGCTTGGCATCATGAGAAAAATGGTCTCTTTACAGTACGCTCTGCTTATCGAATGTTGATTGAGGCTAAGAAAAGTAGGGAGGATTACTTTGAAGGACGAGCTAATTGTTCAGACTTTGCAACAAGCCAAAAAGAATGGAAAAAAACTATGGAGTTTGAAGCTGCCATCAAAAATTAAAGTATTCTGTTGGCGTCTTGCTTTGAATTCAATTCCAACTGCGAGTGTGCTGAAAAGCAGGAATTTGAAAACTACATCTCATTGTAAAATTTGTGGAGCTGATGATGACACATGGGAGCATTCTTTGCTTTTTTGCACAATGTCAAAATGTGTCTGGGCTTTGCTGGATGAGGATGTAGCAGATTTAATTTCTCATCTGCGTATCTCTGATCCAAAACAATGGGTTACTTTTATGTGCTGCAATGTTCCTCAAGCTGATGGGATACGAATCCTTGTTACTTGTTGGGCAATATGGCAGGCAAGCAGGAAGGCAATTCATGAGGGAGTCTTTCAAAGCCCTTACTCCATAATGGTTATGATCAATCGACTGATTGAAGAGTTGGAAATGGTAAGGGGAATGGAGTTTAAGAAAGGGACGCAACTTCAATGTAAACAAAAAACTGGGCGTTGGAAAGCACCGGAGCAAGGTAAATGTAAAATAAATATAGATGCTGCTGTAGACCGAGCAGGATCCAAAGGAGCTATTGGAATGGTTTGTCGCAATGATCGTGGGGAGTCCATTGCAGCTAGTGCTATGGTTATACCAAATATAACTGAACCTGAGACTCTTGAAGGAATGGCTTGCTTGGAGGCACTAGCTCTTTCTGAAGATTGTGGTATTCGAAGGATCATTGTGGCTTCAGATTGCCTAAATATTGTGAGAAACATAAATGAAATGCCTCTTTGTGCTTATGTGATGATCCTCAAGGATATTCAGGAAAGGGTAAAATCCTTTGATTGTGTGCGTTTTGTACATGAAGGTAGGGAATGTAATAGGGAGGCTGATCGTCTAGCTAAATATGCATGTTCTCTTGGGGCTGGCCGTCATGTGTGGCTGGGCTCTCCTCCTGTATTTCTGAATGTAAACATTTCAATTGAGCAATGAAATCCCTATCTTCCACTCAAAAAAAAATATACGGACTGAAGTCAATTAAGGGCAGACTGAAGTCCTATACGGACTGTGGGTAGGCTGACAGAAAAATTAAAGGCAGACTAAAATTTTGGTATTTTATTATTAGGTATATATATAGACTATATTAGGTAAAATGAGAAATAAATATTTATAGATTTTTTATCATTTCAAAATTAGGAAAGATATCTTCCAAATTCCAACCACGTAAATCTTCTTGGTAGATCTCACCTGCATATCCTATATTGAGGTCGTATTTGAACTACATCCCCAACATCCAAGTTGGTCGGGAATACAAGTTTCACCGAGAGACAGTCAGTTGGCAAAGACTATTCCCGACCGATCGTGTCTGTTGGGGAAAGTCCAGACGGGAAAACTCTTTCCCGACCGACATATTTTTCCCGACCGACTCTTTGTTGGCTATGGCGTATCTTCCCCGACCAACATTCCGTTGTGCCTGTCATGGACCTTTCCCGACCAACAGTCTGTTGGGGCTTCCATGGGACTTTCCCAACCGACTATCGAATGGGGTATCTTTTCCCGACCAACAATTTGTTGGTGCTGCCATTGGTCTTTCCCGACTGACTATCTGACAATGTGTTCTTTCCCAACCAACATTCTGTTGGGCCTTGCATTAGCCTTTCCCAACCGACTATTAGACATGGTTTACTTTGCCAACCAACATCCGTTAGCTCTCTCATAGCTAGATTTCACATTACCATCAACAAATCAAGTTATATAATTCATAATAGTAACATGCATGTCATCCAACAATATTAAGCCAGGACCAACAATAATAACACGCATTCATTATTTTTCATATATAAATAGTCCATAGGGTATGAAATAGTGACCATCCAAGTTCCCTATACACTAATGTAACTAATTAAATAGAGGAAACTTTCTGTTCATTGTTTGAGAGCAAAAATTCCTTTCCTTTCTGGAATGGAATTCATAGGCACATTATCTGCCTGGGCACCTTATAGTGGGCAGCTACAGACATCAGATCTTGCATAATGGATACACTATGGTTCATTGTCCCAGACACAATGTGGGTTTACAAAATGATAGGTAAAATGCATCTCCAATGAATCAATCACCACTACACAAAATATCCCGTTGACGTAAACCGCCGACTTCATGGTTCCTCGTCCTCTTGCATGTTTTTCCTACAAAATGTAAAGAAGTTGCAATTAGATTCATAGAGAATCGCACCATCAAAATATGTATAAAGCATAACAATTGACAAACAGTTGTTACTTCACAAGGCAAGCTAGTACCAAAACACCTACTAAGGAAGGCACTCCATTCAGTTATAGGTAACAATGTAAAGGGCATGCTAAGCACTAGTTAAAATGCCCTAATTTCTAGACACTAGATAATTCATTGATAACTGTAAGAGCTTTCGTGAATATCAACAAGTTAAATTATACAAGGAGCTGTCCATTAGATGACTTTACTATGACCGAATTAAAAATTTAGAAGTAGATGAACAAATGGTTTAAAACTGAAACCGAGAGCGACCTTCTCCGACATTCGCTCATCTTATGGAGCGGAATTCTATTTATCACCAAAGATTAAACATAATGGGCTACAAATAAGTAAGAGTTTACAGGAAAGAGCTCATCTTATGGAGCAGAATTGTATTCAGACTTTATTTACTGCAGTGACTTCTATAGCTCAGACCTCTAATAGCAGCCGACAAAAAAGAATAAGCTCTTTGCGCAATAAAAAGATCCGGGATAAGGAACCATTTGAATTTACACTCTAACAATAGGACTGTACAGACTACAAAGGACTACCATACTGATACCTAAGCTTTTAGATCTTCTCCAACAAAATTATAGATACATGCAGTTTCTTCAGAAGCAGGGGCGGATCCACTATTGGTCATGGGTGTACAGATGTACACCCAAAATTTCCTGCAAAACAATCCTATACGTTGGCATATGACAAAAAATACTAAGCTCTCGTGTGGCAAAACAGACCAATATAGCCCATCGGCTGCAGCGGCACATCCCACCAACCAGCAGCCCAAAACGGGAACGGACCATCTCTGTCCTCATGCACGACTGCATGAGAAATGCGCTCAAAAAAAAAAAACTGCATGAGAAATACTCAACAGTTCAGCTCAGTCCAAATGCCTGTAAAAAACTCACTATAAATTCAGGAAATCCACCAGCACCAGAGCTGCACGAGCACGGTGGCGTGGGGCTATGACCTATGTTCGCGTGTGCGGCTGTGCCGATGGAGAGCTCGACCAAGCCGCCGGCACCGGACGCAGACAGGATGGAGCCTCCATGGTCAAGCCGTGCAGTGCCATGCCCGCTGCCCTCAGTGGGGATGCAACAGCAGCACAAGAGGGCCAGCTTATGTTTGGATTTAGTCATTTAGAGATATATATAGCTCTGTATGTGATCACATTTGTATTGCCGTAGGCCAATGGACTTCTCTATTAGGGCGGAAAAAAAAATTGAACACCCAAAGTTGATTTCCTGGATCCGCCACTGTTCAGAAGGGTACCGTACAACGGAACTCTATCAGTACATGTTAGCACAGCTACCTATCTACTACAGTGTCAGCACATGGCTATAGTGACAAAGGAAACTTGAATGCTAAGTTCAGCTACGACTGTACAAATATAGTTCTCTCTTATTGATTAGTAAGTCTCTGTTAGAAATCTAAGTGTATATTCTCAGAAAACAGCAGAAAGGTGATTCACGAGTACTGTATTTCCATGAAAAATAATAAAGAATAAAAGCAGTCAATTTAAGAGATCCAACAACAATCTAGGATGCCTGCTTCCGGCACCATGTACTTCTAGTTTCATATCACTTGCTTGCACACAACGATTGACAAATTTGCACACAACAATTGGACGTGTAGGATATCTGATCATCAGTTGCCAATAGTAAGAGCCAAAGAATACGAATTTTTTGAGAAAGGTATGCGACGACAGAAAATCTCACCATTTGACTCAGATCAATTGCAAGCTGCATAGGGTTGGTAAGTAAACCATCTCACTAACCATCATTGGTATCACACAACCACGACACATTAAATAAAACTTAAGATTAAAATATGAGCAACGTCATCGCCCTCATAGAGAAGATTAGATCGTTCCACGTGAAGAAAATTCAGACATATGCTTGTCTATATCTTAGTTTAATCTTCGGCCACTAACAAACAAAAACACTAACAGAAGAAAATCACTTAAAACCCAAGAAGACATCATCAGAAAGATCCAGAAGAGGGGACTTGGAGTATGGGTGGTGATATAACAGAATGGCCGACAAGGCAAGAAAATGCCAGTTACGACGAACGAGACCAAATACCAATCGTCATTGTCTCTAATACCCAAGAAAAAATGAACAAAAGACAGGTTCACAAACATGCACACCGAATTGAAGCATGATACCTTTCTAGTGAAAGCACACATGCTTATATGCTGGAACGAGGTAGTCTCAGCTACAACAAACCAGAGTCCAGAATTTGAGAATTGTATAATTCACATTAGCGTCAATCCCCACCGCTACAAGCATGCAGAATCTTACAGAAAAAAAAGAAGATGATAAGAGATGTAGGAAGGTTGGTAAGTGGGTTGCCCATTGACATAGGCAGGCTGACCAGATTTCCTTCCTTAGTGGTTTGACTATAGCCGAATCTGGCAGGCAAAACGATGGTACAAAAAACCTAGGCCTTAGTACAATGCAGCCCTGATGTGCTTAAATAGATGAACAAATGGTTCTGAAGTGCAAGGGTGAGCCGTCAGACAATGCTTTCTAGGCAAATGCATCTCCATCAGAACGCAGTAATGTTTGCTACTCGAAGCCAGTGCATATATCATCCATACCACACAACCAAGCAATGGTTGAGTAAAAATAAAGGGAAGAGTTCGAATTTGTAGGCGTATAAAAATGGATTGTGCCATGTCCAAAAAATCAACATATTAAAGAATGTTGTTTAATTTGGCTTCAGAATTGCAGAAAGACAGCATGGATGCATAGCGACCAATCAGTCTTGAACGATGGTATGATTAATAGGTTTTTCATCACCAGCAAAGCAAAATCAAATAAATGGTGTTATTCAGTCTCTTTATGCACAACCAGATGAGATAAAACTAATCATGGATTTCTCAAAACAAGAAAATCGTCATATTTGCTAAACTTGTACACACCATATTTATGTTATTCAGATAAGCTACAATGATGATAAAACTACACTCCATAACACAAGGTAGAAATTGGCAATTTGAAAGGAATGCTATTTAGCTACCAAAGTTCCTACAAACTGTATCCTATCCTTGTTTGTACAGTTCATATGATTAATAGATGCATAAAAATACCTGATAATGAGCTAGCAGGTCAACATATCTTTGAATAGGGGAGGTGAACTGTACATAGCCAAGAATTCCGAGGAAACCATGTGTTGATTGAACTCTACAAACATTATAGTGGCAACTGTGTCATGTAAAAGTAATAAATGCATCTATAATATTCAGTTGGTTAGGTACACACTTAAAACTTCAAAAATCTCCAGAGTTATTGTCTTGTTCTAAATTCTACGTGATATCAGGACTGGTGCAAAATGTCCAGCCAACTTGTTAACATTCAATTTGTAACCTATGTTATCATCTGAAAATGTAATCTGGTGAGCGTAAAACTTCCTTCTCGACATGGAAAATGATCATTTAAATTAGGAGAGAACTTATTTGCAACTGAATGGACCGCAGTAGAGTAGTATGAATGTACGCCAGTCTGATGGTGTGTTTCTTTTATCATTCTAAGAGAAATACAATTGTGCTTGTGCTTTCATATGGTAATCACAAATGAATAATGAAAGGATGATCTATAGACGAGCAACCAGAAAAGGCCTATGTACCACTTACCTGGCTATAACACCACTGTGCACGAATAGAAGCAGCTTGTTGAAAAATCCTTAATTTTAGCTAGTTACCTACCAAAAAATAAAACAATAAATCAAATCTAAGTTTCATCAAATTGCATGCTCAAAAAAATAAGATTTAGCATATCACTCATGACAAAATGACCAGATATAAAAAAAACAAGCAGCCTGGCATAACCTCAATTACAGATTGAAAGTGAGAATAAGAAGGAAATGCAGAAAACAAGTAAAATAGTATGACAAAATCAAGATCTGTAAAAATACTCACGTATCCAGATATACTTGATGTGATGCAGGCATATGGGTATGGACATCTTCCAGTGGCCTTCTGTTTTTGTTAGTAGTTGAGTAACTGCCGAAACAACTACCAAACCTATTAAAGTTTGGTTCAGTCTGCAAAAAAATCATTATCCAATTCAGTCTGCTAACAATCGCACAATATATATAAATAGAAAATAATAGTAATTGATGGCTAGGGTTTGGACTCTACTATTTCAAAGACTTCTTTATTTCCATGAATGAAAGCAGCACTGATTTTTTTAAAGAGATTAATAAACTTAAGACCAAGTGAAAAATAAAATCACGGGGGATGTGGAAGATTCGTCGCTGGGACTTAAAATCTGCAGGGAGAGAGAAATGGAGAGATAGCTTACATGTGTTCTTGTTGCCGCCATGAATGGCTAAGGGAGCAGAGGCCGCCCGCCTCGTTCCGAACCACCAGGACCGAAGGGGGCCCGCTCAGATCTGCCACCATGGGAGGGAGAGGGAGCTGGGTATGGGTTGGGGGCGGTGGTGCCATTGGAAGGAGGGGAGAGGTGGCCTCACCGGGCGCTTGGGCGCGAAAAAAAGTGCCGCCGGCGGCAGCTGGGCGCTTGGGCTGGTGGAAGCGTCGCCGGATGCGCCGCCGCCGCTCAGATCAGGAGAGAAAGAGATGAGGGAAAGAGGGCAGAGAGATAGCAGGGTGGTGTTTTTTTCGCACGGGTGATGTATTAGGAGGTGGGCTGTGGGGGCGCGCGGCATGAAAATTTTGGATGGGCTTCGCGGTGTTTTCGCAGGCGCGCGAACGGGTATTTTTGGCGGCCCCGTTACCGACCAATTGGTCGGTTGGGAACAATTGCCGACCGACTGTGTGACAATAGTGCAATTATTACCAACCAACAGTTTGATGCTATACTTTTCAGCATTCCCGACTGACTGTTGGTCATTACATACGAGTAATACCGACCAACTATCTGATAAGAGTTTTACCAACAAACAGTCGGTCGGCAAAACAGATTTTTCCCAACACACATCCGTAGGGAATGTAGTGTCATGGTGTAGTGTTGGCAGGGCTCCAGCTCCACATCCGCGGGGAGTGACTACACAACATCCGATTGATTTTGTTTCATTCTGTCAACCAGATTTTCAACAAATCACAAACTGACACGTCATAACTCAATCTCATTTAAAATCTGGAAGATACAAAGGAATAAAACAACCAGATTTTCTTAAGTAAAGAATAATAAAAAAAATGGATTGAAAAACTAAATAGGCAACAACCAGATCTAAAAAACACAATGGGCCCCACCGGTAGACACCTCACAAAAACAGATCTAATCTCTTCCGGTCTGAACCTATGGATCAAGAACCGTGCAACCTTGCCGAATCGTAGCAAGCTGACCATAGGATGATCGGATCCAGATTCAGTAACTTACAACGTAACTTTACTTCAGTCTCCATCTGCAACCAATGACTCCCAGCGACAGCTTCTGAGCCTGATCGGCTATAGCTGCTGCAGCCCAAACAACACTATGTACATTCCAGCAAACAAAATCACAGCCAAAACACTATGTAGATTCCAGAAAAAATTTCCAGCACCAGTTCACTCTCAAGAGCGCAGAAATAAATAATTCAAATGACATCCATACTATAATCATTAGTAGAACTTAGCATTTTCTAGTTTGGAAGTTCTAGGTTCAAAGCAGAAATACATGACTACTTAGCTAGGCCACAAAAGACTATAGTTAGGCCATTTCACTTATACAATTAGGCCACAAAAGACTATAGTTGGGCCATTTCACTTATACAATTATGCCACAAAAGACTATAGTTAGCCCAATCCAAAATACTATCTAACCAACATGTTCATACTAGAACAGACCATGATCATTAAGAATACCACCATCATAAGTTGGAGCTGCTATCAGCTGGGTAAAACTTCCCAAACTGTCAATAACATTGCATTCTTGAAGCTCCACAATTGCTCCTTCGTTGCAATCACCATTCTGCACTTCTACTTGGGGTTGTACTCCGTCACTTTTTTTTTGTTTCTGGCAATGACAATTTAATTAAGGAATGAATTACAGTAGCATATATGGGCTGCACACTATAAAGTTTCTAACATACCTTTGCTCCTTTTTTTGTTGGCTTGCGCTTCCCCTTGTTGAATTTATCAAGCCAATTTCTTTTTCTCCTTGAATTTTTGGATTTGACCTCCTTTTTCTTCAAATGTGCAGCACGAAGCAAGTCATCTCCTTGCTGGACATTTGGTTCAACATTTTCTTGGTCATTGCATGGGTTGCTCATAGTAGAAGTAGAGGCATTGAGTTTATCCTGTAGCTGTGTACCAAGGCAATCAAGTGCATTTTCTATCATCAAACAACATTCTGGAGAGTGGACTGCTTTATGTGCCAAATTGAGAAATTTATGAGACATGTTCTTGTAGCGAAGTTGAGATTCTAGCATTGGATTTGCTACCACATTCCTTCCTTCCTTATCTTGTACACTCCCATCGCGTGCTGCTTTAGTCCATCTCTTTAACACATAATGTGTTGGCAATATCTTGATATTCATCAAATTAAGAACTTTTAGACCATGTGCACACAATATTCCAGTCCTATTGAACATTCCACAACTACATGAAGCTGTTTGGTTCAAAGGATCACCTATCGCTATGCGCTCTTGCTCAAATTGTAAATCACCATGGAATATCCCAATAGCAATAGCATATTTATCAGCATCTAATAATCTGCTACATGCAGCCATGGATCTTTCATATTTAACCATATATGCAAATCCTGTCAACCTTAGCAGAATAAAATAAATGCACAGGCAGGAACAAAAGAATTGCTCTACTGAAAATGAACTGAACAGAAACTGAATACTAAACTAAAACTAAACCTGAACTGAACTGATTCGATGCATTTTGCCGACTGCACAGTCAAGAACTGAAGGGAATGAGTGTGCTATCAAATGAAACTGAAGAAAAAAAAAACTAAAACTGAATCCACAGAAAGAAAAAGAAGACAATAAGGCATATCGTAGTAGCAGTGGCTGTACATGAGGTTAGCTAATAATTTTGTCACCGAGACACACAAATCAGCAAAACTCATACACAAATTGTTGACCACATATGCTTACTAATCAGGCAAATAACGGTCCCTGATTTTTTTATTTCAAAGATACGAATAAGTAAGTCTAAAACAAGTGAGGTACTCAGGCACAAATCCCCATCTAACGTATATGTGTATGACCTTGATTTTTTTTTTTTTTTTTGAGAATTGTATGACCTTGATTTTGAGTCAGCATCTGATAGAAACACACATGGGTTAACTAATTGCCGTGTTGACGAATGCAGAACTAATTAGTTCCATTGAACTGATAGAAGCACATACGTAACAGCTCTGTGAGTACAAGTTCTAACTGCCAAACCAAACAAATTCAGAAAGATCCTACACCAACAACGCTACTCCTCTTCTTATGCCCAAAAATTGGTCGCCACCAATTCCAACTCATCCGCCTTCCGTTAGTACACCAAATTCAACTCATCCACCGTCCGCGTACACACAAAATCAACCGGAAATACACAAATGACAGCACGCACCTTCAGACTCCGCCTCCAACGCGACGACCAGAGAAGTACAGTCCTTCGCACGACAATGACGCAAGAGCCGGAGCTGGCGTCAGCACATCCGCATCCGCCTCCGACTCTGCAGCCGTTGCCGCCACCTCCGCGTACGCCTCCGCTTCTGTAGCAACCGCCGCGTCCGCCCCCGCCACTGCGTCCGCTTACGCCGCCGCCGCCGTCGCGTCCGCCTCCGCCTCCAGCGAGCAACAAGCCCGCTCTCTCTTTATTTTATTTTATTTTTTTAAAAAGGGGCAAGCGCACTCTCTCTTATCCGTCTGAGTGTCTGTATCAACCAGGAGAATTAAAAAAAATGAAACATGGACTGAAATGTGCCAAAAACAGGAAAAAAAAAATGAACCCAGTACATATGGAAGCGACCTATAAATGAAGACATGCACTCAGAATGGCACAGATCTCAACAAAATCACAGCCATACAAATCTGAATGATTAAGAGACAAAAACAACCGAGAGATGAATAGAAATTCCCGTTCATTAAACGTGTTGTGTGGACTGTGGTTGGTCCATCAGGATGAACTAAAGCATTCAAGAGCACAAGCCGGCAAAAACCAGTATAGACTATAGAGTGGCAACTTGTGGAATGAAGGAAAATGCAAGAGCAAAAACTGGAGTTTACACGCCTACTATAAACTTGGACACGAAACGTTAACCGAGTCGGGCCGGAATCTCGAATGGAAGGCTTCGGGTTTTTTTTTTTTTTTTTTTGACCAAATGGAAGGCTACGTGGAGTCATGGACGCCGATCTCCGGAAACGGTGGGCCGTCGTTTGAGAAACCGGCGAGCCCAGCATCTTATTTCAGATGGGCCCCTGTTACGGCACAAGGTCGTGGCCCAAGGGCGATCCGGGAGTTGGGCTTCTGCCGCCGCTTATTCCACACCAGAAAAGGCTCCCAAAAGCCCAATGGATAACCATCCACAGGAACTGAATGAACTCTACGCCCTGACGATTAATTCCCACAGGAGGAAACAAGCACATGCATAATCAACCGAGCCTCCAACAAAATGATTTCTTTTATGCTATAACTTGTCCATTCATCCTATAAAAAAAATAACTTGTCCATTTAGAGTTTGTATCTTCTCACTCAACATTAGCTACTCCCTCTGTCCCAAATTATATGTTGCTTTTGGTTTCCGTGCCGCAAATTTGATTCAATTTGTAGAAAATACATACAACATTTAGATGTCCAAATAAATTTATTAAAAAAGATTCAAAGATCTTTCCAATGATACTAATTATGTATCATAAATATTATTAATATTTTTTAATATATATTTTGTCAAAGTTGTTTCTCAGGAAGCGAAAACGACAGATATTTTGGGACGAAAAAAGTATGTATTTAGCAAGTCACGTGTCTTTCAAGGGACTTCATCAATCTTAAGGTTCCTCGGCCAAGCGCTACGAATTCATTCACTCACAAGGGCACAAAATATGAATCCATGTGAACATTGCTGAAATTTGCTCACAGCCTCACATGCAGTTCTTTCTCATGTACAACATGTACTAATTGTTACATATTAATATATTGAATACAAACCAGGTTGTTTTATATTTGTATGCTGCAGATTTAGGCTGGTGTGTTCTGTATTACATCAATAAACAGCAGGCAAACGAAATAGCTTATTCTGTCGGAAATGAATTCATGAAAGAAAAAATGTAATGTGCTTATGTGCTTATCCTTGCAAGATGGTATTATGTACTGACAAATAATTATTTGTAGACATTATTGAAAAACAAAATTTAGTACTTCTGAATAGCAAGAAATGATCATTTGACCAAATCGACTACCAGATGGCACCGATTGAACTTAGAATATCACATAACAAACATGAAAATCTATCTACTGAAAAGAATGTAATGGGAGACACTAAACTTGTACATCAATCAACTAAACACTAAACTTAAAATTGACAAGAGACAATAAGAAAAAAAAAACTTTCTTTCCTCATTTCGGAGATAGCATATCAAATCTGACGCCCTTGGTGAGGCGTAGTAGCTGTACAAAGGAATAATGGAATCAAATCGGACAACATATCAGAATTATGCCCTTCAACTCCAGGACATAGCATATCACAATTTCAGAACGATTCCAGCACAGATCTGACGCTCCCCCTGCCCATCAGTCTATCAGACAGTGCACCAATTAAAGTAAACCCAAGTCAAAACAATGCAAGGAACCAAGATTTTCTGACCCCTGGAAGACCGATACTGATTGCGGACAGGCAAAACCAGCTCAGGTCTAAGAATGATAATACATTTTATAGTTTTCTGGCAGATCAGACGGAAGGCAAGCAAAAGTACACAGTTCCATTCCATGGAATGGATGATTGTGCAACTAGATTTGCACCCAAGTCTCAGGATTACAAAAACAGAAGCCATCGGCATACTTCCTGAAGGCCTCTTGATCTTGAGCACAACTAAGATTTGCAGTGTCCATAGCTCCCTCTCTGCAAACCAATATCAAGATATGAATAAATCGAACATCAACCAATGAAAAGGACACTAAACCAATTGCATTCCGCGTAAGTAAAGTAATCAAAAGGCCATTTTTGGCAGCAAGAGAAGGTTACAAATTACCATGACTCCATCAGGTGCCCATCAGTGTCCCTTTCCTCCCTGATGAGGATGACACCACTGGCAACGGCGGTTTGTATGGCCCAAGCAGTCCTGGGCCTCCACTTGGTCGAACACCAACCATCACTGGTGATTGTGCTACTTCCTTTGGCACAGACACAGCTGCCGGAGTGAGGGGAATGGCAGCGGCAGCCCCGGACGCCAATGCAGTGCTCAATGCTGCAGCCGCAAGCGCAGGATTCTGGCCAAGCAACGCTGCAGCCTGTGCCGGGTCACGAGCGTAAGCTGCAAGGTCTACCACGCCAGCTGCCGCGGCGGCATCAAGCGCCGGCTGCAGCGCAGGTGGCCGTACCTCCCGCGGTGGTGGCGTTCCGGCAGCCGAAGCTGCCACCAACGCCAGTGGAGGCGCCAGGGGTGCCTTGGTCTTCCGCGCGGGTTCGTTGGCGAGCTGGCAATGCAGCGTGCGCCCCTCGAACACGCGGTACGGCTCCTCGACCGCCTTCGCGGCGCCGGCCGCCGCCTGGTACACGAACAGCGCGTACCCGCGGGACGCACCGGTGTCGGCGTCGAAGCCGAACGGCCCGCCCTCGAGCTCCCCGAACCGCGCGAAGCCGCTCCGCGCTGGCGTCCGGCGCGACGTTGGTCACGTACACCCGCCGCCCGGCGCCACCGCCCCTGCCTCCGCCACAGCCAGATGGGTCGGGGCCGGCCGACGCGAAATGGACAGAGACGGGGCGGCCGGCGACGGTGATGCGCGGGGCCTCCCGAAGCGCGCGGCGGGCGGCGGCGCGGGAGGCGAAGGACACGAAGCCGTACCCTTTGCAGCGCCGCCCCGAGGCGTGCAGGTCCGCGACGGCGTGGCAGTCCGCGAGCGGACCGAAGCGGGAGAAGGCCTCCGCGAGCGCGGCGCCGTCGGCGTGCGGCGGGAGGCCGTGGACGAAGAGCCGGCGGTGGGAGGGCGACGCGTCGGCGGCGGCGCCGAGGAGGGCGCGCAGCGCGGGGCTCGCCGTGGCCGCCTCTGCGAGGATGGCGATGAGGCGGGGCTTCGAGTAGGGATCGACCAGGCGGCGCACGGCGTCCGGAGTGGAAGGCGGCCAGGGGTCGGATTCGGAGTCGGAGCCGGAGCCGGTGGTGGGGGCAAGGTCGCGGGTGGAGATGGAGGACCGGGAACGGGAATGTGGATGGAGGTGGTGGTTCTCGCGGGGTTCCTTGGCCGCTCTTTCCTTCTTCCTCTTCCCCATTGCGGAGGGCCGACGGGTGGGTCGCCGCCGCCGGTGGCGAGGTGCGTTGGATCGTTGTCTGCCAAAACGGAGGCAGACTCACTCAGTGTTTCTCAATAGAGACCAAAAGCTAACTGTATTTATGAAACCAAAAGCTAACTGTATTTATGCATTTTTAATCTCATCCAGAACAAGATGTCTGAGTGGTGTAGTTGGTTATCACGTTAGTCTCACACACTAAAGGTCCCCAGTTCGAACCTGGGCTCAGACATAAATTAATTTGTTTTTTCTGTTTTCCAGCACCTTTCAATTACATAAAATTGTTTATTTTTTTGTTTTTCAACACCTTTCATCAATTTTTAGTTTGCTCCAGTATTGCAACATGTCTGCTTTTCAACATCTTTCAATTTTTAGTTTGCCCCAGTATTGCAACACAAAACAAAGCATGTATTTTGTGTTTTGTACAACAACAAAAATGCATACGGATTACCTCTTTTCGAGCAAAAGAGTTTCAGTTCATTCAACACCTTTCAATTTTTAGTTTAATTTTTTTTTCAACACCTTTCAATTTTTAGTTTGCCCCGGTATTGCAACATTTCAGCTTCACAAAACCTGCCTTTTGTTTTGGAAAAAGTCTACATCACCCCCCCCCCCCCCCCCCCCCCCCCAACTATGGGTGTGGGACTACTTAACCCCCTCAACTATGAAACAGTCTGTTCTACCCCCCGAACTTTGCAAAACCGGAGAAATTACCCCCTGGAGCGGTTTAGGACGGTGGTTTTGCTACAGTAACCGTGGGTTGCTACAGTAGTGCGGTTTTGCCTTTTCTTTTTTTATTTAATTCGGCTGAATCTTTGAAAAATCATAGTAAATCGCAGAAAAATCATAAAATGAAAAATCTAATTTTGTTGGAATCCACATGAGTAGGTCTACACAGTGAACATATAATATGGTATGCTTTAGTACAAAGTTTTTGCTATGAAGGTTTTACCTTTTTATTTTTTTTTATTTGGCTGAATCTTTGAAAAATCATAGAAAAATCATAAAACGGAAAATCTATTTTTTTTGGATTTCACATGAGTAGATCTACACAATAAGTATATAATATGGTCTGCCTTAGTCCAACAGAAACCACTGTAGCAATACCGCGGTTACTGTAGTAATTCCGCGGGGTTCCAGGGGGTAATTTGACCGGTTTTGCAAAGTTCGGGGGGTAGAACAGACTGTTTCATAGTTGAGGGGGTTAAGTAGTTCCACCCCCATAGTTGGGGGGGGGGGGGGGTGATTTAGACTTTTTTCCTTTTGTTTTCTCACAAAACAAAGCATGTATTTTGTGTTTCGTACAACAACGAAATGCATATGGATTACCTCTTATCGAGCAAAAGAGTTTGAAGTTCATTCAGATTCATGGTAAGTGTTAGATTGATCGTCCAAATCATTTTAGCACCTGGTTCAGTGCTTCTTTCACTTCCACCAGTTTAGTTCATTCATTCTCTCTTCACAGGCAAGTCATAGTTCCATCCTGCAGATTGTTTCATCGGGCACCACAAAGCTGGTACCCTGGTACTTCACAGAATGACAGAAAAGAGCATACATTCCATTGGACTTTACATGAGTAGGTCTACACCGTGAACATATAATATGGTATGGTTTAGTACAAAGTTTTTGTTGTAATTTTAGATCTATATTTTTCTATAATTAATTAGAATAATTCATAGCTGCAGTTTCTATGGTCCAATTGTGGAGAAATTTTTATAGTGGGCTAATTATTGTATACCTGAACTGTAGTAAAAATTTCATACTAATTGGATCATGTAAAACTTAGTTATAGATTTATTTAGATTTAACAAGCATAAACCTAAATAAATCTATAACTAAGTTATACATGATCCAATGAGTATAAATTTTTTACTACAGTTCAAGCATACAATAATTAGCCTACCATAAAAATTTCACCACAATTGGACCATAGAAATTGCAGTTATGGATTATTCCAATTAATTATAGAAAATCATAGATTTAAAGCTACAGCAAAAACTTTGTACTAAAGCATACCATATTATATGTTCACTGTGTAGATCTACTCATTTTGAGTCCAACAAAATTAGATTTTCTATTTTATGATTTTTATGTGAATTACTATGATTTTTAAAGATTCAGCCGAAATAAATTAAAAAAAGGCTCAACTTTGCAAATGCACAAAGAATTGAAGGCGTAAAGAATTATGCTTGCTTGTTTCTAGTTTGTTTGTCTAAGCTCGGCGTCATCCGGTGGATGTCGAGCCTTAAGCTATACTGAGCGTCATCCGGTGGAACAGGTGTAGCCTGGGCTCTCTAAGCTAGGGATCGAGTAAGGATTAGTTATCGGCTCTATTAGGCTTGGCATCCTAGTAGATTCATCAAGTTACCGATATTGTTTGCTTTTAATGATCTACTCCCTCCGTTCCTTTATATAAGGTGTATTTGTTTTTTGATAAAATTCCAGAATGTAAGGTGCATTTGTTCTAATTCCCCATAATTCCCTTGCTAGCCCTCCTAAAAAAGGAAAGCATCTCTTTTCTGATTGTCTGGATCTCTCCTTATAGCAAAAGAAGGAAACTATCTCTTTGTCGATTGCATGTATCTCATATTTTTTTGGACTAATTGATTCACTTTCCACTAACCAACAAATTTTCCAAGGGTAATTTAGTCTTAACATGTCTATAATTAGGTGCATTGGTCACCGTGTCGAAAATAATACACCTTACATAAAGGAACGGAGGGAGTATTTGTTTCGACAATATCATTGCCTGATCAAGATCGATTAGATTTGGCCTTAAATCTTACTTGGATCTATCGTCTTTTATGGTTAATGTTTTTTTTTCTGCCATGACGATCGACTCCTGGCTTTCATCGGCTAAGTTCTATCGATCTTGACCGTTACATGGTGTGCGTCCGAGATGTTTGTTTAATCATGAATAGATCTAGGGTTAAAATAGATCTGATCTGGTGTTATCTGTTAAGGCTATATCTTCGGACCCCACTGTCATTAATATTAAGCCAGGTTTGCTTTAATCTTAGATTTAATCATGGTCTAAGCAAATAGCTTGTTCGTGCTTCATGGACCCTGTATCGGCTAATTAGCCAATACGGTTGCGCTTTCACCCATAACGTGTACGCATGTGTCAGCTTAATATTTTTGCGAGAAACTTTCAATTTATTCATCTTCAATCATGGCAGTACAAAGAATAACAGAGGTAATAAAAATTACAACCATGTCCGTGGACCACCTAGCGACAACTACAAGCACTGGAGCGAGCCGAAGGCGCGCCGCCGTCATCCCCCCTCCCTCACCGGAGCCGGGCAAACCTTGTTGTGGTAGACAGTCGGGAAGTCGTCGTGCTAAGGCCCCATAGGACCAGCGCACCAGAGTAGCAACCATCGCCGATGAAGAAAGTCGTAGATCAGAAGGATCAAACCTGTAAACACTCAAACGAAGACGAACGAAGACCGGATCCAAACAGATCCACCGAAGACCAGCACCGACCGAATCCCGCGAGATCCGACGGAGACAAACCTCCACATGTCCTCCGACGATGCTAGACACACCATCGGGACGGGGATAGAACGTGGGAGACATTATTCCTACCAAGGGACATCGCCGCCGCCACACAGCCCCAACCAAGATGCCGAATCTAACAAGAACGAGAACGGGGTCCCTCCCGCCGGCGGGGGGCCGAGATCCTCCGCACCTCCATGGCCTAGAGGCCATTGGAGATGGGGCGGACCGGCGGCGACGCCGGCGGGAGGAGAACAACTTTTCTTGTGGAGGAGGAAAGAGACGGATGGAGTACTTTTTCCAAAAGAGTGTGTTTGTCAGCTTAATATTTAACGGATATATTGAATATGTTGGACGCAATTTAGTCTGATTACTATTGTGGCTGCATGGAAACACCCCGCTGTTAGTAATTAGGCTTCTTTGTTGATTTGATTGCTATTATGGCTGCATGGAGACACCCCACTGTTAGCAGTCAGATTTTATTCAACATGTTTAGTCGATCCGCTAAGATTAGACTGATTACTTCTATGCACGTTGGATCTTTTATCTGTATCGACTAAGTTAGATCGGCTAAAGGTTTATGCTTTCTATGTTTACTCAAAATAGCCGTTT
Organism: Elymus sibiricus; assembly: GCA_039707655.1. Classification (NCBI taxonomy): domain Eukaryota; kingdom Viridiplantae; phylum Streptophyta; class Magnoliopsida; order Poales; family Poaceae; genus Elymus; species Elymus sibiricus. Next base: position 372,235,438 of record CM077672.1, on the reverse strand, counting down.
TGACTTACTCTTTACTATTTGGGAGTGTCTAGGACACATCTAGATGTGACATAGTTATTGCACATCTAAATGACTAAATGAAGCATAAAAAGGAAAAAGAAAAGAAAAAAGAAATATCCACACAAATCTCCACGTAAGATCAATGATATAGGACTTAGATGTGCAATACTTATGTCACATCTAGATGTGATTTAGCAAAACCGTTACTATTTATACATGATTTGCACGGGAGTCGACTCTTTAGTCGATGTCCCTCTATTATCAGCCACCTTGGGCCACATATTTGGAACTGTCTGGCAACAAAACCGGCATGTTCCACCTTTTGTATTTGACTAGCAAAAAAGCCCGTGCGTTGCAACGGGTATTAAATAAATCCCTAGAGTTTGCGTGGTATTCGAGAGTTTACCTATCATGATGAAATTTTCCAATTAGATTGATTGTAAGAATCATAAGAATCCACTTTATGAAGATCCTATTGTATTCCAAAAGCTCATAATCTTCTTCTCTGCTAATAAAACTTACTCCTTCAATTCATTCAAAAGAAATTGGGTTATTTGCAATAAGTTGTTGATTTTCAACAACCCTACATAAAAATAATTACAGAAATCTCAACATTTATCGATCTGATAGAGCAGCAACTACCTCTTTGATGCGAAAGTAATTGTGCATCATTCACATACATGTAGCATCTTCAAAAGGACCACATATTAATACTTATATCTCGCAATCCCTATTAAAATAAATTTATATTTATGCTTTCCCACTTCAAAAATATTATGTCCAAAAAGTAAAGAGTTTATAATGTTTGGCACTCTTTTATTGACACGTTGTCGCCAGTATTACGAGCACACCCTCCACGCCAACATGACCACTTCCCTGGACATTATCATCGGGCCTCGATGGGAATCGGGATTAGGGTATGCAGAGCTGACGGATAGATGGTACAACGGAGGGGAGTGCTCCCCCCTTCTAGCTGTCGTGCATGGCGAAACAGGACGCGAGCAAGATGCACCGTTGTCGCACTCTATCTGCTCTTTATTCCTTCCGCTCTCCTCCCTATCTCACCAAGACATTGATCACATCCAGAGTTGAGGAATATTACGATGGTCATAAAATACCGGTGAGCCCCAAGCATCTTCTCCTTTAAGATTTATTTTTCACTATTTCACTCATTTTTAATTGTTAGAGCATCTACATTCGGACTTAGCAAATATGACCACTAAACGCCTGCGGACGTGCCCAGTCAGTGACCGGACATGTCCGTTTTGAGCCCCTATTTTTTCGTCCTCGCAACCGAATTTTTCATTTTTTTTCTCATATGTCCAGTCACTTGCACGTGATTGATGGAGAAGAAGAGAGAAAAAAAGAATAAATAAGAAAAGAGAAAATGTGGTCCGGGATGGGATCGCGTCCTACGTGGCGGCCTGGCGCGTCCGCGAGCCCTCATATCGTCCCCAGATTTGAGATGGATATGAGGGGCGCCGATTTGTCCAAACGTTTAGGAAGGAGGTGGGATCCGGTTGGGTCAACTTTTTTTAACGACACTGACCGGAAAGACGTTTCGAGCATTTGAGGAAGGTATAGAGGGTCCGGTTGTAGATGTTTTTATACGTAGATGCTCTTCTATCATATATGTATTCATAAGATGTGGTAGGCATAAATATTAAATTATGACATTCAGCAGCAAGTAATTATAATGAGGCTCATCCAGGATTTTTTTAATCGGTCCAACACAACCATCTAGCGATGACACGTCCTACTGCCCACCGCCCATTTCCCCGCCCCTTATCCACAAGACCACAACACATAGCCATTCTTCTTTCTCTTCTCAATCCAGCACGCCCCCAAAACACCAGGTTGGACAGAGCCAGGGCAGCAAACCTGTCACGCCCAAGATGCGGTCCTATCCCTATTAAGGCTCGTGGCCTCGACGGGGATAGAAGCGCATCTCGTCGTTCGCAAGTACAGTAAACATTGCAATACATGTAGGAAGAGATGAGTATATGAGTTGGCTTACACTCGCCACAAGCTATCTTACAAGTCCACGCAATTATTCAATACATCATCCAGAAGACAGGGTCCGGCTACGGACGAAAACAAACGATAAAAGAAGCAATGTAAACTGCCTTGCTATCCCAGGATCACCACCATGAAGCTCCCTACTCGTCTGGATACGTAACATACATACGTCTACTCTCCTCGTCGTACTCCCACTGGAGCTGAGTCACATCGTCCGGCACGTTCTCATTAACACCTGTACCTGTATTGTTGTAATCTGTGGGCCACAGGGACTCAGCAATCTCATAACCCGGGTACCGAAACTATGTAAGCCATTGGGTAAGGAATTGGTTAAGTGGTGAGGCTGCAGCAAGCGCTAAGCATATGTTTGGTGGCTAACTTACGAGAACATGAATGTAAATATGGTGGCATACGTATGACGATCGGGAATTAGCATGATCACTAAGTGATCCTGAACACCTACTTACGTCAATCATAACCCCACCGTGTTCTCTCTCGGTTCATGTTCACGAGCAGAGACGATCACGGTTACGCACACAGTTGGTGTATTTTATTGGAGTTTACTTCAAGTTAACTATAACCGGTTGTTAAACAAATTTCCACGTTGCCACATAACCGTGGGCGCGGCTTTTCGAAAAGATTATACCCTGCAGGGGTGCTCCAACTTATCCATCACAAACTAACCACACGCCGCGAGAATAACCTCGACCACGAATCTCGTGATCTTCCTTGGCAATTCCACTGGAAAACCGCAACCTCGAGGTAGCCCGAAAAAAAACCGGAATTCCTCGCGCAAGACATTCGAGAAAGGTAAAACAAGTCCAGCAAGACCGCCCGACGTGTCGACGAACCCGATAAGAGCCGCGTATCTCGTTCTCAGGACACGACGGATAAGCGACGCGTACGGTGGCCTGATAGAAATCTCCCAAGTTGCCCTGGGGTGGCCCCGCACAGTGCTCTAGGTTGGACCAACACTCATGAGGAGCACTGGCCCGGGGGTTGATTAATTTTCCTCGGGGTAGCTATGCCCTATGCAATTTTATTAAGTTGTTTAGCAAATGTAGTACCAATGTTGGGTCTTGCCAGACAAGCTTTAATCTAAAACGAATGATCAAGGGGGTCCCCATAACAACCCCGAGCATGTTAGGAGCGCAAAATATGGAACATAACACCGGTACTCGGAACTAGTGCGGCAAAAGCGGAACAAAACACTGAGCAAAAGGCCAAGCCTTCCACCGTTGCCAGTTATATATGTGCATTAAATTAAATAGCAGTAAATAGAGTGATATCAACAAAATCCATGTTGACACATGGAAAGCTTGCACCTGCAACTAGCAACGCTATAAGAAAAGGGGTGAGCAGTGGTAACATAGCCAATCAAGGTTTGCTAGGTAGTGGAAGGGTTAGAGGCTTTCATAGCAAATTAGAAGGCTGACAGTTTAAGTGGTAGGTATCGTAACGTAACGGTAAAAACGAGGCATCTAGCAAGGCAAAAATAGTGTCGGGATCCGGGTATGATCATCTTGCCTGTTGGTTCTTCAGAGGGAAAAAGAGCTGGGTCCTCGTAGTTGTACTCTCCGGAATCCTCGTACTCAGGCTCAACACTCGCGTCTACCCAAAGAGAACAGCACCAAATAAACAAACAGCGAGGTGCAATGCACAAACAAGATGATGCATGGTCATGTTAAGGAATATAGCATGGCAACCCTATGCTAGTCATGTTTCACATGCATTTATTAAGTTGTTTAGTGTTCTGGACAGAACCTCAATATTACTTATTTGGACATGCATGATCATGGAAAATATGGATGATTCATGCAAAAACGATGCAAATGCATATGTAGAACGTTGCAAACGGAGTAACGAAGCTCACGGTACGCTCACGGCAAGGTACGAACGTTAACGGAGATAAAACACAGCATGAGGCAATCCATGGGCTATACCTTGGTGTTCCAAGGGTGCCACTGGATAGGTAATGAAAATCTAACAAGAATAGAGCTAAAGATCAAGCAAAACAATGGAGTATAGCTCCCACGAGTCACCAAACAATCAAACACACAATCTGGCCACAAACAGCAACATGGCATCTTGTCACACACATAGCCAGAGCTACAGCAGGTTTTAACTCAAAACCAAGGCATGTACAGAAACTATACAGCATGCTTAACAATTAATATATCTACACAAACTTGAAAGGAAGCATAGATCAATAGCAATGAAGATCACAAGAGGGCATGTTGAACCAGATTTTTAGGACTTAGAGAAAATTCCAGTTTTCTGGAATCTGAGTTAACCAGATGGCATATTGACAGCATGGTTTATATATGCTACAGCAACTTTCATGGCATGAAAAATAACAAGATAGTAGAGGGCAACCTCTACAACAAAACACTAGCACTGAGCATGAGCTATAACACAACAGATCACTTTGTAGCATCCACTCTTCATGGCATAAAAATATTAACAGATTCTCAGACTTAGAAATATTTGACATGTTTGAAAACAGCAACTTTTAGTAGTCACTTTAGAGCATGATTCTCACCTGTATGCAAGACTAACATGACAAAAGTAAATACCATGGCATTCTACTCATCAAAGGCTACCACTTTCATGTTGACACAATTATCATAGCATGCTTGGATTAAATATAACTAAAATGACAAAATGGCATCACAACACAAAATAGCAGTTTTATGAACTTGCTCATAAGTGAAATCTGATTACACCAATGGATTCCTTGGGTGATTCTACCCCAAAACCATGTATCATACTCATATGCTTGCATGTAACATCTAGATTAAAACTAGCTCGAAAATAGCACAAGAAACCTATATGAGATATAAGTCACTTATTACTATAAATGGAGGCTGACATAAATGGCATGTCCACTTTAGGACATATCTCCAGAAATGGAAATAACACAAGCACTAAGTAAACAAGGCACAAAACTCACTACAAGCATAGCAATAAATTAGATAATAAAATAAATAAAGGAGGGGTCCACTTGTCATAGACAAGGCCCCTCATGACATGCTTGTCAAACACACACACTCACAACCAATCACACATACACATCTACATATATGCACATACATATGCATGTATGCCCCCAACACACACATACTCAAGCACACACACCACACGGGGCACACACACACACACTGGAACACACACACCACCCGGAATAAAAGAAAGAAAAGAAAAAAAAACACACACACACACACACGCACAGAGTGCACACACCACGCACGCACAGGCACACGGGCACAGCCAAAACTAACAAAAAAAAGGGGCGCGTGGTGCTGGGCGCCAGGGGGATCGAACCCTCGACCTGCTGGTCGTGAGAGCGAGCCGCTACCACCGCGCTATCGAGCCGGTCGTTGACTGAATGGGCACCTAGCGGAAGAAATACACGTAAAGGCGCGGACTTCTCTTTCCCTGAGACAGAGAAGGGAAGCGACGGCGCCAGCGGCGCCAGCGGTGGCCTCCGGCGACGGCGACTACCGGCGGGAGCTGCGGGTGCTACGGGGGATCCATTCCCGCGCCTAGAACCACGTATCGCCACGGCAAGGAGGAGCTCGAGCTCGAGCTTGTGCTCGGCTCTGCCATGCGAACAGCGACGGCAAGCAGAGGCGAAGCGGAGCGGCTGGCGCGCGAGAGGCTACGGCGGGGCTACGGCGAGCGCGCAAGATGTACGCGGCAAGGCTACGGGAGTGCGCGGGAACGTCGCAAGGGCAAACTACGGAGCTGCCGCGACCGCTGTTTCTCTGAAGATGAGTTTCAGAGTTGGCCCGGAGCGCGGAGGACACGGCGATGGCAAGAAAACTGCGAGGCCTACGGGCAGAGATAGACGACCAAGAAGGCATGGAGGAGGAGCTGGATGTACCTCCACTACCTTGGACAAGAAGAAGAGGTCGGGGACGCGGCGAAGGGACGGCGACGGGGCGAAGAACGCCGGCGACGTTCTGACCGAAACGGAGAGGAAGAAGATCGGGGCGATGGCGACGTCCGGCTCGCCTTGGCGCTGCTGCGACGATGAAGGAGACGAAGAGAGGTCCAGGTCGTCGATCCCAAGCGCCAGGGAGGACGAGGACGCACGCGGACGGCTAGCCCGAGCTCGACCTTGAGCTCGGCCGGAGCATCGGGTTCATGGCGACGGCAACGAGCGGGGCTAGCTTACCTAGCGGTGGCACGGCGAGGAGAGAGGAGGCATGGAGAGAGGGGATAACCCTAGGGCACGGGGACATGCTATATAGGCGGCACGGGCGCTCTCCGGCCGTCAAATCGAACCGGACGCCGACGTGGCTGCTGCCGATGCTCTGCCGTACAGGACGACGAACGTGCGCGCGCGAGGGGGCCGGCTGGGCTGCGCCACTGCTGCTCTTGGGCCACTGCGGGGCAAGGAGGCCCAGGTGGCTCTCTCTCCCTCTCATAAAAAGGTTTTTTTCTTTTTTTATAACACAGAGAAAGAAAATAAATTGCAGAGAAAAGAGAGGAAAGACTTGGAGCAAAATAAAAATATATTTGGACTCCTAGAAAAATGTAGTAGCCAATAAAAATGATCTTGGCATTTTTAGAGGAAATGAAATAAAGCTCATATTTTATAATAGAATCCGTTTTGCACCTGTTTTAAAAAAATAACAAGCCAGAGAACATGTTTGAGAAAAATGCACACCATACTCACCAGATTATTTAGAAGAGTTGGAACATTTTTAACCTATTAAAATAGCAACTACAAATTCCACATGCTATAATATTGGAATAAGAGACATAATGGGATAGTTTTGAAATAGTGGGATACTTTGAAATGGCAATAAAATAGAGGAGCACTCCAATCAAGGCCACACATGCACTCACCCCACAACACATACATCACATCACCAACATGGAAAAACAATATGATGCACTTGATGTTATGAATATGATGCCATGATGCATGAAATGACAAGAGGCAATAAGTTGATAAGCAAACCACAATGGAAAACATGAAGGTCCACATGAGAAAAAAATTACACAAATGGCAAGGATACACTTGGGCTGTTACAACTCTCCCCCACTACATGAGGATCTCGTCCCGAGATCTAGGAACGGAAGAATTCGGGAAATTCGGAACGGAGATGGTCCTCTCGTTCCCAAGTGGCTTCTTTGTCGGAGTGATGTGACCACTTCACCTTTAGAAACTTGATTGACTTGTTGCGAGTCTTACGCTCAGTTTCTTCAAGGATAGCAACTGGATGCTCATGATAGGATAGGTCTTCTTGGAGATCAACGGTGCGCTCGGGAGTCTTGAAACACTTCCGGAGCTGAGAGACATGAAACACATCATGCACGTTGGAGAAATTGGAAGGAAGCTCGAGTTGGTAGGCAAGGTCACCCCTCTTGCCCACAATCTTGAAAGGATCCACAAAGCGTGGAGCAAGCTTCCCTTTGATGCCAAAGCGTTGAGTGCCCTTCATGGGAGACACTCTGAGATAGACAAAATCATCGATCTGGAAGGTCATGTCACGATGCTTGCTATCATAATAACTCTTCTGGCGGGACTGAGCTGCTTTGAGATTGGCACGAATGACACGGCACATTTCTTCTGCTTCAGTGATCATGTCATTACCAAGGATTTGACGCTCACCGGTTTCAGACCAATTGAGCGGGGTGCGGCACTTTCTGCCATAGAGAATCTCGAAAGGAGCTTTGCCGGAACTTGCTTGGAAGCTATTGTTGTATGAGAACTCAGCAAACGGGAGGCAATCTTCCCACTTCATGCCAAAAGAAATCACACAAGCTCTGAGCATATCTTCGAGGATTTGATTGACTCTCTCAACTTGACCACTAGTCTGAGGATGGAAAGCTGTGCTGAAACGGAGATTGGTCCCCATTGCAGTCTGGAAGGAATCCCAAAACTTGGAAGTGAAGATGCTTCCACGATCTGAGGATATGAGCTTAGGAACACCGTGCAAAGAAACTATCCTTGACGTATACAACTCTGCTAGCTGAGCTGCCGAGATAGATTCTTTGACCGGAAGGAAGTGGGCAACTTTGGTGAGCTTGTCGATAACCACGAAGATGGCATCGTTCCCTCTCTTGGACTTAGGAAACCCAGTGACGAAATCCATTTCAACATGATCGAATTTCCACTCTGGGATAGGCAAAGGCTGAAGGAGACCTGCTGGACGTTGATGTTCCGCCTTCACTCTGCGACAAACATCACACTCGTTCACGAACTGAGCAATCTCGCGTTTCATGCGAGTCCACCAGAAGGTTTGCTTGAGGTCTTGATACATTTTGGAACTGCCTGGATGAATTGAGAGGAGGGAATTATGTGCTTCATCCATGATAACTTCCCTGAGATCACCTTTCGGAACCACCAGACGGTCCTCAAAGAACAGGGTGTCTTTGTCATCAACGCGGAAACACTTATACTTTGGAATGCTCTTGGCCACACCTTTCTTCACTTTCTTCACCATAGCATCAAGAAGCTGAGCTTGGTGAACCTGATCTTCTAGAGTCGGAGAGACTTGAAGATTGGCAAGGAAACCTTGAGGAATCATTTGGAGATTGAGCTTGCGGAATGCTTCACAAAGCTCGGGCTGAAGAGGCTTGAGGATAAGACTGTTGCAGTACGCTTTTCTGCTCAGCGCGTCTGCAATGACATTTGCTTTCCCAGGAGTATATTCAATACTCGGATTGAAGTCCTCGATCATCTCCACCCAACGAGACTGCCGAAGATTGAGATTGGGTTGGGTGAAGATATACTTCAAGCTTTTGTGGTCGGTGAACACCTCAACTGGTCTTCCCAACAATAGATGTCTCCACGTCATCAAAGCATGCACAACTGCCGCCAGCTCAAGATCATGAGTGGGGTAGTTCTTCTCAGCAGGCTTCAACTGCCTCGAGGTATAAGCCACAACCTTCTTATCTTGCATGAGAACGCCACCGAGGCCCTGGAGAGAAGCATCACAAAATACTTGGAAAGGCTTGGATTGCTCGGGAGGAACAAGAACTGGAGCCGAAGTCAGCTTCTGTTTGAGTGTATTGAACGCCACGTCACACTCAGGAGACCACAGAAACTTGACATTCTTCTGAAGGAGGTTGGACAGAGGCTTAGCAATTTGAGAGAAATTCTCGACGAATCTTCTGCAATAGCTTGCAAGGCCGAGGAAGCTACGAAGCTGCTTGACATTCTAAGGAGGCTCCCAGTTCACAATTGCTTCAACTTTCTCGGGGTGCACTTTAATGCCCTCGGCAGAGATGACATGCCCGAGGTACACCACTTCATTGAGCCAAAACTCACACTTCGAGAACTTAGCATAAAACCGATGTTCTCTCAGCTTGTCAAGCACAAGCCTGAGATGCTCTGCATGCTCTTCTTCAGTCTCCGAGAACACGAGAATATCATCCAAATAGACCAAGACGAACTCATTCTTGAAAGGAGAGAATATGTAGTTCATCATTCTGGAGAAGGTCGGAGGCGCATTTGCTAGACCAAAAGACATGACGGTGTACTCATAGGAGCCAAAACTCGTCCTGAAAGCTGTCTTTGGAATATCTTCTTCACGAATGCGGATTTGATGATAGCCCATACGGAGATCTAACTTCGAGAAAACCTTGGCACCTTTCAATTGCTCAAACAGCTCATTGATGTTGGGAAGTGGATACTTGTTCCTGATTGTCTTCTTATTCAATGGACGGTAATCGACACATAGTCGGTCCATGCCATCCTTCTTCTTGACAAACAGAACACCACAGCTCCAAGGAGAAGAGCTTGGTCTGATCAGACCCAGACGCTCTTGTTCATCTAGCTGTTTCTTCAACTCTTTCAGCTCTTCGGGGCCAAGCTTATAAGGACGCTTGCACACCGGTTCAGTTCCAGGCTCGAGATCAATCACAAACTCCACTGGCCTGTGAGGAGGCATTCCTGGCAACTCTTCTGGAAAGACATCTTCATACTCCGAGACAACGGGAATTTGGGAGATGGCAGAAATCTCGCCCTTCTCATTGAGAGAAAATAGACGAATCGTGTCATCGCGAGCGGCGAAAATGATCACGTCTTCAGAAGGATGAGTCAATTGAACTTCTTTAGCTTTGCAATCAACATAAGCCTTGTTCATCGCCAGGAAATCCATGCCAAGAATAAGATCAATATCGAAATTGCCGAGCACAATAGGAGAGGCCAGAAAGGAATAATTGCCCATCTTGATAGAAACATCCGGAACGACCTTGTTAGCACTCATAAGAGTGCCGGGAGAAACAACACGCAAAGCTTTGCTCAAATATTCAGAATCGAAGTCATGCTTGGAGAAGAATGTTTTTGACATGAATGAATGCGATGCACCAGTGTCAAACAAAACTTTTGCAGGAATAGAATTAACCGAGAGATTACCCATAATCACTTGAGAAGAATCCTCTACTTCAGCTGCATTCACCATGTTCACTCTTGCTGACTTGGGATTGTGCTTCACCATAGCATTGCCTGGGGGCCTGATAGGAGGAGGAGGCGGAAGACGCCGCTGGTTGTTGCACTTGTTGGAGTAGTGGCCCTTCTGACCACACTTGTGACAAGTAACCTCTGAGAGCGGACGGAAGCTGCCTGGAGGAGGAGCATTTGCTGACTTGGGAGCCTGAGGCCTCTGCTGAAAACCTGAGTTGGGTGGGTGGGAAGGACCACGACCACCGTGCTGTCTCTGCTGCTGAGGGGGACGAAACGGAGGAGGAGGAGGAACCCAATACTTCTGCTGCTTAGGAACAATCTGAGTGCTGGAAGAAGAAGAGTTGGTGTCTCTGAATCGCTTCCTGGAATTCTCCAACCTGAGCTGAGACGCCTCGACCTTTAGAGCCATGTTGTAGAACTGATCAAACTCGGGAGGCTCTTGCAGGACTAGACCCGGCTGCAGATCATCCCTGAGACCACCTCTGAACTGGTAAATCATTGCCTTATCATTGGGAACATCTTGCTTAGCATAGGGGGCCAGATTCTGAAAGTCGATGTTATACTGATAGACAGACTTGCTTCCTTGCTTCAAATTCCTGAACTTCTCACGCATCTCCTCGACAAAGCTCATCGGGATGTGATGAGCTCTGAAGTCACGACAGAAATCATCCCAGCTGATAACACGACCACCTTTGGAATCCTTGTACTGCTGCCACCAATCTGCTGCCTGACCCTTGAGCTGGAAAGTCGCAAACTTGACATAGTCTGCAGGCCTGACATTGCTGCACTCAAAATGCTTGTTCATGTCACGGAGCCAATCATCCGCATCGAGAGGCTGCTCACAACAGGTGAAGGACTTGGGCTGATTTGCGAGGAACTGGTTCAGAGTGGCAAACTGCGGCTGGTTCTGAAAATTCCCTTGATAACCTTGCTGTCCCTGCTCTCTTTCCTGCAGCAACCTGAGCAACATCTGAGTGTTCGCATTGGTTGCGGCCATCACTGCTTGCCAAGCCTCCGGAGGTGGAGGTGGAGGTGGTGGTGGGGGTGGTGGAGGATCAGACGGCTCTCCATCACGACCTTGGTTCCCACGAGTTGCTGGCGCCATCCTGAAGATGGACAGAATATCAGCACACCATTGACAAAGATGATTGAAATAAGCTGAATCAAAGGCTTGAAAGAAATTGCAACGGAATATCATCAATTGCATTCAAACTGCAAATAGTAAGAACGCTTTCTGCAGGATCTTGAAAACATCATTAGAACATGAAGCCACTTGAAATAACACAACAAGTATTGAGCTAAGGTTGCTCGGAACAAATGTACAACCATTATACATCTGTCGGAAGATGATCCTAAGAACTACTGGAATTCCCACCTAAGAATTTCCGAAGTCTTTCTTGTTCATGCGATTCGGGTTGCGGGCCCAGGAACGTACCCAAGGTAATCAGCTACAACTGCACCCGCAACCTTCCACACCATAATTCAAGAAAACTCCGCAAACTCGTCTACCACAGATACTCGTAATCACAATGATACTAAGTATGACAGTACATCCGAACTCTCTCCACCAGTACTGGGGATGCCGGACTCCTCTCGCCACTACTAGTATTGAAGCAATTTCGAACATCCTCCGTCCTGAGATACTAAGGAAACTGAATGATAACGATGTGTCAAGAATCCCCTGGAGCTCAACTCCCCGGAAGAAATCAAGTCAGACAGGAGGCACCAAGACAGAACTCCGTCACATCGGCATCATATAGTTTCCAAAATACCCGCGTGATCCTAAAAAAATTTTGAGCGAGAAGAGGAGTAGAATGAAAATTCCTAAGTCGAATACCTCACCAGAGTATAGAAGAGGAGTAAAAGAATCCTACTCTCCGATATAACTAAACTCAAAATAGATTTTCACTAGACTCGACTCGGCCAAGTTCGATCAAGCAAGGGGCTCCTATGGTCGGTATGGCTCTGAATACCAACTTGTCACGCCCAAGATGTGGTCCTATCCCTATTAAGGCTCGTGGCCTCGACGGGGATAGAAGCGCATCTCGTCGTTCGCAAGTACAGTAAACATTGCAATACATGTAGGAAGAGATGAGTATATGAGTTGGCTTACACTCGCCACAAGCTATCTTACAAGTCCACGCAATTATTCAATACATCATCCAGAAGACAGGGTCCGGCTACGGACGAAAACAAACGATAAAAGAAGCAATGTAAATTGCCTTGCTATCCCAGGATCACCACCATGAAGCTCCCTACTCGTCTGGATACGTAACATACATACGTCTACTCTCCTCGTCGTACTCCCACTGGAGCTGAGTCACATTGTCCGGCACGTTCTCACCAACACCTGTACCTGTATTGTTGTAATCTGTGAGCCACAGGGACTCAGCAATCTCATAACCCGGGTACCGAAACTATGTAAGCCATTGGGTAAGGAATTGGTTAAGTGGTGAGGCTGCAGCAAGCGCTAAGCATATGTTTGGTGGCTAACTTACGAGAACATGAATGTAAATATGGTGGCATACGTATGACGATCGGGAATTAGCATGATCACTAAGTGATCTTGAACACCTACTTACGTCAATCATAACCCCACCGTGTTCTCTCTCGGTTCATGTTCACGAGCAGAGACGATCACGGTTACGCACACAGTTGGTGTATTTTATTGGAGTTTACTTCAAGTTAACTATAACCGGGTGTTAAACAAATTTCCACGTTGCCACATAACCGCGGGCGCGGCTTTTCGAAAAGATTAAACCCTGCAGGGGTGCTCCAACTCATCCATCACAAACTAACCACACGCCGCGAGAATAACCTCGACCACGAATCTCGTGATCTTCCTTGGCAATTCCACTGGAAAACCGCAACCTCGAGGTAGACCGAAGAAAAACCGGAATTCCTCGCGCAAGACATTCGAGAAAGGTAAAACAAGTCCAGCAAGACCGCCCGACGTGTCTGTAACAGCCCAAGTGTATCCTTGCCATTTGTGTAATTTTTTTCTCATGTGGACCTTCATGTTTTCCATTGTGGTTTGCTTATCAACTTATTGCCTCTTGTCATTTCATGCATCATGGCATCATATTCATAACATCAAGTGCGTCATATTGTTTTTCCATGTTGGTGATGTGATGTATGTGTTGTGGGGTGAGTGCATGTGTGGCCTTGATTGGAGTGCTCCTCTATTTTATTGCCATTTCAAAGTATCCCACTATTTCAAAACTATCCCATTATGTCTCTTATTCCAATATTATAGCATGTGGAATTTGTAGTTGCTATTTTAATAGGTTAAAAATGTTCCAACTCTTCTAAATAATCTGGTGAGTATGGTGTGCATTTTTCTCAAACATGTTCTCTGGCTTGTTATTTTTTAAAACAGGTGCAAAACGGATTCTATTATAAAATATGAGCTTTATTTCATTTCCTCTAAAAATGCCAAGATCATTTTTATTGGCTAGTACATTTTTCTAGGAGTCCGAATATATTTTTATTTTGCTCCAAGTCTTTCCTCTCTTTTCTCTGCAATTTATTTTCTTTCTCTGTGTTATAAAAAAAGAAAAAAACCTTTTTATGAGAGGGAGAGAGAGCCACCTGGGCCTCCTTGCCCCGCAGTGGCCCAAGAGCAGCAGTGGCGCAGCCCAGCCGGCCCCCTCGCGCGCGCACGTTCGTCGTCCTGTACGGCAGAGCATCGGCAGCAGCCACGTCGGCGTCCGGTTCGATTTGACGGCCGGAGAGCGCCCGTGCCGCCTATATAGCATGTCCCCCTGCCCTAGGGTTATCCCCTCTCTCCATGCCTCCTCTCTCCTCGCCGTGCCGCCGCCAGGTAAGCTAGCCCCGCTCGTTGCCGTCGCCATGAACCCGATGCTCCGGCCGAGCTCAAGGTCGAGCTCGGGCTAGCCGTCCGCGTGCGTCCTCGTCCTCCCTGGCGCTTGGGATCGACGACCCGGACCTCTCTTCGTCTCCTTCATCGTCGCAGCAGCGCCAAGGCGAGCCGGACGTCGCCATCGCCCCGATCTTCTTCCTCTCCGTTTCGGTCAGAACGTCGCCGGCGTTCTTCGCCCCGTCGCCGTCCCTTCGCCGCGTCCCCTACCTCTTCTTCTTGTCCAAGGTAGTGGAGGTACATCCAGCTCCTCCTCCATGCCTTCTTGGTCGTCTATCTCTGCCCGTAGGCCTCGCAGTTTTCTTGCCATCGCCGTGTCCTCCGCGCTCCGGGCCAACTCTGAAACTCATCTTCAGAGAAACAGCGGTCGCGGAAGCTCCGTAGTTTTCCCTTGCGACGTTCCCGCGCGCTCCCGTAGCCTTGCCGCGTACATCTTGCGCGCTCGACGTAGCCCCGCCGTAGCCTCTCGCGCGCCAGCCGCTCCGCTTCGCCTCTGCTTGCCGTCGCTGTTCGCATGGCAGAGCCGAGCACAAGCTCGAGCTCGAGCTCTTCCTTGCCGTGGCGATATGTGGTTCTAGGCGCGGGAATGGATCCCCCGTAGCACCCGCAGCTCCCGCCGGTGGTCGCCGTCGCCGGAGGCCAACGCTGGCGCCGCCGGCGCCGTCGCTTCCCTTCTCTGTCTCAGGGAAAGAGAAGTCCGCGCCTTTACGTGTATTTCTTGCGCTAGGTGCCCATTCAGTCAACGACCGGCTCGATAGCGCGGTGGTAGCGGCTCGCTCTCACGACCAGCAGGTCGAGGGTTCGATCCCCCTGGCGCACCGCGCCCCTTTTTTTTTGTTAGTTTTGGCTGTGCCCGTGTGCCTGTGCGTGCGTGGTGTGTGCACTCTGTGCGTGTGTGTGTGTGTGTGTGTTTTTTTTCTTTCTTTTATTCCGGGTGGTGTGTGTGTGTTCCAGTGTGTGTGTGTGCCCCGTGTGGTGTGTGTGCTTGAGTATGTGAGTGTTGGGGGCATACATGCATATGTATGTGCATATATGCACTTGTGCATATATGTAGATGTGTATGTGTGATTGGTTGTGAGTGTGTGTGTTTGACAAGCATGTCATGAGGGGCCTTGTCTATGACAAGTGGACCCCTCCTTTATTTATTTTATTATCTAATTTATTGCTATGCTTGTAGTGAGTTTTGTGCCTTGTTTACTTAGTGCCTGTGTTATTTCCATTTCTGGAGATATGTCCTAAAGTGGACATGTCATTTATGTCAGCCTCCATTTATAGTAATAAGTGACTTATATCTCATATAGGTTTCTTGTGCTATTTTCGAGCTAGTTTTAATCTAGATGTTACATGGAAGCATATGAGTATGATACATGGTTTTGGGGTAGAATCACCCAAGGAATCCATTGGTGTAATCAGATTTCACTTATGAGCAAGTTCATAAAACTGCTATTTTGTGTTGTGATGCCATTTTGTCATTTTAGTTATATTTAATCCAAGCATGCTATGATAATTGTGTCAACATGAAAGTGGTAGCCTTTGATGAGTAGAATGCCATGGTATTTACTTTTGTCATGTTAGTCTTGCATACAGGTGAGAATCATGCTCTAAAGTGACTACTAAAAGTTGCTGTTTTCAAACATGTCAAATATTTCTAAGTCTGAGAATCTGTTAATATTTTTATGCCATGAAGAGTGGATGCTACAAAGTGATCTGTTGTGTTATAGCTCATGCTCAGTGCTAGTGTTTTGTTGTAGAGGTTGCCCTCTACTATCCTGTTATTTTTCATGCCATGAAAGTTGCTGTAGCATATATAAACCATGCTGTCAATATGCCATCTGGTTAACTCAGATTCCAGAAAACTGGAATTTTCTCTAAGTCCTAAAAATCTGGTTCAACATGCCCTCTTGTGATCTTCATTGCTATTGATCTATGCTTCCTTTCAAGTTTGTGTAGATATATTAATTGTTAAGCATGCTGTATAGTTTCTGTACATGCCTTGGTTTTGATTTAAAACCTGCTGTAGCTCTGGCTATGTGTGTGACAAGATGCCATGTTGCTGTTTGTGGCCAGATTGTGTGTTTGATTGTTTGGTGACTCGTGGGAGCTATACTCCATTGTTTCGCTTGATCTTTAGCTCTATTCTTGTTAGATTTTCATTACCTATCCAGTGGCACCCTTGGAACACCAAGGTATAGCCCATGGATTGCCTCATGCTGTGTTTTGTCTCCGTTAACGTTCGTACCTTGCCGTGAGCGTACCGTGAGCTTCGTTACTCCGTTTGCAACGTTCTACATATGCATTTGCATCGTTTTTGCATGAAGCATCCATATTTTCCATGATCATGCATGTCCAAATAAGTAATATTGAGGTTCTGTCCAGAACACTAAACAACTTAATAAATGCATGTGAAACATGACTAGCATAGGGTTGCCATGCTATATTCCTTAACATGACCATGCATCATCTTGTTTGTGCATTGCACCTCGCTGTTTGTTTATTTGGTGCTGTTCTCTTTGGGTAGACGTGAGTGTTGAGCCTGAGTACGAGGATTCCGGAGAGTACAACTACGAGGACCCAGCTCTTTTTCCCTCTGAAGAACCAACAGGCAAGATGATCATACCCGGATCCCGACACTATTTTTGCCTTGCTAGATGCCTCGTTTTTACCGTTACGTTACGATACCTACCACTTAAACTGTCAGCCTCCTAATTTGCCATGAAAGCCTCTAACCCTTCCACTACCTAGCAAACCTTGATTGGCTATGTTACCGCTGCTCACCCCTTTTCTTATAGCGTTGCTAGTTGCAGGTGCAAGCTTTCCATGTGTCAACATGGATTTTGTTTATATCACTCTATTTACCGCTATTTAATTTAATGCACATATATAACTGGCAACGGTGGAAGGCTTGGCCTTTTGCTCAGTGTTTTGTTCCGCTTTTGCCGCACTAGTTCCGAGTGCCGGTGTTATGTTCCATATTTTGCGCTCCTAACATGTTCGGGGTTGTTATGGGGACCCCCTTGATCATTCGTTTTAGATTAAAGCTTGTCTGGCAAGACCCAACATTGGTACTACATTTGCTAAACAACTTAATAAAATTGCATAGGGCATAGCTACCCTGAGGAAAATTAATCAACCCCCGGGCCAGTGCTCCTCATGATTGTTGGTCTAACCTAGAGCACTGTGCGGGGCCACCCCAGGGCAACTTGGGAGATTTCTATCAGGCCACCGTACGCGTCACTTATCCGTCGTGTCCTGAGAACGAGATACGCGGCTCTTATCGGGTTCGTCGACACGTCGGGCGGTCTTGCTGGACTTGTTTTACCTTTCTCGAATGTCTTGCGCGAGGAATTCCGGTTTTTCTTCGGGCTACCTCGAGGTTGCGGTTTTCCAGTGGAATTGCCAAGGAAAATCAAGAGATTCGTGGTCGAGGTTATTCTCGCGGCATGTGGTTTGTTTGTGATGGATGAGTTGGAGCACCCCTGCAGGGTTTAATCTTTTCGAAAAGCCGCGCCCGCGGTTATGTGGCAACGTGGAAATTTGTTTAACACCCGGTTATAGTTAACTTGAAGTAAACTCCAATAAAATACACCAACTGTGTGCGTAACCGTGATCGTCTCTGCTCGTGAACATGAACCGAGAGAGAACACGGTGGGGTTATGATTGACGTAAGTAGGTGTTCAGGATCACTTAGTGATCATGCTAATTCCAGATCGTCATACGTATGCCACCATATTTACATTCATGTTCTCGTAAGTTAGCCACCAAACATATGCTTAGCGCTTGCTGCAGCCTCACCACTTAACCAATTCCTTACCCAATGGCTTACATAGTTTCGGTACCCGGGTTATGAGATTGCTGAGTCCCTGTGGCTCACAGATTACAACAATACAGGTACAGGTGTTGGTGAGAACGTGCCGGACGATGTGACTCAGCTCCAGTGGGAGTATGACGAGGAGAGTAGACGTATGTATGTTACGTATCCAGACGAGTAGGGAGCTTCATGGTGGTGATCCTGGGATAGCAAGGCAGTTTACATTGCTTCTTTTATCATTTGTTTTCGTCCGTAGCCGGACCCTGTCTTCTGGATGATGTATTGAATAATTGCGTGGACTTGTAAGATAGCTTGTGGCGAGTGTAAGCCAACTCATACACTCATCTCTTCCTACATGTATTGCAATGTTTACTGTACTTGCGAACAACGAGATGCGCTTCTATCCCCGTCGAGGCCACGAGCCTTAATAGGGATAGGACCGCATCTTGGGCGTGACAGTGTCGACGAACCCGATAAGAGCCGCGTATCTCGTTCTCAGGACACGACGGATAAGCGACGCGTACGGTGGCCTGATAGAAATCTCCCAAGTTGCCCTGGGGTGGCCCCGCACAGTGCTCTAGGTTGGACCAACACTCATGAGGAGCACTGGCCCGGGGGTTGATTAATTTTCCTCGGGGTAGCTATGCCCTATGCAATTTTATTAAGTTGTTTAGCAAATGTAGTACCAATGTTGGGTCTTGCCAGACAAGCTTTAATCTAAAACGAATGATCAAGGGGGTCCCCATAACAACCCCGAGCATGTTAGGAGCGCAAAATATGGAACATAACACCGGTACTCGGAACTAGTGCGGCAAAAGCGGAACAAAACACTGAGCAAAAGGCCAAGCCTTCCACCGTTGCCAGTTATATATGTGCATTAAATTAAATAGCGGTAAATAGAGTGATATAAACAAAATCCATGTTGACACATGGAAAGCTTGCACCTGCAACTAGTAACGCTATAAGAAAAGGGGTGAGCAGCGGTAACATAGCCAATCAAGGTTTGCTAGGTAGTGGAAGGGTTAGAGGCTTTCATGGCAAATTAGGAGGCTGACAGTTTAAGTGGTAGGTATCGTAACGTAACGGTAAAAACGAGGCATCTAGCAAGGCAAAAATAGTGTCGGGATCCGGGTATGATCATCTTGCCTGTTGGTTCTTCAGAGGGAAAAAGAGCTGGGTCCTCGTAGTTGTACTCTCCGGAATCCTCGTACTCAGGCTCAACACTCGCGTCTACCCAAAGAGAACAGCACCAAATAAACAAACAGCGAGGTGCAATGCACAAACAAGATGATGCATGGTCATGTTAAGGAATATAGCATGGCAACCCTATGCTAGTCATGTTTCACATGCATTTATTAAGTTGTTTAGTGTTCTGGACAGAACCTCAATATTACTTATTTGGACATGCATGATCATGGAAAATATGGATGCTTCATGCAAAAACGATTTAAATGCATATGTAGAACGTTGCAAACGGAGTAACGAAGCTCACGGTACGCTCACGGCAAGGTACGAACGTTAACGGAGACAAAACACAGCATGAGGCAATCCATGGGCTATACCTTGGTGTTCCAAGGGTGCCACTGGATAGGTAATGAAAATCTAACAAGAATAGAGCTAAATATCAAGCAAAACAATGGAGTATAGCTCCCACGAGTCACCAAACAATCAAACACACAATCTGGCCACAAACAGCAACATGGCATCTTGTCACACACATAGCCAGAGCTACAGCAGGTTTTAACTCAAAACCAAGGCATGTACAGAAACTATACAGCATTCTTAACAATTAATATATCTACACAAACTTGAAAGGAAGCATAGATCAATAGCAATGAAGATCACAAGAGGGCACGTTGAACCAGATTTTTAGGACTTAGAGAAAATTCCAGTTTTCTGGAATCTGAGTTAACCAGATGGCATATTGACAGCATGGTTTATATATGCTACAGCAACTTTCATGGCATGAAAAATAACAGGATAGTAGAGGGCAACCTCTACAACAAAACACTAGCACTGAGCATGAGCTATAACACAACAGATCACTTTGTAGCATCCACTCTTCATGGCATAAAAATATTAACAGATTCTCAGACTTAGAAATATTTGACATGTTTGAAAACAGCAACTTTTAGTAGTCACTTTAGAGCATGATTCTCACCTGTATGCAAGAATAACATGACAAAAGTAAATACCATGGCATTCTACTCATCAAAGGCTACCACTTTCATGTTGACACAATTATCATAGCATGCTTGGATTAAATATAACTAAAATGACAAAATGGCATCACAACACAAAATAGCAGTTTTATAAACTTGCTCATAAGTGAAATCTGATTACACCAATGGATTCCTTGGGTGATTCTACCCCAAAACCATGTATCATACTCATATGCTTGCATGTAACATCTAGATTAAAACTAGCTCGAAAATAGCACAAGAAACCTATATGAGATATAAGTCACTTATTACTATAAATGGAGGCTGACATAAATGGCATGTCCACTTTAGGACATATCTCCAGAAATGGAAATAACACAAGCACTAAGTAAACAAGGCACAAAACTCACTACAAGCATAGCAATAAATTAGATAATAAAATAAATAAAGGAGGGGTCCACTTGTCATAGACAAGGCCCCTCATGACATGCTTGTCAAACACACACACTCACAACCAATCACACATACACATCTACATATATGCACAAGTGCATATATGCACATACATATGCATGTATGCCCCCAACACTCACATACTCAAGCACACACACCACACGGGGCACACACACACACTGGAACACACACACACCACCCGGAATAAAAGAAAGAAAAAAAAACACACACACACACACGCACAGAGTGCACACGCCACGCACGCACAGGCACACGGGCACAGCCAAAACTAACAAAAAAAAGGGGCGCGGGGTGCCAGGGGGATCGAACCATCGACCTGCTGGTCGTGAAAGCGAGCCGCTATCACCGCGCTATCGAGCCGGTCGTTGACTGAATGGGCACCTAGCGCAAGAAATACACGTAAAGGCGCGGACTTCTCTTTCCCTGAGACAGAGAAGGGAAGCGACGGCGCCGGCGGCGCCAGCGTTGGCCTCCGGCGACGGCGACCACCGGCGGGAGCTGTGGGTGCTACGGGGGATCCATTCCCGCGCCTAGAACCACATATCGCCACGGCAAGGAAGAGCTCGAGCTCGAGCTTGTGCTCGGCTCTGCCATGCGAACAGCGACGGCAAGCAGAGGCGAAGCGGAGCGGCTGGCGCGCGAGAGGCTACGGCGGGGCTACGTCGAGCGCGCAAGATGTACGCGGCAAGGCTACGGGAGCGCGCGGGAACGTCGCAAGGGCAAACTACGGAGCTGCCGCGACCGCTGTTTCTCTGAAGATGAGTTTCAGAGTTGGCCCGGAGCGCGGAGGACACGGCGATGGCAAGAAAACTGCGAGGCCTACGGGCAGAGATAGACGACCAAGAAGGCATGGAGGAGGAGCTGGATGTACCTCCACTACCTTGGACAAGAAGAAGAGGTCGGGGACGCGGCGAAGGGACGGCGACGGGGCGAAGAACGCCGGCGACGTTCTGACCGAAACGGAGAGGAAGAAGATCAGGGCGATGGCGACGTCCGGCTCGCCTTGGCGCTGCTGCGACGATGAAGGAGACGAAGAGAGGTCCGGGTCGTCGATCCCAAGCGCCAGGGAGGACGAGGACGCACGCGGACGGCTAGCCCGAGCTCGACCTTGAGCTCGGCCGGAGCATCGGGTTCATGGCGACAGCAACGAGCGGGGCTAGCTTACCTGGCGGCGGCACGGCGAGGAGAGAGGAGGCATGGAGAGAGGGGATAACCCTAGGGCACGGGGACATGCTATATAGGCGGCACGGGCGCTCTCCGGCCGTCAAATCGAACCGGACGCCGACGTGGCTGCTGCCGATGCTCTGCCGTACAGGACGACGAACGTGCGCGCGCGAGGGGGCCGGCTGGGCTGCGCCACTGCTGCTCTTGGGCCACTGCGGGGCAAGGAGGCCCAGGTGGCTCTCTCTCCCTCTCATAAAAAGGTTTTTTTCTTTTTTTATAACACAGAGAAAGAAAATAAATTGCAGAGAAAAGAGAGGAAAGACTTGGAGCAAAATAAAAATATATTTGGACTCCTAGAAAAATGTACTAGCCAATAAAAATGATCTTGGTATTTTTAGAGGAAATGAAATAAAGCTCATATTTTATAATAGAATCCGTTTTGCACCTGTTTTAAAAAAATAACAAGCCAGAGAACATGTTTGAGAAAAATGCACACCATACTCACCAGATTATTTAGAAGAGTTGGAACATTTTTAACCTATTAAAATAGCAACTACAAATTCCACATGCTATAATATTGGAATAAGAGACATAATGGGATAGTTTTGAAATAGTGGGATACTTTGAAATGGCAATAAAATAGAGGAGCACTCCAATCAAGGCCACACATGCACTCACCCCACAACACATACATCACATCACCAACATGGAAAAACAATATGATGCACTTGATGTTATGAATATGATGCCATGATGCATGAAATGACAAGAGGCAATAAGTTGATAAGCAAACCACAATGGAAAACATGAAGGTCCACATGAGAAAAAAATTACACAAATGGCAAGGATACACTTGGGCTGTTACAAAACCCCCCTGTTGGTGAAGAACCACCAGCGCATCCTCTACCGTCGCTTGATCTGGACGCCCGCACCCAGTCACCTCCCCATGCTCCCAGGTTCGGCCGAGCCCGCACCGCTTCCTCTGCTCGCGGCTCGCGTTGGACGCTAGGAGGGTGAGTGCCTCGTCCAGCCGCAGCCCACTTGCCTCGGCCCGACGGCAGCGGAGGGCCCGAAGCGTGGTGGTGGATCCCCTCTCTCCGGTGGGCGACGGGGGCAGCGGCGGAGGTCCCGAAGCATGTGGTGGTGGAGCCCCTCTCTGCGGTGATTGGGGCCTGTGGCGGAGGCGCGACTGGCTCGGTTCTGGTGGTGCGAGCTCGTCCATCTCTGTACTCTCTCTCTCTCCCTGCCTGGCTCTTTGATTGCTCGTATCTCACCCTATTTTTTGTTTTTAACCAAACACAGTTTCTTTTCAGGTGCAACGGAAAACGGAAAAAAAAAACGGTGACGACGTACGAAGAAACGGACGGACGAACGAAAAATCATAGATGACCAAAAAAAGTGGAGAAACACTCCGTCCTTTAATATTATTATTACTAGCAAAAGAGCCCGTGCGTTGCAACGGGGATAATACTTATCTCTCTTCCTCCATCTCTCTCTAGAGTGTTGATGCTCTAGATCTTCTTGAGCTTGATGCTCCTCTAGAGGGCAACACTCATATTGTTGTATATAAATCAGTGTAAACAATTAAGGAGCAACATCATATAAATTCAACCAAAATGTTACAAAATAATTTAAAACAATATGATTTTCCTTTTTCTTTGGGTCTCGAGAATCCAGTGATTTGTGGTATATGGAACAGAGTACAAAATGTCCCGCCAAAATGATAAATAAAGTTACGGTCAGAATTTCTAGAGATTAAATTTAACTTCTACCGCTCTTAATTATCCAACCAAGTGAAAATCGAGCTCTCCAAAGTTGCTTACCAATAATTTATGCAAACATGTGCCCATTGTGCTCTCAAATAAATTCCACAATATCATTTGTACACGTATATCCATCTTATAGTTCGTATAATCCTCTTATAGTCATGCTTGACAGCTTGAGGCTAAAAATTCTTTCAACCTAACATCGTCTATATGCCCCTTATGTTGTACATTGTGCTATTGGAAATTTTCTCGAAAAATGTAATGCATCCCACTTTCACATGGTTCGTTTAGCTATAGCAGATGACCCAATATGGTTGAATTATTTTATTAGCACCCAGAAGTACACTAAATCATGAAAATCAACAATGTTCTTAATCGAAGAAGAATTGAAGAGCTAAGTACTAAATTACTAACCTTCATATTCTCTGTGCCCACAGCATTGTTTGACCTCCAAGGAAGCAGGGAGTTAGCTTACAGGAGGCACGCCACGGCCATCAGGTGCAGCACATACACCACCTCATACCAAGCATACGCCACCGGCATGGATGCTCATGAAATCAAACCATGAACAACCTCTGAGCGTCTTTAATCTCAGCCTTACCTCTGAACATAGGTGTAACCCGTCCTACCTCTTCATTGTGTCTTCCTCCTTAGCACAAATAAATCAGACTTTAATTCTCAGATCACTGCATGCAACGTGTGAATCAATCAAAAAGCACCATCTGAAAACCAAAGCAAAACATTGTAGGATTGGATAGTAACTTTCTTTCACCAGTCCTAGCTGGCACGTACTCTTCTAAAGCCTGGAGAAGATTAACAAGCTAAGAGTCAAAGAGAACGGGAGTAGGAGAGGAGATTGAGCAGAGCGAGCAACTACACAGGCAAGGAGAGGACGCTAGTTCCAGCTTGACAGTTGGGGCTTGGTGTCTTCCGGTCAGATCAAGTCAACGATACATGCAAGCAGTCGGCAGCGTCTCACTTGAGGATCCGTTGGCAGATCCAGAAGCACCAGGCAAGTAGGACGCTGAGGGGTTTGCTCCGGCGATACCGACACTGACAATGTGATCCACTCGGCGCCGGCAATGTGATCCGATCGGCGGAGTTACAGGTATGAATTGGCGGCGAGTTTCCTTGGACCTATGTGTCCCTCTGCTGCTCTCTATACTGCCTTTCGTCCCGCAGGTGCCTGTAATTTTGTATGCCCTTTCGTTTCTTGATAAGCCCTTCCATCAAATTTATATACGCATCAGACTGCAATTCCCGGTGTATTCGTCGTTCCACGGCTGCGCCGGCAACATGAACGCCGGCACATCAGGAAGCGGCGCTGAGCACGCCAGGATCTACACAATGGCCTTCGTTTTCCCCTGGTTTGGTTGGCTGTGCTAGGACCAGCAGCAGAAGCATTGACCGTTTCTCCTCAAATTCGCCGGAACCTCGTGTCAACCTCGAGTATGGATTACCTGCCGGCATCATGGTACGTGAGGCCTAGTGACAACAATCGCTCCGCGTGGCCCTCGTCGAGATCGCAGGCGGCGAGCATTACAAATTCCCCGCCGACGCCATGATACATGAGGCGGCGAGCCTCGGGTCGGCAGCCTTGCACCCGGCGGATATTTAGGTTTATCGATTTCTTCCGATTCGATTCACGCGATGCGATCTGAGGAGGAAATCGAGCAGATTAATTCATCTTTATGGCGATTGGATTGGTTCTCGAGTCCATAGGGATGACGTGAGTTCGATCCCCTGAAAAAGCAAAATATTTTTTCGGCCCATAAAAGATTGCCAACGCAGCCAGGCCCAATAGAAGTAACGCACAGGCCCAATAGCGATATACAGGTAGAATTTGTAACGAATCGTACTGCAGGATCTTAACGAAACGCACGAAACGTTTTTTTTAACTAACGACTAATGACGTACGGCAGAAGCATTAGCTGCTTTATTAGTAAAGTATAGATTTGTATTTGTATTTGTATTTGTATTTGATTATTTCTTTCCTTGTCAATTGCAGGTCAAATTGACTGGCACGCCAAGGTTTGTCCGAGTCCGATCCGTCTGGCATCTTGAGGCTTAGGGAATCTCGAAGCTCTTCTGCTTCACACGATCCTGCAGGCCTCCCAAGTGTGTTGTGCACGGGAATACACATTTTCGCGCCAACAAGCCTCATACTGAATATTCGAACTATTCTGAGAACATTATCTGTGTTGCCAAGATTTGCCACTACACGAAGCCTGGAAGCTAGTCTTGTTATGCGCGCCATTTACATAGAGCTGGTGGTGACATATACCAACACGTCAACGTTCTAGAGGTGGCTGGATAAGTGATCACGAAGTATCCCATGGAAGGTTGCTGAAGTGTCGCCCTGTCATCGTGTTGCGACAAAGATCTGTTGATTACGTCGGTTACAGCACGAGCAAGATGTCAACCATAAGTCTTGAGAAGGGCATGACCAAAGCCGATGGGACACGTGAGGTAATCAGACCCTATCGGCTGACAAAGGGGATTAACGACTAACAAAGATAGAAGACTTTGCATACACATATCAGCAGTCAGGGTACATCACGTTGAATTGAAGATATTTTTTTTTTAGAAAAGGAGGGTATCCCCCGGCCTCTGCATCAAAAAGATGCATGCGGCCACTTTATTAACGACAAAGAGTTCAACAAAGTCTCCAAGCGTGAAACAAATATAAAGGCTCACAAAGGAACCTGAAGCAAAACGGATAGCCACAACCGGCGGAGTAAAAGAATGAATAGGAAGACTATAGACCTATCCTATTACATGACGGCCATCCAAACCGGTTGAAGATACCCCGTGCTACCATCTCCCATCGGATAGACGCAGTAGCCATACGCCCCCTGGCCTCCATCGGAGTAAGTAGCGACCACATACGGATTAACGTAGTGGCCCGGAAAACAACCTGCAAGAAGTTAACATTTGTTGTTCTGTTAAAAACCAAATCATTCCTGCAATTCCATATAGACCATAATAAAGCACATACGCCAACACGGATGTGTCTTGCTGTTTCTAAGTCAACTCCGTTTAGCCACGTCCCAAATAACGTGTTAATGCTAGAGGGAGGGGTAATGTTGAAAGCTATATTAACCGATCGCCATAAAATCTTCGCCATTGGGCAGTCAAGAAAGAGGTGTTTGATAGATTCATCTTGAGAACAAAAGCTACATCTGCTAGACCCTGTCCAGTTCCGCTTAGCCAAGTTATCTTTAGTGAGAATGACTTGTTTGTGTAAAAACCACATAAACACTTTGATTTTTAGAGGCACCTTGACCTTCCATATATGAATTGATCGTGGGATTGAAGCAGAGTTGATCAGGTCCAAATACATGGATTTCACAGAGAACACCCCATTCTGAGTTAGTTTCCAGTGTATTTGATCCGGCTGTTGATTAAGGTGGACATCCATCAATCTTCTCACAAGATGAAACCATGCTTCCCAACGGTTTCCCACTAAAGATCTTCTAAATTGAATGTTTAACGGATTTGACTGTAACACTGTTGCAACATAGGTCTCTCTGCGCTGCGCAATATTATAGAGGGTGGGATATTGTACAGCTAGAGGCGTCTCTCCTAGCCACGTATCCTCCCAGAATCTCGTTGCGGTACCATTGCCCACAATAAACTTTGTCCTGTGAAAGAAAACTGATTTCACCTTCATCAGTCCTTTCCAGAACGGCGAATCCGTTGGTCTTACCGTCACCTGTGCGAGGGTTTTAGACTGGAGATACTTATTACGCAGGATCTGGGCCCATGTGGCGTCTGTCTCCTCAGATAGCTTAAAAAGCCATTTGCTAAGTAGGCATCTATTCTTCACCTCTAGGCTTTCAATACCAAGACCACCTTGGTCCTTCGTCCTACAAATGATATCCCATTTAGCAAGACGGTATTTTCGTTTCGATTCGTCACTCTGCCAAAAGAAGCGCGATCGATAGAAGTCCAGTCTTTTCCGTACCCCTACCGGTACTTCAAAAAAGGATAATATAAACATTGGCATACCCGTGAGCACCGAGTTAATAAGTATTAACCGGCCTCCATATGACATAAGTTTGCCCTTCCAGTAACTAAGTTTCTTTTCGAATCGATCTTCAATGCACTTCCATTCTTTGTTGGATAGCCTACGGTGGTGGATCGGGATACCCAAATACGTGAAGGGCATCGAACCAATCCCACATCCGAACAGTTGTTTATACGATTCTTGCTCGTCTTTAGCTCTCCCAAAGCAGAACAACTCGCTTTTCTGGAAGTTAATCTTTAACCCCGACAACTGCTCAAAAAGGCATAACACAAGCTTCATGATCCTTGCTTTCGCCAGGTCATGCTCCATGAATATGATAGTATCATCAGCGTACTGTAAGATGGACACTCCGCCCTCCACCAGATGCGGGACTAGTCCTCCTACTTGACCGTTTTCTTTAGCTCTCCCTATCAAAATTGTCAACATATCTACCACTATGTTAAACAAGATAGGAGACATCGGGTCACCTTGTCGTAGACCCTTGTGTGTCTGGAAATAGTGACCAATATCATCATTCACCTTTATTCCGACACTGCCTTTTTGCGTGAAAGAGTCAACCTGCTTTCTCCAGGATTGATCAAAACCTTTCATCCGCAATGCCTGCTGAAGAAAAGGCCATTTAACCTTATCATACGCTTTCTCAAAATCCACCTTGAAAACTACCCCATCGAGTTTCTTCGCGTGAATTTCATGGAGCGTTTCATGCAGGACTACAACCCCTTCAAGGATGTTTCTGTTTGGCATGAAAGCAGTTTGAGAAGGTAGCACCACACTATGTGCGATTTGCGTTAATCTATTAGTCCCCACCTTGGTGAAGATTTTGAAACTAACATTGAGTAAACAAATCGGTCGGAATTGCTCAATCCGAACCGCCTCAGTCTTCTTAGGAAGCAAGGTAATGGTGCCAAAGTTAAGGTGAAATAACTATAGGTTCCCAGCGAACAGATCCTGGAACATCGACAGCAGATCACCTTTAATAATATGCCAGCACCTTTTGTAAAATTCTGCCGGAAAACCATCCGGACCAGGCGCTTTATTATTCTTCATTTGGGAAATCGCCTCAAACACCTCTTTCTCGGAAAACGGGGCAGATAAGATGTCATTCTCATCCGTCGCAAGTTGAGGAACATCCTCAACCCTAGACTCATCTAAAGACACAAAATTGTCCTCAGGGGCCCAAACAACTGCTTATAATAATTAGTGATGTATAATTTTAGGTTCTCTTGACCCAAAATCGTTCCCTCATCCTGTTCGAGCTGAAAGATTCTCTTTTTGCAATGTTTGCCATTTGCAATCATGTGAAAGAATTGCGTGTTATTGTCCCCTTGAACAATTTTTCGCACTTTAGCTCTAAGTGCCCATTTTAATTGTTCTTCCCTTAGCATTTGTTTCAATCTCAGTTCTGCCTCCACTTTAGTCTCCAATTCTCTTGTATCTAAGATGGATGATTCTGCCTTTAAATCTAGGGAGTCTATAAGGTTAAGGAGTCTTTCCTTCTCTACCTTATAAATACCACTCAGATGTTTGGCCCAACCACGCAAGAATCGTCTTAGATGTCTGATTTTATTCTGCCATCTTTCTATGTTCGTTCTACCTCCTGAATCCTTTGCCCACTCTCGAGCAACCAAATCCATAAAACCCTCTCTTTCAAACCAAGCTAGTTCAAAAGAGAAAATATTTTTATTCCCCACATGCGATGCTTCTCCAGAATCAACAAGGAGTGGGGTATGGTCAGATATCGCACGCGACAACGCCTGTACGGTCACCAGTGAGAACTTCTGTTCCCAATCCACACTGGTAAGGACCCGATCCAACTTCTCAAAAGTCGGGTTTGGAAGTGTATTGGCCCACGTAAATTTTCTACCGGAAAGTTCTATCTCCCTGAGATCCAAACTTTCAATGATAGTATTAAACATGAACGACCATCTGCCGTCAAAATTATCATTGTTCTTCTCAGCACGTCTTCTTATAATATTAAAATCACCCCCAACCAGAATGGGGAGTCGTTCATCTCCACAAATGCGGACCAAGTCTGAAAGAAAATCTGGTTTTAGCTCTGGTTGGGCGGCTCCATACACTGCCACCAGTGCCCAATGGAAACCGTCCACCTTCGATCTAACCCGGAACTTAACTGCAAATTCTCCCATAACTACGTTTCTAACCTCCAAAGTTTCGCATTTAACCCCAAGTAAAATCCCACCGGATCTTCCTCTTGGAGGTAAGCAATGCCAATCAAAATCTATTCCTCCCGATAATGTGCTAAGGAACTGAGCAGTAAAATTGTCTCTACCAGTTTCGGAGAGAGCTATGAAATCTAACTTGTGTTCGATTGATGCATTCGCTAGAAACCTACGTTTAGCCAAGTCTGTCAGACCTCTGCTATTCCAAAAAATTCCTCTCATTTTTCATCATAGAATTTTTTAGTAGTCCGGATCCTAGCACTTCTACGCATAGCCGAGTCCGGATAAATCTTCCGGCTCCATTTGCGCTTTGGTTTGTTCGGCTCATCAACTCGGTCCATACAACCGGGCTCAGTAAGCTGACCAACCCCAGGGTCTACCGTGGTCACAGCCACCGGAGGTTCGACTTGCTCGTCAATCTCAGATAAATCAGGAGATGTCACAAGATCATCACAAAGGCTATCAAGAACTCTTATACCCAAAGCATCAATTTCCGAGTTATTTAAAGGTTTAACAGCTGCAAGATTTCTAATCATCTCCATAGCTCTATCAGCCTCTAGGTCAAGTATGTCATTAACAGATTTAGCAATTTCTTTACCATTAGAACCCAGCGAGACTCCCAGTTGGTTTGCATTATTCATAATATCTATCTCTGAAAAATGCAAAAGAGAGTTTGTAGTGTTAATTGACATACCTGTAGTGACCTCGAGGTCACGAAGCTTAGCAGCCCGCATGGCCCGCCCCATCTGCAGGTCATCGGCACCAGGTTGATCCTGGATGCGGCTGCTCACCCATCTACCCTCGGACCTGGGATTCGGAATCCCACCGAAAGCAATGATGTCCTCGTGAGTATACCCCGTCGGATTGAGGCCGCCTGCCTGTATCCCGACAGGGTCTACTCCCTGCGTGACCGAAGCACCAGTCTGGCCCGCCGTGCCCCTCCCGACATCGCCCACGCCCACCGGCATGGGAGCCGCAGTCTGCGGTGACGCCGTCGAGGTCGGCCCTGAAAGTGGAGGCGTGACCGGGAAACCCACGGCCGAAGGTGGGCTTCCCACTCTAGCGCCAGAGTTCGGGCTGGTAGCCCTGGAACGCTGACAGCCGACGGACGCCGACCCGCGCAGCCCCTCGCAAGCCTGAAGCACACCCTCGGGGCCCGACGCCCTCGCCGCCACACGCGGCAAAGCTGGGCTGACCGGCCGGGAAGAGGCCTCCTGCCTGGATCCGCCGGACACCCCCACTGACCGGCCCATCACGGCCAAGCTGGGAGATCGGGGCGAGGCCTCCTGCCTGGACGCACCCGACCCTCCTGCTCTAGGTGCCAGATGAGGAGTCTCCGACGCTCCGTGAGACTCGAGTCACCTGACCTCAGGTGATCTCGGAGGAGCAGCGGTATCTGACTGCCGCAACTCCGGATAGTCCATCATCGGAAGTCTCAGCTCCTCCGGATCCTCGGACTCCACCCGACAACCCCATAAGCGGCTTGGGGCAGAGAAAGCACCAAACGGCCTATCAAAAGACCCAAAGCTGAGCGAGGCCGCAGTCGTCGAAGATTTGCCTCCCACCGGGGGCACCTCAGCCTTCCCGGAATTGGCCTGAGGGTCCTTCGGTGCCCTCTGAGACTCCTGATCAGTACCACTCTCCTTGGCCCCAGTAGATCCATCTCCCTCAGTGGTGTCCATATCCTGGTGCCCGTCCTCATCCTGAAACAATGGAGTGTCCTCGAACTCCACATCCAGATTATAAGTGACTCCCGCATAGGTCCATTTGACCACCTCAGGAACATGCTCAATGTTCACCACACTAACAAATAGTCTCGCAACCCCATTCGCCCGAGTGAAGGGCATATCCACCTTTTCTGTTTTGCCAACCAGAGAACCTAAACTCCATGTCACCAGAAAATTATGTAGTGGCTTGGGGGGAGCCCCAGAGAAACGTAGCCAGACCTGACTCAAGGGCGTTCCCTGCGGCTCCTTCTGTTTCCATTCTTCAAATTCCAGCATCATACTAGTGCCAGTCACTTTGCACATACCAAACCTGAGAACGTGCACGATCCTCCATCGAGGGGAAATCAACTTTATAAGTCTGATTCTCAAGCAACACCAAGTTCCATCTGAAGTTACCAGGCACCAGCTCACGTAACTGTTTTATAATCTGAGCCTCTGTCATATTCCCGTTCACCACCTTAACAGTGCCCGGAAAAGAAGTCTCCAAAACATGTGCTGATTGTTCCATCTCTGGAGTCTCAAAAAACATCAGTTCTGCACAACACACTCCATAGATAGAAACAACAGGCTTAGGTCCAAGCAACAACGGGCACTCACCAGACAAGTGTTTCGGCTTGAGGCAGTAGTCACACAACTCAGCAGTGCACTCGGCCACAAAATGTCCCGTCTCACTGCACCGGAAGCAAGTCATCTTTTCCTTTTTACGAGCCCACTTTGTCTTTTCACCCTCGGAATTTTCGGAACCTTTATCCGACGACGAATCCCGGTGTTTAGGCGCATGTTTGGCACCGGGAACCTTCACCTTGGCCAAAGCCTTCACGGTGTCAATAGCCTCCACAGACAAGGCCGGCGCAGACGAAGCATCCGCCTGCTCCACAGCCAGAGCGTGGCCGTGGTGGGAGCGGCGTTCGTAGTCACCTCGGACGGCGCCTTTGGTGGGGGTGGTGGCCGCGGAGGAGGAGGCCGCCTGACCCCCCCCCCTCGGCCTCCACGGTTCCGGTACCCTCCCCGGAAGCGCTGATTAGGCCCATTGGCACCCTCGACAAAATTTCCGGGCGGCCCTTGGAACTCGCGGCCTCCGTTGCCAGCTCCAACCCATGCATACCCGCGTCCGCCACCCGACGATGACGAGCCACGGTGTTGCCCGGGGCCATAAGCATCATAGCCATCGTCACCCCATTGCTCACGAGGCGGGTAACGGGAGCCTTCGTAATTCTGATAGCCGCCGGGCTCATAGTTCCGGCCGAACTGTTGCACCGGCCCCCGGTTTTCGAACTGCCGCGGCACCGGGGCACCCCGGCCCTGCACCGGCGCGGGCGGAGGATGGTGTTGGCGCTGCTGCACAGGCGGCGCATCTTTGGCCGGAGGTGGCGGACCAGAACCGCGCCCCGCCATGTCCTCTTCCCCGTGGGAAACCGGCGGCGACCGACGCACCCCGCAGCCCGCCCGAAGCCGCACAGCCCTGCCACTGCCAAGCCTAGGGAACCCCGGACGCGCAGCATGAGGAACCCTAGGGGCGGCTGTCGAACGTGAAGGCGCTACAGAGTCGTCGAAAGACTCATGCAACGTAAGTTTTGATCGATCGGCAAAGCGATCGCTGGGTTGGGCGCTCGTCTGGGCCAAATACCCAGACACACGTGCGCCCAGAGCCCGATCACCTACGAGTGGCCCATCATGGCCCAACAGGTAGTTCAAACGCTCGTTACGCATCGCCAAAATCACGCCTGAATTTGCGATCGCCGGCACCGGCGGCTGCGTTGTCATCGGCCGCCGTTTTTTGTTCTTTCTCGTCACCAAGGTCCAAGTCTCCGGCAAAAAGTCGGCCAATGTGATCAGAGGGAGGCTTACCTTAGGTATCGGGCCCCTCCAGGGTTTGAGCGAGGCCGCCGCCGGACTACGACTCCTCAATGTGCCCGGTGCTAACCGTTCATCCGAGACGGCGTCCCTCTCTCTCCCCGGCAGGGAGATGGCGATCGCCGGCAAGGACGACAGTGTAGCCGGAAGCTTGGCCGAGGCATGATCTTCGAAGTCATCTTCATCCTCGTCGGCTAGGACCCAGAACCGGCCCCCAAACCGCTGCAGATCACGCCCCGCCGTGCTCGTCGTTTGAACCGTGAATGGATCGGAGGACTTGTCCGGAAAGTCCACCGTTGAATCCACACGCTCTATGCGATCCGTCTGATCCGAGTCCTGCACAAACGGTCGAACAATACAAATTTCGAAAATGTCAATAACGAAAACCGTACCTTCTTCGATCTGCTCATCCTTGCCCAAGTATCTACCGGCGAGGATGTCGTTGTCCTCATCCCAGACTCCCATCCATCCCGAGGCGAAATGCCGTCGGAGTCTTCCCGTCCGCGGTTCATCCGCCTCTCCGATCTGGACGAAGCGAATTACCCACCACTCGTGCGTCCGAACACCAGATGTGGGAGGGCTCCATCCCCCAGATCCGGCGACCGGAGGCTAGGGCGGCCGCGCCGTCGTCGACGGTGGCGACCCAGGATCGGGCGGGGCGGGCGGGTAGGGTGGGTCGTCCATCCTCCAATGCTGTTTTTCCCACACCACGGAGTTCTTGGACTGTCTTCACTTCAAACAAACTACCGAAAATTCACGTGCGCCAAAGGTGATGCTGCTTCTGGACTCGGGAAATTAATATGCCCAAGATCAACAAGGAGAAAGCGATTTTCCTTCTTCCTCAGCGCGGTCAGAGTCATGACGTCAAGTTGGCCGACGGGTTATTATTCATTGCCATGATTAAAGAAGAAATCGGACAAAACCAGAATTGTCAGAAGTTCTCGGCAGCATCATATGATTCGTAGATGTTCTGGAAATTTGAAGATGCATGCTTAATAGCCGATGATCGGAAGATCTGATTTTTTATCGGCTAGGTGCATTATATAATGTTTGGAGTGCTATCACCGCAACATATTGAGAGATCCAATACGTGGTTATATCACCTTGATGCATGGATGGTCGGCTGATGAAGAGAAGAATCCACAGTTCAAAAGAATTAACTATTGGGTGCAGATTCGGCTATTCAAAGAGAGTATCAGCTTTTCGAGAGAAGACACGTTGGATACTGGCAGCACGGCCGCCACAAGTAGGGGCGCTAATGCAAGATTCGAGGATTTCTCATCTTGGGGGGCCAGCTAAGCCATGAGGGCCAGTACGGTCTACATTTTGCTGGCGACGTTCTCTCAGTTTCGACATATCAAGCTGATCTCCTGATTGAAGATCAAATACAAGAATCGGTCAAGAAGTTTCAGGAAGTCATTATTGATTAATTTTTGTTACTTCGGATTCCGGATTCAGTTCAAGAACACTACTTCTGAGAGTTTGCACTAGATAACAAAGGCTAGTATCGGCCATAGAAGGAGAAGAAATCCGGGCCGGCGCGACAAAAGCCGATCAAACAGGGAAATAGCGGCTGTATACGCTCATGAGAAGGATTTTTCATTGACTAATTCAGCTGTAGACACAAATCTTGCTCTGATTGATTGGACGGAATAAGTATTTGATATGGGTGCAAGACCGAAAAACTAGAGAACATATTACCAGTATATGTGCCGGTGTCATGCATCTTTCCATCGGCTCCAAGATGAGTATAAAATAATATTTATGGAAGCTTTTCAATGGAGGTCTCAGCTATCTGAGAGTGGAATCGGCTGGGGTCCGACTCCAAGCTCGCTAAGTCAGTGCAGCCACAAAGAGCCGATTTCCATGCTGCAATCAGGTCAGGTAGAGAAGGAGCCGGTTAAATTAAATATCGGCTCCGAGGACGTCGATGCGCACGAATTTTTTTTCGGCCTAGCTCCAAAGAGGAACACGTCAAGTCAGCTGACCAAGGGAGATTTGGAAAGGATTTTCAGAACGTGTTATATATTTCAAAGTTAGAAGTTGATGTACTGGTACGGGAAAATTAGTCGTAAAACATTATCCAAAGCCAGGCTCGCCAAGGGAACCAACGCCGAAAAGATCCTTGAGATGAACATACTCGGCGTCTCAAGTTCCTACATCAACTACGCATCAGGGCCTCGGGGGGCCCGAGTCCGCCACACACGCACCGTGCGAACGCCAAACTCGCTCGGCGCCGGCCTCGTCGCTATGGCGTTCTTCAAGGCCGCCCATGAGCTGCTCAGACTATGCGTCCCAGATATGCTGGTCAGCTAGACCCTGAAGCATGAAGTATATAGTGGGGAGAGGTCAAACAACTGGAGGAATCATGCACAGCGTCATCTCGACCTTTTGCAACGCGAAGTTCTGGCTGGTGCAAATGCACGATCTCAAGCCGAAAGAGAGGGGCGTGCCTAGGTCCTTGGAAGCCTCGGAAATTTTCTCGGAAAATTCGTCAAGCCCGAACTTGTGCACGGTGATTTTTCAAGTGTCTGGGTCATGAGATAGATGAAGAGCACGGACAACTCCAGTATCACGGGTGAGTGATTAATGTATTCGTCGGCTGTGGACACATCTAAGTTCAGGCTCGTTCGTGGCGGAACTGCGGTTGCCTGCTTAAAATGAGAATTAAGTATTGGTCTAGCCTTTCACGTATCTGGTGCATACTTGCTTGAATTCATACATAATCAGACCCCGAATATTAAAAGCCGATAAAACATGTCTATCAGCTACCTGTTGTTCGGGTGAGTTTGGTGCTGAGGTAATTTAAGGGAATGCCAACACGTAACATCGGCTGACGCGTCATCACTCGGCATCGGTGCCACGCTGTCCGTCTCGCTCGCGTTCATGGTCACCAAGACTGAAGGGGTGGCCAAGGAACAGGTGTCGACTTTAAAGCCACGGCCAGCATCCCCGAGGATTCTGATGATCAGTAGATGACATACACATACAGGTCAAGACGTTTGAGCCGAACTAGCATCCCATCGGCCATACAGGATGACGGACGAATGCATCTGATTGTTACTAGGATTTGAAGTTTGCTCTTTGGAATACAGGCATCGTGGATAGTCTATCAGCCGAGATTAATCCTCTGCTACTAAGGATGAAATGGCCGATGGAGTTGTTGTAATTGATCGGCTGAAGAGGCCAGAAGATCACCAATCCGGAAGCTTGAAATATAATGATATTGATCCAATGATGGAAAAGAATAAAGGTGCTCTGGTAAAATGGGATGCCAATTAATATCAACACATCGGTGCCTTGGAGATTATTCATTGCTTCCATCTAGCTGGAAAATAATGGCGCACAGGGACAGCTGATTTTAGTTCGATCGGCTATATCGGGGAATCGACAGAATTTTATCGGCTGTGGGATGGGCCGATTTCATCAGCACGGGGATATTCTGCTGAGACAGAAGCGGAGGTATGGACATTGACCGATAGCCAAAGACGACTTCATCTGGGTCACGCAGATGACTAGTTAATCATGATCGGGGCCCAGATTCAGTGAAGGGATGGATTAGATAAAAATCGGCTGTTCTGTACACATGACGGGATGTTTTCTCTACTGTTTCGGCGGAGACGAGACTCCATTCTGAGGATATGGCCATATATAATGCAGGCCGATCAAAGGAAAAGCTAGCTATCAGCAAGGAAACAACAAGCAACGCTATAAGCAGGAAGGGCAGTTCATTATTGACAAGTGTCCGACGGGACATCAGATGCAGAGTAACGCGACGAGTGTTGCTCATCGCTGTCTACAGGGAACCTTGTCAGCATGGAGGGTAACCTTGGCCGCACCATGCCCGACGTGTCTGCGTCCTTCTCGGAGTTGTGCAGCAGCATCGAAGACAATCACAGGATGGTGTTTGGACCGACTGCCGCCGTCGCCAAGTTCATTAGTTCCCAGCGTCTGTCACCACGCCCCTCGGACAGCTGGATATGGAGCACCGCGCCGACATGCTCGACCGTCACTCCACTGGCAACAAAATATATAGGGACTACCAAAGGAAAGATTCTTTGAACTCTTGCTTGACGAGGACATGTCCGGCGGCGGCAAGGAATGATTTAAGCAGCATGTGAATCAAGAGAAGATTTATACAGAGGCAGTCGCGAAGATCATAGAAGGAAGATTGTTAGCTTGTCAAACCGTGCTTAGCTATCGGCAACAAACAAGCTCCTTAATCAGTTCGGTTTCCTTCACTTCATGATTGAGCAGACACCAACGACTTCGAGTTAGTGGCCTTCGGAAGTAGCGGTCAGATTAGATTATACTTCCTGTTGTTGACATTTTCTTCACCATTATGGGTTGATCATTGAAAGGCCGATTGAGAGGGGAAGCGATCGATCGCCGCTGGTAAATATGCAGATCAAGATCGACGCTGGACAGATAGAGTCATACATCAATGGGGCTTCGATTAAGCTGACGATATCCACACACCAGTCATGAATCGAGGGGGATTAAGAACATTATTTCTAGTTCTATAGCAGCACTGTAGAAGTGGATTCGAGATGCAGCAGCTGATAAGCGCAATGGTTTAAAACAGCATTATATTAAATCGGTTGCAAGCGAAGGTGCTTATCGGCTTAGAGTGGAGGGACATACATGTTGATATGAGGTACATGCCTTTCTGTGCTTGGCTTGCATGTTATTCTTTATTCCTTGCCTTTCCTATCACTTGTGGACAATCTATTATAGGAAAAGCATGCTATCTAAGTAGTTGACAAACGAGATATGGTACGATGAAAGGAACCTTACTTCTTTTGCAAAGTACTTGGCAAATTTTCTTACAAAAAATTCAAAATTAATAGCTTGCCTCCTCAATGATGTTAAAATTCCTACCAAGGCCGTATGTTAGTTCTGATAAAACCTTCCACATAAGCAACTTGTTTTTGTGTTGAGTTTTGTCAAGTCTTGTTGACCCTTGTCGAGAGATTTATCATGCTCCCAAGATCAAGATCACGTACACGCCACATGCATGTACTGCTTCTACACTGGAAGTACGCAAAATCATGCTTTCCATCCACCCAAAAATGTTCTACTCCTATACCAGGGGGAGACAAAAATATATTTGTTAAGTCTCACCGGAATAAATGCTCCAAGTTCTTGATAATATTTCTCTCAAAAGTTTGTTGTAAAAAGAGACATGGGTTATGCAAAAATATATAAAAATGGACGCAAAAGGGTCCAAAGGAAAAAAGAAAAAATAAGAAGATGAGGAAAAGATAGCCCATGTTCTCGCAAAAATGTTCCATAAGAGAGAAATGTGTTTCGAAGAGCATAGTAGAATTAGGTTAGCCACCAGATATTCTACACACATGCACATCTTGATCTAAGAGTATGACGCTTCTCTCCTCGGATCCAGGGTTTGATTTTACAATATATATGAAAAAAGTATGCTACATATTTTATCCCTACCTGAAACCCCACATAAGCTTTTTAGGAGTAGGATGGAGAGAGAAAAAACAGTGTCTTGGTAAGGAACTATGCATATTGAGTGGTTTGAGTGAATCATTTGAGGAGCAAAGCTATGTTTTTAATTCGAAAATCTTTCAAAAAGCCCAAGTTTTCTAAGTAGAAGAAGTAAAGGTGATTGGATTCTAATCCGTTCCGTTTCTCAACCACCCAAGATGGTGTGGTAGACACTTTAAAGTTCACATGTGTAGGAGAGGCTTGGAGAAAGGTAATATTGCTGCCAGAAAATTCCTTGGCTTCATGGAATATAATCAGCTAGAAGTTGTTGGATTATATTTTTCTGGGCATTGATATGGAAATTAGCCGAAGGATTGAATTCTGAGAAGCTCCTAATCAGCTAAAAGCATATGAACAGTTGAGGGCTCAAGAAGATGGAATATAAGTGAGACATCGAGTGTCAGCTCATGAAAGCCGGTTGCAAGATACAAAGGAGATTCAGTTCTGAAGCTATCAAGATCAAGAAAAATGATGGGGCTGATGCAGCTTTCAATGTTTGCGATCAGATGTCATCGGTTCGGGAAAGGAAGACCATCAGCTGGATTGAAATAGTTGGAAGCATGAGAATTCATACTCCGAACTAGGGGGGCCTGTGTTTGCACCAAAATTTGGCAAAGCTCTTGAGAGGGAGGAATCGGCCGACAATGCTCACTGGCCGTGAAATACTGTTTAATATATTTCGGGAGAGAGATGACGTCTCGGATATTTGGGAAAATCGGTGACAGCAGCATATTGAAGTCAGCCTGTTAGAAATTCTTGACACTGGATTTTTGGCCGATTTATCTCATAAAAGATTGAGTAAGAGTCAGCTGGATGTTGGCATACATCTGCAGGAATCACGGGTCGACGAGAAGCATGCGTGCATGTGGGCAGTGATCGGATAATGACTCTTGGCATTTTCGGTGGCTAGTTGCAACTCTCGTGCAAGACGCGGAGTCCAGGAGTTGTGGTGCAAGGATTAGCTTCATCAAAATAAACAGAGGGAAGGGTTCAGAAAGGATATGGTCACGTTGGTTTTGCCTGAATTCGTGACAAGCTAGCCGGACGAGGAAGGAAGCAAGGAAATAGGAAAGAAAGAAGTTGGGCAGGTATCCAGATTGAGTTCGATGTCGCCAGCGAGATCAAGCAAGGGAGATATACACAAGTATGCGTGGTCGTTTATACTTGCATGTTTGACTATTGCGGGCCACACGAGGAAATATGAATTAATGGCATATCTTTGGATACGTAAAGCTTCTTATGGAGTCTATGCACGAAGGGGACATCACAAATCCTAGAGTAGTTACCAACGTGGTGAAGATACAAGCCAATGAAGACATGCGTGCGTACATGTTTCCAGGTCCCCGGATTATTCGGCAAAACAAATACAAGGAAGGAACAGGTGCATCCACGAGTCGGTCAAATACTGTGGATTGAATATTTTATTTGTAGCTGCGAGAGGTTTACGTATCTGTATAGGACTCTCGGTTGCCGAACGCCGCCATGTACAACCAACCTGTGGTTGGATGGTTAGAGGGACTGTGGTATCCCCAGCCCACCAGGGTTCAAATCCTGGTGCTCGCATTTATTCCTGGATTTATTTCAAGATTTCCGGCGATGTGCATTCAGTGGGAGGAGACGTTCCC
This sequence comes from Elymus sibiricus, assembly GCA_039707655.1. Lineage (NCBI taxonomy): Eukaryota > Viridiplantae > Streptophyta > Magnoliopsida > Poales > Poaceae > Elymus > Elymus sibiricus. The sequence goes on along the minus strand of CM077672.1, from coordinate 372,194,813 downwards.
GTCGATGACGAGGTGCCTACGGTGACTTCGTAAATTTCGAGATGATATGCCGGCTCAGTCTCTCAGAGGTGCTCATAGGGGTAGGGTGTGCGTGTGTGCGTTCATAGGGGTGAGTGTATGCGCGTGTATATGAGCGCTTGCGTCTGTACTGTGTTCAAAAAAAAAAAAACGCCGCTATGTACCGAACGCCCCTATAAATATAAAGGGTTGCGGTCAATTGTAAAGCTATCAATCAATCAATCAATACACAAAACTCTTCGGCCTCTGTGCCAACCCTTAGGAGTAGGAGTAATGTAAATTCCGGCGAGTTCTTCTGGCGAGCAAGGCTGCATCGAGCTTGGCCAACCTCTTGCGTGTTTGTAAGTTCCGCCACCCTTTGTTCTTGCTTGAGTACGGCCTGTACGTGTTTAGAGACATTGTACCCCACTGCTTTGGTAGGTTCAAGGTCGATCTTTGTTCGAAATCGAGTATGGCATGTGCGTGTTTAGAGACATTGTACCCCACTGCTCGACTAGATCGAGGATCGCCGACTCTTATCTAAAATTATGTACGGCCTATGCATGTTTAGAGACATCGTATCCCACTGCATATATAAATTTAGATCGGGTCAAGTTATCGGCTCTGTTTAAGCTTGGTTGGGTTTTTACAAATTCATTAATTTATCAGCTTGCTGCTATACCTTTTCTATGATTATATGATCTCAGCAATGTTAATCTACCCATCTTGTGTTGAATATATCGTTGTTTAATGCATGATCAGTTATCGGCTCTGTCTAGGTTTGGCATCCTAGTAGATTCATTAAGTTATCGATATTGCTTATTGCTTTTATTATATTTATTTAATTACAGCAATATCACTTTGTCCGATTGAGATTGATCTAGATCGGCCCTATATCCTTTTAACCTATCGTTTATTGATCTAATCTGGTTCAATTCGTACCTTAAACGATGTGTTACGTTTTATTAGCCGTCCTTTTTCAATCTTGATCGTACATAGCGTGCGGTTAAGGCATGTCAAATCCTGGGTAGAACCGTTGATCAATGGAGTATGCCTCATGGATCAAGGCCCGTGTGATACTACCTCACACCCCACTGTTACGCTATCAAGGCCCGTGTGATACTACCTCACACCCCACTGTTAGCACCGGGAGGCAGAGCCTATTGGTTGACGGGTTTGCCCTTGATCGGGGATGACTTTAACTGTGCGCTATGCCCGAATCGGCTCTTTCAGCCGATATCGCCTGTTTCGATAAATACGGCATGCGCCTATAAGATTGTCGAATAGATAATCGGATAAGTACGGGTCGTAATCTTTATGGAAGTCTCTCGGCTTTCTTTTCATTTAATGATGATAGATCTGGATTAATCTGCTTATTTCGTTGTATTGTACTTGTTTATCATCATTAATCTGTGTCTTTCATTATATCATATTATGTGATTAGCCGATTTTCTTCATATACATACTGGATATCGACTCTTTAGTCGGTAGCCATCTGATCTGGCCTAATGGGCCGCATATTATCGGAACTGTCTGGCAACACCGACATGTTCCACCTTAAATTACTGATTATCTTTCTCCCTTGTCAATTGCAGGTTAAATTGACTGGCATGCAATCGGTTGATCATCCGACGGCTCTTGCCTGAGGCGAAAGCGAATACACATGAGCTCCTCTCTTCCGCGATTCCAAAGCCTCCTGGTGTGTGAGGCGCGAGGACTGATTTTCATGTCAACAGGTAGCCCCAGGTGGTGACAGCCCTGACGGCCGATGTAGTCCATCACGTTTGGGTTGGTGTTTGCAGGACCGTAGTCAGAGCTTCCTAGCCCCCTTCTCATCCCTTCCCGCAGCTAGTGTTCTGATGTCACAAAGTGTTATGGTGTGATCGCTATGTCTGACCTTGCTTAGTTATCCCTTTGGTATGAACTAGAGTAGAACCACAGTAATAGAGAAGTAAATAGGAACCTTGACATCTCCTGTTGTCCTCCAAGCCTAGTCTATCTACTCTGTTATCTTTTTATGAAGTTCTCCTATGTGTGTCATTTATCCAAAACTCCAATCATATCTTTTACCCCCACATTAGTCTCGCCGGTACACTAGTTAGCAGATACATGATGGTTAATTATCAACTTCTTTAGCCGTTGTTTCCCTAAGGATAAATGCGATACTCTGGAATACTCCTGGGTGAAAGCAACAACGGTATCCGTGCGCTTGCGGATTTATCTATTTGCGTTAACTTGTACCAACAGGCTTTCTGGCGCCGTTGTTGGGGACTACAAACCTGGTAGCGACGCTAAGAAATGCCAACACTCAAGACCCAAGAAAAGGTGACAAGCTCCATGGTTAAAGGTAATATGGGTGAGTTTAAGGTTGGAATAGTTTATTCTAATCCGAAGGATAGTTTTTGTTTGAAAGCATGTGTACTTTTAAGGCGTGAAAGCGTAGTAGCAACTCCTGATCCATCACTAAGTTTAGCTTTGCTAAGGGACTAGCAAAGGGTAAGCTTGGGGGAGTTGTTGACGGTAGTTAACAACCATTCTAAACCGTCAACCAAACATAGAGAAGGGTATAAAATGAATATCAACATAGACTTAGGGGTTAAACTGACAGAGTTCCACAGTTTTGGTGAATCTATATTGTTTCAGGGATTAAACAGGAAAAGAGGAAGGAATGTCCAAAGGATACGTGTCCCTAACGTAATTCAACTCAACACCAACGAAAGAAGGATCTAGAAGACACCAGAAGCCAAGCCCTGGAAGGTGGGACCCACATGGCATTGGATGGGCTCGGCCGTGCCCTACCCTAGCTCGGCCGAGCCCTGGGTCCACCTGTCAGAGACCATCTTGTTAGGTCGGTTCTCCACCACCTCCAGGGTTGCATCTACATCATTGATCAAGGTCGCTTTGATCCAAGGGCTCCGATGCATCCTAGGTCCCTATATAAGCAAGACCCCTACCTCCTGGGCTATTGATTCAATTCATTATTCAATCAAGTCATCAGATCCCAATCCTTAGAGTTCCACCATAATTAGGGCATAGCTATCTAGGCTAGTTCTAGAGGAAGGCAAGCTTGTCTTGAATTCCTGATCGTCTAGAAGTTGCAGAGGCAGGAGCTTCCTGTAGCTTCTCTCTTGTATCTATCTATAAGTATTTTGTTAGCTACATTTGATATGACTTTGATCTATTCAATATTTATATTCATAGTTATATGGTTTAATGTTTATTATGATTATATACTTAGTATAGCTAGATTGTCTTTATATTCAAGCATAGAGTCGTATAGCGCTCACTTGACGGTACCATGGGTGAGTGGTCGACAGCATGTAAGCGTGGTGCTTATACATTGTTTGCCTGCGATTGCACCCTATATTCTAGGCCATGTGGTAGATCGCGGATGTGATACTCCCGTTGAGTCCTTTGTAGTCCACTCCTCGAATATAGGGGTAGTTGAATTATATTAGTATGGTAGACTTGCTCTGTTCTTGATCTTCCTTAGTAATATTCACTATGCGTAGATATAATGCTCTCTTGCCATGATTACTAGGTGTACTTGCACTAATCTTAGTATGCATTGACATATGATTAGGGATAACTTAGGAATATTTCTCTATTCTACCTAATACCATGCTAATATTGCCTTTATGGAACACTTTGAGTGACATACCAAGATCTATGACTTGGCATTTATCATTTACGTACCTTTATCATATGACTTATCCCTATTGAGAGTAGTTAGATTTGATCTGGTTTACTCTACATTACTAAACATGCAAGTGAGATATCTTTTTCCATAGCTATCCCTTCCCTGTGGTAAAATATAAATAACGATACCTAGATTACTCCCGCTGAAATGCTACAATGGTATTTTTATCTGTTCGCTTGCGGATATCATCTTCATATTATTATCTTAAGAGTTCAAGTGGCATATGTACAAATACCATCCACGCATTTCTAGCATTGCTGCTAGGGATGACAACCTATTATTAAGGTTATGCTATGGAATGTGGTGCAGCTCGGTGCATATCAAGAGTGAGATTAACTCCACTCTTGGTAGTGACGCTAAGTAATACCAACAAGCACCAACAACCTATGAGTGAGATAGGGAGTAGAAGAACACAAAGAACAAGTGATAGCACAAGTAATCACAAACAACAACAAGCACGCGGGACACATGATTTATCCCGAGGTTCGGTAACCCCACAAAGGAGTTCCTACGTCCTCGTTGTTGAGGTGACCACTAAGGTCGAGTCTCTTCCACCTCCTTGCCTCCCTCAAGAAACCACAAAGGTTAACTCGAGATTTCCACTAAGAAGAACAGGGTGATACAAACACTTCGGGGTGCCCTCACAAGTAGATCAACACGGGCAACCACGAAGAACACCTAGCCGGCTAGGGTTCCAAGAACCCAAGAGTAATAAACACAAATCAAACCGACTAGGAGAGGGAACCAAGTGCTCAAGTCGCAGATCAAAGTTTTCCGCTCTCAAATCTCCTCTCTCTACTCAAATCTTGCAAGGGAATGGATCTAGGAGCAAAGAGAGAGAGAGAGAGAGGGTGAGTGAATGCTTGGGAGCTAGTTTGTCTGAAGGTAGGTCGCAGTGAATGAGTGGGTAACGGTTAGAAGAGAAGGAGAGAGCTATTTATACTCTTATCTGAAAAGGCGGCACCGGTACTACCTGTCCCCTAGGGTTTTTGACCGTTAGAGGCAAACCTACAGTCACGCAGGAAGTTTTGTGGAAAATAGTCTACCGGCACTACCGGACTTCCACTACCGCTAGTACACTTTTGGCCAAAACTGAGTTTGCAGGATATGGCCTACCGGCACACCGGTTCTCCACCGATACTACCGGTGCTCATCGGTACTACCGGTCAAGGACCGGTACTACCAGAGCTAATTTGTTGGAAACACTAACCTAAGTGTTCGTGCGTGCAAAAGTGTCTCAAGCGTATAACAAAGATCGAATTGAGCACTATATCCCCATCTAGCTAGTCTAACTTGTGTCTCTCTTGATAGTTTGGCGTTTCCTATAACTCAAGATAAAATATAAAGTCTAATGAGGCACTTGAGTTGAAACGCTTTCTTCGAAACGGAATTGAGGGGTGCCAAATCACCAAATATAGTCCTTCAAATCTTTCAACAGACTAACACCTGAGTATTCACTTAGATAAACATGTTTGTCCCCAATTTGATTGTCATTAATTATCAAAACCCACATAGGGGGCGAATGCACTTACAGTAGAGACCCTACCGACTGTAAGGATTGTTGACAGTTGTTAGCGTCAATATTTTATAGTTTAATAAACATGAAATATGGTGCAAATGGATAAAACTATATAAGTCTAGGGTTTGATTCTAACAAGTTCCATGAGTTTTGGTGTTCTCACTTGTCTTGCAGGTTTGTTGATTTTTTACCAAATAAAAATATCTCAAATGATGATTTGGAGTCACCATTGTGAAGAGCTCGTCGAGACAATTGAAACGGACATATTGTTTGCTATATTCGGAGTCCAGAATCAAAAGATATCAAATCTGCAGGCGCAATCAACACTAGAAGACTTTAGAAGGCACTAGAAGACGACTCGCCAAAGCGGGTCCCGTTTGGTTGACAGGTAGGACCGGGCGGTCCCACCCTATACCGGCAGGTCCATGGATCAGCCCAGGCTTCTGGAAGTTTCCTCCAACCGCCTTTGAGATTTCATCTGAGCCGTAGATGAAGGTCGGTTTGATCGGAGGGCTCACGTTCATCCTAGGGGACTATAAATAAAGGGGCAGACCCCCCCCCCCCTTTGAGCTATCCTGAAATCTTAATTCATATTTTTCTCATTAGGATCCATTGATTGTAGAGGTGTCCCAATGTGAGGAAAACCTCTCTTCAATGTAGGAGAATTAGGGCTACACTTTCCAATGTAGTAGATTAGAAACTTGAGAGTTAGGGAGAGCGGAGCTGCGCTCTTGTTTATCTGAAAGTATCACCCATGAACAAAGTGAGTCATTTTGGGGTTAAAGGAAAGTTAGCACCTCGTTACATTGGACCATTTCAGATCATGGAACGATGTGGGAAGTTAGCATATCGCTTGAATTTACCAGAACAACTTTTAGCTGTGCACAATGTGTTCCATGTATCTCAACTAAAGAAATGTCTTCAAGTGCCCGATCAAACCATTGACCTTGAAGGGGTGGAACTTGAACCTGATCTGACTTATTCAGAATATCCTGTTCGAGTTCTAGATCGGATGGATCGTGTTACTCGAAGAAGAACACTCAAATGGTACAAGATACAATGGAGTCAACATTCGGAGGAAGAATCTACTTGGGAATCTGAAGAGTATCTGTTGGAGAACTTCCCGGAGTTCTTTGCTTCTATCTAGGTTACAATTCCCTTCTATAAGTTGTAACCTGCCTCTTTCCAATGATGTTATATAACAATCCCCTACCTGTTTTGTGAGCAGTTTGAGATGTGTTTTGCTTGACACATTTCCTTTCCCATTACTCAACCTACAGCTTTAAATCTCGGGACGAGATTTCTTTAAGGGGGAAGGGCTGTAACACCTCTGGTGTTATGGATACTAAAAATGGCCATGTCATCATGATCAATGCAAAGCATCCATCATTAGCCAACAATGACATGCATTCACTAAAAACAAGATTAATTTATAGGGTTGGTTGAGCTTTAATGAAAAAGGATGTGAATTGTTTGTTATTTCATGAAATGCAAACCCTAATTACTAACCCCTTTCTTGCCCCTTTTCTCTAATTCAAAATCCATGTAAAATTTGAAGGTGAGTCCAAAAGCAAAAGTGTAGATCTTTTCAAGATGTACAATTTTGGTTTTTGGAGTTTTTAAAGTTTTCACATAAAATTTAAAGTAATTTTGATTTCCAGAAAACCCTAAATTTGCCCCAAATTCAAATTTCAAAATCTAGGCCAAATTTGAAAATGGTTCAAAAAGTAATCTTGTAGAGTTTGAAAAGTTGAGCATCTTTTATTTTTGAAGATTTTCAAGTTGTTACATGAATTTGAGAGTAATTTCGAAAATAAGAAAAAGGGGAAAAGTGCTACAGTAACCTCACATGCCCTACCTCTCGTCTCTCTCACTGTCGCCGTGGCCGTCGCGCGCCTTCGCGGCCGCGCTCGTCCAGCCAGCCACCCGGGCATCTTCGCGAGACTGCTGGCCACCTCCACGACGTCGCCGCGCCTATAAAGACCCAGCAACGGCCGTCGTCTTTCTCTTTTTCTTCCTCCCACTCACCGCCGACCGCCCGCACCCGTCTGCTCCCGTCGCCGCCGTCGACGTCTTTCTCTCCAAATCAAGCTTGCCAGCGGGTCCGCAACTCTTTTGTGCGCCATTTGAGCTAGCCCTCATCGCCCCGCGTCGCCTGTGCCGCCCGCGCGACCCCATCTTCTCCAACTCTGGCCGGAGCGCCGCCGCAAGCCACTCCGCCATCAGCCGTCACTCCGGTGAGGTGCTCGTCCCTAGGCTTATCGTTTTGGCATCGCCTTGATGTGGCGGAGCTCAACCCCTTGATTTTTTTAACTCAACCGACCAGGGCTCGTCGGAATGTCGCCTCGTCGCGAGCTCGCCCCGCCGTTGCCGCCGTCGAGCCATCCTTGGCCTGTCCCTGCTTCAACCAGCATGCGCATCAGCTTCGCGGTGAGCTCCTAGCCATGCCCATGCCCTCCTTTTCCATCTTGCCTCGCCGCCGGCGTCGGAACGCGGCCGTGCCGCCGCGCGGTGACCGTCGCGCCGTCATGGCCGGCGAGCTCGCTCTGTTGGGCCGGTTGGTGCGTTAGTGGGCCGGCCTGCCAAGAACAGTAGCGGGCCGAGCACAGTACCGGGCCAAATGCAACCCGAAATCCTTTTTCTTTTTATAAATGTTTTATTTATTTCTTTTATGATGAATAGTGATGATTCTTGTATGATTTTTATAAAATAAAATACAATTCCAAAAATTATGAAATTTTTTGTGTGACCTCTCTGTACTGTCTAGTTTTTTATAAAATGATTAAACTTGAATTTTGAGAAGGGCGGACTCTGATCTACAACAGGTTGGTTGTTGGCCCAACCAAAATTTTGAGAAGCAATTGGCTTTGTATGTTAAAAAAAATACTAAAGTTATTTATTTTGAAACATAGTGCCCCCCACTCAAATATTCTGCACTCAGTCAAATATTTTTCTGGGTGCGCTCTTGTGTCAATCATATGTTATGGTCAAATTCTTCATGTTATATATAGAGTAGGCACATGCTAAGCCCTCATACTCAACAAATCAGCGTGGAGGAATTCTGTGGATGAGGCTGCGCATTTGTTCCGCAGCCACAAGATCGACGTAAGCGGAGTCGACCGGTGCCACGTCCCGGCGAACCGTATATCTCCATGGCTCCGCTTCGCCTCCCAGCGCGGGCCCAGACACTATGGGCTCTCTAAGAGCCGGGGCATCCTACAAATGAGCCAGTACAGAATGAGCTTGCTGAAGTCCACTCTATGACATCATATTTCATAGGAATATAGTGGAATGTTCTAGAACCTTTCGATTCAGTTCGTGAATTTCGTCAACCAAGAGTTGGTCCTGAAAGTAATAACCATGATCTCAGTTTTATTTTGGATGAGGCAATCTTGTGAAGGAAGAAAAATTGTTAGCATGGTACCTTCTTTGCCCGGATGCAACGAATGCTCATCTCTAGCTGATTTTCTAGATTTTGAAGTCCCTTGACACCTAATCCAGAAAGATCTTGTCCCATCAACTGCATACATCCAGTCAAGCGATTTTACTTACTTTTTATGTTTCGAGTTTGACTGTATTTAATGTAGTAAGGTCTTGTTGCTTGATTGTATCGTGTTCGTTTTAAGGATTCAGCTTTTGGCTATGTATGCGTTAGCGTATCTGGAGTGGTAAAGGCTCCCAAGGGCCAAGAGTGAGGCCTGTGTTAGATGAGGTCGTTGACTGTTAGTTTGAGGCCAAGAGCGCCCCTGAAAGTGGCACCCACATGGAAATAAAAAAATTACAGGCTACCTCTTCCGCTTTGCTGCTTTGTCTCCCCCATTGCCAAGCCCCCTGCTCACAGCGCCGACTTCTTCCTCCACACGAGGTCCTTGCCGCCATCTGCAGTGTGAGGCCGCTGTTGCCATTGTCTGCCACGGGAGGCCCCTGGCCCTGCCGCGCCTGTGGGAGAGGAGTCTCCCGCTTTGCTTGTGATTATTTATTTATTTATTTATTGCTGTGGCCACTGGCCAGGTCTTAACTAAAGGTCTGGTTCTAAGCTTTTTGGGTTAAATACCGCTTTATGACCTCCCGGCCTTAAGGTCTTAGGACACCCTCATTTCCTACACTGCGGATGCCTTTAGTACTGTTGCTTGGAATCAGAGTGCTCAAAAACTATTAGGCAAAAATTAAAATTAATATAAATAAGTAAAATGTTGGTGTGTATCTGCTTCTTTGGAGTTAATCATAAAATAAATAAATAAATAAATAAATACAATGATGTTATGTATCTGCTTCGTTGGACGTTAATCATAATGCATAAGAGAACTAACTGTACAGTTTTCTACTGATAAATGGTTTGGCACATGAAGTTCACAAATCATTGCAACCTTTTACATTTCTCTTGTTTGTGAAAACTGATGCTACATAAACCATGCATTACCCTGTGGCGTCAGTATCATGTCCCTAAACTAGGTTCTGTTCTTATGCATTTTGTATGCTAAATTTATTCTCACATATTGCTATACTAATTCAGACGCTCTGCACAAGTTTGGTGTTGGAGGTGTTCTAGTTACCTCATGGTCCTTGGGTTGTGTCAGCGGCGCAGATTTGTTGTTGTTTGAAACCTCTTTATATATTTTTCTTAAAAAAAACAGAATGGATTTTCTTCCTTGTTTAAAAAAAAATTCCTTGTGTTTCTGAACTCATACGTTTTACATTTGTTCTCATGCTGACAATTCTTTTATTGATCCTTACATTTGGCAAATTTCTGACATCTATAAAACTTGCAGGGTTTTGTTGACGTACCGATGATTTTCTTGCAAGTTGTGCAGTTGTTGTCTCAAGCTTGCTGCCTCCCTTTGCCAGAACTATTGAATGTGAAAGCGCAGTTAAAGTAATGCCACGTCCAGAGAATCCAAAAGGTATTGTTGATATCAAAAGTTGCTAAGTGTGGTGGAACTTTCAGCGGAGTAAATTGTATGCCTTTATGAAATAACTGAAGTAGATGTGTTGGCATGCTATTGTTTGAATCAAGAAGTGATATATTATACAAAATAACAAGATGGGAATTAGTGAGAAACAATGATTGTATGAAAGCAATTAAGGCAAATACAAAACCTCTTCATCTTGTGTTGATATTTATTTTGGACACATACTTAAATTAAGAAACATTTTTATGACAATGATACGAAGCTGGATGTGTATTGGCATGCTATGATTATGTAATTATTTGCTGTTATCTACACTTCTCACATACAAGTGCTGCCGTCTCAATGGAGCTAAATCAATCCTAATGACGCATGTGCTTGAGGGACGAAACACAACAAGTCAGGGATTCGTGAACTTGCTGGAACAAGCTTATGCATGAAACTGCTGATGGTTTCAACCTTTTTAGGATTTAGTTAAAGGCTATAATAATCTTCAAAGGTTCAATATAAACTGAGGATTCATGCATGACTCACCCCCTTGGAGTATGGACTGAAGAATATATTGGCTGCTTTAAGATCTCTTCAGTTCAGAGGATGGGATTATGGGAGCTTGGACCAGGTACCTGTGTTCCCTGCTGACCACTGTGTCTTTTTGTATCTCCTATCACTTTGTCTCAGGATGTTTGTATTTCAGGGCTGAAATGAACCTGTGAGGTTTTGGCTTCTAGCAAAAAAGATTTGCTTGGAGGACCGCTTGTGGCATATCAACCATCTGTATAGCTACGCTCAGAAGGTTTCCTTGTATTGTGCTTAATGTTCAGAGTACTAGTTTGCATTAATTGCACATTTGCAGACACTTTTTTTCAACCCATAAATCCAACCGTACATTGTTTTCTACGTTGCAAATGAAATTTGACTGTATTAAGGTGTATGCTCACTTCTGCTAATGGGACAGTTTATATAAAAACTTGACCATTTGGATCTTTACAGAAGAAATACACCCACATACAAACTAATGCAATCCTGCTTATTTGCTTGGTATTTTTTCTTCTCTATAAATGACTTATGTCAGGATGACTTTGATGTAGACCAGATGGCGCGTCCCTGCGGGCAGCACTAACCTTTGTTTTCTGATAATCTTCATAGCTGGCAAAGCAATTCCAGAGTACAGAAGGGGATACTCTGGTCCTAGAAAAGATGGCATATTCTATCGGACCAGACCTTCGATGGAAGGGCTTCGGTTTAAGTCCTAAAAGAGATGTACAATGGATGCGAAAAAATTGGCATTCCTACCCTATCTAGGTTCTAAGTTCTAAACCCTGGCCTAATTTGGTTAAATTTGTCTGAGCCTTTATAGCAAACAGTGGCAACCACCAAATCTAAACTATGTACAGTTGGGTGGTGCTCTGGTCAGCTCCAAGGTTCATCTGACAAGCTGGGTGCCGTATTTCCTTCTCATGGTGAGTCATGGGATGCTGCGACATAACCCAAAAAACTTTGGATTTCAATTCAAGTGAGCAGTTTCTCTATTGTTCTTAAACTGTAATGCATATTTCAAATTTTGGATATAAAGCCAACCTGTGGTGAATTGGCCTAATTACTGTTCTTAAACTGTAATGCATTATGATCTTAGGTTGAATTCATGTTAGATATGAGGTTTCCCCTCAGCTGTGCATTGTATTAATTGTACATTTTCATGAGACCATATATTTGCACTGTAGTCATCTACTGTAAACTACTTAGCTGCTGATAAACTTGAGTGTCAGAGCATAAAAGTACCAGTAGTATTGATCCTTGCTGAAATATTTGAGGAACTCACTAAAAGAGTTGACTGGTGGTTATTATTTGTAAATAGAGCTAAAGGCAGAAAAATATCAGGATATAAACATGGCATACATAATCAGTCTAAAAAGTTACTGGTGTCTTCCGTTATGTAGTCTTCTACAAGTGCTTTTACTTTCAGTCAATTGCCTCATTATCTGCTCTTTCAACTTTTTGCTTATTATCATACTTTATTCTAGCTCATGAATTAATTGCATGCCATGCTGTTTTTCACTCTGCTGGATGCGCTTGGCAATGAAGCATGATTGAATGCTATGACATTCTCTGGTTGCTATATCTTGAGGCCATGGGCAATACATATTTGTGAATTATACTAAATATAAGAGCTTATAGTGAATTACATTTTGAAGCCGTAGGGAGTGCATATTTGGGAATCATACTAAATGTAAGAGCCTCTCATGGCCAGTTAAATCCCAATTGATGATTATTTTTTATAGTTTTGTTGTTTCAGTGTAGGTGTGCTTTGCTAGCTATTCCATGTATTTATATTGCAAAAAAAGGTCAGCCTTTGTGTCTATCAACTGATTATGGGTGTTATTTTTATTGGTATCATATCATCCATTCTACTTTCTGTTACGGATCTGTTATGGAAATATGCTGCTCATTAGTCCTAGAGATATTTTTTTTCTTGAAAACAAAAACTATGATAAAACAAAAACTATGATGGCTGTTTTGCAAGAGTAGTTGGAATTTAGAAATTGATGATACTCAGCTATAGTTCTGTCCTCCGTTTCCTTCTGATTTTTATTTTACTTGGTGTTTGAAAGGGTTCAGAGTTGAAAGCAACACAGTGCTTTAAAATGCATACACCAGAAACATATTGCTGGAGATTGGACCAAGCAGTTTGGATTGATGGGTGTGCTCTCCTAATTTTGGCTTCCTTCAGTTGGAGGTTCTGTCCTGTGTGCATTGGTTGGTTCCAAGGTTGCATATTCTTGGATCTTCATTCCTGGCAATTCTTATGGTGTTTATTTCAATTCTTTTAACCTTGTCTCCATCCTTTGCAGCAATAGTGCATTAGAATTGGCGCCATGGTGCTTTCTGTGCTCCTTAAGTGAAGGTACAGCACCTCACTCAGATTGGTGTCTACCGGTGTGCCGTGCTGTAGCACCGGATCAATGGGGGAGACCTCTCTTGGCGAGTGAGGTGCGGTGCCTCACCATAGAACAGGTACGACCTATGCCCACCCTTCCATTCCTTCTGCCATGGCTCTGCTTGCTTCGCTGTCAGTATATCTATCTGTTAAATGAAGCTTAAGCTGCTTGGGTGACAAGTTGATGTGACCTGTCAGGATTGGGCAGCAAAGCATTGATAGACTGCCATTGATTTGTAGAGCTGGTTTTTGCTCCGATAAAAATATAGGGATTTGAGTTAGTACTTGGAATGTCAATGTTCTATGCCAGTTTGGCTACAGTATGCAGCACACTTGATGTGGAATAGGATACTAATTGAATTTGGCTTTTGCCATGGCTTACATTTTTATGGCTAAAGCAATCAAACAGACAGTTACTACTGGAAATATGAAACATTTGTATGCAAGAGTGAAATTATTAAGGAAGGCCTCATTAAAACCTGAATTGGATAGGGGAAGAAAAGGAAGGATTTGAGTTGTTTAATATTTCTCCGTGTTGTTGCATACATGCATTATTAGCAATATTTGTGTCTCCACTCCATGTTAGATTTTTGCATATGCATGTCGCCAGTTGCTGCCTCGCGGAACATTTAGGCCTTTTCTGATTTATGTTGATCTTTCGTATTTTTTCCATCTTACCGTATATTCCAAAATCAAAAGTGTATCCTAGCATGACAAAGGGAAAATCTATTTTTAGTTACATTTTCTATGCTTGATGTTGCAGCTACTATTTCCATTTACAATTGCTCTGCTCCACAGATTATCACTTATTGTGGAATGGGTGAGATCTGATTTCCATGAATCTAATTGTACTTGAAAGTTTGATCAGGTAGCAGCTACTATGTTTTTTTGTTTACATATTCAGTTGTCATGCTGATATATGAGATGTCAGTAACAAGTAGAAGGGATTTTTCATCTTATTTTTTGTTGTGGTCAAGAGAAAGTAGTGAATTAGTGAATCGCTGATTGTTGTAGTTCATTAGTGAATTTCTTGTCCCTTAATCTGGACATGCTGAAGGGAGCATTACTGACTGAACTGAAACCACCTAGACTGGAGTTCAGGAACAATGGAATCATAGAATCTTACATATTTTCTATCTTTATGACCAAGGTTTGGGTAAGATGTTTCCTTATTGTTGTTTCCAATGCCCACATGATGTCTTCTATCTGGGTTGCAGAGAGCTTTTCAGTGACTTCACTAGAGAAATCCATTAGCTCCTACAGTGAAATATGATGTGGTCCTTTTTAGTTGTAGCTATAAACTAAGAATTAAACCAAATTCTTGGTAACAAATACTGTGAACACCCTCGGTGGAATGTACCCCTAACAATTTTTTTTATGTGCGTGCACAGGCAGAATTTTCTGAAAGCGTTGTTGAAGAATTTTTCTGGCCGGTTAGAAGCCCTTCGTGGCTGGCTGTAAGCCTCCCTGGTCGGCTGCTGTGTAAAATCCTGGTGCTTGGCTGCTGGCTGGCGACAAAATGATTGCTGCTGCATTGATCATGTTGCCATCTGTTGACTGATTACCTCTTTTACCATAGTGAAGCAAGATAACCAACAGGCCATGGATACCAATTTTGATAACTAGGTGACCTATGATGTACAGATCAGATGTCCAGCTTTCCTTTTTTTTTCTCTCTCTCTTCAATCCTTGTTAATTTATCATATATATACAGCTTATATCCATAGTAACAATCCTATGATTCTTATTGTGCCTCTCATATACAAAATAGAAATGTCTCAGCTACAAATGTGCTGACGGCGAACTAAAGGCATGGAAGTAAAAGAAGCTACTATGGAACTCTTGAAGTTTCCAGCTATAGAGTTGTAGATTGTGAACAGTGCTATTGCAGTCCTAGGTTATGGTCTCCGTTCGCTTGTATGATAACACTATGGTATCTTGTATGATCACTTTGTGAACCAAGGGACCACCTGTGTTGCATTAACCAGTGATCTATTGTTTCATGATGGAACAACTAAGGCAGGTGATCACAATAACCAATATATTTGTGCTTCATTTGTTTGCTATGTACATAACTACATAAGAGAATTAATATATCTGTGCTTCTGTTTGCTATGTGATTATTCATAATCAGTAGCGCATTTTCACAAACGTGTTTGTGGTGCTAACCTGCGCGCAAGGGCGCGCACTTTATCACTGATGTTGTTTTTCCATACTGGCCGCTAAGTTTAGGTTATGCAAGAACAATACCTGTGGTGCCATCATGCGTGCAGGGGCGTGCCCAAAGCACTAGTATATTTGGATGCCTCAGAGTTATGTAGCTTGTCATCACCCCAGGCTTACAAGACATAGCTTGGTGTAGTGTTTATTAGGGCATCCTCTGTGTCACAAGTTTGCCTAGCGTTTGGGGGTGCTAGAATTTTTAATTAGGCTATTTGTTTCTCCTCTAGTCATCCAAAGATCCTTACAAGTGGTACTAGAGCCAAGTCTCCAATCAAATCAAGATTTAACAAATTTTTGGAGTAAAAAATGGTTAACAATAGTTGTGGCGAGCCCTCACACTTCGATGGCACAAATATTATTATTATTGTTATTAGAGAAGGAGGTGTGCCAATTTAAAGGCAATGAGAAGGAATATTTGGGGAGTTGCTGAGAGGGAGTTCGTACTGCTTGATATGAAGGATCAAACTCCAAGAGAGGAAGAAAAGCTACAACTTAGTGATCAAGATCTAAATGGTCTACATGAATATCTTGATCTCAAGGTATTCGAGTCTATCAAAGACTTGGAGATGGCACACAAGGTGTGGAAGAGGCTTGAGGAAGCATATGTGGGCATCTCAATGATAAAAGATGCCAAACTATATATCTTCAATGATAAATATGCAAAATTCAAGATGAGAGAGAGAGAGAGAGGTCATGGATATGTTCCGTAGGCTCATGCCATTGTGAATGAATTGAGGGCATAGGACACAAGGTTTATGATGATGACTTCTCCCACTAGTTCTTCAGGTGTATTCCCAAGAAATTCAAGATCATTGCCATCGTGATCTTGAGAGGAGTGAAGTTTCTCACTCCCACACAAGTACTAGGAGAGATCATCACTCATGACACTTTTCATCATGAAGAAGAGAGAGAGGAGGAGGAGAAGAAGAGCATAACATTCAAGACCAATGTCTCCAATAGCAATAAGAAGATTTAGGATGATATTGATGATGAGGAAGAAGGGAAGTGACGATGAGGAGATGAAAGTGATGATATCAGTGGTGATATTGAAGTTGATAAATATTCTTATGATGACCTTATTGAGATTTTGGAAGAGTCTCAATACACCTTTTGATTTGGAACATGTAAAGAAACCCAACCATGTGTACAAGCTATTAAAGGTACTATATGTATTGAAGCAAGCACCTAGAGCATGGTGTAAGGAAAATGTCACCTAGCGAGGGCCATTAAGTGATTTTTTGATTGAGAGAGAAGATGATCGTTTAGACTAATGTTGTGTGCTAGTGTACAAGGTGTTAGTTAAATGGATGCAAGGATGGACTCGGACAAGAAAATTTGTTGATCAAGTGATCAACACCTCAAGCAAGGAAAGGAGTTTCCACAAAGACCTTAGAAGCCATGCAAGAAGTCCAAGACATCAATTAGAAGAAGCCTAGACGAAAACAAACCAGGAAACAGCTCACATTGCACTACTACGCAACATTAGAATTCCACAATAAGCACCAAAGTAATTCCCCGAAAGGATGGAACAATTTCTACCTTGGAAATAGTCCCAACATCGCTGAACCCACCGTAACCCTCCAGTCAGGCATTGCAACTCGGCACGAGAGCGTCGGTCCATAGAAGAATTTGGAGGCTTGGTGGATGTACTAAAACTCTCTGGTGCTAGCCATCAGTTGAGCACCAGTATCATGGTCAAATTCTAGGAAGGGTATTAGTATCATGGTCATCAAAGAGGCAAAAGTCCATAGAACTAGCCACCTCCGAAGCGAAAGTCGTACATATCAACATGTAGTTGTGCTCAATTGCTATGAATGAAGGCAACCTTGATGGACTTTTGGTTTGAATTGATGAAGTACGTCTCCTATGTGACATTGAGACCATCGTGAAGATTGCAACTAACCTAGTCGAACAATTAAGAACCAAGCACATGGATGCAAGGGTGACATCAAGATTGAAGGTATTGGCACCGATCATCAATTAGACGATGTCTTCACCAAGCCATTAGATGAGTCGAAATCTTGCAAGTTGAGAAATAATTTGAACATTATTGACTACTCAACATGTCATGAGCCTCTCCTCCAACAAAGCAAAGGTATCATTGTAATATGCATTCAGCATATATACATAACTAGTATGTGCATGTGCGTAGATCATAATTTATTTATCTACTAGGACATGCTTGAAATTCAAATATTTTAAGTTCAAACATTACCAATAGTGCTTCCATGTTATATTATCTAGTGGTAGTGTGAGACCTGTTCATGGGCTAAGCAACCCTTAAGCACTTGATCAAGTTGAGGAGCAACAAAATGACAAGTTCAGTGGCACTAAAGTTCTAAGTTGGTCGGGCGACTGGTTGGTTGAACAACTGGCCTAGTTAAATGACCAAATTATTCAATCATTTGATTATGGCTTTGTACCTCACAATCAAGAGTAAAAATTGGTCAATCCATCTAAGTGAAAGTTTCAAATTTGAATAACTAGCCCAACTCAATTGAGGTTGCAATATCTTTGCATGTCATCTACATCTGAAGCTCTATAAATCTTGCTTCAACTACCTACTTAAGTTTCCACATGGAATCAAAAGATATTTGGTCAACATTTACATATTTATACCTTGCATCGCAAACTTAGAGTTTCATATTGAGTATACCACTCATATATTGACTTTGGGGTCACTCGGTTTGGTCAGGACATTATTAGCCTTCAAAGAGACCTATGCCAAATTGAAGATAGAGTTTAGTACTACAACTTTTACCTTTAAACTTTGTTAATTAACTGTTTAAGTGACATAAGCGGTTACTCACCCTTAAACATGGATCTTAATAAACATTCACTTCAGACATTTTTCTCAGTCATGCATGGCGATTGATGATGCTCATAAAATGCATATACTTAACATCGAGGATGTTATAATATATATCTGACTTGTGCCAACATTTTCTTTAAATGATTTGCAGTATATTAGTTATGATTTATCCCTATCATTATTGCCATATTTATTTATTAAATCGTTAATAGAAATTTTAAGAAACACAAGAAAAATCAAGAACCCAGAGTTGCTGTAAAATAACATGATGTAATTGATCAACATTTAGCTAAGTTCTGTATCACTTAAAATGGTGTACCTTAAGCTCATTGTTGGGGTTTGCTACAAGCTCCTCGTCCTCCTTTGCTCGACCATATCGATGAATCACTGACTTCATGCTGCACAAAGACATACCATATATATATACCAATAAGACCCATTTTTTGTGTAGTGTGAAAAAACCTATCGAAAATGTATGAGTAATACTATGGATGAATGTCGCTCACACACATACATACAAGAGGTACCTGAGCTACATCCATATTTTTGATATCTAGCATATTGAGTGGAAGACTATGGGATGGCTACACAAAAGTATGTTATTCTTATTCCTCAAAAAAAGTATTCCATAAATTTTTCATCTGATAAGCTTTCGATCTCTACTAATACATGAACATATTCCTAACCTTATTCCTCACCCTCACCATAATGCCACCAAACCTCAACATCGTTCACTCTTACCACTATCATAAAACTCACAAACCAGCTCCTCGATCTAATGCTTATGAGTACGACGGCTTAATCCCCCTCTTCTTTGTACCTGTCGATCAACTTACACATCCTCTATTCTTCTAGCTCCTCTCTATTTTTCGTGATTCTGACTTTTAGTAACTAGTAAATATACTACCCTTATCCACCATCTATGGATCATAGTACATGACCTAACTCAATAATTGACATCCTTGTTCCATATCTATCATCCCCAGTCACCATAGCGAGCTATCAACCCTAACCTAAGGTTGGGGGTTAAGCAAATTGCAACCCTAATAACATATACCACCTTCATAAGATACGGTGATGTCAATAGTAGAACACTAATGAATTTTAAAAAAATCCAGAGGTGTGTAGTTTGGAGACTTTTAGTACCATTCCTTCAAAATATTGCATATTTGGTGCATATACAAAAAATCCAAAGATTATGAGAAAAAGATGTGTATACTAGCTAAGGCTTAATTCAGAGGTCAATATGAACCACTGTCGAAGTATAGTGAAACTCCGGATATGTGGTTAAGCGGAAATGCTTTTACATGACCCGTCATGTGATGCGTCGAGCACACGACCCACACGACTGTCGAAGAGGAAGAAGAAGGCTGCTAGGGTTCTGGCGAGGAGGTCGTCGGCGGTAGGGTTCCGACGTTAGGGGATCTATTCCCCAACGGCCTCAGAAGGGGGGGGGGGGGGAGGGTTTGGAGGGTGGCTGCCGCAAGATGGTGATAGGGGCGTCGCTCGTCAGGGGATTAGGGTGGGCGGGGTCGAGGGGCGGGGCGAATGTTTGGTGGCGCGGCGAGGCCTCTAGTGGTGGAAGCCGGGTGCAGGGGCAGGACGAGGACGAGGACGAGGCCAACGAGCTTCTAGTCTTTAGGTGAGGGAAGGATTGATGGGCAGCGACGGGATGTGGGTGGGATGGCGAGGCAGCTGGAGCCGCTGGCCGTGGGCGGTGGGTGCGTGAGGG
Source organism: Elymus sibiricus (assembly GCA_039707655.1). NCBI lineage: Eukaryota > Viridiplantae > Streptophyta > Magnoliopsida > Poales > Poaceae > Elymus > Elymus sibiricus. The sequence goes on along the minus strand of CM077672.1, from coordinate 372,174,988 downwards.
AGGGGGCGGCGGAGGAGGGGTGCCAACGGGTCGCGGGGGAGAGGGCGCCGTCACGAGGAAGACGACCGGTCGCGCTTTAACGTTCTCCATAGATAAGCTAGCTGTGACTGCATAGACACCATATATGATAACTTGGGAAAATTAAATCTATTGGATCCAACATCCAAGCTAAGAATTCAAGTTAGGCCGGTATGCACAGAGATGGTTTTCCAAAAAAGAACAAAACTTCACGAGCAAAAACCACACGCGTCTCTAGAGAAATCGAGTCAAAATGAAGCATAAGTTGAAACCGAAATACGGGCGTGATTTGCATGGAGTCAATTCTAACCTTGTGCTGGCATATTCATAGAGCCGACCGGTGCTGGAGAAGATGACCAGTCCAACCTCCGCATCACAGAGGATGGCGAGTTCCCTTGCCTTCTTGAAGATCCCGTTCCGCCGTTTGGAGAAGGTCACCTGCCGGCTCGTGGAGTTGTCAATCCGGCGGATCACTATCTTGCCGCGCCCCATCGTCGTCAAGCTGCGTCCGCTCTTGCACGCGCGCACGCACGGGGCACAGACACACGCACAGATAGTAATGGAGAGGGAAAGAGAGAGAGATGGGAACCCCGGTCAGCAGGAGCCCTGGAAGGAGAATGCTACCACAGCTGGTTTTCTGTTCCCAGGTAGACGAATTATTGGAGGGGAGAGACGAGAGGAAGACGAAGGGATAGAGAGGAGTCTCTCTTGCTGGTGGCTTTGCAAGTCGTCATTCCTTTAGCTGCTTTCCTTCCTTTATTTAGCAAGGAAATCATGGAGACAGATTTGCTTCCCCATTGGCTAGGGTCGCCAGATGAGTTAATTTATTGGAAATGCTAAACTAATGGTGGTAACCAAGAGGGGCTTGGTAGGTTCTGGAAAGAAAGAGAGGTTGTCTGAAATTGGACGCACGCCCAAAATGTTATTAAAGCAACGCGCATTGTCAAATGCACCATGCTGTGCCTAAACGTCACCACGAATCTTACACGTGTCTTAAGTTACGGCCTCCTCAAACCTTTTCTGACGTTGAATACTATTATTAGAGCATCTCTAATGATTTTAGAAAACAATTAGTAATTGAATCAATGAGTTTTTCAAGTGGTTAGAAAAAAGGGAGCATTTTTGTTGGGATCCTCTAATCGTTTTTTTAAAGTTTCTAAAAGATAGAAAGTAATTTTACATCAAAAATCTCAGTAACTTTTATATTTTATTTTTCTACTATATATATTTGCATTGAGCACCCTGTCTGTCGGTGTTTTGAATTAACACCAACTAGTAATCGTGTTGCTTAGGCGTCTAGCTCGGATGGTGAAGGGATTGAGACACGAAGGATTTATTCTGGTTCGGGCAGAATGTCCCTAGTCCAGCGACGAGCGTGTGGCTCATGTGTTTTGCTTTGGTTCGTCATAGGGGTGTACAAACGGTTGAGAGAGGGAGAGGCTCCTAAGTCTCGGATGTGTGTGTGTTCCAAGCTCAAGTGTGCTCAAATGGCCTGAGTCTGGATGTTGTGAATGTCGATCAGGTGACTGCTGATGTGTTTTCTTTCTTGTGTCGTTCGGAGGGCCTGCCTCCCCTTTCATAGCCGAAGGGGAGGGCAGGGCTACAATAGATGTCGTGGAGGTGAAGAAAAAATACAGAGGTAAAAGAAAGAGAAAAACAAAAGGATGGGGTGGTCTATGCCGTCGTGTTCTCCTCCATACTGGTACTCCGAGTCGTGGCATCATGGTGGTGGCGTGGGCGGTCGTACGATACCGGTCTACTGTACCGACTACCCAATCGAAGCACGGTCCCTTTCCCATTTACGGGACGGGCCGATGGTGTGACCTGTCGTAGGTGTACGAAGGTCAGAAGGCGTGGTGGCAGTCCATGCCGTGCCGTGCGTCGTGGCCTGACCCGCTGCCGTCCGGTCCCGTCCGGGGCAGTTGGATTTGACATCAGTCACCTCCGGTACGTCTGCCCTGTACGGGTTAGTGGAGGGAGATACGGAAAGCACCGGGTCACGTTTCCGCCTTTACATGTAGAACGGGCCAAGGCGCGAAGCACGCCCGAGGCTTGCCTGCTTCGCCCGAGGGTCTTCTTGTAGGACGACCCTCGGGTGAAACGGACTTGCCCTTCGGGAGTCTGAACGAAACCGGGCCCATTGCCTGAGGGTCGAGCAAGACGTGAATCCCTTCTCGAGTTTGGGCAAGGGAAACCTTTCCCTTCGCAGGATCGATTTGCTTTGTCTCGCTGTCATCGTCTTCGGCGGTCCCTCCTTCTATCTTTACTTAATTCCTGTTGATAGTACCAAGATATTTATATCCGACAGTAGCCTCTGAGCCCACAATGGAATGGAATATTCCTTTGGTGGGTCCTTCTTCGGACTTCGTCTCTGTCATGATCGCGTGGGTTTTCTGATTACGTAGCCCGTGAACGAGTTTAAAGGTGCTGATCTTCGTGGATTGCAAGAAAATGAATCTCGTCCTTGCTGAGCTCGCGTCGTGGAAAAGGATGAAGAAATAAGGCTCGTCCACCGTCGAAGTCGGGCAGGGCTCGGCTACTCCGACATTGGCTGGTGACGCCTTGTCCCCTATCATCGGAAGGCATGAGCAGCTTTCCCTCATTCTGTTTTCTACACCCGTCCTACCTTTCGATGCGACGCTTCTCGCAGAGAGCGTCGCACCTCCACCTCCGCCGGGCTCATCTGCCGAGACGAGTGCGGACGCTGGGACCCGGGAGGCGGCGGAGGAGACCGTGCCTGAGGGCCCCTCGACCCAATCAGGAGCTGCTATTGGCGGCATCTCCCGGGCAGAGGGGGGCAAAAGACCCTAGGCTGCCGCTGGCGAGGCGGAGTTGGTCCTTGCCTCGTTCGCCGAGACACCGGACGCGACCGAGCTCGCCCAACCTTCCGACGTCGCGGGGTCCTCAGCTCCCACGCGGCTGAGGCGTGACCCTTCCTAGTGGTGTGGCCCGCGCCTCTCCTGGTCAGATCGCGCCCGTCCTGACGCTCCGCCATTTTTCGAGTTGGACGATGTCCAGGAGCATGAACATTGGGATGGATGGAGGCGGGGTGCCAGCAGGTCACCCAGGGCATGTCATCGGCGCTGCGCGCCCTGGTGGAGGATATCACTCTGCTCGGCCGGGTAGGATTTGTTGCGTGGTTGCTCTGTTGTCCGAATCCCTTTTCCCTTCTCCCAATTCTAACAGAATTTCTTGCGCAGGCGCTGTACGGCCATTCCCGGGAGAAGTCGGAGTTCATCCGTCGAGAGCGAGGGGCGTGGGAGTGCTCGTTCGAGGCGGCACAGAAGATCGCCGAGGCCGAGGCTCAAGCCGTCGAGGCTCAACAGAGGGCAGCGGCCCTTAGTGCCGAGCTGGCGGGTCTCCGCCTTCGTCACCAGGATGTGGTTGCTGACGCCGATCGGACGAGGAATGTGTTGTCATCCCTTGCCGAGCGAGGAGACCCAGAAATTGAAGACTGAGCGCGATGAGCTGTTGCAGTCCGCCAAGCAGCTTGAGTCTGATCTCAAGTCTATTCGTCGAGACCTCGATCGCGCTCTCGGGGAGAGGGACATCCTGGCGGATCAGAAGGAGGTGGCCATGTGCAAGGTTTCCCAGCTTGCTCGTGCGAACAGCGAGCTGGAACGTGAGGTGGATATCCTACGGACCGAGGTGACCCAGCTACGCGAGCAGAATCAAACCCGGAGCCAAGAAATAGAAGGTGAGTGGTATTTACCTGGTTGCGACGTTCCTCCCGAGGCTTACCTCTTATCTCCGCGCTGGTCAGGCCTGAAGAACGAGATCGCCGTGGCGGGGACGGAGCTACAGAGGAGGCGGCGTGAGCACTCAGAGGTGTGCATTGCCGTCAAGCTGATGAGCGACGCCCTCAGAGATGGTCCAGCAGGTTTCGAAGCGGTCTCGACGCGGGAGCGTCTCGGAGGTGTCTTCGGCCAGGTCCGTGCGCGTGTGAGGGACGCGTTCCGCACAAGGGTGCGATGCACGCTCGAAGTCTGCAGATCCCACTATGTGGTCGACCTGGAGGCGTTGAGCGAGGGCCACGCCGACGCCCCTGAAGCGGATATGGTGGCCGTCAAAGCGGTGGTAGAGCCGGCAGCAATCCTCGCAGCGAAGTTTTAAGATGAAGTCGTCCCCCCCCCCCCCCCCCCCCCAACCTGTAAAGAGAGCGTTCTGGGCATAAGGCTAGACTAACTCGCTAGCTCGCTCGACTCGCTCGTTAATGGCTCGGCTCGAGCTCGACTCGTTTCATAATGAGCCAGCTCGGTTTATAACGAGCCAGCTCGAGCTGGCTCGCGAGCCGCTCGCGAGCCATAACGAGCCAAGTTAATCTACGTGGTTTTCATATGTATGGATCAATGGAATCGATCAACTGATGATCATGTTTATGGATGATAGCATACTTATATTTTCCATTGTAAAATTCATATGTATTTTGTTTATTTCACCTTAAATATGCATGTGATATGTTTGTTGTTGCTTTGTGGTTATAATATCTATGTACTATGTTTTTGAGCTTTGGCTCGCGAGCCAAACGAGCTAGCTCGAGCTCGCTAACGAGCCGAGCCGAGCTAGCCTTCTGGCTCATTTGTATAACGAGCCATAACGAGCCGAGCTAGCCTTCTGGCTCATTTGTATAACGAGCCATAACGAGCCGAGCTATAATGAGCCGAGCCACTAACGAGCTGAGCTGGCTCGATATCCAACCCTATCTGGGCATGGTGCCCTTCGTAAAAACTCAAGTATTTCGGACAAGCTGGTGGCCTTCTGGGCCCTTTTCAAATGTTTTGTAATCGACGCTTATCATGATTTAAGCCTCTACGCATTTTTCCCATATCTCGCAATTAAGCCCTAGTTTGCAGCGTTTTAGAGCTAGGTTAGCCTTGTGGGTTAAGGTCGATGGCGAGGATTCCATAGCCTCTGAGGCGTAATCGTCCTATGGTCCGGTCGTCCTGTTCCGAGAAGTTTCCACGCTATAAAATGCTTACTTCACCAAACTGCAATGGGGGGACCTTGGGTTTGAAATTTTTCGTAATTTTCACTAACGGTTGCCGGAATCTCGCATCGTGTTTAAATTCGAGGATCTTTTAGAAGCGCGAGTCGACCCCCTAGGCCAGGCCTGGTGAGTTGAGACGCCGTAACCGCTGGGGTGTAGGTGTCTCATGGCTCGACCGATCCGGCCCGAAGGGTTCGTTGGATTCTAAACCACCCGTTCGTTTAAACATGGCTGAGAGGACTCTAGCACGATAGATTTACAAAAACTTTCTCGAGAAAGGTTTGGCCTCGGCCAAAGGCTGGGTCGACCCTAACTCAGAGGTTATGAATAACAACGAAACAAAGAGTGTTCTCCTTATTTATTTGGGGCTAAGCCATTACATAGTCGTGCGAATGACTTAGAAGTCTAAGACATACTAAACGATTACACAAACATGTAGACAACTTACACAAGCTGGTAAACGATTGGTAAATCCAAAGACAAGTTAAGTGATTACAAGAGCATGCAAACAACTTAGAAATCTAAAGACAGATTTAGACGATCGCATAAGCATAGAAACATCTGGAGAAACTAAAGGTAAAGGCGACGTAGCTTATCTAGCATCCTAGGTGTTGATGAAGTCTGTGACATCGCGCTTGAAGGGCTCTTGAGACAGGCCCTACTCCTCTTCGTTGGAGTCGTAGTCACCGAGGAACTGCTAATGAAGTGGCGCACGGCATCCTCGTCGTAGAGCCCGGAGTCAAAGTCGCGCCAGTTGCCCTCCTCATCGATGTCCGAAGAGGGTCCTGGTGCTCTCGAGGAGCTCTGAGAAGGACTGCAGGTGGCGAGCGGGAAGTCCCGCTGGCATGTCCTCGGTGGTCTGTTGGGCCTGGTGTGCGCGGCGGTTGCGACGGCGGTGCCTCTACGAGGGCGGCGCTGAGTTGTCGGCGAAGACAGGGCCGGGGTGATGGCGCCCGCCCCGAGAATGCCTTGGTCCCAAGGCGATGTTGGACCAGCGTCCATGGACGGGCTGAGTCAAGGGAACAGTGAAGGAAGGGCCAGAGCGGTAGCGTCTGCCCCGGGACTGCCTTGACCTTGTGATGGCGTTGGAGTGACGCTCCGCCCTTGAGTAGGTGGGAGCGCGGGGTTGAGTGCCCCCGGGAGCCTGAGGCTCAGGCTCGTACAGTCAGAGACTGGACAGTGACGCCGAGATGGTGTCAACATCGACGTTGGGGGTGAGTAGGACCAGGTCGTGGTCCACCCCCATGGAGATGAAGTCCAGGCTCCCGAAACAGATGTGGGAGCCCAGAGCGAAACGGACACGACGATCAGCCATCCCGAACTTAGTGACGCGCTAAGTTCCCTACCTCGCGCGCCAACTGTCGGTGTTTTGAACTAACACCAACTAGTAATCGTGTTGCTTAGGCGTCTAGCTCAGATGGTGAAGGGATTGAGACACGAAGGATTTATCCTGGTTCGGGCAGAATGTCCCTAGTCCAGCGGCGAGCGTGTGGCTCACGTGTTTTGCTTTGGTTCATCGTAGGGGTGTACAAACGGTTGAGAGAGGGAGAGGCTCCCAAGTCTCGGATGTGTGTGTGTGTTCCAAGCTCAAGTGTGCTCAAATGGCTTGAATCTGGATGTTGTGAGTGTCGATCAGGTGAGTGCTGATGTGTTTTCTTTCTTGTGTCGTTCGGAGGGCAGGGCTACAATAGATGTCGTGGAGGTGAACAAAAAGTACAGAGGTAAAAGAAAGAGAAAAACAAAAGGATGGGGTGGTCTATGCCGTCGTCTTCTCCTCCATACCGGTACTCCGAGTCGTGGCGTCATGGTAGTGGCGTGGGCGGTCGTACGATGCCGGTCTACTGTACTGACTACTCAATCGGGGCATGGTCCCTTTCCCATTTACGGGACGGCCCGAGGGTGTGACCTGTCGTAGGCGTACGCAGGTCAGAAGGCGTGGTGGCAGTCCATGCCGTGCCGTGCGTCGTGGCCTGACCCGCTACCGTCCGATCCCGTCCGGGGCAGTTGGATTTGACATCAGTCACCTCCGGTACGTCTGCCCTGTACGGGTTAGTGGAGGGAGATACGGAAGCACCGGGTCACGCCTCCGCCTTGACGTGTAGAACGGGCCAAGGCGCGAAGCGCCCCCGAGGCTTGCCTGCTTCACCCGAGGGTCTTCTTGCAGGACGACCCTCGGGCGAAACAGACTCGCCCTTCGGGAGTCCGAACGAAACCGGGCCCGTTGCCTGAGGGTCGGGCGAGACGTGAATCCCTTCTCGAGTTTGGGCAAGGCAAACATTTCCCTTCGTAAGATCGGTTTGCTTTGTCTCGCTGTCATTGTCTTCGGCGGTCCCTCCTTCTATCTCCACTTAATTCCCGTTGATAGTACTGTGATATTTATATTCGACACTGTCCTTAGAGCATCACCAAGAGTTTCTAATCCCATTTCCAATCTTTATTTTTTGGCAAGATTGAAAAGCTGCTCTCTAACATCTCCTTATAGCAACTCTCAACCTTTCCGCACGTGGAAAAATCAATCCAATTGTGCAAAAATATACGCACGTATCAATTGGCCAATGTGGTAGTGGAAGGCGTGGAAAAAAATAAGGATGGTGTTCCCATTGCATATACAAAAGAGAAAGAAAGTATATAAACATGATAGGCTGATTTAAAAATAGTGCGGGATTCTGATGCAAAATTGTCTTGTACTATTTAGGAGCTGGATTTTAGAAACGGTTAGACAAACCCAACAAATAGCTCACAACATTTTAAGCCACCTGAAAAACTCATTAATTTACTATTTGTTTTTTTAAACTGTTGGATATGTTCTTATTACTCTTTACTTCATATTGGTCAATTGATACATGCGCATATATTTCCCTGCCGTTGGATCTATTTCCAAAGTGCGAAAATAATGGGAGTTGAGATAAGGAGTTGTTGGATAGTGGTTTCTTTCAATCTTGCCAAAACTTCAATAGTGGGAGTGGGTTTTACAGATGCTCTTGTCAGAGTGCACAGTGGATCGGGTCCAGCTCGTTATACCCATGAGCCAGTGTCCTAGACTCAGGCCTAGGTCGACCTGAGCCCACAACATAATAATATCTCAGGTCTAACTCAACCTAAAAGATTAGTCTAATAATAGGTGAGGGCACTCACCAATCCCCAACCATTTATATATATATTGGGCTCTCCACCATCAATTTTCGATGTGGGACTAAACCTAACAATATCATTAGTCCACGTCAAGCCTAACACTTTACATCACACACACTGTGTGATCTTCGGAAGACGTTCTCTAGGCCCAAAGTCCAACCGCTTCATGTCACACACGAGTCATGTGACCCTTCAAGATGTTAACGGGTTCCTGTCACCATATTACCCTTGAGATTTTTCAAGTTTTCTGACCATGGACTTTGATACAATTTGTTAGCCGGTCCAGCTCGTTATATCCACTTGCCAGGGCCCCTAGGCTCTAGGCCCAGATCCACAACATACCAAGGTTCCGGACCTAACTCAACCCAAAAGCGAAAGCGCATGTAGCCTAGTTGTTACAAGAACCTTAGTAGCACCTCAGGTCCTTGGTTCGACTCTCATAGGAGCGATTATTCTAGGATTTAATGGCTTTGGGCTTTCAGTTAGGCGACGTTCCTGTTGACAGCAAGGCGCCTATGGTGACTTCATCAATCTCGAGAATTTGCAGGCTCAGTCTTCGAAGAAGCTCATAGGGGTAGGGTTTGCGTGTGTGTGCGCGCGCGTTCATAGGGGTGAGTGTGCATGCGTTGTGAGCCTCTGCATTGTACTATGTATTTTTATTTTTTTTAAAGAATCCTAACTCAACCAAAAGTACTAGCGTGATAGGTGAAGGCACCTCCTCCTCCTACCTTTTATGTTATGCTTCCTCACTATTAATTTCTGCTACGAGACTAAAACCTAAGAACTCTTACTTCGAAACTTCCATCCTCTAAAAAAGAAAAAGACACACATGATTCTCAGTCATTGTACCTTGATAATTGTGCAAAAAACAGAAACTTTAGTGGCCACGAGCACCAGCCACCAAGGATGATCTATATAGTAATATATATGTGTCCAGCTGCATTAGAATGGATCGATGCATCGGTTACATAACAACAATACAGCTAATCCTATAGAGCATCCGGCTTCATCCCCACAAGTAAGGAATCGGACCTAAATTATTACATGACACACATGCTTAAAACAAAATAGTCTCATACACAAAAAAAAACTTGGTTTGTAAGCCTAAAGATATAAGGCCACCCATGTGAGACGAAGACCAAGATGATGCGTTCTTTCTTATCATCACAACATTGCAATTGACTCCAATGACAGAACCAAGAAGTTCTTCAGAATATGACCAGCACAAAGTTTTTAGGTTTACAATTGTTAAAAACAATCTCAATTCTTGTCAACCAAATAGACAAGCAGAAAGTTGTTGCCCTTATTATTAGTAAAAACAATTTATTTTCTTTTCCTCCCTGTTTATACCAATTTCCAAAAAGATTCGCAACACTTAAAGGTGGAATAGTACCAATAACAACAAATAAGCCTCACCAAAGAGCCTATCGTTGAAAATGAAATAGATATTTCCTTCCAACTTATTATTTGTAAATAAAATAAAATAAGGACGATATAAACTTAATCATACCACATGCAGAAAAACTGATCGAGAGCCCCCTAACTTGATATGAATTCGGATAATTCATACAATCATATAGGTATTCAGCTGACCCATTTATCTGACTTTGGGCGCGGCAATGATCACAGGTGGTATTTGAAACATGCCATACATGGGCAGACGCAGCATATATGTGACTTTTGTAGTCAATGTATTGCGCACCATATGCATGCTAACGATCGAACCATATGCAAGGCGGTGACACCAAGATGATTTAAATTTGATTATCATGTCTTTCTGAATGTGATCTCTCTCTCTCTCTCTATCTCTCTCTCTCTCTCTCCATCTGATCAAACATTGAGGTCATGTGTGTATAGCTGATGAGCATCTCATAAAAGCACCATCTTCAACAATACGATAGACTAACCCTATTAAGTACTAAATTAAGACGTAAATACGAAAATTGTTGCGCTCATCACAAAGTACCTATTGTATGCAACTTTTTGCACCTGATAGTGGGTCTTGTTACATGTAGCAAATCTAGAGGATAGCAGATAAGAGGATACATATTTATACTGGTTTAAGTAGATGGCGCCATACATATATTGCTTGTACATCATATGGTGATGTAAACTTGTGTTACTAGTTGCTAGATAGTTTAAGGTTGGTGTTTAGAGATGTACCTAGGTGCTAGTAGGGGGATCCCTACCCACCTTATATAGCTCAGCAGGTAGGGTTACATGGAGAACATATCATCTCATGACCAGTTTTACCAATATGTTTCTTATTTTGTTACTAGAAGATCGACAAATTAGTTTACACATGCGTCGATCTATGCCTTGCATATCAAGTACATGAGAGACCAATTGGCTTGGTCCATCCATGTAGGCCCGAGGGTCAGTTTTGTCATCCATGATGATACCCGCGGGCCATGTGTACTCGTCAAAGACAAACTCTAGGGCATGGTGTTAGTGGATTGTGTGTGATAGTTTTTGGGGAAAGTGACCAGCCGCGGTGGGGTTTGTATCTAGCCTTACAATTGTTTATTTTGTGATGAATAAGATGTGGTGGATTAAGAAGAATGTTGGAGTTTCTCTTAGAAAGCATTTGATTTGTATGGTTGTCATGGGTTGGGGAAACTATGGATGTCTCGATCTATGACGTAGCCTAGTGTATTCATAGACGACAAAACAATTTGTGAAAGGTAGCCTTGTTCTTCTCTATATAGTAGTGATTGCCATATAGTTTTATATTTCCAAATTACATATAGTTTTATTAAAATCGCATGGACTGTTTTTGCAATAAAAATTACCAATGATAAATGCATAAATTCATATATTATGTTCCGGTGGATAGCCTTGTTCTTCTGTATGGTAGTGATTGCTTACGAGGCAAGCATCAATTAAATGATCGCTCTGGCTTCTCCCGATAAGTTCTAGAACCACTTGGCTAATCAACCGAATCCGATGCAAATATGGGACCCACTATGCTAGAAAATGATGTTTCTGTTTGTTGCATTGGTACCATTGGCCATCTAGCACAATAGACCTAGTACACTTCTAGTATTATCTAATGATATGGATTTCTTTGGAAATAGACCTTTTTTCTAGTCAAATTTCGAACGAAATATACATCTAGGTGTGTACAGCTAGCTCAAATAGTTAAACAGACTAATTATAGTGCCTATGGGTTATTTTGGTTGGACCACCAATACTAACCAAACCTGTTGATGGAGTAGGTAGAGACAAGGTTTGACCGGTCTAGGAATTGCATCCACACATATGAAGACGTTCATGTTCATACTCTGATAGTCCTATTGATGGAGTAGGTAGAGACAAGGTTTGGCCGGTCTAGGAATTGCATCCACACATATGAAGACGTTCATGTTCATACTCTGATAGTATCACAGAGGGTCACTGTGGCAGCATCGACCCAACAGTAACATTTTGCGCAATGTCCTAAAAATGATGGCCATCTGGATATCATCATGTGAGGCAGTGAGGGCCATGCTTTCACACAATGATCGCATGATGCAGCATAGCAAACGAGCATAGGATGTAGACTTCTCAATGTGACAACAGGTACACATGGTAGCTTGATCATCCAAGTACGACATGGCTTTTTCAGGAGCCATTAGCTTTTGGGCACAGTAAAGTCTCATGGATTCCATGTGTCAACATCCTCTACCTGCCATAGGGCAAAAGCAAGATCTTTTCCAACAAAAGAAGCCATCTGTTAATTTAATTATTAGGCTACATGTATGAGACACAACCATAGATACCTTTTGTTTTCCTATGTTTGAATTCCATTTTTCTTTGTGGTGGTCTTGATCTTGAGAGAAAGGCACAAGCAAGCAGGACATATTTGCAACTTGGATATGTCATCATGGCATTGTTAATACTATGTGTGTAATTATTGTTTGATGCTCAAGCTATTTAAAGTAACCCTATCAAGCGAATAGTCATATATATGTAGTGACTTTTATAGGTGGAGATAAGCTTGGACTTTGAACCACCACTCAACCATTCATAACCAACAATGAAGGAAAGTCTCTCAAAGGATAATTGTGTGCATGTGCCTCCTACTAGGTGAGATAGGGAAGATAACATAAATAAGTGTGAATTCAATCAATCACATGTTGGAGATTCAAGTTGTTGATTACTTTCACAATATATGGATTTTGCATTTATGGGCGACTGGATTTCTACTTTTATTAGCCTAGCAATCGGGGGGGGGGGGGGGGGGGGGGGTGTTTTCCCTTTTAGTCTCAAGAAAAGAAGATTTTGTAGAATGTTTCCCTCTTCTGCAATTGTTTGGCGTATGCTAGCTCTAGAGAAATCTTTGGAACTTTGATCGAATTTTTTAGAGATGATCACACATTATAGTTTGGTAGATGAACTTAAGGACATCCATGGGAAAAATGAATCTGGTCCGTTAGCTACTAATTATCATGTGGCTTTAATTAGAAGCCTATTTACAAGGTCAAGAAAGGTGTGATCTTTTTTGCAAAGGTAACTATGACTATGACTACTAATCACACAGAAAACATGTTATTGATCATAAGTATAATACTAGTATCACATAGTATAATACTAGATGTGGTTATTTGAGAGCCAACATCTATGTATTAATTTCTTGAGCCTAGGGCCTATAAATCCACTTGCTTTGCAAGCCATATCAAGTGTGATAACCGCAACAATGAATCCGAACACACGGAAGGCCAAATTTAACCAACACCAGTACACTTGATATAGCTTGCAAAGCAAGTGGATACAGAAAATCTCTCTAAGACTAGGCTAAATGGGATGTTTCATGTCCCTATTTCTAAAACTTGGTAGTCCTAGAACTAGGACATGAGATATTCTCTCTCAATTCATAGTTTCGTTTCACTTTTTTATAGGCTAGCTGTATCATTTGATTCTTATAGGGGTGTGTGATAAATTGTGCTATGTGAATAATGTTGCCACTTGCAATATTATCTAACTATGCAGTAGCATAAAAACGTGTCTACGAAAATAGTTTAATTTACTTCAATATTTGCATGAAATAATACAAAATATATATAATAGAGTAGCTCAAGTAAAATAAATTATATATAACACATCATAAATATGAGAAGCACGGTGCACAATAAGAACGCGAGTCATGTGGAATTGGCGAAAACACATGGGAATAAAACATCGAGTTCTGAATGCAGGTTTCACTCGAGTTTCATTCACAAAAGGAAAGTACCAACTAGGTTTTATGGGATGAAACTTATTTCTTACTTTTCTTGATTTTCATAACACCTCATCACTTCTACTGTTGTGGCAGTGTACTAAATGAGAGTACGAAACATGGCAGCCCGAGCCACAGACTAGGTTTTAGGGATCCAATTTTTCGGGTTGGGGATACCGCATGTGAGCACCCATACGGGGCAGGAAGCGATGCCGCGGCGCCGTCTGACTTAACCAGGCAGGTAGCCTGTCTGACTCCTTGGCTCTCGGTCTCGGGGTCGCTATACTTTAATCCTTGGCAGCCCAAGTGTCAACCATCAGATGCCCTGGAAGGTTAAAGGCGGCGTACCTCGTACGTGCTGAATTAACATACTCCCTCCGTTCCAAAATATAGGAGGTAAAAGCACCAGCGGTCCTACAACTTGTCCGGCATGTGATGGTTTAGTCCTACAACTTGTAAAAGTGAACTCCTTAGTCCTGGAACTTGCACATAATGTGCAAATTTAGTCCAGAGCCAATCAAAGGTTGCCAAGTGGCGTCAGCCGGCCTGATCCAGTTGTCGTTGGACATTTTGCAGATACCCCCTGTCATTTTGTCAAACAAACCCGCAGGACACCCATCTGAATAATTCAGTCAGTTCTACTTACAGTCGCAAGTGGGCTCGACGATGGGGAGCCCGGCGGCGACGCCGTCGCCGGTGCCGGAGAGCATCGCCTGGGGCGCGGCCTTTGCCCGCCCGCAGCCCTCCGCCGCGGCTGCCGGCCCAGGCGGCACCGGCGCGGTGCGGCAGCACAGCTTCCGCGGCCCGCTGTCCCCGCCGCTGCCGTCGTCATCGACCCGTCGGAGCGCGCCTGGCAGCAGCAGCAACACCCGCAGCGCCTTGAGCCGGACGCGCCGGAGCCGGCGAGGATGACCACCTCGTCCCTGCCGGACGACGTGTCCATCAGCAACGCCAGCGAGCTGGAGGTGACGGAGTGGGTCATCCAGGACCGGCGTCTACATCACCGTCCGCGAGCTCGCCGACGGCGCCAGCGAGCTCCGCCGCGTCCGCTTTAGTTCCAAATCTCTCCCACCCATCTTAATCCTAGTCCATCTCCTTCTCTGAATCCAGCACATGATCTGAATTTGTTCCAGGGGAGTAGCTTTCCTTTCTGTGCATCACAAGATCAGAGCAAGCTCTTCAACGTGGATGTGAAGCCTCACAGGCGGAGGGAGGACTGGCGGCCAAGTTCGCCGGCCGGGGGCAGCAACCATGTTTCTTGCTTAATTAGTTTGGTCACATTTCTCGCAAGAGCCTGAGACGTGGACCGTATCAAAGGCGGTTGCACCATAGACGGCCATGATCGGACAAAAGAATCAACATCGATGGCATGTGCAGTTGGCCTCCATCCATTTGCTGGCATGGACAGAGAGTGGAGCACTGATATGCACTGAAACCGGAAGACAGAGCAGTGACCAAAGCATTTGATGGCATTGACACGGATAGATGAAGCAAGCAGAGTACAAACAGAGTGTACATGTGCCATCTTTCTATTCTAACCACCTTCATTTTGGTGTATGATCAGCACTCAGCAGGGAATGGGGCATTTGGTAAAGATTCAGGAAATCTTTTCTCTCGGCGCGACAGTCAAGCTGACAAAATGACAATATATACAATGCACCAAGAAGAAATAGCCAATGCTTTCCCTTGTTATGAGGTAAGATCAAATGATCTTTATCCGTGATTTCCTAAGAATTGAGTTAGTTAGAATTTTGAGCATTCTTTTTCATCGATTTTCCCTTCTTCTTTGCCGGCCCATGTTCCTTGAAGCAGCTGTGTGTAGAAAATATGATTCTCTTGTATTTTGGCCTTCAATTCTATTGACCTTGCGACGGTTTCATCAGTACTCCTTCCACTTATTATTTCTAACAATTCTAGTACCAACTGATTTGTTCATGCGGAAAAAATCACGGTGTCCATATCATCATAGTTTTCTTATTTCTATTAATTCTTCTTTCTCTATCTTCCTGTGTACTTCTTTCCCTACCTATATACTTGTGTGGTCTAACAATTCTAGGACTGCGTGCTTCCCGAGGTTCAACTTTGACCATAAATTTAACCAACGAGACCGACTACGGCGGAAGCAAAAATTATATAATTGAAAACTTCTTTCGAATACGAATTCACTGGTATAATTTTTGTTCCCGCCGCAGTCGGTCTCGATGGTTAAATTTATGATCAAAGTTGAAGCACGGAAACCGAGAACGCACTATATTTTGGAACGGAGGGAGTATGTTTTTTGAACCGATTTGGCCAATCAGGTGCTGATAACAGTGCTGCAGCTAGTACTGGACAAGTACAGATTCCGAAATAGAATACGTCAACTACACTTTTTCCTACCTGTGTCCTGGGACTCTGGGAGGTGCTGCACGCTCATGTGGCCTCCTAGATGATAGTACTCCTAGTACTAGTTGATACAGTAGTTGCGTGCGCTGCGCCACTTTTGAGACGGTTGCGGCGCTACCTGCCACCGGGTAAAAGCAGTTTTAGAGCCATCGGTATCGGTCGATTTCTCGGTATAGCATGAAGCTGTGTAAGCTGATGTGGAGAAGAGACTGAAAAAGAAGAAAAACGGGCTCTATTTGTTTATGGGACTATGTGCATACTATGGCTTCCTAGATATCTGCGTGGACTGGAAGCACGCCTCCGCTCGGCTGAGAACACGGGGCGCTCAAATCAAAAACGTCTTCAGCCACACGTCGTTGGATGGTTTGGGCTTAGCGTGGCATTCATCTACGATCTGTATACACACAGCATCTGTGAATACAGTTTGTACTCAATTGTTTGTCCTCTGGGCTATAAGACCACTAGTAGAAAACAAGGCATCTGTCCCGGTTTCAGAGGGCCTTTAGTCCCGGTTTTGGAATCGGGACAAAACGATCGGGACTAATGCCCATCACTTTTAGTCCCGGTTGGCTTACGAACCGGGACTAAAGGTGCTCCACGTGGACGCTGTGGGGCTCCCAGGCAGGAGGACCTTTAGTCCCGGTTGGTAACACCAACCGGGACTAAAAGGTAGCCACGCGTCAGCAGCTCCCAGGCGCTGGGTTTTTTTTTTTGAAAGGGATAGGTTTAGGGGTTTTGGAGGGTTTAGGGGTTTCATATTGTGTTAGCTAGCTACTGCATATAGAGAGAAGTGACCTCTCTTTCTCCGTGCTTGGTCGACGCTAGCTACTACATATAGAGAGAACTCGACGCTAGCTAGTAAGCAATGAATGAACCATTAATTACACAAGATCGTCATGAACATATATAGAGAGAAGTGACCTCTCTTTCTCCGTGCTTGGTCGAACAGCAAGTTTTCGTATATCTATCCGACGCTACTACATATATACAATATAACATCCCTGACATCATCAAGCGCCAAACTCCCATTGAATTTCCGTATGGTATTCTCCCTTTTCATGTATGACGTGGTCAAGAAAGAATCCCGCCAATTCCTCTTGAATTGCTCGTATGCGATCATGTGGTAGCAGTTCATCCCGCATCTGCCACATCTAATTTAAAGAAGGGGGTCAATACATATATATGAATGAAACTCAACACAATTGATGGTAATAAAATAAAATTGTGAATATTGTTTATGTACTTCAAATTGTTTGTCAGACAAGAAGCCCCGCTCAGTGGTCGAGTGGTGAATGAACTCGCAAACGTAGTATCCACATAAATTATTCCCGGGTGCCTGCCACAAGCACTTTACGATAATAGAGTTCAATCAAACTGATAATCAAGCATGATAATGGTATTGATGAAACTAGAATCAATGAGAGATGCGCGGAACTAGCTAGTACTACTTACTTTGGGGTGTGTAAATCGCAGCTCGTTCTTCCGACCCGGAACCATTCCGGTGAACTGTTTCCAAACCCTGCCAGGCAAAGAAAATGATTACTTGATATCAGGAAATGAACGAACGTTGCCGATATGGTCCCGGTATTGATTGAACTTACTTCTGGAGCATTGCAGTCATGTCCGCATAATCCTTGGGATCTTTACGTCTCGAGTCTAAGACAGTTACTACTCCCCCGTCAAGCTTAATGGATAGCAGAATAAAGTGGAACCTGCGCACGCATAACTCATCAATTACAGTACTTAACCTCGAGTAAGCGAAACCGAATATGCACAAGACAGTAACACTCACTTGAAGTTGTAAGGAAAGAGTATTTCCCTTTTGTTTTGATGTCGAAGGAACGCTTTAAGAAAGTTTTCCTCGATATCTTTAACTCTGTTTTGTACCGCCCATTCATTTACGGTATTTGGGCTAATGAACCCAATGTCATAGATTTGTCTTTTTGGGCATTCGACGATCTTCAATCTGCATAATATAGTGAGGATAATTATATATACATGCAATGAACGAGCTGAGCTAGAGACTTAATTACAGAAGTAATACTTACAGACAGTAGCAAGTCATGAGTTGTTTGTCGAGGGCCTCTTGATTGAATAACTGAAATAACTCCACAAATTCAACAGGCATCAGGTCGACTCCAATGAGGTCGTGCTCATCTTTAATTCTCACCATCAAACTATCGGACCCATTCTTCCTGCAGCTTTCCAAGTACCACTCATGCAATCTTCGCATCATCGTTGTTAGATGAGGATGATCAGGTTTGACGAGAGGCTTCCCGTGCTCGTATCTAAAGATCTCTACTACCTCAGCCATTTCAAACTGTACATCATCGCCCACGTAATCACCAAGAGTGGTACCGGGCAGTAGCCCCGGATGATTAGCGATATCGCTAGACACCTTGAGCGGGGGGGCACGATTGCTTCTCCTGTTCGCCGAGCTGGGGAATTGTTTTCCCACTTCTTCGTCTTGAAGCACTGGCAGTACTTCCCGACCGCCGCGCTTCATCATATGTCTTTTCAATACAGCGGTCATAGTTGGATTGCGGCGGAGGCGGTGGTGGTCGCTTAAGGGCATCCAGAGTGCGCTTCACTTTCACCGGATCTATTGTTTCCTTCGGAGGTGGACGTTTCCGTTCAAAATGGGCCTGCAGTTCGGCTTCCACGATGTCATCGGTTTCCTTGTCAGTCATCTCATATGGTAACTTTGGAGGAACCCTGAGGCTTGGACCAAATTTGAATTTCTTCCCGCCTTTTGTACTGCTAGCCGCCGGAGCGGTGGCGGCTCTCTTCCGCTGTTGCTGAGGCGGCGGAGTCCGCTGACGCGCCGGAGGAGGCGGAGTCCGCTGACGCGCTGGAGGAGGCGGAGGAGGAGGCGGAGTCCGCTGACGCGCCGGAGACAGCTGAGGCGGAAGAGGACTCTGCTGAGGGGCCTCATCCGGCTGAGTCTGCTGAGGGGCCTCATCCGGCTGAGCTGGACTGTGAGGGGTCTGCTGAGGGGCCTCATCCGGCTGTGTCTGCTGAGGCGGCATCCAGTTTCGAAGCTTGATGTTCTCCTTTCTCCATAGACAGGTACTCCTTAAGGCATTTTCCAGAAGATTATCCCCTTCACTTGTAGGGTAGTCAAGCTCCAGCCCCTCAAATCCCTCCATTATTTCATCCACCGTGACAATAGCATAGCCATGTGGAATCGGACGGCAATGGAAAGTTCCCTCAGCTCGAGGAGGTAAAACAGAGCCGACCGCCGCCTTCAAGGTCAGGTTCTGGCATTTCGCCATTAGCACACAATGTTCAGCCTCCATGATACTATCCACGGGGTAGCGAGGAGCCGTGATATCAGGCTGAACGAGCTCCGTGGAAGCCACGCTGCTTCTCCGCTGAGATGGTGGGGTAGCTTCTAGGGCAGTGTCGAAGGAAGGATCTTCGTGCCGCTGAGATGGTTGGCCAGTAGCTCGCTGGCTCTCAAGTTCCTCTAGTTTCGCTAATCTTGCACTGAGCTTCTGCATTTCGCTTGCTTCCTCTTTCTTCTTTCTCTCTCGGCTTCTATAACCACCGCTGTCGGGAAACCCATGCACCCACGGAACGGAGCCTGATGTGCCTCGTGTTCGTCCAGGGTGTTCAGGATTCCCAAGGGCCTGTGTCATCTCATCATTCTCTCTGTCGGGATGTAACCTCCCTTCCTGCGCTGCCTTGATTGCTTCCTCAAGCTTCTTGACGGGTATTGCAAGTTGAGCTTTCATCCAAACACACTTCCCTGTTTCTGGGTCCAAAGTTCCCCCAACCCCGAAGAACCAAGTCCTTGACCGATCTGGCCAGTGCAATGTCGCTGGTTGGACCCCTTTAGCAAGCAGGTCTTGCTCAGCTTTGTTCCACGTAGGCCGGGCTTTGCTGTAGCCACCTGACCCCGTAACATGGTGATACTGCTTCTTTGCAGCATTTAGCTTATTTGTCGCTGACCTTTGCTTGCCCTTGTCCGATTTCTTGTAGGCCACAAATGCGGGCCAGTGATCTTTTATCTTCTCATATGGACCGGTGAATTCTGGAGTCTTGTCTTTCTCGACAAACTTTTTGTTCAAATCTTTCTTCCAGTTCTTGAATAGTTTTGCCATCTTCTTAAGAGCAAACGCCTTGACATTATTCGGATCCGCCTCTGGCGGTAGGCTGAAATTTGTCATCAGCGAGGTCCAAAGATCATCTTTCTGTCTATCCTGGACATAAGAAACTTCAGGGTCCTTCTTCTTATTCCATTCTTGGATGCTGATCGGGATGCTGTCCCTAACAATAACTCCGCACTGATGTATAAATGTGTCCCTGCTTCGGTTGGGAGCAATCGGTTGGCCATCTCGACCGACTTCTTCGATCGTGAACCTTTCATCCTGGCGCAACCATTTCTTCGGGCCTCGTCTCCTTACGAAAGTTTGGCTCGATCCGGATGGCTAATTAAAAGAAAAAAAAGCGTTAATATATGTACATACAAAACAATTAATGCATCAAGTCAGCAGAGGCTTAATTAATATATGTATATATACCTCGCCGGACTTTGCAACAGTTAAGGCTCCCTCCTCCGTTCGGTCACCGGAGCCGTCATGATCTCCTTCCTCCTCCATTCGGTCACCGGAGCCGTCATGATCTCCTTCCTCCTCCATTGGATCACCAGAGCGGTCATCCTCTCTTTCCTGACCATCGGTGTCCTTGAGAAACGACAAAGTGATATCACCTCCATCGCGGATTATATCCCCCAACAACTCTTCTTTTTCTAAGTCTCTGTCCATAGTTTCTGCAAATATTACA
This sequence comes from Elymus sibiricus, assembly GCA_039707655.1. Taxonomy (NCBI): domain Eukaryota; kingdom Viridiplantae; phylum Streptophyta; class Magnoliopsida; order Poales; family Poaceae; genus Elymus; species Elymus sibiricus. The sequence goes on along the minus strand of CM077672.1, from coordinate 372,154,481 downwards.
ACATGGCAATATACAGCCATGAGAGATGGATTCGTGGCAAACATAGACCTAGCTAATCACAACACGGAATCATATGCATATATGAGCAATGGATTAGTCGCAAACATCATGCAAAGTTATCGGGGGTTATACTTTCGAGAGAGGATACTTTGCGGACCGCCTCTCTCATGCATGTCCGACGTCCCCCCTCATGTCGAAGTTATCGGGGTTATACTTTCAGGAGAGGACACTTTACAAAAAATAATCGCTATGCAGGAGATCGAACTATCCATTCTACCACATTGACCTATGCCGTCCGCCTACCGAATAAATAAAGTCACTTCGGTTCACTGAGGTAAGACCGGTGAATTAGACGCCAATATATAGTATTATACATAACAATTACGGGTAGGGGCGGGAGGGGGTAGATCGACAACGCTCTTTTTTCTAGGGTTTGGGTGGCCTCGAGAGTTGGTCGGGCGAGCGGACCGGGAGTAAATTTTGAATATATGAGTCTTTTAACTCATTTTGAATATGAGTTTTAACAGAAAACATTCATCGAACAAACTTAATATGAGTTTTAACAGAAAACATTCATCGAACAAACTTAATATGAGTTTTAGCAAGATCATCATGAACAAAAAATTCACACTAATTTCTATGAACAAAAAAAAATTCCACATGACAACATCTCATCTCATCTCCACAAAACATCGCATACATCTCATACATCTCACCTCATTTCATCTCCACATGAACATTATCTAAAAAAACAGAGCACCATACATCTCATCTCATCTCCACATGAACATTATCTATCTATCTATTCATCTAAAAAAACACATTTTTAGCAACGGGGCCGGCGGCGACCATGGAGCAGTGGCAGAGCAAGGGGCTCGGGGGCATGCGGCGACGGGGAGCAGGGGACCATGGGAAAGGGGGGAGCTCACTGGGGGGCGCGGCGATGGATGGAGGCCGGCGACGAGGACAGCAGGCTCGAGGGGGCATGCGGCGACTGGGAGGAGGGCGCGCGAGGAGGTCCGGCGCGTCGGCGAGGGCGTCGGGGCAGGGCTCGGGGAGGCGACGGCGCGGTCCGGCAGCCTGGCGGCGTCGAGGTGGTTGTCGGCGCCGTCGGGGGAGAGGAGGAGATCGAAGAAAACTGAATGGAAAACTTGTAAGTGCTTCTTATATACCCAGAGCATTGGTCCCCGTTGGTGGCACGAACCGGGACGAAAGGCCCCCCTTTCGTCCCGGTTCGTGCCACGAACCGGGACCAAAGGTGTATTTCGCCAGGCGAAAGGGCGGGAAGCCCAGACGATTGGTCCCGGTTGGTGGCTCGAACCGGGACGAAAGGGGGGCCTTTCGTCCCGGTTCGTGCCACCAACCGGGACCAATGGTCTGTGCTGCCGCATCCAAAACTTTAGTCCCACCTCGCTAGTTGAGAGGGGCTCGGAGTTGTTTATAAGCGCAGCTGCCGCTTCCCTCTCGAGCTCCTCTCTACTGCAGGCAGTAAATGCCTATCTGACACCCTGTTGGGCCTGCTTGCACTGCGGGCCTGCATCCTGGCCGATCTCTAGGGTTTCTACTCGTATGCAGGCCGTGGTGGCAAATAGGTGGACCTTTTTTTTATTTTTTGCATATGTTATGTTTTTAAATTTTTAATGTTATTTTTTGCATATGTTATTTTTAGTTATATAATTTTAGTTGCATAAATTTTATATAATTTTAGTTGCATAAGTTTTATTTTTTATTGATTCTTTTTAGTTGATTCCTTTTGCTATTAGAGTTTTATAAAAGCTTTTTAGTTTTCTATTAAAGTTTGTAACAAAAAATACTTTATGAAAATTCTTTTTACTATTAAAGTTTTTAACAAATAAATACTTTGATAATTTTAGTTAATAATATTTTGATTATTTTTAGTTGATTCTTTTTGCTATTGAAAAATATTATATTTAATTGATTCTTTTTAGTTCATTCTTTTTGCTATTAGAATTTTATGAAAGCTTTTTAGTTCATTCTTTTTGCTATTAGAGTTTTATAAAACCTTTTTGATTCATTCTTTTTGCTATTTATTCATTCTTTGAGCTAAATGAACCTGAAATTGAAAAGCAGTACAAATGAACTCTGAAAAGGTTGAAAGTTGGCATGGTATCATCATTTCACCCACATAGCATGTGCTAAAAAGTTGAGAGGGTTACGGCAAAAACTGGATGCACTTCGTGTACAAAATGGACAATCTCTTTCGAAGTATCACGGTTTCGGACGAAAACTCATATGTTATAAAGGCATTTCATTTCTTGACATGTAACTGCAGTGATATTCTAGATCAAAGCCATCATCAGAATAGTTGTGGAGAGAAAGTCTTCACTTTTTCTTCGCGTGTGTCCCCTTGCTTATTGCGACGTAACCATGGATAATCTTCATCGTTTAATAGGGTGCTTGGGTCAGCCTTCACTTTGAAGGGAGGAATTTCATGAAACTTTTCATAATCTTCAGACATTTCTGTCTTGCCCTCCACTCCCACGATGTCTATTTTCCCTGAAAGAATTATGTGGCGCTTTGGCTCATCGTATGATGTATTCGCTTCCTTATCTTTTCTTTTTCTCGGTTTGGTAGACATGTCATTCACATAGAAAACCTGCGCCACATCATTGGCTAGGACGAATGGTTCGTCTGTGTACCCAAGATTGTTGAGATCCACTATTGTCATTCCGTACTGCGGGTCTACCTGTACCCCGCCTCCTGACAGATTGACCCATTTGCACCGAAACAAAGGGACCTTAAAATCATGTCCATAGTCAAGTTCCCATATGTCCACTATGTAACCATAATATGTGTCCTTTCCCCTGTTGGTTGCTGCATCAAAACGGACACCACTATTTTGGTTGGTGCTCTTTTGATCTTGGGCGATCGTGTAAAATGTATTCACATTTATCTCGTACCCTTGGTAAGTCAATACAGTCGAAGATGGTCCCCTGGCCAACGAGTACAACTCATCTCCAACAATGTTGTTACCCATGAGATGTGTTTGCAACCAACTGCCGAAAGTCCTGATGTGTTCACATGTAATCCAGTCGTCAGACTGCTCCGGGTGTTTGGAGCGCAGAAAATTCTTGTGTTCATTGACATACGGGGTCACCAAGGTAGAATTCTGTAGAACTGTGTAGTGTGCTTGAGCCCAAGAATGCCCGTCCCTACATATTATTGAATCCGCTCCTAGCGTGCCTTTTCCAGTCAGTCTCCCCTCATACCGCGATTGAGGGAGACCAATCGGCTTAAGGTCAGGAATAAAGTCAATACAAAACCCAATGACCTCCTCTGTTTGATGGCCCATGGAGATGCTTCCTTCTGGCCTAGCACGGTTACGAACATATTTCTTTAAGACTCCCATGAACCTCTCAAAGGGGAACATATTGGGTAGAAATACAGGACCCAGAATGGCAATCTCGTCGACTAGATGAACTAGGACGTGCGTCATGATATTGAAGAAGGATGGTGGGAACACCAGCTCGAAACTGACAAGACATTGCACCAAATCATTCTTTAACCTTGGTAGGATTTCTGGATCGATTACCTTCTGAGAGATTGCATTGGGGAATGCACATAGCTTCACAATGGCTAATCGAACGTTTTCCGGTAGAAGCCCCCTCAATGCAACCGGAAGCAGTTGCGTCATAATCACGTGGCAGTCATGAGACTTTAGGTTCTGGAACTTTTTCTCTGCCATATTTATTATTCCCTTTATATTCGACGAGAAGCCAGACGGGACCTTCATACTGAGCAGGCATTCAAAGAAGATTTCCTTCTCTTCTTTGGTAAGAGCGTAGCTGGCAGGACCTTCATACTGCTTTGGATGAATGCCGTCTTTTTCGTGCACACGTTGCTGGTCCTCCCGTGCCTCCGGTGTATCTTTTGTCTTCCCATACACGCCCAAGAAGCCTGGCAGGTTCTCGCAAAGATTCTTCGTCACGTGCATCACGTCAATTGCAGAGCGGACCTCTAGGTCTTTACAATAGGGTAGGTCCCAAAATATAGATTTCTTCTTCCACATGGGTGCACGTCCCTCAGCGTCACTCGGAACAGATTGTCCGCCAGGACCCTTTCCATAGATTACTTGTAAATCCTTGACCATATCAAGTATGGCATCACCAGTACAGAGGGCGGGCTTCTTCCGGTGATCTGCCTCACCTATGAACTGCTTGCCTTTCTTTCTTAAGAGATGGTTGGTCGAAAGAAATCGACGATGTCCCAGGTACACATTCTTCCTGCATTTCTCCAAATATATACTTTCGGTATCATCTAAACAGTGCGTGCATGCGTGGTATCCCTTGTTTGTCTGTCCTGAAAGGTTACTAAGAGCAGGCCAATCATTGATGGTTCCAAACAGCAACGCATGTAGGTCAAATTCCTCCTGTTTGTGCTCATCCCACACACGTACACCTTTTCCATTCCACAGCTGTAAAAGTTCTTCAACTAATGGCCTTAGGTACACATCAATGTCGTTGCCGGGTTGCTTAGGCCTTGGATGAGCACTGGCATCATAATGAACTTCCGCTTCATGCACAACCAAGGAGGAAGGTTATAGATACATAGAGTCACGGGCCAGGTGCTATGATTGCTGCTCTGCTCCCCAAAAGGATTAATGCCATCTGCACTTAAACCAAACCATACGTTCCTTGCGTCACCTACAAAGTCCCCCCACCTTCTATCGATTTTTCTCCACTGCGACCCGTCAGCGGGTGCTCTCAACTTCCCGTCTTTCTTACGGTCTTCCTTGTGCCATCGCATCAACTTGGCATGCTCTTTGTTTCTGAACAGACGTTTCAGCCATGGTATTATAGGAGCATACCACATCACCTTGGCAGGAACCCTCTTCCTGCGGCACTCGCCCTCAACATCACCAGGGTCATCTCGTCTGATCTTATACCGCAATGCACCGCATACCGGGCATGTGTTCAAATCCTCGTACTCACCGCGGTAGAGGATGCAGTCATTAGGGCATGCATGTATCTTCTGCACCTCCAATCCTAGAGGGCAGACAACCTTCTTTGCTTCGTACGTACTGTCGGGCAATTCGTTATCCTTTGGAAGCTTCTTCTTCATTATTTTCAGTAGCGTTCCAAATCCCTTGTCAGATACACCATTGACTGCCTTCCATTGCAGCAATTCCAGTGTGGTACCGAGCTTTGTGTTGTCATCTTCGCAATTTGGGTACAACCCTTTTTTGTGATCCTCTAACATGCGCTCGAACTTCAACTTCTCCCTTTCACTTTGGCATTGTCTCTTTGCATCAACAATGACCCGGCGAAGATCATCATCGGGCACATCGTCTGGTGCCTCTTGATCTTCAGCTTCCCCCGTTGCAGTATCACCGTATTCAGGGGGATAGTTGTCATCATCCTCTTCTTCTTCGTTGTGTTCCATCATAACCCCTCTTTCTCCGTGCTTGGTCCAAACATTATAGTGTGGCATGAAACCCTTCTCAAGCAGGTGCAAGTGAAGGGTTTTCGAGTCAGAGTAATCCTTCGTATTCCCACAGACAGTACATGGACAATACATAAAACCATTCTGCTTGTTTGCCTCAGCCACTTCGAGAAAATTATGCATGCCATCAATGTACTCGGAGGTGCGTCAATCACCGTACATCCATTGCCGGTTCATCTGCATGCATTATATAATTAAGTGTATCAAAAACCATTACAGAACATCATGAATAGAGAAGTGACCAAATTAATACAAGTTCATCATCACATTAAAACCAAAGTACTGTAGTGATCAAATGTTATTACTGAAAAAATAAATACATAAAGTTCATACATAGTTCTCATATATAGAACAACATATAGCTCTCTGGAGCATCTAATTCAAACATACATTGAAACTATGTAAAACATTTAAATGCAACAACAAATGCGATCATAATCGCAACTAAGGTAACAATTGATCCAACGGCATAATGATACCAAGCCTCATTATCAATGGCATATTTTCTAATCTTTCTAATCTTCAAGCGCATTGCATCCATCTGGATCTTGTGATCATCGACGACATCGGCAACATGCAACTCCAATTCCATTTTCTCCTCCTCAATTCTTTTCAATTTTTTCTTCAAGTAATTGTTTTCTTTTTCAACTAAATTTAACCTCTCGACAAGAGGGTCGGTTGGAATTTCCGGTTCACATACCTCCTAGATAAAAACATCTATGTCACGTTGGTCGGCATAATTGTCATAAACACTAAATGAAACAAATAGTAATAAAAGATAATATACCACATTCGAATCATAGACAGGACGAGGGCCGACGGGGGCGGATACCAAAGTCATGGCACTATATAATAACAAACAATACTAAAAGTAAGAAAATTATACAAGTATCTATCTAAATCATACAAGTAAGAATTTTTTTTCTTTTAGAAAGAAGATAAGAACAAAAGGCTCACCACGGTGGTGCCGGCGACGAGATCGGCGCGGGCGATCGACGGCGGTGAGGACGGGGACGGGGACGGCACCCTACACATGTGCAGACTCTAAGAAGTTAATTTCAGCTCAAATTGTGCATCTAAATCAAAAGAACTCCCACATACACTCCTCCACTAAAACTCACAAACCACTCTACTTCTACAGCATTTGAAATGAGCTAAACTAGCAGTGAGAGATGAAACGATGAAGTTGCTAACCTTTTAGAACACTTGTGTAGTTGGTGCACCGCCAAACCTAGACAGATCTTGGGGAAAATGTAGCTTGGAGGTCGAGCTTGCAGAGGAGAAAGCTTAAGTGCGGCTCGGGCATTTCATCAAACACCTCATGTGCATAGGAGGTGAGAACAGAGTAGCACAAACCTCCCACCCTTCCACGGCCAAAAAACAGAGGAGATGGGGGGGGGGGGGTGTGTGGATATATATAGGCAAAACTTTAGCCCCGGTTTGTGTCTAAAACCGGGACTAAAGGCCAACCTTTAGTCCCGGTTCCAGCCACCAACCGGGACTAAAGGGGCTGCGCCAGGAGCGAGGCCCTTTAGTCCCGGTTCGTGTCTGGAACCGGGACCAAAGGGGTCCTGCCGAGGCCCGGCCGGCGTCCTGGCCTAACGAACCGGGATTGATGCACCCATTGATCCCGGTTCGTAGCAGAACCGGGACTAATGCTCTTATCTGACTTGGACCAAAGCCCTGTTTTCTACTAGTGGACTGCTCACAACATAGTCGGTGTCCAAAAAGGTTTTCCTTGTGCCACCTCTACCGATGCAGACTTTATATATTCGCACAATGTCGACACCGATGCGTACCGAGCATGTGTACCAATCATGTCAAAACATGCATCGTCAGAAAGCAACGGAGACCGGCTGGAATATATTTATTTCTTCTTTAAGCACCGAGGAACCAAGATGCCTCGAGTCAAGAAAATAAAAACTTAGCATCTCTAGCCTACCCATTGCTCCAACACACACATTTTCTTTTGCTCCCTGGCTCTCGGGACAAAATAAAGGTGCAGGCAAGTAGAAGTGGTTTGCAACTTAAAATATGTTATCGTGTGACATGAGCACATGACTAATGCACTAACAGTATACGTATCACTATTGTTCGATACTCGAGCAATTAAAGTAACTTCATCAAGCAAACAGAGTCACCAAGTGTAACTTTCATAGATGGCTTATAATTAAGGCGCGGCTCTGAACAAGTGTTCAACCATACATGACCAACAAGATGTCGTTGAAGGGAAGTCTCTCTTTAGGGATATCTCTATGTGGTAATAAAAAATAACATAGGGCCTGGTCCGCAAAGACTTTGGCTTCAGATCTCTCTCACATAACACATTGTACAATCAGCAACAACGACTATGAAATAGCTGTAGCTGACTGGTCCATAATTAAATAATTGTAAATTCCGTCAATCACATGTTAGAGATTCGAGCTGTCTGTGTGGATAGTAGCGCACCCAGGAAAACAGAGCAGCCGGAGCTATGTAACTCTCATCCCCTAGTACGCCACTCTATAGCCATTCTCAGCAAATAGGCCATATACCAGGTCTTATAAGAGAATAACAGGAGAGAAGCTCGGTAAGGGCCCAGGGTCGCTGGGTCTAGGGTTCGCCTTTAGGTGTTGCAAAACCTCTAGGCCGAAGCCCAGAAAATTGTGTCAAGCATATTTATGTTGGGCTAGGTTTTGGATTTACATAGCTCGGGCTAGGTGCTCGAGTGAGCCCAATTAGGGATAATTGTCTAAACTTTTATATTTTTTTTCTATATAAAAACTCAATTTTTTGGTTAACAAGCTAAGTAACTAAGTGTACTCTGTTATCACACACTTATTGGTATTTGTTTCGACATAATAGGCAAAATCATTGTTAGAAAATTGTAGTCATGAATGGTAATGTGTCTCAATGGTAATGTAGTCACCAACGGTCAAACAAGAAGTCTAAAAGTAAAAAAACGACACTTTCAATGGGAGTATGGGACAGAGGCAACGTCGCTTTCAGTCTTTGGTCTACTTTAATCCTTGGCAGCACAATTGTGAATCATCAGATGGGCGAATACGGCAAGGTGACGAGGTTGCGACCGTGCAGGGACATTTCCATATGCGGTAGATCCGGCCTTTCCAGGTATCCGCCTTGGTTGTACGCCGTCGAGCCCGAGCTCCAAAGTTGCCAGCCGCAGGGTTCAAGGAGAGTTGCACGTTACTTTGCGAGAAACTGTCTCTTCCGGCCGCGGGTTAGAGGTGACGTACGTGCTTAATTAACAAACATTTTTTTTGAACCGATTGGCCAATCAGATGCTGATAACGTAACAGCACTGAACATCAGAGCAAGTACAGCCTCCAAAATAGAATATGTCGCCTGCAGCATTTTCCTACCTGGGACTCCGGGAGTCCATGTGGCTGCCCGTGGGCGAGATGATAGGCGTGCGTGCGCTGTGCCTTTTGAGATGGTGAGGGAGCTAGCGGCAGGCTGGCAGCAGAGCGTGACGCGCCTGCATGCGTATACGTCATCAAGAAGATACTTTAAGGGCTTCCCAACGCTCCATGGTGGCGTGGCGTGCTGCCTCAAAGTCCACGTAGACTTCAGACTGCCGTGTCACATAGAAGAGTAGCCTCGCAGGGTGTCATAACATCTTGCAGAGGAACCGGTGGCCTCCTTCGACAAAAGAACGGGGCAGCACTTGAAGAACGCATAGTGGCGAGAGGCAGTCTCACAGCAAAAATGCTAGACTTACTAAGGATTTCTACGTAAACATACGGGCTCCTTCGTTCCTAATCAAAACTGCCCCCCTTATTCTCAGGGGGTGGGGCCCGCGGCTCATTAATAACCAATGAAGGACAACCACCTCACCCCGTAAGCCTCCTCACCCCGTAATTATTCGTAGATGTAGCAAAGCTCGTCTCACAGTGACGTTTGATGGCTCGGGACCACAACGTTCTCTCTCTTGAAATGTGAAAGATTCCTGTACATATCGCTGCCAACTTTTTCCCATACAGTATTAGGGCATCTTCAATGGTTGTAAGATAGTTGTTGGTAGACTTTGCCATATACTCCCTCCGTTCCCCTATATAGTGCGCCTTGTTTGTGGCGTTTATACCAAGACATGTGCTGACACTTTTATCTGGACTAGAAATGCCCTTTGCTTTTGTCAGACTGTCATGCAAGTGGGTGCATGCAGCTTCGCTGCAGTGGTCCAGCATAGGGATATTTTCGTCCAAAGGTGTTAATGCGCACTACATTCCGGAATTTGATCCAAAACCTTATACGTACTATAATATGGAACTGAGGGAGTATGATTTTTGATGACGTGTCATACAATAAATGAGGAAAGAGAGTAAGGTTGTATGTACATGAACCAACACCCCTTGCACAAGCTCCAATGTAGAATAAGAGAGCACCTTATTTATTATCCCATATCCTATTGGACAAACTACATACAACCTATTGGAGTAGTTGTGTGTTAAGGTGTTGGTTGATGACATGGCATATTTTACCAATAAGCTAACAAACAAACTGTTGGAGATGCCCTTACTAGTAGTCTCTACTACTATTAAATAAGCAAACATATTCATCCTTAAGCGCACCCAGAAACATGTACACAGAACAGCCCAGACAAAATACCACCTCACGACCCGATCCACCTAATTAGATCTAACCATCCATATAAAAATTAATCCTCACCTGTGTATGTTTAGCAATTTACATGAGCGGACGAAACTCTGCCATCCGCGCGTACTATCTGGCCATCTGGTCAACGAAAAAAATCAGCGCAACACCTCCCACGCACGACTCACGGAAACCACCTGTGCTCAGGCGTCTCCCGCTCGACCCCCGGCCACCGCCCCCCGCCGCCGGCTGCCGGGCCCTCTCTCGGATGCCCGCCCCGCCACCAGCCGCCGTAGCTCCTCGTGCCATCCCTCGGTGACGCCGCCCCCGACTCACTCGAGCGCGGCCTCCCTCCATGGCGCCCCAGCCCCGTGCCGCCCACCGCGTCCCACGGCGGCGCCCCCGTCGCCGTGCCACCCACCGCGCCCTCCCTCGGCGGCACCTCCGTGAAGTCGAGACAGCAGGCGTAGCCCAGATCGCTCGAGCTACTTAAGGATTTTCTTCCTTCGAATCCTCCATGAATAAGGTATACACGTTGGTTGATCTGAACTTGGTTGCGTATAGGCTTGCGAACGACCAATTTTGCTTCTAGAAAAGTATTCTTTTTATCTTTGTGTGATTTGATAATACGAACATATAAGTATGTAGATCTGCGAAAGATCGTGCTTCATGATGTGTTTCAGCCGCCGTCGGGTAGGATCACGCGGAGTGGCTGTGTTGTGCGGCTGTATGTGAAATTGTTTGTTGCTTTCTGTCCTGCCTGGCCGGCAAGTCTGCATCGTCGGCTGGAAAAGAGAACACGGTGTGGAAGTATGGTGTGTCCCTTCCTGTGAGGTCGCTTCCCGTTCCGGGAGGTACGTCATGGTTTCTGTACTCGCATCTGTACGTGCTGCTTGTTTGTCTGTTTGCAAAAATCAACTGGCATGGCTTGCACGGTGGTGATGCCTGGATCCAGGGGTCATCGAGCCAGACGTCCAAGTTCTTTGTTTTTTCTTTGCATCAAACTTTTTTGTGAACTAGAGTTTAGAGTCCGTCCCACCTTAATTTTTTTCGTCCTCCACCACTGACGCCGTTAGTCTTCGTGGCTCAGTTCTCAGGTTCTTTGAAAGCTTTTTGACTTGCACTTATCGGTAATTAATCCATGCCTAATGAGTTGGATGCCGATGCCAAGGGGAAAACTTTTCTATCGGTGACAATCTTCAGTCTTCGCCTTCTTCCTTGTGCTTTCTTCCATGTATTAGTGGTTACACATTTTTCTCTTATCCTGTTTACATGTCCAGCAGGGTCACCATAGCAAGATTGGATCACGACTGAAATCAAGAACATTGGGACGGTGCCAGAGGCAAAGACACCGAGCAGTGGTGGTCATCAGGCACCTCCTTGGCAGCTCAAACCTGGTACCACCCCCATAGTCAATAACATTGGGAAATGTTTGCCTTTCTTTGCTATAATATTATTTTCTTGTGTTGTCTCGGTATCTAAACAACTTCTTTATGCATGTAATAAAGGTAACAGTTCAAGTATCGAAGGGACACACAAAATAAACTGCAGATTACTTGTTTGATTTCAAGTGAGTGATTCATGGTCTTCGCATCAGCCATTGTATTTGTAGGAGCGCATTCTCAAATATTAGAGGATGATCCTAAGTTAGATATACACCAGCTTGGATATATAAAGATATTAGAAATTAATAGCGTTAATTTTGATGATGTGGAAAGTAAAACAGAGGCGCCAATTATTAGCTTGGACACGTAGACCTTGTTTGTTTGGTCTTCGGCTTTGGAGAATTATTTGTTCGATACTAATGTCCAAAATATTCATTGTAGAAATAATGTGACCTGAGCGACCGGAGCGACCGGGCTGACCTGTGCCCAGCGGCCGCACTAGACCAAGATTGCAAGCAACCGCCTGTTCATCAAGAACCGAAGGTAATAGACTGGTGCTTCCAGTCTTCAATCGACTTTTTTCAGTTCAGCTGATCTCATTGAATTACATATTACAATGTGAATGCATCAATTTTCAGACTAAAGAAGCATGTTGTTGCAGTAGATAAAGGGGGAATTAAACCTACTTAATCATTGTGAAACTTAATGTAGTGACTTTGTACTTCACCAAATAGCAGGAAATTATAGGATAGACAAGGCAAACTGTATAGCTTGCTAATAATGAAGCATGAACTTTTGGCTCGCTCAACTTTTGAGCGAATAAATATTGGATTTGCAATAAAAACTTGACTGGACTGAAAAACAGACATAGCTTACACATTGCATAGCTCGGTAATATGCAGAATAATGAACCAAGGTACTGATTTGTGTATAAGTATGAAGATGTCTTATTTGGTTCCATTATTTAGCAAGTAGCATTTGTATGACGATCCATTGTTTGGCATCTCCAGATTAACTATATATGCATGGATCTGTTACACATTTCAACACTTAGCAAGTAGCATGAGCATGAAGATCCATTATTTGGTTCACCCCCTTTTGCAATTCTGAGCTAATATACATGCCATGCTCCGAGTTCAAATTATAATTTATTCTGAAATTAACCCCAATGTTGATGCTCCTTCCTCTGATCAATGTTCCTGTACATAATGGGAAATCGGGGCTTTTGCTCCTTCATTGATTTGTTTAGTGTCTGTTATAGGCTGTTAACATTTTTTACTTCCAAAATGCAGATGGGCGTCTATTCCCGTCAGGGGATCATTCTCCGTGTAAGGACCTAAAAAACTCATCGACAATTGGGAAAAATGTTGTAGGCCCAAGCTAGAACAACAATAGGATATTTGTTATGTTCATATACGTAAGTTGCTTATTGTGACTAATGGATTTGATTTTGGTCTGTTTATAGGGTATAGTGGTATGACAAGGCTTTACTTCTATTTTAGGGGTGCTATATAATGATTTTATGGATCTATGTATTTTCAGCTCAGCTTGGACTAGGTGATGCGCAAATACACTGCTTCATTATTAGGAACAAAACACCTCTCCATTTGTAGTATCTTTATCTCAGCTTAACACACGGTACAAAATCACTATGGCTAATTTGTGTCTCCTTCATATTTATAACCCAGTGGTACTATGGAATTGGCGCAGCTTTCATGGGACAATAGGGTTTCCACACCTTTATTTATTTATTTATTTATTTATTTAATAAGTAGCACCAAACAGCCAAGTAAGCAACTAGATTACTAGATCTTCCATGATTACAAAGTGCATTCCTGCTTCTTCATTTAAGGCCAAAATAGCTTGTGTACATCAGCAATGAACAATTGTGCTCTTCAGAAATGGTACATGTTGTTCTTCTATTTGACATTCAGGTAACTGTGTGTGGGTAATGGCAAGGACAACCTATATTTATTTTAAACTTGAAATATGTTCCTATTTGTATTCCCTACCTCTCTCACACTTTCTAATACACTAACAACTTTTATGCTCTCTGTTGATCTGTAAGCTATCTGAACAGAAAACATGTATTTTATGGGAAAGGCAGTTAACGGTCTGCTCAAATGGAAACATGTGGCTGATTTGCTTTTCATGTCCTGGTCTTTTCTTTGTGCTGGATGTACCAATGGTTTCTTTTTCTTCGTGTCTTGGAATGATATCCAAAAACATGAGCTTGACAAAATAAATGTATGTTTTTATTAAATTTATATCGATTGAGATACATATTATGTGTGTAACATTATTACTTTAATAATTATTTGATGGCATTCTAGATGCCCAGACGTGCGTTGCACGTGCAAGCCTACTAGTATTACTAGTAGTACAGGCTTGGACCATGACAAGACAATACATGCACTGCCTGCGATGTGTTTCAATTTGCCAACACCTACGTGGAGTCTGATTGTTCTCTGAGGCTAATGCTCACATATGCCTCCGTTGTTGAAGCCCTTGCTAAGGGGCTATTTGGTTGAGCTGTAGCTTTTGCAAAAGCTACTGTGAATGACTTTATAAAAATTGCTATGAGAAAGTTGCTGTAGAAAAGTTGAAAGCTTGTTTGGTTGAACAGCTGTGACTTTTGAAAAAGCTTATCTCACTTACAAGTAGACCCCACATGTCATAGGCAGCAAGTGGTTATCTTCTTCCTGGGAAGAAGCAAATCGGCCATGAAGGATGGGGTCGGGACCGGGGCTGGCTGGGGACTGCGCTGCCGATGTTGGGGGTTGCGTCCGCCGGTGCTGGGGTTGGTCGCACCCGCCTGTTCTTGGGGCTGCGCACACCAGGGCTGGGGGCCGCGCTCGTCGGGGATGGGGGTCGGGGCCAGGGCTAGGGCTTGCCGCGCTGACCGGGGCTAGGGGCCGCGCTGCGCCCTCCGGTGCTCGGGCTGGCCGTAGAGCTGAGGTCGCCGGGGCTGGCCGCGGAGCTGAGGTCGAGGGAGTTTGCACGGCTAGATCCAATCGCTAAGAATGCGGCAGAGCACGAACCCGCTGCCGGGCAGGGCCGGCGCGCCGCCGGGCATGGGGTAGAGGACGGCCGCCGGACAGGGGCCGTGCTGCCGCCTGCCATGGAGGCTGCCATCGTGGGTGCTTCAGGGAAGAGGAGAGATGCGAGGCAGAGAGGAGCGACTGGCGCTCATTTTCACGCCGAGGATGACAAGTCACGGGGGAAATCGAACCGGCGGTACGCACATAATGGATGGCAGGCGGGTAATTTTTGACTCCTACAGCTGGTGGAAGCAGGTCTCAAGCTGCTGTGAAGAATACACTGCGCGAAAGCTGCTTTTGTGGAATCACTTGGATAGGAGCCAACCCCTTTGGTTGGCTTCTTGACTTTTGCAGAAGCTACAGCAGGTTGGAAGCCAAACCAAAGACCCCCTAAGAATCTGGATAAAAAGACAAATCCTAGAATCCCATTCAAACAGACTAGATTATAGTACATTTACCGAGCACAGAATCTAGATTCTTAAATTCCACTTGAATCCAAACAAGACCCAAATACGATATTTGTGTTGGCTAAATTTGTTTTAAGTTTGTCTAGGTTTGTAAAAAAATAGCTATCTCATTTATCTGATGGTAGTAATTATGCACCACAAATATTAATATTTTCTTGTATTTATTTTGTGAAAGCTGCGTACGTTTGACTTCTCGAAAAGTGAGAATGACGGTTAAAAAAAGATGGTGAGAGTAGTGTATGGTGGGGCTCATAGCAATTTGATGTCGAGGTACGCGAATCACGAATAGCGGTTGCGGATGCTAAGTTCCAATAACAATATATAATAACCACACTTAAGTTTATGTATATATGATAATACTTAAAGAATGATATGTCACAAACTTCTTTAAATTATGAAAAGAAACATGGTGTTCAACATATTACATATGTCATCTTATATTATAGTTTAAAAATAGATTATAAAGGCCATAGAATAGTCATAGATAATAATTGGTTATTTTTTTGAGGAAACTGAAGGGGCCAAGGCCCCTGCAGACAAATTTATTATAACCAAAACAAGTTACAAGAGAACAACAACAAAGGGAAACAAAAAAGAAAGCAAAGATAAAAGGAAAGGAAAGCACAACAGAGCAGAGCAGGGCAGGGCAAGAATAATAATGGGTTATCATTAACATCAATAGTCTCATTGTTAGTTAAAATGGGCTAGGACTATTTGCAGTAGCAGAACCAGGGGCGGCCAGTGGGGGTCGTGCCCCCCCCCCCCCCCCAACACAGTGAAAAGTGTTTGATGCCCTATAAATATTTCAATTATATCACAAAGAAAAAACATCATTTCATCCATTTTTTATGATAATATTGTGATTTTTCGCTATGAATACTAAATATATATGTAAAAGTATTGAAAAACTATTGAGACACATGCTTGATATATCTATTTATGACATTTATGAGGTGTCATCATATTGTCTGGCTCCCCTTAATTAAAAGTCCTCGCTATTTGCTGCATATATATCTATAGGCTATGTCTTCTTCGGCTATTTGTCGACGTGTGAACATGAATGGAACGGTGTCTTGTATGCTTAATTCATGTTTTTGGAACTGCACAAACTATATGCTAACTCAAACAATAGATTCCAAGTTGTTATTTGAGATCCGCATTATGCCTTTTTTTCTTGAGCTCAGAATCTATACAGCCACTTGCTCTACAATCTGCAAAAAGTCTGATGTCCCCAACAATGACCCCCAACCATGGATGATGCCCAAATTAAACGAGTTACTACAGGTGGATACAGAAAATAAATGATCTATAGACAACGGGGATCTATATATATGAGGCTTCTGTCAAACTAAAAAAATATTTCAGACCTGATATGTATTAAGAAAAATATGACACTTTGACAAACAAGGAAAAGTAAAAAACGTTCCTTTTGAAGTTTCTTTGTGAATGATACAATACAGACACAAACTGCCACAAATGATATACTCATTAAGTCCTCCATTCAGGTAATTGCCGATTTTATTACTCAGCATCATAAGTCTACTGTTAGTAATCTGGAGATAGTGCCTTGGACTTTATTTTTTGATGGATCATCATGTAAACAAGGTGGAGGTATTGGCATTGTCATTATTTCCCCTCGGGGGGCAATTTTTGAGTTTGCCTTGCGAATTGAACCTGTGGTTACTAACAATCAAGCAGAATATGAAGCTATTCTTAAAGGACTTCAACTTTTCAAGAAGTAAAGGCCGGGTCAGTTGAGATATTTGGAGATTCACAATTGATAATTAATCAATTGATCGGCCAATATGAATGCAAAGATGATCTGTTGAGAAAATATTATGATGAGTGTCAAAAATTATTGAAGGATTTCTATCAGGTATCTTTGCAGTATATACCAAGAGCACATAATCAAGAAGCTAATCGATTGGCCCAGGGTGCATCTGGTTATCGGGAGTTTCAGGAAGTGCTTAATAATGATGACGTTGCGGTCAATGATTGGAGAACTGAAATTGCCGATTATTTGAAGAATCCATCACAAAAGGCCACTAGGAAGTTAAGGTACAAAGCAATCAAATTTGTTTTGCTTGAAGATCAGTTGTATCATAAGACTGTTGATGGAGTTTTGCTCAAATGCTTGAATCAAGAAGAGGCAAGAAAATTGATGAGCGAGGTGCATGAAGGAGTATGTGGTGCTCATCAATTGGCCCATAGAATGAAGTGGATTATCCGAAGAACGGGATATTTCTGGCCGACAATGTTGGAAGATTGCTTTGAATTTTATAAGGGATGTCAAGATTGTCAGCGTTTCGGCAATATACAAAGAACTCCAGCATCGGCTATGAACCCAATTGTGAAGCCGTGGCCGTTTAGAGGATGGGGTATAGATTTAATCGGTCAAATTTACCCTCTATCAAGCAAGGGGCACAAATTCATATTGGTGGCAACAGATTACTTCACTAAATGAGTTGAAGCTATTCCTTTTAAGAAAGTAACATCAGAAAACATGATTGATTTTGTCAAGGAGTACATAATTTACCGATTTGGGATCCCTCAGACAATAACAACAGATCAAGGAACAATGTTCACTTCATCAGAATTCGGTGATTTTGCAGATAGTATGGGAATTAAATTGCTCAATTCTTCTCCTTATTATGCTCAAGCCAATGGTCAAGCAGAAGCATCAAATCAAATCTTGATCAAGTTGATTAAAAAGAAGATTGAGGAGAAGCCCAGAAAATGGTATCTAACTCTTGGTGAGGCATTATGGGCTTATCGGATGGCTTGTCATGGGTCAACTAAAACTACTCCTTATGAATTGGTGTATGGGCACAATGCTGTCTTGCCATGGGAGATACAATCTGAATCAAGAAGGGTTATGTTGCAGAAAGATTTGAAAGCCGAAGATTATAGAAATCTCATGATTGATAACTTGGAAGATTTACATTCTATTCATCTTCGAGCTTTGGAGAATATTGAAAAGAATAAAATCAGAGTTGCCAAATATTATGACAAGAAGGTCAAGATTAAGGAATTCTCAGAAGGAGACTTAGTTTCGAAAGTCATTTTGCCGATCGGGGCTAAGGATCACAAGTTTGGTAAATGGTCACCTAATTGTGAAGGACCTTTTCGTATAGAATGGTGTGTGCCTGGCAATGCTTATATTCTGAAAACGATGAAAGGAGAAGAGTTTAGTAGAGCAATTAACGGAAGGTTTCTTAAAGGATACTATCCTAGCATGGAAGTTAATGCCTGATAGTCGATTTTTGCAATCTGGTTCGAATAGCCGATACAGAGTGTATCGCCTTTAGCACAAAAATTCCTATGATTGGAAAATAGCCGATACTGAATGTATCGCCTTTAGCACAAAAATCCCAATGATAAGGGAAATAGCCGATATGAAAAGTATCGCCTTCAGACAAAGCGGAAAAAAGAAAAATTCTTGCACACAAAAGGACAATCACAAGATTGATGATGAAAGTTCATATATTACAGATAATTAATTTACAAAGTTCTTCATCATACTACAATCTAATTTCCCGAGAACACCTTCTTGATGAAGTCCTCCGGTGGGGTGATGTCGACGATGGCTTCCGCATGCTGCGAAAAGCCCTCCTCCAATCTATCATACATGGCGGGGTTGTAGTCCGCCGGAAAGCCAGGAGACAGGTCGAAGAGGTCGTCGTTGCTCTGAACATTCGCTGCCGTCAAGGCAAGAGTAGCGCCATGACGGACGTTGTGGAGAGCTATCTCCTCGATGCGCCTTGGGAGTCATGCAGGCACTGCAGTAGAGCAGAGCCCTTGGCATTCACAGTGGCCGCCAAGTTATCAGCAGCCACCTGTAGTTGCTCCAGCCGCGCTGTCAGATCTGATCAACAAAAGGAGAGCATACTCTCTTTTTGTGGGCTCTTTTTACATGCACATTGATTACTTTTACTGGCTTAATATATGTGATGCATAATATATGATTAGGTGCCCATCAAGAAAATATATTGAAATTACCCACCTCGGTGGATGGACAAGGTAGCCAAGCAAGGAGCAAGCATCTTCTGCTAGTGTCTGCCATTAATCTTTCCTTTCTAGTTATTGGAGGAGCATATATATTACTCCCTCCGTTCAGAATTACTTGTCGCAAAAATAGATAGAAATGGATGTGTCTAGAACTAAAAGACGTCTTTTCAATTTTACTGTTCAGCAGAGAGCATTTGAGCTCGGGATCAGAATAGGACTTTCGGGACGTGGAGTATTTGCTCCCGAGCTCAAA